>OU785226.1:16161296-16841374 GCA_917051295.2 Erebia ligea
TTTCTAGCCGAAATTGAATCGCAGGATATACGGTACGGATTATGAATAACATAACCAAGGTCAAAAATGTTAGCATCCCCTAGAATTATGATACAGACAATGATTGTGAAAATAATTCGTTACCTAAACTGAAATGAGCCATTCCAAGAACACCAATCAGCGTTGCTAACAGGTTCTTTGGAGCTAACATAGCACAGTACGTCGCTGCTGCAACCCACATTAAATGTACCGACAACGATTCCATGGCTTCAAATGGAAAGCACCACCAGGAGTTTCTGAAAAGTAATGTATAATCAAATTAGTACGCAAGATAGTACAGCGCTTGACGACAATGGTCAGGAAAATCTACACGAGGACTTGAATAACCTACTACGCAGGAATAGATTGAAGATATCATCAATTCTAAAAATAGTAAGTAATACCAATCGCGATAAGTAATATTTAAAGATCGAAACAATAATATCACTATTATTTTATTTAATAAAGAGTTACTGTTTACTGATGAATACATGATTAGTAAAGTGAACCTTAGTGCTAAGCACCCTAGATGTTATAATGACGTTGGTTTTGATAGTGATGATTGACGATATATTGTGCAGTATTGTTGAATTGGACGTAACACCTACACTAGATCATTGTGCTCATAAACTTGAAAATGCTTTATCGTCGTAAACACTTTACCTAAGCGAGTGGAATTTTAATAGAAAAGGACAAAATGGCTTATAAATTACTAGATGATTCCCGCGACTTCGTACGCGTGCATTAGATTTTTTTGATTCCCGCGGGAACTCTTTAATTTTCCGGGATAAAAAGTAGCCTATGTCCTTCCCCGGGATACAACCTACCCCTGTACCACATTTCATCGAAATCGGTTAAACGGATGAGCCGTGAAAGCGTAGCAGATAGACAGACAAACAGACAGACAGACACACTTTCGCATTTATAATATTAGTATGGACTATATCAATCTCAACTTTTATTCTTTATGATGTATTCCCAACCTTTGAAAAAAATATAACGCCCATGGAAAAAGTAATTACTTATTTCAATACTTACCTTAAATATGATTTTCATTTAAAAAGCAAATAAATAAATGAATACAAGTAACAAAATTTATGAAGTATTTGATATAAACAGTGTTTTTGGTGGATGAAAAAGGCCAGCTTTTGTTAATAAGTTAAGTATTTATCTGCTCCATATTGCTGAAACTGTGAACAAAATGGTTTGCACTATGATCGGCCAAATACAGTTAAGACAATTTACATCGTCAACCTTTATCTGATAAGAAAACCATTGTTTTGTCACACACATTGTAAACATCCAGACTGTGGTTTGTATGTAAATAGGCACCTATTCCTATTATGACTATTTATTCGAAACGTGTTAACCAAAAAATGTAGGGACCCCTGAGCCATATGTAATAAACCGCACTGCTTTATTACTTGGAGGCACGTCTTTGCATGTAGATTGTAGAGTGGTTACTTGTCAACTTGAGAACAAAAACCGGAGCCTGGTACTTATAAAACATTGCAAACCACTATACCCTATGGCTTTTTTTATTATTGTATGCATTTCATATAAAATATGTAGCCCAGATATACCATCAATCAAGAAATGGAATAAATTCAGTAAGCTCAACGCACAGCTTGTTGTAAAATTTCGTAACTCGTACGGCGTACCTAATCCTTACTCATACTATTCTCTTAAAAAAAATAAAGTAAGTAATAGTTAAAAATTAAAATAAGTCCATCAACTCACTCTATAAAAGAATAACCAACAAGTCTCGCTGCATGAGAGAAGAAGGCGACAATGATGACGTTGACATGACCTATACGAGATGTGATAGCATCTGCGCCGTAGAGGAACGGGATGCTGCTCAGAGTGCCCACGGTCACGGTTATTCCTGGACAATTGTACTTAAGTTAATACACAACGTAATGGCCTTATATAATGATTGTTTAACAAGCAGCTCCCTTGTAACCGGATTTGTCACTGAGAGCATTATAGTTTTCCAAGAATTCTACAATAATATTTATTTTATTTGTTTGAAGCATAAGAACAATAAGAATTGATTTGATATACAAATATAAACACTGATAATAATTAATCTATCGACAGCAATAAAGAAAAAGAAATTGATGAATAAACATGTAATATATTACCTAGCAAAAAATTTGGTGCGCCTAATTCCTTCAAATACAAAAATAAATATGATTCAATGAAACCCCAAAAATTTCCTAGAGCAAATAGGAAGAATATAAAAATGATTATATGTGGCATTTTAATAATATTCACTAAATCGTGTAATAAATTATCAGCCGGCAGTTTTGCTCCGAGGGGCATTACAGCAACGGTAATTGCTGATATCAGGAGTAAGACGTCATACGTATAAAAAGCTGCTGAATAGTCGGTGTAACCTGCAACAAACCGATGTAAACATTAATAACTGCTTATTGACATTGAAGATAACGATTACAAAATGCCACTACATACCAACTTGTTTACTCCTCATATCTATAAGCATGCCTGTGATAGGAGAAAAAATTGCCATCCCAATGCTAGAGAATAGTCTTTCTCTACCGAAGTCCCCTCCGTACTTTTGTATCATTGTTAATGCAATAGGATCCATAATAGTTACTCCGGCAGATAACATGATAGTTCCCATAAAGCGTAGAAAGAAATAAATATAGAATGTTTTATCATCGCTCTCCTTGTAATCAGGGGGACATATGTCCGGGCCTCCTTTTCTGTAAACATTAATTCGATTGTATAAACATGCAATTTCATGCTGTTTAACGCATTAAAGCGAGATAGATGGTTACCTAAAATCACACTTTTGAACCATACAATCGGCAGATAAAGATTCCAGACGTTGTTGCGAGAGTTTTGTCATATTATGCAGCATTACAAGACCACCACACCTTAGATCTTCCTTATCAAGAGCAGTAATATTTACACCTTGAGCAAGCAGTAGTTTCTCACCAAACCTTGATCTAACATCTGTCACTGTATCATTATCGTCCTGTAATCAAAAATTAGTACCATTTATCTTATATCTAACACTTTTAAACCTTTTCTTTTAAACTAATGAATCCATACTACGTATTATAAATGCGAAAGTGTGTGTCTGCTACGCTTTCACGGCCCACCTATTCAACCAATTTTGATGAAATTTGGTACAGAGATAGGTTCCTGGGGACGGAACTTAAGTAACGAAAAGAAGTTCCCGCGGGAATCGAAAAAACTTAGTCCACGCGGATGAAGTCGCGGGAATCATCTAGTTCGTTATAAAACTACAAACCCTTTCCATTTCAATTCCAAGTTGTTCTTTCGGTTCACCTAAATCATCATGAACTTCTATTAAAAAGAATGCTGCGTCGTTAAATTCTTCATCATCATCTGTCATGTTAAGGAAGCTGTAAAAAATATTCTTTATTGAAAATAAAAATCGCCTCAAAATAGAGTAATTAAATTAAAAAGTTAAGTTATCAATTCGTTCATTATAAATTGCCGTACATGTGGTGACTGTACTTTATTTAATTTGGTTTACCTACGTTATCTTTACGCCGAATTCATAAGCTTAAAAGAAGGCTTAGCAATAAGCAAATTAATTTGTAGATTCATTTTCAAATGTTTACAAGAACATTAATGTAGTTTATTACAATGACGTAAAAAGGTGTTATGATTAATACGGAACCTGGCGTTGGTAAGACGTGGTGGATGAAATTTGTGCTCTATATGGAAGTCTAGATCGTCTTTATCGTCAGCAGGATCAACGTCCGGGCGTTCAGTTGGTCTTGATAACATGCAATGGTCAATGCATCGATCAAGAACGAAATCAACCTGTTCATCTTCGTCAGGACATTCTCTGCTAGGACATGGACTCCACCAAATCTATTTAATATCAATTTATGTTATGTATTTTGCAGGAGTTGAAAAAAACAATGAGTATAAATATTAATTGTATTAAAAATATAAAAAACGTACTACATATATAAAAAATAGCTAAAATATAGCCCTCGTAAAATATAGCTGTTACTATGCATAAATTAAGCTTTTTAGCTTTATTATCTTAACTAGCCCGAGTTGTTGTATAACGAGTCTGGTTAATCCAACCTGGCCGGATGAGGTCGATTTGCTCAAATTCTTAGAGGACAGAAGCTATGTTCGTAACAGCGTAACGAGGGACAACTAGTTGAAAGATAAACTGTTTTTCCATAAGCATAACGGTCGTTACCTCAACGCTCCTCTTAATTGGATGGCGCATAACATAAGCTGATGGCACCACTCCTGGAGTTTCTTGATGTGGAATCAGGAGCAGGGAATGATGAAACGCCGCGTTTAAAATGAGAGCAGTTATAACTACTGGCTTATATTCTCCAAAGCGATCTACTAGAAAACCTAAAATCAACAAAAAAAAATCAATACTTAAAATAAACCTCCCATAGAATCCCATATGAGAAAAGAAACTTACCTGTTATAGGCGGACTTAAAAATGTAGTAAACGGTAAAGCTAAATACACAAAAGAAATTTCTGGCACGGTCAGTCCTATACTCTGCATATGAATCGTCAAATATGGCAATAGAGATGCCGTCGCCCCGTACATCACAAATAGAGTCACTTTTAACATAACAAGATTCGGATTGATTCTTAACGAGAGTATCATCCTGCGGAAACATCCTGGAGGGTTTTCGCTGTCCTCGTCCATAGTGTTGTCTTCTTCGGTGTACTTTTTCGGGATATCGTCTAACGATCTGGCCATTTCACTTTCACGGGCATTCACATTTTCATAACTAAGTTTGAGTGTTTATGCTCTTGGTATATCTTATCGACTGGCGCTCGGATCGGCGGCAGAGGTTGTCGGTGATGTGACGATTATTTATTTAAGGATTACACGTCGTACCTCAGTGGCAGTGGGAAGCCAGGAGGGCCCGTGCTCCCGAACGACTGCGAAGCGGACCGGCAGGAGCGGACGTCGCGGGACGCCAATTTACAAATAATAGCAAATTATCCTCGTTTAAGAAGTGTCACGGCGATTGGTGGGGATGGCTAAATCGACTGGTGATCTGAAGACCTTGCGGATAATAGCTGAGGTCGGGGCGCTTCTGGTTTGATCTTAGTCCCCAAGATGATGCCGATCGTCGCGAAATAGCCAACACTTCCTTGCTGCCCTTTGTCGTAAGTTTCAATTTTATCATAATAATAATTATCTTCCAACTTATCTCATAATTATTAAAATGTTATATCGAGTAAAATATAAATTCGGCAAAATACGAGTAAATACCTAAATAATCATTTATCTAGTTAAATGTTGTCTTAATACCTACGTACTGACTGATCCCTTCACTATTTTGCTCTATCCTGTTGGCGAACTAAGATATTATTCATTAGAAAAAAAAAGTGTTTTTTTGGTAATTTTAAGTAATATAATATTCTGTGGTAGTAGGATAGTCGGACTTGATACCAGTCCACTACTATCCAGATACAAAGTTCAATGTGAGTCCATCATTAAGTATTACCTACTAGATCATGCCCGCGACTTAGTCCTCGTGTTTTTTTTTAATCCCCCAGGAACCTATAAAGCTAAGTAAAAAGTAGTAGAATCAGAATCAGAAATTATTGATTGCATAATACACATAGCCTGTCCTTTTCCGGGATGCAATCTATCCCTATACTAAATTTCATCAAAATCAGACAGATAGAAACACAGGCACACTTTTGCACTTATAATCATCATTCATCATATTCAACCCATTTCTGGCACGCTACAGAGCACGAGTCTCCTCTCATAGTCCACCACGCTGGCCAAGTGCGGATTGGCAGCTTCGCACACTTTTGAGAACTTTATGAAGAACTCTCGAGCATGAAGGTTTCCTGACGATGTTTTCCTTCACCGTTTGAAGCTTAAAACGCACGTAGTTCCGAAAATAACCAATAGTCTATCAACGCTTCGCAATTGTATTATTAGTATGGATATAAGTATATTATATTATGTAGTAAACAAAAGTTAGAAAAATACAATACGAACAAAATAGAAATACCTACCTGTCTTTTTTGTCTGTTCTAAAAATAACTTTCTATTACCCATGAAATGAAAGGTTACCATGCTAGCTCTGCCGACCCCACCCTATCATACCTCACGAATTACTAATCAAACTCAAAATCCAAATGTTTTTAGGATTCCGTAGCCAAATTTGGCAAAAACGGAACCCTTATAGATTCGTCATGTCTGTCTGTCTGTCTGTCCGTCCGTATGTCACAGCCACTTTTTTCCGAAACTATAAGAACTATACTGTTGAGACTTGGTAAGTAGATGTATTCTGTGAACCGCATTAAAATTTTCTTACAAATATAGAAAAATTTATCATATATTTCTTACAAAAATAGACAAAAATTTTGGGGGTTCCCCATACTTAGAACTGAAACTTAAAAATTTTTTTTCGTATGGGTTAGCCCATACCTGTGGGGTATCTATGGATAGGTCTTCAAAAATGATATTGAGGTTTGTAATATCATTTTTTTCTAAACTGAATACTAGTTAAGTAGTTTTTTTTTTAATAATTTAAAACTTACTACAGGTTTGTACGGAACCCTCGGTGCGCGAGTCCGACTCGCACTTGGTCGGTTTTATTCAAATAAACTTTTAAGTACAAGATCATCCTCAATCATCCTCAGTCAGTTAGGGGTTATTTATAGGGTGAAGAAGTCACAAAAATATATAAGGAGCAAAATCAAAAGTAACTTTGTAAGAGTCTAGTATTTATTTTTAATATGGGAAAAGCGAGGAAAAAAGTAATATGAATTTGTAGTAAGCTCAAAAAAAATTTACTAAGCTCAATAAAAAGGAAAATTATAAACGTAATGGTTTTTTATTTTCGGTCCAATTTGTAGCGTCATCTATCGGTACATCTGAAACATGGACACAGAAGTATTTTCAGCGCCATCTGTTATCGAGTAGTAAAACTTGTGATAATGCTTTGGTATCCAGTCTGTATAATATTAAAACTATAACAAATCTCTATTAACTAAACTAAAATGACATATCTAAATCTAGTTCTGTCCTTTTCTGCAGAGAGTATTATGAAAGGGTTAGCAATATTTTTAATGCTGTCGTTTTAGTTTATATAGTTTATAGATTGTGTGCTGTTTTATTGTGTTGGTTAGGTTATTGCTATTAAATATTATTGGTAGGTATAACTATTACTAACACAAGTATGCTATGCTTTATTATATATTTTGTTTTTTTTTATTGTTTTGTGTTTTTATTTTCCAATCAATCAACAACATAGGATTTTTGTCATCTATTGTGAATTTCACTAGTTAGAACATTTTCAATCAGTAGGTAAGTACCTAGCTATACAAAAAACTTAGTATAGAGTAGGTACCTATGTAGGTAGGTAGGTATAGGTCTACCAGAATCTGATGGCAAAAAGTATACACCGTATACTCGTACTTTTAGTGTATTTTTTGCCATCAGATTCGATTCTGGTAGACCTATTATACTTTTTTAATTCCTGGACTTGTTTCTAAAGGAACATTGATCATACGTTTCTTTATTTTACGGTTTCTAATAAATTTTAATGCAGTATGCTTTAAATTAAATATAAAAATTGATTTTATGATCTTGTAAGTTTAATAAATAATTATTTTCGTTCGCATAGTAGTGACATCTATCGACCGCAGAAGCTGAATTAAAAATGTAAAGGCCGCTGCATACGTAACGTGATTTTACCCGGACGGGACGGGACGTGAAGTTTTGGAAATATCGTTTCATACAAAATGTAAACGAAAGAGCATACGTAACGGATGCACGGACGGGACGGGAACGTGGCACGTGCGGGGAGGGAAAAATATCGTCGGCGACGATATTTAGCACGTCCCGTCCCGCGCGTGCCCCGTCCCGTCCGTGATTCCGCTGCGTATGCACAGTCGCGCCGTCCGCTCCGGAGAGCTTTGTAGGGAAGGACGTGCATCCTGCTTATCGATTAACGAAAATGGACGATATTGGATTGGATATTAATGGATATTATAAATGCGAAAGTGTGTTTGTTGGTTTGTCCTTCAATCACGCAACAACAGAGCAACAGACTGCCGTGATCTTTTGCATGAGTATATTTGAGGACTTGGAGAGTAACATATGCTACTTTCTATTGTGTGTGGTATTCTCCTTCTAGTTCTCTTTGCTGCCATGTAGGATGTACAGAAAATCTCATTTTCCTCTTGACGACCGTAGCTTCTTCGTGATCTAAAGCAATAGCAATTAAAGCCAATTCTTGAAATGAAAAATTCATCTTTCCATGTTCACAACACTAGCACGTTAGTTCCGTCTAAACTGTCACGGTGCGTATGCATTAAAAATCCCCGTCAGTGTTTACTAACCACGTTCCGTCCCCGTCCCGTCCACGTTCTTACGCCGTCCCGTATGCAGAGACCTTAAGTCTACGGTCTAGTCTATAGTCTACTGCAAATTGTCAACCATAATGCATTGCGCATAAATGGCCGCCATGTTGCTGCCGTCTGAAAGATGTTCACATCTGTGTGTGTTTACTAATGAATTTTAAGACCTTTATCAGCTAAATTACTGTGTTTGTGAAATTGTGAGTGTACAATGGTTTTATATTACATGCATATTTGTGTTTGAAAAGTCTGTCAAATGTCTCTGAGGCCAATAAACAGTGAAATTTTCTTTAGGTAGTCATTCGAGTCAGACGGCATAATGGCTGACAATCTGATTCAAAAGTCACATAAAACTAGTGAAAAAAACAAGTATAACAACGTCGTTCATCGCACTACGAGTGAATCTCTTCGACTGAACGAGTCTGAGAAGGGAGTGACTCACCCGACGAGTCTTCAATCCGCCCATAACCCAAGGAAAATATCTTCCTTTCAGATAACCAGTGTGACGGTTGGCTCTCGGGTGAGCACTGATGCAGGCGAAGACTCTGCAGACGATCTAGACGAATCTCACACCGACGACATCTCGAGGGTGACGGACATAGAGAATGAAACACCGAGCTACTCGGAGGATACCTTTTCTAAAGACGACGTATTCTACAACGCGTCGAGTGCCTCGCTAGGCTGCGCGCCAGTTATCCCGACGAGCTCGCAGTACGGGCTCGCTATAGTGGGCCAGCCCGACGCCGCCGCGCCTCCGGGAGCCGTGCCCCACAGCAACAGCACGGAAGCGACCGACATGCACGTCAGCGTCACCAACGCCGGCACGGGCAGCATCATCAACCTCATAAGCAACTCCAAGCCGCAGGAAGGTATGAAGGAGATACAAGAACATGTTAGAAATGAAAGATTTAAAGTTGTCAAAATCGAAAGCACTGAGCCTTTCCGCCGTGGCAGGTGGATGTGTATGGACTATCTCGATCATACTACAACCCAGCAGAATGCTCCGATCACCCTTAACAATAACTTAGATGTCACTGAGACTAATACATTGCAAGCACCAGACAGTGGGGTGGTCATGAACGATTGTCAACATGATGATATTATGTGTAACGATTTGTCCAATAAAGCGCCTAAAGATCAAGTGAGTGTTGTGCAACAAATGGATCAAGGTGTTCAGAAACAATTTCCTATGGCTTCCCCGGGACAATCTTTGACCCAACCTATTAACATGGTCCAACAACAAATGCCCGTTTCTCAATCGGTGTCTGTACAGTCTCCCCCTCTAGAGATGCCACAGCAAATGCCAAACCAGAACATGCAGAGTAACCAGCAAGTGGGACAACAGCATCCACAGAGCATGACACACATTCAAATGCAGAATGTGACGCAGAGTCATCCTCAGCCTAACCAGCAACAACAAGTTCAGCAAATCCCGCAAAGCTTTCCTCAACACCAGCTTCAGCAAGTGATTGCACAGTCACAAGGCCTTACCATGCAACAGTTACCAATGCATCAGCAAATGCCACAACAGATGCAGCAGATTCCTAATCAACAAATGCAACAGATCAATCAGCATATTCCACAAGCTCAGCTCACTAACATGCAATTGCAGCAGCAGATGCCTCAGATGCAAGGCATACCCAACCAAGGACAATTAACTCAAGTGACGGGTCAACAACCACAAATGCAACAAATACAAATGCAACCTATGCAAGGCCAGCCCAACCCGCAGCAAATTCATCAGATGCAACAAGCTCAGATGCCTAACATGGGACAGAGTCACCATCTCCAGGGTCAACAAGCGATGGGCACACAGCAAGCCCAACTCCAACATTTGTCTAGTCAGGCTCAAATGCAGGCATTGCAGAACCAACAAATGCCAAACCACATACAACAGATGCAGATACCCACTCAGCTAACTGCCGCTAATCAACAGATGTCTCAGATGCAAACACAGATGCACCAGCTACCAACTCAGCCGCAGCAGTCAGTGGTGCCAGGCATGCATCCTCAGATGCAACAGCAAGGCATGGCTGTTCCTCAGCCACAGTACAACCAAGCTGTTAACCAGCAAGCTAATCCTCAGTCTATGATCAGTGCTACCATTCCATCATCCCAGCAGCCAATGGTCCAACCTCAACATAATGTTCCTCAGTATCACACGCAGCAAGGGCAGACGTTGCCTCAAGAGGTGCTGACTAGTATTGTAACTTCACAACAAGGTGCAACTCTACCTAGCAATCTTCAGCCTATGGCTACTCAACCTCAGGGTTCAACATTGCCGGCCAATCTCCAGATGGGTGGACAACAGCAGGCCCCGGTGCACACTATGGCACCGCAGCAAGGAAGCATGCAGCAAGGAAACATCCAAATGATGGCAGCCCCTCAGAACATGCAGATGACTCTAGATGGGAATCAGACCAGTATGCAAATGCCCTCCTCTGATCCTATATACATACAGCAAACTAATGTTGGCCAGCAGATGCCCACACACATGTCGCAGCCACAAAATATGATGCAACAGCAACAGGGGCAGATGGGCGGTGTGCAATATGTTCCTAACCAGCCTGTGGCACAGGTGGCTATGACTCATCAGAATATACCCATGTCTATGCAGCAGAGTGTGCCAGTGGGAATGGGGGGAGGTGTTCACGCTAATGTGGTGCCATCTCAGACCAGTATGGGACTGGGTTACGGTGGTGTGGTGCCTGTTATGTCCCAAAGTAGTGTTGCGCCCGTGGAGGCGACAGTTTCGGGGACTAACTCGCCGGTTGTGTCAATGCCTGTGAATTCCACTGGGTATGCAAGCAATGCATCCCAGCCAGGACATGACAATCAGGGCTTCGGTAGCCCAGTGAGTGCGGTGGTGTCTCATGCGATCAGTGGAGCAGTGGTGAGCAATGTGAATGTGAATGCGTGTGATAGTGGTGCTCCAGACGTGCCTCCAGACGGCCTGCAGGCTGGAGACACAGGTGACGGCAAGGATGAGCCACAGGCCGGACCACCTCCGGAAGATGAAAGGTAAGTCAACTTTGCTTGGCGCCATCTATCTGATATTGCATTTATTTATTGACATTGATAAAATAAGCAATTATTATTAAACTACAATCCGTTCCGAGATAAGATAAACTTGCATCTGTGATAACATTTTTATTTTTTATGCATTGATTAAATTCCAAGCCAAAGGACTAGAGTTGGCTTATCTAACTAACTAAAGAGATAACCAACAATGCAAAGATTTTCAAGAAAAAAATGACTCAATCCTATCACTGAAATATTGTTAGGATTGTTTGTTTTGGAGAGAGATTCCAGCTTTAAGTAGTTCTGCAGGGGAAAAATAAGTTATTATCACTACTTACTGATAACAGCTTTTAACTTACGTTTTTATACTATCTACTTGCAGATTTCCTGTTTTTGTTATTATTAAATTTGTATGAGACTTAGTTGTTGTACTTACTCATTTGCTTGTAACAAGTCATATATATAGGTTATATTTGATTGGCTTTTTTTTATCTGATAAGTTAGGATAACTGTCAGTATCATAAATGACTAAATCGCTTGCTGATTCCTATGGATTTTCCGCTACAGGATGCTACAATAGATCTAACTTAGGGCTTAGGTCATATCTATTTGCGAATATAACTCTATCAGTAGACAATGGAGTTCGTTTTGGTTTTGTTCGGCCGCGGCCACAACCGCCGCGAGGAATCCGGACTGCCTCCCTTTGATGCTGTTTATTTGCGCTTCGTCCTGCGACATAAATAGGTAGTTGACACGTACGGAATATGGTGCGCGCCGGTATGCCGCGCGTTAGGGTTACCACCCACCTTTTAAGGAATTGCTGAATTTATTTTTTATTACTTGAGTACCTACTTAATAAAATTTTAATTTATCATTTATTTTATCCGATTTGATTGATTTGATTGATTTTGTTTACTTGCTTAATGTATGATTTAGAGTTAGACTTAAAATATTGCATGCCGTAAGGTGAAATTTGGCCGGACGCTATATTACTTGAGTATTATAGTTTAGAATAAGACCAATCTGTACCCAAATTTTCAAAAAAAATTCATTGATTGTTTAAAACTTAAAAGTTTTACTTAAGTACTTACTTAATTAAAGGTATAAAGTCTACGCTCTTATCTTAATATTCTTGTTTTGAATTACGTTATGGCATTAAGTAATACAAGCAAGTATTATTATAAAGTAGACAAAATCATCTAATCTAAAGCGTCAATTTTTCGAGATGTAAGTTCAAAGTTATAATCTACTCGATGATAGCGTCACCAGTCCAGCTTTGACCTATACTAAGTATATATTATATATATGTATATACTAATATTATAAATGCGAAAGTTTGTATGGATGGATGGATGTTTGTTACTCAATCACGCCAGAACGGCTAAACGGATCTGGATGAAATTTGGCACAGAGATAGATTATAGGCTGGAATAACACAAAGGCTACGTTTTACGTCAAAGAGTTCCTGCGGGAACCAAAAAACCTTAATTCATACAGGTTTAATGAGTGGCCAGTATTTTGAAAGAATTTGAAATGGCGCGAATAGCTCATTACTAAAGTATTAAACCCCCTTCGCTTTCCTTTCCTAAATCCTAATTAGGAGGACTAAAAAATATTCATAGTCATCACGTTCTGGTGGCAGCCCTACGCGGTGACTCACGTGCAACGCATCCGAGTCACGGGCCGGCTAAAAAAGTGACTGGCCCGTTCTTTGCATTCAAAGACGGCGCGCTTTCTTTAAATCAAACGCCTTTAACTAGTCTGCTTTTCGTGATTGCCTAGTTAGTCAGCTAATGTATTTTGTCGAACAAATGAGACTGCAAAAGGAAAAAGTGACTGACATGTCAACGTTTTCAAACAGCTGGCTCTAGAAAACAAATTAAAAGATTTTTGCGCATAGAGGTAGGCTTTCTCTAGTATATAGTGGGTGGTAGACTCCTGCTAGGGCATATCCCGAGCGAAGCCTGGGTGGGTCAGTCAGTTATCTCATATAATAAATGCTAGACTAGCACATGCCCTTAGTTCCATCTTCATTATAGAAGTAACTATTTGAATCCACTATTATAGCCCTTTAACTTCTCACTGCTGGGCACAGGGCTTCTCTGTTATAGATTTCAATCAAATCAAATAAATAAATGATGAGGGTTTTCTTTGGATTAATATTGAAATAACATAGGTAACAGATCTTTGCTTCATAAAAAGAAAAAGGTTGAAGCAAATTTTTAAACATGTTAGCGATTAAGGATAATTTTAATCAGCCTGCATGTATCACACCGGTATATTACATGCTATCTTTGACTCTTTGACTAAGCCAATAAAAGCGTCAACCCGTGGCGCATCGAAGCGTTGCGAACGGATGCATAGCTTCTTTGGATGTGTAATATAATGACGTCACTTACGCCACATTTACGTGCTTTGACTGTGATGCGTTTTCCACGCATACGCTAATTTGATATCCGCAGAAAAAGTGTCAAAATAAATGACTTTAGCTGTAGGTATCTAACACCGAGGGCCTTCTCCTAAATCTTTACATCTTAGATCTTCATCTTCTTGACCTGCGTGTACCATCTTCGAAGAATAAGTATCTCATGTCAAAAAAGATTAAAAATAACTGGACCAGATAAAATGGTTATAGGAGTTAAGCTGTTATAGACGTTTAATTGACGAAGAAAAAGAAGTTTCAAGTCGACGTTCTCCTTTATTTTTTTTATGTTTGACCACGCTTTACTTTTTTTACTACAAACTAAGTAAGAACTTAGTTACAAAGTCAGCAATATAATAATTATGTAATCTGTAGCCTAAGGCCTAAAGGGTCAAAACGATTCCGTACAGTCCCAGGAAAAGTACTGTTCTCGCACGGATCTTTTCCGTTTAGGCGTGCAGGTAAACCTACGTTTGGCCGTTGGCGCCTTGCGGGATTACTCCCCCAAATCTAGCTCACCCCTATAGCATGGCGGGCATTCATGGTGTGGTCAAATCACTAATTGTGGTGAGCCTGATTCTGATCAAGCGAATTTTCGTCCAATACAGAAGAAACCTTTAACCGTTTGGTAATAACTGCGACTTAAAATATTCCACGTAATTAAAAGGTCCTTGCGCCGTACTTCAACAGCCGGTCCCTTAGTATTGTCTCCAATACCATTGACGACGTACCTACCTAATTACAATTCTAATGAGTTCTTCGAGTATTCCCCAAGCGTATCACCAATGTTAAAGGGTCCGGCGCCAGCGCAACGTCACTGGCGTCGTTTGTAATCGAATCGAGAGCGGAAGGCCGTGTAACCTGAGATTGCCATTCGCTTATGATCGATCTCGTATGCATTACAATTTACATGCGATCTTATAATCGGACGATTAGTCGGGCGTATTAGAAATCTTCGGTTGGCTGACCATTGTAGTTGATAGTCATGCCGTGGACGACGATGTTCAACGTCGTTTTTGTACTACCACTCCTTTCCGCGTCTATAGGTAATAAAATTGTGCAAACCTCAGTTATTACTTGACAAAGACAAAGCTACCGACCTTGTAGCTCGATCTCACAAGTTCTCTTGGAGGATGATGTAGTGACGATTAGTCGTAAACTGCCGTCACCCCATACACGTCCACTCCTGAATACGGTGTCTCGTAGGGACTTCCACGCCCTTATTCTCATTTTGTCTTGTGCATTATATCATGTATGATATGGTCTAAACTGATTGCGCTAGAAGATGACGAGTAAGTACAATCTTTTCATGAATTTTTAAAGCTGTCTGCTTTTATTTAGTTACTTACCTACATCCTAGGATCACTCCTAGGCGATGGCATAAGATAATAAACCAATATTTTCGGCTTAATCGACACCTCAGATGAAAAGATGGTGGAGTGATGAGGAGGTACAAGCCATAACTTATGTGCCATATTGAGGAAATTGGGGAACAACTGCGTATTTTATGTTACGTTGTAGTTACTGAGGTTGTCTTATACTCCCGACCTCGTTAATTTGTATAAATCGCGGATAATAATACAGCTATAGTATTGTTATATTTCGATTCAGTATTTTCCAATGACCGATTATTTAACTTGTTTTTGTTCTCGCCATTCATGGAACCGCAATGGTTTACAGTCGTACGGCATTGCGCGTGCACTGAAGCAATTAAATGACGACACGGTGTTGTCTTTGGTTGAAATATTTCGAGGTTCGCTCGCGGTTCGCAGACATTAAACATGATAATTTGCAAGGGGCACCAAAAATACCTTAATTCCTATGAATGATATAATGCGAGTAATTTAAGTAATTAATAGCCAAATCCATTACATAACTAATTAGTAATATTGAAATAGGAGAGTTACTAGTTAACTCTGTATTGTCTGTGTAATGAATATAATCTAGTATGATCTAAATACGAGTACATACATTACCTACCCTTCCAGGTTAGCTCGTTTTCATCTTAAACTTTTAAACACTTTAATAACTTTTAGACATATTATTTCCCACGTAAAAACTGTCAAAAGTTCATCTATACTTATATTATAAATGCGAAGGTTTGGATGGATGGATGTATGGATGGATGTTTGTTACTCGGATGTATGGATGGATGTTTGTTACTCAATCACGCCCGAACGGCTGGACGAATCTGGGATCTGGATGTTTGGCACAGAGATAGATTATAGTCTGGAATAACACATAGGCTACTTTTTATCACAGAAAATGAAGGAGTTCTGACGGGACCCAAAAACCCCAATCCACGCAGGCGTAGTCGTAGGCATTGTGTTTTCATACGTTTTAGTTTAAAATTTGTTTACAATACTTAAAATTTTTTGGTTATATAATTCTTGCTACGGAAGTATTTTGTAGAACGACATTTCGCTAATGCATTTACGGCAAGATCCGAGTAATTTCAAGATTCGCTGAGTTTATTTAACAGCCAATGCTATTCTATTCTTATTCTGGCATTGCTTTAGGAGCTGTTCTTTGTAATAAAGACATGAGACCAGTAGCTTATGCAAGTCGACCTTTAAACAAGGCTGAAAGAAATTACCCAACCATTCAAAAAGAGCTACTTGCGGTCGTGTGGGGAATAAAATATTTTAGGCCATATCTGTTTGGTAGAAAGTTTACAATCATGACGGACCATAAACCGTTATTGTATTTATTCGGAATGAAAGATCCATCTAGCAGATTACTAAAATTTAGGTTAATATTAGAAGAATATGATTTTAAAATAGTTTACATCAAAGGAAAAGAAAATGCAGTAGCTGATGCTTTATCTAGAATTGAAATTACTTCTGATGAACTAAAATGTATTAATGAGAAAATACTTACGGTTATGACTAGAGCACAGAAAAGAAAATTAACGGAGTTACAAGTTAGAACAACCTCTCCAATCCTCAGTAATGATACCGATAATCGGCCTGATCAACCGAGAATCGTAGAATTATTGCGGATACCGAGTGGTGCGGTAGAAATGGTTTTAAAAGAAAGAAAAGAACTAAATAGAATTAAAAAAGCAAAGGGAATAGATGTAGAATCCGAGTGTTTCTTATTCTCCCAAAATAATAAAATATTATATGTCGATCTTGATTTTAAGGGACAATTTACGCGAGACGTGTTTGTCGAGAAATTAAGTGAATTTAGTAAAAGCATTAATGTCGACGAAATATGCATTATCAAAAGAGATAATAACGCGTTATTTATAAAAGAGTTAATAAACGAGATTCAAGAAAAGGAAGCGTGGTCCGGACCTCGCATTTGTGTATTGAGAAGTGTTGAAAGAATAGATAATAAAGATGACAAAACATTTATAATTAATGACTATCATTTACTGCCTACCAGTGGTCATGCTGGCATACGCAGAATGATTAATAATATAAGAAGGAAATATTTCTGGCCAGAAATGGAAAAAGACGTCAAAGACTTTGTAAATAAATGTGAAAAATGTCAAAAATCGAAACATTCACGTAAAACTAAGGAACCTATGGTTATTACAACCACTGCTTCACATGCTTTCGAAAAAATATTTTTAGACTTAGTGGGCCCTTTAGATAAGGATATAGATAATAACAATTTTATATTAACGTTACAATGCGAATTAAGTAAATTTGTTGAGGCTTATCCTCTTCCTAATAAAGAAACAGTTACAGTAGCTAAAGCATTTGTTAATAATTTTATATTAAGATTTGGAATTCCAAGCATAATTGCTACAGATAAAGGTATGGAGTTCATGTCATCCACAATGAAAGAAGTCTGTAAACTATTAGAAATTGAAAAATTAAATTCCACAGCATATCATCATGAGTCAATCGGATCGCTTGAAAATGCTCACAAAAATTTAGGTTCATTTTTAAGAATACAGTGTGATAAGTTTCCTGATACATGGAGCCATTGGTTACCCTTCTGGTGCTTTGCTTACAACAATACTGTACACACAGCCACTAACTACGCACCGTATGAATTAGTATTTGGAAAACCATGTAACGTTCCAACTAGAGTTAAGAGTAGTGTAGAACCCATATATAATCCAGATGACTATAGCTTAGAATTAAGATATCGTTTGCAAACAGCACACAAAGATGCACGAAATAATTTGTTACAATGTAAAGAGTTAAGAAAATCAATATATGATAAAAATGTAAACAAAGTCCATTATAATAAAGGTGATTTAATATTGTTAAAAAATGAAACTGCGAGCAAATTGGAAAATTTGTTTAATGGACCATATGTAGTTTTAGAAGATCAGGCACCTAATGTTAAAATTATCAAAAATAATAAAGTAGAAATAGTACATAAAAATCGCACCAAACCTTTCAAAAAATAGCAAACATAGACTTAAGTACCAAAATTGGTTAGTAATAAGTAATAAAAAGTTGTACTTGTAAGTTTAATTATATGGTTATGTAAAAAAAAAAAAAATATTAATGTTCTATTTTTTTTTTTTTCCTCGTAAACCGGTGGTGTGGTGTAGTATAGCCTTATATTGTAGTTAGAAATTAAGAACAGAGACGCAATAAACGTTGAACTGTGAAGACGTGTGTTAATTATATATTTCCCCGCACCCCGCACACTTCATTCTATTGGCATGTTTGTATCGGTGAAAGTAGCTGGATGCACGAAATGCCGATGCTCTCTGTTCGCGGTAAAGTACTGTCAAAATATAAACCACTTAAAATAGTAAATGAATGCGTGCTTAAGGTTTTGCGAAGTATTATTTACTTATCATACTAATATTATAAATGCGAAAGTGTGTTTGTTTGTTGGTTTGTTGGTTTGTCCTTCAATCACGCCGCAACAGAGCAACGGATCGGCCTGATCTTTGGCATGGGTATAGTTGAGAACCTGGAGAGTGACATAGGCTATAAATATTTTTCTCCCGGAAAATTAAGGAGTTCCCGAGGGAATCAAAAAAACTTAAACCACGAGGACGATGTCGCGGGCATCAGCTAGCCAAAAATCATGTTGATCCGTTGCTCCGTTGCGGCGTGATTGAAGGACAAACCAACAAACTAACAAACAAACAAACACACTTTCGCATTTATAATATTTGTATGATATGATTATTGTGCGACTCTATTTGGATACAAAAAGTTGATTTTGTCTTCAGGTCCTTTTTGAGCATAAAAATCGCACAGATCGTTGCGTTTGAACATCAATTACATATTTCGATAACATAGGAATGTCCATTAAGGTACAACTTGAACTATTAAGCAAGGGGGCCACCACATCTTTTCTCTAAATAGGTGCCTACTGCCTATAGGTAGTACTTACACGTATATTAAGTAAGTAGTTTTATCTTACCTTAGATTTTAGTTAAACTTTTTAGTGGATATACTTTATTAATGCGAATATAATTTTCATCGTATCATGAGAAAAGTGGTTGGATAGGTCCAAAGGTCCAAAGGATACACTGAGTCTACAAACATCATCAATTTTCTCGATAACGTAGGAATGTGCAATAAGGTACAACTTGAACTATTAGGCAAGAGGCTATCACATATTCTTTTCTCTAAATAGGTGCCTATAGTACTTACACGTATATTACGTAGTATATAGTAGTAGTATAGTACTTACACGTATCTTACCGTAGATATCGACTAGTTAAACATTTTAGTGGATTTACTTAATTAATGCGAATATAATTTTCATCGCATCATGACAAAGGTGGTTTGATAGGTCCAAAGGTCCAATGTATATTCACACTGAGTCTACAAACTGTTTAAGCTCAACCCATTCGAAGCCGGGGCGAATCAGTGAGTTGATAAAAGCTCAGGCTAAAAAGTAGTTGTCGTAGAGCATACAGTTACAATATTACAGAATATATCTAATTACTTAAGTAATTATCCAGTTATAGACGTTAGTAAGAAATTATCTAGTTCATTAGCTATAACTTACTGTATACTTATCTCATTCTTAAGACAATAAATATACCTAATCGATAACTAGTTAACAAGTATGTACTTGTATCTATACGGTCAAGGAAATACGAAAATAATATTAAGAAGCCATCAGCCAACATTTTAAAATAGCTTTCCATGACGTTAGCCTTTTGTAGCTATTGAAATTGGATTTAAAGTAGAGAATAAAAGGCTCTGTAGTCTGTACTCTGTACCAACATGCAGGAAATGATGTCGAACAGTTACTTTTAAATCTAGATAGAGATAGTCATGGCCTTAATTTTTTTTGCATAGGTTTATAGTAAGTACGTGGTTTTGAACGTCGCTGAATCAGATATTTGAAGGTAATGCCATAAACTTCTATTTACTTACTTATGTCCTTTTAGTTTTGCCTGCTTTCATTTTTGAGTATATTCAGTGGCGTGCAGATCATAGAGTCACAATAGCACCGCATCGTTTCAAGAACATTACCACAAGCAAAGATAGGAGCGAAATTTAACTATTTTATCAAATTTAAATAGCTAGTTACCTACTGCCAATTCAATGTTTGTTTTTAAACAAACAAAGGTATTATAGTTAGTGCGTGGTACGGTACGCACCGGCAAGGACAGACAGCGATTGAAAAAAACTAGCGATGATTGACGCGCAAAAAGCCGACATACTTTTTTCGTACGAATGAGCTTTTGCAATGGCTGAGTGTGCCAAACAAGATGGTAAAGTGCAAGAAGGAGTCCCGCTCTGAGAGGATTCCGTATTATTACAAATAACAATAGGTATTATGTTTAGGTTGTCTGTCGTGAGTGTCTTTCAGTAGCGCGTTGTTCAAGACGGTACAGTTTTTTTGTTTAAATTATTTATAACCGGCAAGCTACTTACTGGTTGAAATCTTTTAATTGCGTTAAACTATACTTACCTAACCCTGATTTGTTTAAAGCATCATCTATGATCAGTTGCTGTATCAGTCCTTAGTAGTTAACCGATATTTTTAGCTTGGTACCGTTTTCGAGAAATAGGCCTTGATACATAGCAAGACGGAAGGTTAACTAAGTGAAATCCGTTCCGTTTTGCACTAAGTATGTGGTACGGAACGCTAAAAAATTATCCATTAGTGCGCTCTAATAAGTAATAAAGATTTGTGTTCAGATAAAAAATGTAAACATCTGAACGAGGCCGAAGGTGTGTGTTTGTTTTAATGCACCCGAATGTGTTCAAATAAGAACATATTCAATAAATTAACCCACTTTAAAGTTCGGCTTCCTTATCCCGTGGGTCCAGACTCCGGGCACGCCACCTTTCAATTTTTTGGAAGTGATGAGAATGCACGAAGAAACGACCGAGTCGTAGGTTTCATAGGGACTTCAACACACCTTGTTCTTGCGCGCACCACCTAGTATATCCAGCAGCGGCTCCTTGCGACCCTCGTGATGTCGTCCGACCACCACTGACCTTTCCAGTGCAGGGGTCGCCATTCCAGCACCTTTGGGACCCCATGGTCAATTGTAACTGCGAACCATTTCTCAATGACACTTCAACGTCGCAATTCGCAACCCGCCCGTCTAGCTTTGGTCTCCGGATCGTAACGCACATCGCTGCGGTATGCGGCTCAAACGCAGCGTCACGACACTGCGTTACCGTCTCTGCGGAGAAGTGGTCAGTTGATTTTGCCGCAGCTACCGAAGTAGACGTGTCAACATGAACAATTATCTTCAAAATCCATTGTCAACCCGTGACGCACACCGCAGCGATGAACGAGAATGACGCCCAGCAGTGCGGAATACCCGCTCCCCACTTCACCGCGCTTCCCCTTCGCCGCTGTCGCATACTGCGACGGAACAAGAGACCATTCTGGACGTTTTTCATACGATTATGTGTCCGGCACCGCAAGCCGCATACCGCTGCTTTGTGCGTTACGATCCGGAGACCAAAGCTTAAGACCGCCGCGGCACCTTCATAAAAATAAGGATATTATTACCAAAATATACGTGCTCGTTGAGAAATTATCCACGAGTGGTGTTATATTATAAGTTCAGTTATAATAGGTACAATAATGGTAGGGGAGGCAATGATGCTAAATGTGGATTTACTCGAGAGTCGAGCGTCGCGTCGTGGAGACCTGATGGAATTTGAAGATTAGATGGTAGAAAGAAAAAAAGGTTATATGATGTATGTATATCCTTTTACCGGTGGGGGCAGCGTCTACAGGTTTTTTTTTTTCAAATCATCAGATTAAGAAAATACCTCGAGATAATCGTCAGATTAAGAGTCAGCACGTTTGGGGCATGAAGCTGAAACGTCTGTATGATAATCTGACGCGTTCGAGTATTTGAAAATGGCAATTTTTTTTGCTTTTTTGAATAGGAGCTTCTTTGGGTCCACTTAACATCTCCTCTGAAAATCTGACGCGCTCGACTTTTTTTTGATTTTTTGTCAATATTTTTATTTCCGTACGGCCAACCCCACCATGCAAACCGGCAGACAAACATACCATTCGATAACAGAGACACGTGAGGCGTATACGCTATCAATATATCTGACGCGCTGGAGTAAATCCAAAAAATCCCCTCTTGGGCTCCCCTACTATTCAATTAAAATTATGCCCTTGACCACGATAATAATGAGATTAAGTTAAATTACCTACTAGTAGTAGTACTTACTACTACAGAAGAATATAAGTTGCCTATCTCATATTATTATCTGTATAAAGCTTTGCGATAGCAACCTAGTAAACAAAGAGTCATAATTTATTATCCTTTTAGTTCACCCGAATCTAAACAGTGTTATCGGAAAAGATAAACTACCAGTATATTAAATACATGTAGAACCACTTCTTTGTTTGAAGTCAATATAAGAAATATATTGCGTTCTATTTTCTGTCTGTAGTTGGTAGGGTTACCACAAAACTTTGGTCTCAAGTATTTACTCCGTTAGTTTAATATCAGCAACAATTAATTAACCATTTAAACATTACAAAGGTCACCGCTAAAAATCACCGGTAAAATAGGTATCACCGCTTTAAAAGCAATTGACTAATTATTATTTATTAACCACCCAATTCAGTGACGTCTTGGGGGTGTTATTTTTGGTAGCTACTTACTTACCTAATTATAAATTTTTAAAATAATCAGGGTAAAAGAAGTGCATCCTTCGATCTTTTTAAAAAAATTCAACTTTTGTAGGTAAATACGAGTAAGTCAGTATATTGAAATCTGAGTGACAATAAACCATTGCATCTCAGTAGAAAAAAACTTTGTAAGCCGTAAATCTTCACCTCGTAAGTAAGTAACAGGTTCACTCACCGTTACGGAAATATCTGCTGTTTGTAATAACAACGAAATGTTATCTGATTATCTACTTACTTAGTTGTTTGGCACCCAAAATATCAACGCTGTTTATACATTGTTTGATTTTGTGTTAGTTATTTGTCTTTTTTTTTTTTAATATACAGGCCAGCGCTTGGCTGCAATCAGACTTGCTTGCAAGTGGTGATGCAGCCTAAGGTGGAGCGCGCTTGCCTTGAAGATGCCTATTCACTCTTGATTTGAAGGTACCTATATTAAGAGGAGGGGAAAACGGAAGCCGGAAAGGCATGAGTTGAGTCTTGATGAGTTTGAAATTTTTCACGGAAAGAGAAACTAAAAAATAGTAGTTACTTACTTAGTTTATCCCTAAATCATCCGTTCGTCGCCCATAACTCAAAGGGGATCGTATTTTAGCACCATTACATATCCTTCTCTTTATATGTAACTAGAGGATGCTCGCGACTTCGTTCGCGTGGTATAAGTTTTTTTAATTCCCACAGGCACTCCTTAATTTTCCGGGATAAATCCTATATCACTTTCCAGGTCCTCAACTATACCCATGCAAAAAATCACGTGGATCCGTTGCTCTGTTGCGTCGTGATTGAAGGACAAACTCTCTATTTAACGTCCTTGGGGATACAATTTTCAAAAACTGTGAAACACTTATTTTTTTATTTTAAACCAGAAGCCCAAATACCAACTTTCATGGTTATAACTTGAAAAATGAAGGACTTTCATAAAAACTTTCAACCCCTATTTAACGCCTTTGGGGGTAGAATTTTCAAAAACTGTGAAACATATATTTCTTTATTTAAAACCAGAAGCTCAAATACCAAGTTTCATGGATATAACTTGAGAAATGACGGACTTTCATACAAACTTTCACCCCCTATTTCACCCCCTTAGCGGTGGAATTTTGAAAAATCGTTCCTTAGTGAGCGCCTACATCACAAAAGGAACCTACTGTCAAAATTTCAAGTTTCTAGCCACAGCGGTTTAGGCTGTGCGTTGATATATAAGTCAGTCAGTCAGGACTTTGAATTTTATATATATATATATAGATACCGGTATTTATAAAACCACCCAGTCCGATATAGTTCCTTAGAATTATACTATATATTTTAGTAGTATGATTGAAATTATTTAGGCCGATCGTACCGATATCGGATCGAATAAAATGGACGTTATCCAAAGCTCTTTGTAAATAACTACGCTGTTGTAGTATATATATACGATTTGGTGTAAATAAATAACTCGTTAAGAAGTCGATGAGCTGCAGGATATCTCGTGCATACCGAGAATATTTTAACACTAATGAGTTTCGACCTTCTACTGCCGGTATTTTTATTATTTAGGCAGCAACTGGTTATGTTTTATTATGCTTTGAGATAGATTTATTAAGTAGTTTACAGTAACTGCCAAATTTCATTTTAATAAAGTATCTAAGTGCTTAAGTAGGTAGGTAGGTACTTACTTGCACAATTATTCATTTCCAATTTTCCCAATTACTTTACTATGTTGTGTTGTTTAATGGCCTAAAATAAATAGGTACCTAATTATGGGAAATTCTCAAAAGTCCGAAATACGGTTTAACGTTTTGTGCGTGTTTAAAATAGTATGTTGTAATTATACATACAACATACATTTTGACGACCTCCGTGGCGCAGTGTTGAGCGCTGTTGTCTTAACGTGCGGAGGTCCCGGGTTCGATCCCCAGCAGGGTCAATTTGGGAATTTATAATTTCTGAATTTTCCCTGGTCTGGCCTGGTGGGAGGCTTCGGCCGTGGCTAGTTACCACTCTACCGGCAAAGACGTGCCGCCAAGCGATTTAGCGTTCCGGTACGATGCCGTGTAGAAACCCAATGGGGGTTTGGGTTTAGTAATATAACTGCCATGCCCCTAACAGGTTAGCCCGCTACCATCTTAGACTGCATCATCACTTACCATCAGGTGAGATCGCAGTCAAGGGCTAACTTGTAGTGGATAAAAAAAAAAAAATTAAGTAATTGAAAGTTAATAATAGTATTATAAACTAAATAGTGAATAGTATGACGTCATATACAGTAGGTATCAAACTTAAAGTAACTTAAGTTACTGTACTTATACAATAAATTAAATTTTAAATATACGCTCGCGTCAGAATAATATAGCACAGTGGTGTTAAAACTCAAGATCAAACTAATCCTGATTGTGTTAAATTCCAATAAATCGATATCTCGGTTCGTTAACTGATAATGTAAACCAATTATCTACTATTATCCCCGTCGGGTTACGTATCTTTATTTTTGCGCTTAGCGCATTCCATTATGAAGAAATCAATTTGTTTAAGGTTTGAACCCACATAAATCACGATAGTAATCTAATCTAATCTAGGCTGTACTGTCCCACGACTGGGCAAAGGCCTCGTACGTCACACTAAACGCGCGCGTATTTTTTTACAATTTGCACTTACTTAATAAGTACAAGGATATGTGTGAAGTACTGTGTCGTGCGCGATTTTGAGTGCAAACTGCTCTAGACAGTTATTATTGACGACCGCAGTGAGGTCTCCGAATTCACATAGATTAATTAAGTACTATCATACTATCTATGCTACTGTCCGTGTTTCTGTCAGAGGCTAAAATTAATGCACATCAGATGTGCACAACCATTATCAAATTCACTAAGTACTAAATAACATAAATCAGTGGCATCAAGGCTAGCAAATGCTATGTTTTAGTTACTTAAGAGGCCGTATACTCGCCATCGGTCAATTTTGGAATCTGTAGGTATACCGCACAGTAGACCGTTAGGCTGCACTCATACATAGACGACATAGGCCAGTAAAGATACTTTGATACTTTGCGTAGTCAAGTTCGTACGTACGTGCGGTCGTACGATCTGCAGTACCATTTTACACGTGAATTTGATCAGACTTTGATAATATTTTTTGGTCATATAGGTATTTTATAGAACTTTATTTTTACACAATTTGTGTTATATAAATACTAAACATTCATGGTAAATTTTATTTTATCAGTAATTTCGTCAAACTTTTAAGAAATACAGGTTATTGTGACGCGTAAATTTTGATAAATCGTGCACATTGATTTGATTTTTTTATTAACTAATTTTGTATAGAACGTATAAAAACGAATTGCAACAGTCCAATTTTAAGAGCGTGTTTATCATATTAGTATTTTTTATAAGTCATTTATTATAATTTTTCGTGGATTTATATGGGTGAAAAGTGTCACACAAAAGTGCAAAAATGGTAAACGTATTCTGCAAGAATGAGAATTTCACTATTATATTTTAATAAAATTAAATTTTTATTTGCAACAGTCTACTAAGGAGGGATTAATCTTTAATGTTTTAATTTTCTTTTTGTTATAATACTAATATCTCATGCACAAAGCTCATCAAAAGTTCTTAAAATGTCGGTTTACGGGTTTACGGACTGTTAATGATAAAATAGATTTATACAAATTTTGCCTTCAAAACCGTTTGCCATAATAGTACAACTGTGTTCTGATAAATGGCTCACCGGCACTTATTTTGATAGGTTGAGATTAGTGACCTACTAGAAATTCTCGATACAACCTGTGTAAACCGTCCAGCTTTTCAGGAACCGTTAAAGTAGCTGCCATAGTTGAAATACACAGTCTTGATAACTACAGTAGATTGTATTATCTAAGATTTTTATTTATTTTTTTAGTACTAGAACACAAACATTGAAAGGCATGCACAAGGACAACGTATCTTTTGAAGAGATTTTTTTCCAGATGTCCCTGACTACTTAGTACTTACTAAGTAAGTAAGTTAAAAGAGATTAAATAAGTAGATTATATGTTAAACAATGATGTCACATAATTAGTGCTATAATAACTGCTTATATGTACGAGTTCACTATTGACTTTATGAGGATAAGCTATAAAAACTTTTGAACAAGGCGCTTTTATTTGTTGCGGCTTAAAAATAGACTGTGAAGTTTACACAATAGCGTAATGTGTGTTATCATCATACGGCACTTATGCCAAGAATATAAACTAAAGGTTCATTAATCCAATAATGAGTATAAAGTATCTACACATGTACCAACCTCCGACACCAATTCATATTCTAATCTTGTTTGTAAAAAGGCTTTTTCTCACTCTGGAAATTGTTCGCTACCTGTACCGCGACCGTCTCCTGGGGGTCTACTCTCTTTCTCTCAAACGAAACTTCGCAAACGAACGAACGAAATTTCGTTAACTCCTCTCCTACATAATATTATCTCTATGCTCCTCTCTATTAGTCCATTCATTCTAGATTTCAATGTATGGGGAAAACGGCAAAATTAATAATTGTTTGAAACTACTGTTGTTTTATACCTATGAGTGAGTACATTAAAAAACACAACTCTCCCCCCCCCCCCCCCCCTCCGGTGGTGGCTTCCCCCCTCCCCGCCTTGAAAAGTGTGCCATTTTGCAGATTTCCTAGATTTTCAAGAAAACTATGCAAGCTAGGACAAAACTGTTAAAGAGAGTATTGTTCCTTAATAAATTACCTACAAATAAGTTCATAACATTTATTATGATAGGAGTTATAGTTTACAAGCTATGGTGCGTTAAAGTTGACTAAAATTCGCAGCTCAGTAAAATAAGCCTTAAATTAGTTCAAAAACACGCTTGGAATCTTTAAAACAAACCAATTGAGTCCATACTCGAGGGGCTTACTGATAATCATTGAAGAGTTCCCCTATCCACCTCCTGGTTCCATCATCAGATCAGCTCGATGCTGGAGCTGGTGACTTTGTAGTAAGTATGTATGGGCGAAAAAAGTTGTCTTTTTTCCAGTCCCAGTTTTCTAGACTCAACACATTTCCTCGCCATTGTTGCACTTGTAGTCCAGTCATTTTAGCATAAAAAACCGGCCACGTGCGAGTCGGACTCGCGCACCGAGGGTTTTTGGTTTGGTTCACCCCAAAATTTATTGTTTTTTTTTCTATTTTTGTATTTTTGTGTGAATGCGATTCACAGAATACATCTATTTACCAAGTTTCAACAGTATAGTTCTTATAGTTTCGGAAAAAAGTGGCTGTGACATACGGACGGACAGACATGTCGACATGACGAATCCTTATGGGTTCCGTTTTTTGCCATTTGGCTACGGATAAAAAGGGGGCATTAGATAATATGTGTTTATTATATACCTACGAGTATCTTAAAGTTTTTTAATTTATTCAAAGTTAAAATCAAAGCACAGTCGGCGAGATGTTTGAGTGAGAAGGGGAGTGTGGAGGAAGGAGGGCATCATTTGGGCCTAAAATAAAATAAAATGTTATTTATTTAGGGGTTAATTTCTATTCATTCCATACTATTATGCTAAGTCAACATGACTACCACCGGTTCTTACAAAATAGCAAGGTATATTTCAAAAACTATTTGTTCTATCAAAATAAACTAAACACTATTTTATAGGTAAATTAATTATCTTTGTCCTAAGTCCTGACAGCTTTTTTCCTAGCTCTAATACTTCTTCTTGAAATTACAAAAAACATTCACGGATTTTACAAGGGTTTCTTTTTTTATGCAAGTTAGACAGCCATATTTCCGAAACTATTAGTTCTGTCAAAATAAACTTAAAACTATTTTGGAGGTAATTTAATGAAGTTCATTTTTGCTTATGATATTTTTTTTCGTAGTTCTAATAGTTTCTGTGAAAATTAAAAAATATATACATGGTTTTTGAAAAAAAAAAATTCATGGAATAAAGGTAGTCATATTTTTCGAACTATTGGTCCTATCTAAATAAACCATAACATTTTTTGTAGGTAATTTAATGAAATTAATTGTTCTTCGAAGGATTTTTCCTAGCTCTAATAGTTTTTGTGCAAATTGCAAATAACACAGGATTCTAACAATTTTTTTATTTTTCTTCGTATACAATACGTGGATATATATGCGAAATTATTAGTCCTATCTTTATGAACTAAATATTTTTTTATAGGTCATTAAATGGTGTTTATTTTTACTCCTGACAGTTTTTGCCTAACTCTAATAGTTTTCTAGAGATTACAGAATACATATAAAATGTTGAAAATTGGCTTATTTTACTGAGCTGCGATTTTTAGTCAAATTTAACGCACCAATCATAGCTTGTAAACTATAACTCCTATCATAATAAATGTTATGAACTTATTTGTAGGCAATTTATTAAGGAACAATATTTTCTTTGACGGTTTTGTCCTAGCTTGTATAGTTTTCTGGAAAATCTAGGAAATCTGCAAAATGGCACACTTTTCAAGGCGGGGAGGGGGGAAGCCACCACCGGAGGGGGGGGGAGAGTTGTGTTTTTTAATGTACTCACTCATAGGTATAAAACCAGAGTGGTTTCAAAAAATTATAAATTTTGCCGCGAAAAAATCTAAAATGAATGGACTATATTTCGTTTTCGTACACGCAGACGAAGTACGGATCCATAGACAATTTTCGTGACCGATTGGATTGAACGATTTTGTGTGGGTCTAATACTCCACTAATTACGTTCGTTTGCGAAGTTTCGTTTGAGAGAAAGAGAGTAGACCCCCTGGGTGCCGAGGTAATTTTCATTATTAACTCTCTTGTCTTCAAAACGTAAGTGCTGAATTCAGGAACGTACAAACGTAACAGCTCAATTTGTTGGTCAACCGATTTAATTATTAAATCAACCAGATACGAATGTAATTTAAGCATCTTACAAGCTGGGTTTGATTGCAGCCACGCTCTAGCCTATTAAAAAAAACTTAAAGATCTGAACTTGGTATTCTGAATAACTTTTGTCACATGTCTGAATATTTATTCAGACGTGTGACTAAAGTTAACTACTAACAAGTGTAACAATTATTTATTTACTAAGATGGACTGTTTCGGACCACCTTACGGCAGCAGTGCAGCCCCCTTGTTAAATACGGAAGTTGCGATTGCTACAATGCCAATAATTAATTATATTTGTATTGACTGAATTTATGGCGTTCTTGCTGCAATTGTGCATTTTCGTTTGAAGTGTCACCCAATTATTTAGAGGTGATTAATTACTGTAATCGTCAGACGGCACATTGTTATAATTCGCGAACTACAATGCTGACTGCAGATATTATTATGTTGAAAAGTCGGCATCCGACATAGATTGGATTGGAAATCAGCTTGCCTGTTGATGTTTTATAATGAGTATTTAACAGAGGCATTGGAAACTGCGGCGCGTTGTGTTGACCTCCGCAACCACGATGTTTCTAATAATATCCTTTATCTTTGTTTCAACTCTTGTGTGAGCGAGGGAAATAAATTCTCTCGACTGCAGTTTTAAATATCCTACAACTGCATGTATGAAAATATTATCACGAGGAAGACTTTTGCGTGACGTGATAAATGTCTCCGTGTCTTGGAGAGCACGTTGATCCGTCCCTCTCGGTTCGTCACCTCACAACTGGTATAGTAACCATGAAAAACCTAAGCTGCTTATTTTTATTTTCGATATCAAGTTATCCCTTGATTACGGTCTCACCTGGTAGTAGGTAAGCTGTGATGCAGTCTAGGCGCATCATACTCATCTGAAGATGTAAATAATGGCTATTGTAAAACGAATGGGATTCCAGTGTGAAAAACTAATAATTCCATAGTTACCGAAATGTTTTCATACGGAACTGAATTCATCTATTTAGCATATTTCAGCGACATAGGAGCGTCGTATATATTGTGTAAGAAGTCTAAAGTTGTGGATTTCATAACAGAAACATTATTTCAGATTTGAGTTCTTATATAAAAAGTCTGAGCTGGTAAAATATCATGCTCACTAAGGTATTTGTGACGTCGCATCGCTCGTAACTACAATATCCCAGGAACACTCCGTTGGGAATCAATGTTGGAAAACGAGAAATCTATTTGAACGCTTCGTTTGGTGGCAAATAAAAGAATCCTTAGTTTGTACGGTCTCTCAATGAGAGCTTTACGGTTGAGGATGACATTTGGCAAAGATTTCCCAATGTTTGCATCACCGCTGCAGTTTAGAATTTTATTGCCTTAAAAGCACATTGGATTTCATTAAATCCAGTTATTGATTTTGGATTGAAAGCCCTGTTGCAAATACAAATCACCTTAATGAGTTTTAAGCTGATAGATTGTAATTTGCAATCGGATGCTTAATTGAATCTACATTTTGGTTACTACAATATTAGGAGCATAATAATATGTCTTCTGACCTCGCCTGTGTAATACTGATACTTCGGTCGAGCTTACTGATTATCTTTTAGTTATCCTTTTATTTTATTCCACTACAAGCTACTGCGATCTCACCTGATGGTAAGTGATGATGCAGTCTAAGATGGGAGCGGGCTAACCTGTTATGGGGTCCTAGTACATACAATAATCATCTATATTTAAGTACACTCTAAAAGTTCCGAAGCTTATTTACAGTATTTGCTTTCGTATTAGCATAGCAGAACTTCCAATGTGATTCATTGATTTTTTACATAGATTTTAGAGATTTTACTCTAACTAAGTAAACATAAAAAAGAAAGAAAGGAAATACGTGTGTTAAAAAGCTGTGCCCACACATTACCATAAGATATGTTACCCTAGTGCCTGCTGCCTCCACCGAATTGAGCATTTAAATACAAATGCCCAAGTAACATAAGCGCCGAGAAAATATGGGTCATTATGTATGGCGCCACCACCTGAAAAGAAGGTCCTAGCTTTGTATAATACTGTATGCCATGTAAACAAGAACTAATATAGCGCTGATCTTCAGCTGGGATCCTATTACAATGTAAGATAATAAGCAAAGCCGACATTGAATTAACTATGAGAACGTTCAATGGTAAAATTGTGTTCTATGAACCAGCTGAATATAATACGACCATTGACCATTGAGTTATCCATACTAATATTATAAATGTGAAAGTGTCTTTCTGTATGTATGTCTGCTACGCTTTCACGGCCCATCTGTTCAACCGATTTTGATGAAATTTTGTACAGGGATAGGTTGTATAATACAACCTGGATAGGTTGTATAATACAACCTATGTTAGCCCAAAAGTATAGCCTATGTCTTCCCTGGGATACAGGTTTTTATCCCGGAAAATCCCGCGGGAATCGAAAAAACAGTCCTCGCGAACGAAGTCGCTGGCATCATCAAGTAATTTATAAGCATAAAATATGTTGCATTTAGTTGCATTGCATTGTACCTAGCTCGCAAGTTATTTTGCTTTACTGTTAACTTTAATAAGTAAACTTAACTGGTTTGGTGTTGGTTAGTAAGAAGACAAAGCATTGTGTCAACAAACAACCGCAAACCAACGTTTTGTAAGGATAAGGACTTTTTAACTTGTAATAGCAGTCACTCTGGTAATGGTCAATCCAGATCGTAGTAAGTACATAGAGGTCATATTGAGATTTCAAAGCCAAGCATTTTCATACAGACTGGTTCTGTATCGCCATAATATGACCTGTAACAAAAACAAAATGTAATATTATTATCGTTGCATTGCAGTATAGGTATAGTAAAGTGGAAAGCGTAGGTGGCTGATAAGCTGCGGAGTGCGGACGTACTCGTAGTCCAGTTCTAGTTTCATATCGATGTAGAAATTATACGATTGAAAAGCACTCAAGTTGCAACTATAACATTGAGAGAAATTCTAAAGCTGGCCTGTCGTGATTTCTCTTTAGTGGACCCTTGGAGTTCAAATTGTTGTAACTATAATGTAGGTAGGTCCAATTTATTATACCTGAAAACTATAATGTCGGTGACGGTTGCAGATTTCTTTATTGTCATACTTATGTTTTGATTTTGATTTTCATACATGTCATAACATGAGAGATTCTAAAGCTGGTCTATCGTGATTTCTCGTTGCCGTTTAGTGATTGTTGTATAGGTAGGTCCAACATGATCATTAGAATTTTACTAATTTTCAAATCTGATCAATGCATTGTTTATTCTTAGAGCTAGATGTCTGATTGTCGGGATATGCAAGTACAAATGATTATGTGAGGTCGACGCATACTCATAAGTTGCCTAAGAAGAGGGCATTAGGCGCGCTATCGCTTGATAGAACTATAGATAGATCTAGGTCTAATTTAAGATTCCTGCGCTACGTTTGTATTTGCGTTGAGTGACGTTGACGTTGAAACCGTAGAAATGACGTTCTTGTGTATTCAGAGCACTTTAGTACGAGTTTGAATATCTCGATAACGTTGATAGATTTTCGAGTATGAAAACACTCTCACAGTAAGGAGGATTGACTTAAATTAGTTGGTTTTAAATTTCTTTCTTTGCTATCACCGTTCACAATTATTTTTCGCGGGTTGTAGATGAACGAACGTATTCAAACTTGAAAACAAATTGTTTAAGTTCATAATTTGACATGGTAAGCTCAATACAAGTTTGTGCATCTCGACAACATTGATATATTTTGATTATAGAAACTCGAAATCTATCAACACTGTCGAGATGTGACAATTCGTACCTACTGATGCTACTAAAGTCTAAAACTAGTAACTTTAATGTTGTCATGTTTCGAAACTCGAAATCTGTCAGCGCACTCGAATATGCAATCTTGTACTAACCGTACTGTAACTGTAATAACTCTTCGATGTGAGGTAGGTAGGTATAGTTAGTCGAAATCGATCATCGCTTTCGAGAGCTATCTCGTACTAAAGGTACAGGTGACGCATGATGCAGCCGCGTCCGCTACGCCATCCACTAGCAATTCAGGCGTCGCCAGAACGAATCGACAGCCGCCGGCGCTTGCCGGAAACCTCCCCGCTGTGGCACGCTGCCAGTCATAATGAACGTCTTTTCAGCTCTCCTTCCCGCACAATCGCCATGAAAATGCATGTAGTTATTAATTTTAAACGTTGCAATTAGTCAAGATTATCTCTGAGCGTGTCCGAATCATTCCAAATTCATCCAGCTGACTACGATGTACCTCGACTGTACTCTGTTCTCACATATATCATAGTGATGAGCGTGGGAAGATGATGTGCGTTCAAGAACGTTGCATTTACTTACGATACTTACATTGCATGGGTCTTAAAAAGTTAAAATACTTATCCAATTTGAAAAAAGTCTGTAAGCTCCAACGCATATTATAAAAAGTGGAATGCAGCCGAGCAATGTTTCTTTGATACAGTTTGTACTCAGATTTATTAATTCCTTTTCAACATAATATGGATTAATAGAAATTAATTGAAATTGGTACAATGAAAACTGTATCTGTAAACATACTGAGTAGAGTCACGGGGATAGAGCGTTCCGCGCATCGTTTTGTGTTTATAGTTTTGGCAAAGCTGAGTTTGAGTCATAAAACTTAAACCCAACGAAACATAAACATTTTCTGTCGCGCTGTCGAAAAAGACTCAACTCCGCTCAGTTCGGCAGGTGTACCTTGCACCTAAGACACTTAAATGCCCATAAATTTCATTTTGTTCATGTGAGAGCAATTTAAATCAATGCCAGTATTTAACGATTGCTCCGCGGCAATATCGGAATGACCCACTAGTAGTGGAGACTGCGCCTTGCTTTCCCAGCGACCAACGAAGTTCATTGGCACCAGACAGCAATCTCATTCATTGTCGCCTCGCACTTCGGGCAAGCCTAAATCAGACGCGATATTACTCTCGGCAAAAAGAAAGTAGTCGGTTTCTCTGTTGGTGTCTATTTTTTCAGCTCATTGTATTGTTCCTCTTGTAGTCTATCAGTCTGCCAGACTCACTGTTACTCTCGTATTGGTATTTGTAGATTGGAATCGTGTTAGGTTTGACGACCTCTCAGTCGTAGTGTTGATTGCTGTGGTCTTATAAGTTGTAGGTTACTTCAATTCCCGGTAGAGGTAATTTGGGAAAATTCATATCGGTATTGCCTCTGGTCTGGTCTCGTGGGGGTTTTGATTGAGACTATAGTTGCACACTGCTTGCAGAAACAAATATCGCTAAGCGAATTTGTACCGGGTCGGGCCATATTAAAAGTGTTGGGTTTTTCTGACTAGAAATTCTCAGTACTAACCCGGAGTTAGGAAGTTGGCGGTGTTTCACCCCCGTGCCTCGGAGAGCACGTTAAGACGTCGGTCCCGGTTATTATCACTAACATGATAATAGTCGTTAAAGCCCGCCAACCCGCATTGGAGCAGCGTGGTGGGGCTAAGCTCTAATTCCCTCTCTCCTATGAGAGTGGAGGCCTGTGCCCAGCAGTGGGACGTTAATGGGCTCTTGTGGTGGAATTTGAACTGCCATTGGTACCTGTTCGAAGTAAGCCTGCTTACATCTTGGACAGTATCATTACCACCAGGTGAGATCGCAGTCAAAGGCTTAATAATTATTTTCATCGACCAACAAAATGATAAGAAATAAAATATGCCGCGCTTTAGGTTATTAACGCAACAGCTGTTCATTAATTTGTACATTCGGACTTGCAAAAAGGGTTGCATTAAATTGATAAGCTTTTGGCAGCCTAACAGAGAAACATGAACTTAACGTGTTCCGAAAGGCTTTATCGATTTTCTCTAGTAGTACCAAAAAACCTAAATTAATTTCGGAGCAGTTATCTAGTTTCGTGATAACAAAAATTAGTTATACTGGGGTCTAAATATTGGATGCACAAAGGTTTTCAAAATATCTTTATTACGACTTAGTAACCGCGTTTAATTTTAATGCCGTTTACACTTGCCGAAACATAGCTTGACAGGATTTAATTAAAAAACACTTACTTATTTTAGGTGTGAACAGTTACCGAGCGAATGACATCTTACAAAAGCCGTATTCATCGGATCCGAATGACGTGTCATTTTCTCTTGAACATGGGCAGATGTTAACCATCTGCGACCTTATCGGCCATTGAGATGGCGCACCTTGTTATCCCAGTTCGATGACAATGAGTTATGGACTGATCTGCTATCACTGAAGTTTTATATGAGACTAGCTGATGCCCGCGACTTAGACCGCGTGGGATAATGGTTTTTTAGTTCCCGTGAACTCTTTTAATTTTCCGGATTATAAATTAGCCTCTGTGTTATTCCAGATTATAATCTATCTCCGTGTTAAATTTCATCCAAATCCGTTCAGCCGTTCTGGCGTGATTGAGTAACAAACATCCATCAATACATCCATCCACACTTTCGCATTTATAATATTAGTATAGATTTATAGAAGTATAGATTAGTATAGACTAGCTGATGGCCGCGACTTCGTCCGCGTGACAGAAACTGGCATTAACACCAAAACAATTAAATTCATGGGTCTGTTTAGACTCAAGAGCAGGATTAAGTGCAATAATAGAGAGTACCTTCAACTTGACTGTACTTCGGCTCACGCAACTTAAATTTTAAAAAAACAATGCTCCTATCGATTAGCTGATTTGTACATGAACAAGTCAAGGCCACGGTACCGCTCCAGGTACCACGCGTACCGTTGCTCTTTCGTCCATCGGTTCATGTTTTACATCATAATAATCGATTCAAATGTTGAAGCGGATAGAAAAATGCTGACAAATGTTAGAAACTACACGGGTTGAAAAAAGTAACTTAACTTTGAGCATGTACATTAACTGGGTCACTCGAATGTTCTTTACCTATATATTATAAGGGGACTTTAATATTACCGTATAGCTTAACGCGCTGCCTAGAAACTTGAGATTTTGCATGGAAGTTTTCAGTTATTTAAGTAACATAAAATACCACTAAAGAAGGATTTAGTTAAACCAAAGCAAGCGAAGCCAGGATTGCTCGGTGTGTTAAAAATAAACAAATACTAGAAGTTTCGTCTTAGGTAGAATTATTTGAGAAAGTCCTTGCAAAACATCTGAACACTGATCATAATTCAATTTAAGTACTTAATACAGGAAAGTAACTTTAAAATCTAAAACTTTGGTACAGCTTTATACGGAAAGGAATTAAACATTGATGTAGAATTTTAGTACCTATTTCTATTTCAATGGAATCAAAATAAGTAAAAACGTGCTACAGCTAATATACCTACAGTTTGCGGTATTCATACGTACAAAACATGTGCAATTTGTTGAATTTATTCATGTATTCTAATTCAACAACTAAGAATTAAGTACTTATGCTACGCTGATACACCGATCGAGGGAGTGTCTGACTCAATGCATTACAATTCAGGCCTTAATATGCATTGCTTCCTATCGCTTCTACAGTCACACAAAAATGCGCTTTAGCCTTGTCAAGTGCGAAACTTATTACTCATTTAGGGATATTGTATGTATTTTAATAAATGCAACTGAAATACATTATAATTAGGAGGATAATATAGCTTTTTTTTGTAGAGGCAGAATAAAATTATCTGAATTTATTTCAGCTACAAGTTTACACTTTAATACGTCTCACTCATCGCTTAGCGATGAAAAAAGCTAAATTTCGATTACGTATCATATTTATGTTGAGCTTGTTGATCACGATAACTATCACCGAACCGAAAGTAATGATACACCTAAAGATGAATTTATTAATAGGTACTAACTTACATATTATGATACTTGATAGTAAAAATATAAATAGCCTATACTTATTTGCACAAAAACGATTCAATAAGGTCAACTGTACAAGTTATTAAAAGAAAAAGGAACTGTAAGAAGTAGATTCACTCTCACTCCACCTCCATTGTTCGTAAATAGCGCAAAGTCAATTACTGTAATTTCCTGCCCGAATTTTTCATCCCGCGTTGACGTCTGTCTGACGGGTCCGTTTATCTTAGATTATATTAATTTTAATGTGCTACAATCAAATGCTTCATAAAGTACTGTAATTATCTTTAATAAATTATTTACATCACTAATGTAATTTTTCAAGCTTCCCTGTTAGGTACATTAATTTCTTTCAGCGTCTTTAGTAAACATTTTCGCTGAAACTTTACGTAACTACTAAATTTCTTTAACATTTTACAGTATTTATACTAATAGTTAATTAATTCTACTTTCTTCTTACTTTTCTCCACTTCATTTTTTCAATTTCCGTAAGTAAGTATTTAATATTTTGTACTACAAACAAAACATTTACAGTTGTTACTGCATCTTGGCGATTAAAAAAACCATAATAAATTAAACAGACTTATCACCAGCTAGTTATGTAAAGTGCAATATCAATTATTATAGTTGTACACGGTATAACACGTTCCGCAATTACAGGGCGGGTCTCTTGAACTGTGCCGGTCATCGCCCCCTCAGCCGAATCTACGACTTTCTAATGGGATTAAACTTTGTTACTACTTACTCGGCGCAGGCGCAGCTTCAGCGATCAGCGCACTCGAAATGCAATTGCGTTCTTGAAACTCTTCATAAATTAATTAGTTATCCCTGTTCATTACCTGATAACTGATTAAGTACCTACCTAACTCGTTTATAATTGTCAGGAAGTGACGTTTTAACTACCAATAGGTGTATCGAAATGCGATTGCTTTTTTCAAACTGTCGTCTCTGGTTCATTATCCCGGTAAATCCAAATCCAATTTCTTATCTATATTACTTAAGTAGAATGAATCATGATATGTATAGGTACCTACCAAAAAGGAAACTACCTAGGTAAGCATAAATTTAATAAATAATTTTACTACTCAAGTGTCCGACCTTTATGACGATCAAAATCAATATCTCGATATCACTCAATAGATTCGCAGAACATGTAAAATGCCTACCAAAAAGGAAACTACCTAGGTAAGCATAAATTGAATAAATAATTTTACTGATCAAGTGTCCGACCTTTATGACGATCAAAATCAATATCCCTATATCACTCAATAGCTTCGCAGAACATGTAAAATTACATTCTCATAAAGTTAGAGATCAAACGGGCTTTCACTGACTCGTCTAGTGACAAAATGCATCTGAAAAACTGCATCTTTTCCGTTCCCTTAAGATTGTGATTTCCCTAGCAGCCATCGCTTCCTCTCACTTGGCCGATGTCGCGAAGAGTTATTAGCACTGATTCGGTCTTCAGTATAACGTGTCTTATATGTAGTGATTTACTTATCTCTACTTGTTGCTTATTGATTAACTAGTAGATGCCCGCGACTTCATCCGCAGTTTTTTATATCCACGGGAACTCCCTAATTTTTCGGGTTAATGGGGCTGATTCTGTAGTGCACAATCTCTAAACTAAACTAAAATTAGAGCATTACAAATATTGCTGTCCCTTTCATAATACACCCTACGGAAAGGGACAGAACTAGATTTAAAGCTGCCATTTTAGTTTAGTTTAGAGATTGTGCGCTACAGAATCAGCCCCAATATATAGCCTATGAAACTCACAAATAATGTGGCGTTCTATTGGTACCAGAATTTTCAAAATCGTTTCCGGAGATCCAGAGAATACCCCCTGCAACCTCACAAACTTTACCTCTTTATAATATTAGTATAGATATAACTAGTTACTATTGAATCAAAGAAACGGCACGGGTGTATTATTGGCTCTATGCTTCAGTCTTGTAACTGGACTGGACTGTATTGTGTTCCAACTTCAATATTATTCCAACAGAACTATAATAATATACCTAGTGGACAGCAAAATTAATGTAACGAATTTTATTAACTAATCGTAAAAGTCTATTATGATCGAATCAAATAGTTCTGTAAAAGCATCACAAATACAAAACGATCGACAGCCGCTAAAATCGTTGCAAATCTTGTTGTTATTAAAAGTTTTGTAGTTTTGCCAAATAGATTCACGTTAATCAAATATTCATGTAGGACATTACTGAATGCATTTCGTATTATCGTCACTGAGCTTTTTACCCGACTGCGGAACGCACAGGGTTATGTGTTCATCAGTCTTTATATGTATATTTCCTTTGTGTCGCACTACAGACAAAACGGCTGAACCGATTTTGATGATACTTGCACCACTAGATTTGTCTTAATTTTCCGAGTGTCATAACGGAAGCCGAATTTGAGAAAAAACAAAATGGCGCCCACTAGAAGCCATATTGTAACAAATTTAAAAATGAAAGTCAATAAACTATGGCAAGTGGGGTATCGATGAATAGGTCTTGTAAAATCAGAGTTAGGTTCCCTAGACCATTTTTTCATTTTAACGATCATTTAGGATTTACGAGGTTTCAAAGGTTCATTTTTAGTGTATTCCTTTGTGTCGCACTACAGACAAAACAGCTGAACCGATTTTGATGATACTTGTACCACTAGATTTGTCTTAATTTTCCGAGTGTCATAACGGAAGCCGAATTTGAGAAAAAACAAAATGGCGCCCACTAGAAGCCATATTGTAACAAATTTAAAAATGAAAGTCAATAAACTATGGCAAGTGGGGTATCGATGAATAGGTCTTGTAAAATCAGAGTTAGGTTCCCTAGACCATTTTTTCATTTTAACGATCATTTAGGATTTACGAGGTTTCAAAGGTTCATTTTTAGTGTATTCCTTTGTGTCGCACTACAGACAAAACGGCTGAACCGATTTTGATGATACTTGCACCACTAGATTTGTCTTAATTTTCCGAGTGTCATAACGGAAGCCGAATTTGAGAAAAAACAAAATGGCGCCCACTAGAAGCCATATTGTAACAAATTTAAAAATGAAAGTCAATAAACTATGGCAAGTGGGGTATCGATGAATAGGTCTTGTAAAATCAGAGTTAGGTTCCCTAGACCATTTTTTCATTTTAACGATCATTTAGGATTTACGAGGTTTCAAAGGTTCATTTTTAGTGTATTCCTTTGTGTCGCACTACAGACAAAACGGCTGAACCGATTTTGATGATACTTGTACCACTAGATTTGTCTTAATTTTCCGAGTGTCATAACGGAAGCCGAATTTGAGAAAAAACAAAATGGCGCCCACTAGAAGCCATATTGTAACAAATTTAAAAATGAAAGTCAATAAACTATGGCAAGTGGGGTATCGATGAATAGGTCTTGTAAAATCAGAGTTAGGTTTCTATGAACATTTTTTCATTTTAATGATCATTCAGGATTTACGAGGTTTCAAAGGTTGTAATCCTTTGTGTCGCACTACAGAAAAAACGGCTGAACCGATTTTGATAGTACTTGCACCACTAGATTTGTTTTAATCTTCCGAGTGTCACTATGGAGGCCGAATTTGAGAAAAACAAAATGGCGTCCACTAGAAGCCAATTTATAAATGAAAGTCGATAGGCTATAGGCAAGTGGGGTATCGTTAGATAGGTCTTTTAAAATCACACCTAGGTTCCTTAAACCATTTTTTCCGTTTAAATGATAATTTAGGATTTACGAGGTTTCAAAGGAAATGTTTAAAGTTCCTACATAAATCATCTATCTATCAAACTAGGTATGATACCTATTATAAAGAGAAAAGATTTGGATTATCTCAAAAACTACTCAACCGATTTTAAAAATTATATCACTTATAGAAAGCTACATTATTAACATGTAAAATAGGCCATATTTCATTTTAAAAAAAATAAGAGATCCCTACGAAAATTGCAATAATGTGAATTCAGTCGGAAAGAATCGTCTCATCTGAGAGCTTCGTTGCGTGCGCTGAGTAAATAGTTAAAGTTACACGAAAATAATGTATGGTGGAATAGTTTGTCTTAAAAAGTTCTATAAAAAAGTCCGCGATAGCATATATCTAACTTTTAAGGCTGACTAACAATAAACATTTTTATGATTTTCAACCTTGGTTTAAAACTATGCTTTACTTGTGAAGGTGTTTTTACCGACATAGTATTAATCCTTATCAAAATAAATATGTTCGTCATCTTCAGTATTTAATTAAGATAAAAATTGCTCTGTACACCATTTAATTTAGATGAATATTTTATGAGATATCATAGAAATACAGTAACGTTCAACAGAAAATGACGCGGCCGGCAGCGGATACAAAAGGGTGAAGGTGGGGCGCGTACCTACTCTCACAATATAATATTACGGTAGTAACTTAATATCATTGTAAAAGCTTAATGTGACGACATAACCAGTCTCAAAAAACTTGATGATTTGTACTCCTTCAATCGATCAGTCAAAAAATCAATAAATTCATCAATGCCACATGCAGCGCATATTCGACTTACATAACTTACGACTAAAATTTTTAATGTCTATTAAAATATTGGTTCCGACTTTGCTACGTACTAAATACGTACAAATTGTGTTTTTGAAAATACTTTTTTTGCATTGTTCACGGGCATTTTCGTAAGTGGCCGACGTTCATTGGCTTACGAAAGCGATTGGACGCGGTAAATGCCGAGGTCTCGTGACGTCGCGTCGCTGCGATAGGACTCTCGAAAATTAATTCACTCTCTCTGTCGAAAAAATAGCAGATTCACGAACTTTACCAAACTAAATTTATATTAGCACTATAACATATTATGCAAATCTGATGATGGTTATGGTGATCACCATGGTAGTCATTACGAATAAATGAATCCGCTGCTTATTCACATGCTCTAAAATGCTACCACAAAATCTATAATAGTACCTTTGGTACAACTTCGGGCAGAAAAAACGTCGCCTGTTTACAATAAATACTGAACTAAAAAGTTTGAAATAAAAAAGTAATTTAATAAAACAAAAAACCCGACTGCTTGGATACCAAAAAGTATAAAACAAGACATGTATTGAAGTATTTCATTATTATCAATTTACATCGTATAATAATATTAATAAAATTTATCACGGCGCAGTCGCACGTCCAATAGCTAACATTTACCTTAACGTGCGACTGCGCCTTGATAAATTTTATTAATATTATTATACGATGTAAATTGATAATAATGAAATACTTCAATACGTGTCTTGTTTTATACTTTTTGGTATCCAAGCAGTCGGGTTTTTTGTTTTATTAATTGCTTCAAGTATTAAAGGCGACGTTGATAATCTAATTTACATGACCATGAGGCATGAGTATTAACAGTTGGTTTGGTGCCGACTGCCGTAGGCTCCCATCATACAAACATGATATGACACAATAAAAGTCTTCCGGGGCCTCCAATACTACGTATCTTTTAAACATTCGACGTGTTTGTATTTATCACCGACGCTTAAAATAACTTTTATCTCGTCCGCGCTGAGGTCAGTGGGCGCTGCGCCGGCGCACGCACGATCATTAACAACACTGATTAAAACCCTTCCACTTCTGCGTAGTAGTTTTTATTTCGTAACACCGTTATCTATTTTAGCACCGCGTCGTAACACGCACTCAATGGGCTATTTATTAAAACATCTCATTGTATTTATGCAATATTCATAATTATGCATTGTGATAGTCGTTCGAATTTCCTAACGAATCTAAATATAAACTGGAACTTGGTCTGACATGACTCTTGACGTTCATTAGTACAGATATATGGAGCTTAATCAAATATAAATATTATAAATGCGAAAGTTTGGATGGATGTATGGATGTGTGGATGTATGGATGTTTGTTACTCAATCACGCTCCAACGGCTGAACGGATCTGGGTGAAATTTGGCACAGAGATAGATTATAGTCTGGAATACTACTTTTTATCCCGGAAAATTAAAGAGTTCCCGCGGGAACCGAAAAACCTCAATCCACGCGGACGAAGTCGCGGGCATCAGCTAGTTTAAGTATATTTTTATTAAGTTCAAAGAATACTTCAGTAGAAAGACATTTAACTTAGTTACAGTCGTAAACGCTTTGACCATGCAATATTGAATACCCATTTTTTTTTTTTTTTTTTTTTTAATTTATTTTGTACCAAAAGTTATACAATACGTAGAAAACAGAAACATAGTGGACAAGGAAACACTTATCTCTATAAGAGATCTCTACCAGTGACCCTTGGCAGTGAGAAAGGTTGTGCAGGAAGAATGGGTGCACCCATCATAGTGGGTGCGGAGGAAAAGCAATAAATAACTGAGTCAACTCTCGTCTTGTGCCCTCATATGATTTAATGCCACCCAACCTACTAGGGCTTTCGAATACCGGTTTTTCTCAATACCGGTATTAATACCGGAATGATTTTTTTCAATACCGGGATCCCGGGATCCCGGTATTGGAAAAAATTTAATATGTGGTAGATGTTTTTTAACTTAAAATTAGTCTTTTCTAAAGCAAACGGCACCATAAAAACCACTTTTTTCATAAAAAAATTTTTTTACCAAATTAACTCAAAAAAGTGCCTTTTCTGCATAAGTTCAATGAAGAAAAGCCGTTTTTTTCACTCAGCGAGATTTTTTTGGATTTAGAACGCTGTGGTTGATTATTACGCTGTGGATTGGTATGTCTATTTCACTGTCTCAAACTGCTTCACTCTATTTTATATCATGCAATATTTTATGAAATTGTATTTTCTTTAAAAAAAATCACCAAGTATTGATTTTAGATTTATTTGTATTTTGAGTATGTATGTATGATTTTAATGTATGTATAAGGTGAAAATTACGGACCACGTAATATTCTGAAACTCCATCACATCATTTTAAAATATATATTTTTATTCCTATTTTACATCCATTGAATTTTGAACTTTTAATTTAAAGTATATTTGGGACGCACTTTCTCAACGTACACACAAAATTAAATAAATATGGCAGGGAATTTTAAATAATTAGTGAAATTAGTGTCGAAGATTGTAATTGATTGATTGGCTGGATGAGGAAGGCTGAGGCCCGGGTGTGGTGGCGTTCTTTGGGAAAGGCCTATGTTCAGCAGTGGACGTCCGCAGGCTGAAATGATGATGATGATGATGATGATGATTGTAATTTAAACGACTATCGTTGTCGTCGTCTCAACCTATAGACATCCTGGACGTAGGTCTCCTGCATGGATTGCCACAGAGCACGGTCTTGTGCCCCGTGTTTCCAGCGGCTCCCAGTTACACGCTTGAGGTCGTCCGTCCACCTAGTGGGGGGTCGTCCAACACTGCACTTCCCGGTGTGAGGCCGCCATTCAAGAACTTTGGGACCCCAACGCCTATCGGTTCTACCAACTATGTGCCCCGCCCTTTGCCACTTAAAGCTTGGACTCTTCGAGCTATGTCGGTTACTCTGGTTCGCCTACGGATCTCCTCATTTCTGATTTGATCACGCAGGTATACTCCAAGCACAGCTCTCTCCATCGCCCGCTGAGTGACCCTGAGCCTTCTTATCAGGCCTAAAGTTAGCGACCATTTTTCGGAGCCGTAAGTCATCACTGACAACACGCACTGTTCGAAAACTTTCGTCTTTAGGCACTGAGGAATTTTGGACGAGACGATGTCGCGGAGTTTCCCGAACCCTGCCCAGCCGAGTTGGATTCGGCGGTTGACCTCTTTCTCGAAATTGGACCTACCTAACTGGACTGTATGTCCTAGGTATATGTACTCATCAACAATTTCGAGTGCAGAATTCTCAAATAACAGGTTGGGGCTGAACGTGTGCATTAGAAATGATCTTTATCTTGGTCATATTCATTTTTAGGCCCACCTGTTGAGGAACTACTAAATGAGTAATAAAGGATATTTTTGTAAGAAGTCGATCGAAGTCGAAAAAAACGATAATTTTGTCAAAATACAAATTAATCTAAAATTCAATAGTTACCTATTATTTAAAAGAAAATAATATATAATGATAATAAAATATGCATTTGTTATAAATCAGATTTCTGAACGTTTTGAGAGGTAATGAAATAGAAATGCCAAGCCACAGGGATCTAAATTTAAACACTCATTTTTCCCTCTGAGTGAACAAAAACGACTTTTCTTCACTGGTTTTAAGCAATAAAGGCGCTCTTTTTGAGCTAATATGCTTATGATACAAGTTTTAAACTTAGCCGAATAAAAACAGTGGCATCTACCAAGAAATATATACAATAGTCACTGTTTCGTTTATATTGTCACCAATACCGGTATCCCGGTATTAGACATTTCAATACCGGTATTGAAAACCGGCGAAAAAAGTCCGGGATCCCGGTATTGGCCAATACCGGGATCCCGGTATTGGAAGCCCTACAACCTACCACTGGCTCATTATGAATTGCAGTGTTCGTTGTGATATTATTCATTAAATTTTATATCGTATATATATGTAGTTAGGTATAATGCTTTAATGTTGCATAATTTGACGGAACTACGCTACCTGCATTTGAGGCGTCTTGTACACTAGCAACATAAGTTGCAGAATTCGTTGCAATTTCTGGAAGTTTTTAGTAACTATCTAAAACTTTCGAAAGCTGACTTGTTTACTTGTGCAAAATATTGCGCATCTCTTGAGGTTACTTACTAGCTTTTAAATTTACCTGCAGTTGGATTTGTTTCTGTGTTCATAAGGGCCCATGTTTTGTTTTTCAATAACGATATATTTCTTAAATCATATGATTATCTGTAGACCAGGGTAGAAGCCTTTAAAAATAATAAAAAGTGAAAAAAAATAATAGTAGGATGAAACCCATTAGAAAAGGAGGGGAATATTATAAAAATGAAAGGAAAAATAATTTACGGGCGATCTGAGGTCGGGAAGGGGATGGGGGGGGGGGTTTTAAGGGTAAAAAACGGTTTTTCTCGATTTCCGGCAAAACTAAAAGTCCTATCGAAAAAAGTCATATAGCAAAGTTGTAGGTAATAAGAAGATCTAAAACTTTTGTATTTACACTTTTTTCACATAACCTCAAAATTTATGTGAAAAATTCAAAAAACCAAGTATTTGATTTTTTATTTTTATCTTTTACAAATAATCTTTTTTTTTAACGAAATTTGGTGAAAACTTACCTTTTTATGTCCCAAATACGCTGTAATTTATTTGAGTAAAAATATTTATTTTTTCACCTTATTTTGAATTAATATCGAAAAAGCACCCTAATTTTCAATCGAAAATTCACCCGTCAAAATATCAGCTTTTTTCAAAAAGTTGGTATGTTTTCTGTTCGTTGAAATCTCTACTTTCCGATGGTGAAAAAAAATATATATGTTACTGTAGTAAGTCTTCTCAGAAAATGCAAAAATCGAAAATCATTTCTTAGTTAGTTTTATTATTAGTAGATAATAACGATTCATCTAGCATTTCCCGGACTCTATCACGCTTGTACAAAATTATAAACATCAATAAAATTTCCAAAGAAATTTGCGGTACGCCAACGACACTGCACTTTCTATCCTCGAATTACGAGTATTATGCCGTGTCCCGTGACCTTCTAGAGGTCGCGCCTGTCTATCCGCACTCGCAGGGCAATAAAACAATTCCTGAATGAATTAGACCGATTAAAAAGAACCGTTGGCATCCTGCCAGACCTATATCTGTATAAACATTGCGAATTTAGAGAAAACGTCACTGTATACAGTAAGGATTAGAAAAGTTGCCAAAGTAGATTTAAATCTTTACAGTGTCATTCTTTTAAATTTAGTAATTTCAATAATTTAAGTTGGTGTGTATCTTACTAAGTTTAGTCACATTGAGCTAAGTGAGGCATCACTTACCATGAGTATTCACAGAATCACAGATAAATTATTACTTAACTATTATAAATAACTACAGATAGTACCTAAGGCACTTAGTCCCGGTGAACAATGAATTGTAACACTTAAGGCGCCAGCGGAGGGCTAATTGCTCATACAAACGTAATACCAAAATAATTAGTAATTCGAGCATATTTCCTCCATATTATGGGATTATTAAGATTGAACTTGTATTTATCTAGGTCCCTGGATAATTATTTTTCCAAAATACTTTCCCAAAATTAAATGTAAGCACATTGCGTTTTGCATGTTTTTGCGACATAAACGACATGTTTTCTCCTTATTTGTTTCATATTAAAACCAACGATATCTCACGTACTAATTGATCAGGAACATAGCCTATATTGTCAAGTTACAGAATAACAACACGAAGTTAAAAACACAACAATTTTTCATTCATCATTTTTGGTATTCACGGAACAAGACTAAATGTATAACAAATTCTGTACGCTCATATTGCTATCGCGCTTGCACGCGATCATGTGTCTTCAGCCAAATAGGGATAGCAATATACCGGCAAATTTATATTTGCGGTTCGAGTAGAAGTTGCGAGCGGCGGTCGCCGGTCCCTTAATAGTAGAAGATCCGAATCTAAATCGAGACGTACCGGTTTGATAAGAGAATCAAATTTATTTTATAATAAATTTCATATATTAGAAAATAAATTAAAAATGGGTAGACAACAGAAATCCTGGACAGAATATTTTTAATTACTTTTCGAAAAATGATTTTTCATAAAATGTTGCAAAATGAAGATAATAATAAAATTTTATACTGGACTTAAAGTATAGAGCATATAGAATGTGCAATCTACTATACATTACGTAATATCATACTATATTAAAAGCATATCAGGCAAATTATTATTAGTTTTTTGGTCTAATGAAATTCATCAAATGACAGATCATATTTTTTTCGTACACAGTGTTTGCTACACAGATTAATATTACGTAGTTTATGTCCAAAAGAATTTGAGCCGTTGCTTAGGATACTTAGGAATAGTAAACTCGTTGCTTAGGAGACCTGAATAGGAACTGCAAAAAAATTTTAAATATATTATGGATAGAATTTCTATCACGTCTATCTTTCTATCTAGTCACTTCTAAGACTGACGGATAACCTACCGTCCAATGTTGCACTAATGTAATTATTGGCAAAATAAATATTCAGGTAATTCTCCGCTCCATCAATTATTCATGGATCTATCGTCTAACTCTAATGGATCCCAAAAGAAGGAATCTTGACTAGTACTGTAGAGCGTGTACAAATCTGAGTAATGTAGTGTAAAGTTAGCAGGAACATCCAATCACTTACAGGTATGGGTACATCGACTCGCAGGTAAATTCATGAGACTGGCACCTTGCCGCCAAGTCAGAACAGCTGAAAATAAATTAGCTAGTTGCGCCTTGGGGAAAGGATTTTCATTGCATTCTATGGTGTAAGTTCATTGATTGAGCTACTCAGGTTGCTTTAATTCAAGGAATCTTTATGAAATCGTTGCGAAATATGAGAAAAAGATTGCTGCTGCTTGCTATAAATAGAAAAAAACATCTCTATTGTGAGACTTTACTTAAGGCACAATGGTCTATGATGAAATTACTAGCGAAACTAGGAATGGAGGATTTTGTAATAGGTAGTTACTATAGTTACATTTTATAGATTAGAATCAGCTCGGGACTCCATCCGCGTGGTTCAAGGTTTTTGATTCCCGCTGGAACTCTATAATTCCCTGGGATAAAAAGGAGCCTATGGCCTCCCCGGAATGCAACCGGGCCAAATTTCGTAAAAATGGTTGGAAAGATGGACCGTGAAAGCGTACCAACAGAGAGACACACATTCGCTTTCATAATAATATGATGTGATTCAAACGATTCGCTGTCGTTAAGATACTGATTAGCGAGATTTACATATTGTTATATGTTCATTAATCTTCCACGTTCATTCATCACTGCCGGCGGCCCTAGTTTGGTACGTCCTTAGACATAGGTTCCCCTCTCCTTCCGCCACCACTACATCCTGTGCCGTTTCCATCCATTAGTTATTTACTTACTACTTGTCACAGGAAATTGTGCACCCATCTGGCTAATAGGTCGACTATTAGTCATATTTGCTGGAAATCCATAGTTCCATACAAACTAATATTTTGAATGTCTATTCTTTTACCATTTCACTAATTTGGCAGTTGGTACGGAGAAATCTTGTAATCTATAGAATGGACACGATACTTTTCATCCCTGAAAATCAAAGAAAACATGATTTTAATAAACTTAAACCTACATTATGCCCATATTTTTAGGTGTGTATAAATTGTTTATAATTATTTTTCGTATCAATCAATACATATTTTTTGAAACCATTTTATTTAATTCGCTGCCAAAATCTTACAATTTCGGACCTATTTCGATTTCGCATTTTATGGTTTTTATACTGTTGAATGCATTTTGACCTGAAATACTAGTATTTAATGAATGACGTGTTATATGAGCGTTTGCTGAAAAGGCTTCTCCTTTGAGCTGAATGTGAGCCAGAAACACAAGTGCCGACACCTTCCACTTTCCAATATTGTTAGCTAAAGCGGCCGCGCTATTCAGAGATCTACGTCGTTAACTGGTTAACGTTATGAGAAACTGTTGGGTGCATAGCGTGCCGTGCACTTACCTATTATATTGAAATTAACGAGCCAGTACGTTCTTAATTCATATATAAATATAGTAGTCTAGTTGGTTGTCTGTATTAAAATTGAGGCTGGCATGTTTGATGTTTATCTTTCAGTAAAAAGTATTGCAACTTGTATAATTATTTTTATCGCTGGTAAAATACATAGTTTTGCTATTTATCAATTAAAACGACAAAATCCTTGAACCTGTTTTACCTTACGTACTTGAGTGACTTAGCACTTAGTGTATCACGGTCTAAACTTTTTGTTTTGTTTGTCAGATAACGTAACCTGCTGTAGAACTGTTGGTCAAATTATATGAAGTCTTCTTTATAGTCCAAACTGCAAAAGAGGTTGTGTGAAAAAAAAATATCTCCAAATTTTTAAGATGCAACAAACAATATGCGCTGTTAGTTAATAACTTAATGTAGCGAGAACATACCGCTACGAACAATAACAAGGGAAGAATAAAATATGTTAGTAGCACATAGAAACGGCGTGCAACGACCCCTTGCCAACAAAGAAGTTCTGGAACGTTCAGTTTCCATGTCTGGAATAATGCAGCCCAATACGCCTACGGAAATATGCGGTTAATCATATCTCATTGCGACTCACGCTGTGACTAAGATAGCCAAGTTCGCATAAATGAAATTATGTACATCAGTATGCTTCCGGCATGTACAAATTCGATCATAAAACGTCCCTTTAAATCGTTTGCAATTCTTTAAATCTTTATTTATTTTCTCTCTATATAAAAGGAAAAACAAACTGCCCGAAATAGTTATTATCTCTGTGTACAGTGTACAAGTTCTGTACTCTAACAACAATTTTTTCTCCTAGATTAAACGAAGTCTCCAATTTTAGCAAAGAATTTGAGCGAAGCAGGGAGGTTTTTCAGCCATTACATCAATTTCCTTTATTCGTGAATCTACAGGTTCGATCCCCTAAGAGCCCATTTCAATCTTTTACAATGTGGCAAAAGTCCTATATTGGATAAAATTTATGCTCAAAGCAATCTGGTTTTCGAGTTCGACAGATTAATGTATTTTCCAAGAATTGAGGCGGAGTGGCTCATGCGTCATTTGTAAGGCGATTTTCTAAACTATTAAATGCATCAATCACTAATATATCAAGATAGTACTCGTAATGTGAGATATAAAGCTCGGCCGACTCTCACAAAATCTGTCACGGGGTTTATAAATAGTTGAAAAGATCTACGCGTGGGTTCCGTGCCAGTGTACCTGGGATGCCATGCCATGCATCGTTTCAATTCTTCATGGGGTCACTTGGGAATTGGGTCCCATTTTCGTCAATATTCTACCGGGAATTTTGTGAGTGTTGTGAAAATTATGTTCATATAGTCACCGAAAGCTCATTACTTTGTATGATTTATGTCGCCATAATTTGGTGATTTTATTAGGTAGAACCAGAGTTTCTAAAAGGTTTTACGACTTTACGGCGAATGCGTACTTTCCCAGATACTTTGAAGTTTGATAAAGTCACATGCTTCAATTGTATGATATTTTTCAGATGACACGCAAATGCTTACAGCTGTAGAAGGCTCTCTCGAATGAGTCTTGGTGTCGCCATGATTATTAATCGTTGATATTTTTGTTCTGACGCCGGAGACAGGTGGCCTCCTGTGCTGTTCGTTGACTCCGCGGCCTTGGCGACCACTCGTCTCTGTGGCACGCTGTAGTTAATGGTGTTATTGTATAAATTTCTTCTCTCCAAGGCCGCTTACATTATAAATGGCTCTCATAAAAACCCAACATTTGAAGAATTTTTAGTATTTTATTCGTAAACTTTTAACGTGATCAAACTATAATATGAGAATGTTGAGACATACCTACTTATATATTTTAAGTATATATAGGTATTTTGTTTATTCTTGACTACTTATTAAGAAAAAAACAAGGCTATATGGTTGAGATAAATATTGCAATTGTATTGTATTATTCTTATCCATATATCATCAATTTTAGTAAATACCTGTGTACTGTTCAGTTATTAATTGTTTTGTTGTTAAATGTGTTTCAAAAAAAAGAAATGTGTTCAACGAATATTCTATATATAGAGATTTTCAAAAACGTTTGTAGTATTAGCTACGGGTGAAAAGCTTCATACTGATAATCTCGGGTACACGTTTAACGAGTGAACGAACTGACTGAAACCCGTTGCCCCAATTGGCTGGCTCGGTGTGACGTCATTCTTGTCTGCACCTCGTCTGCGGTCGCTTTCCGGAACCGTTGGCTACAATGCCTTCCTGCTATACCATAGTCGTTTATTTCTGCTATCAAATAAATATTATAAATGCGAAAGTTTGGATGGATGTATGGATGTATGGATGTTTGTTACTCAATCACGCTCCAACGGCTGAACGGATCTGGATGAAATTTGGCACAGAGATAGATTATAGTCTGGAATAGCACATAGGCTACTTTTATCCCGGAAAATTAAAGAGTTCCCGCGGGAACCGAAAAACCTCAATCCATGCGGACGAAGTCGCGGGCATCAGCTAGTATTATAATATCTGCTAATCTCTTCGGACGAATCCTCGTATACCTAATTATGATCGAACTTCACTTACAGGTAAGTTCGTTTAATCATTAAAGGTATCAACTCATAAACGTATAAAAACCTAATTTATTAGAAAATTATTACGGCGCATTTTCTTCGAAATTTGAAACCGTATTTTAAAGCTGTAGGCACTCTTTAACATGTGGACTTATGTTTGAAATAATTCAATAATGTATTAGACTCTCAGAGGGTAACTAATGTTAAGTCAACTTAACAATCTGGCAATAAAAGGAGATAACAAGTATTAGTCAGTCCATAAATCTGTTAATACGATTGTTATTACCGACCAGTTTCACATAAATCTTCCTTTTATTCTTTTCTTCTCATTCTCAGCCTGAGTTGGCAAGCTTAGCCGTTTAACTCCTAAACCGTGGAGAGAAATTAAAACGAACTGCCCACTGACCTAATAGACTTCTTTCCTAATGACGTCATCGTCGCCTGTCACTCGTCCACCATTGTTTCTGACTATCGGCCCGACTTACTACGAAACTAACTGTGATTTTGATGAATGAGTTTCATTATTTATGTCAACGAACTTTGGTCTGGTTTCGACTTGTGTTGCGTGGGCGTTGGAAATGAATAAAGACATGTGTAATTGTGTATGTTTAGACCTATTATATTACTGACGCGAGGCGATAGTTACAATGATGCTACAAATATTCATATTTGGTTTACGTGCTATACTGATTTTAAAAGAATACCAAGATCTAGTTCACGTTTTTTAAATCTTAGCTTCGGCCTCTTGGACATCGAAAAACCGGGCTATAAAGAGCTCTTCCCACCCACCGACACACACCAAAAGTTGGGTGGTTTACCTAATACTAACAAATATATGTAGATACTCGCTCCATCAAGTTTTAGAGGGGTCAAATGGCAAGCAAAAACACTCTGTGAAAAACACTATGGGGCCATGCTTAGTATTCGCATAATGTTCTTAACCAGGAAACGTTGTACCATTTACCTCACATTACGTTAGCTTATTGTACTTACAGTGTATTGTCCAGCGAGTGAGGTTTTGCATTATAATTGAAAATGGCTCAGTCAACAGTGCCCTGGATTTATCGTATTATACCATCAACATTTTTAATACCGGCAATTAATCTTGACACTATACAAAAATATCTCTTTTTGTTGGTTCAGAATTGCATGAATCATTTCAGAATTAATAATCACTTTAATTACCGTCAGGCTGTCGCGAAATAAATTAGATAAATTACTTATATATATCCCAAAATTTATTCGTATCAAGGAACGGGCCTATTTTCAGACGTCTAGCAAATCGATTAGAGATGGTGTCGCACTGCAGATACCTAAGTATTATATCAACTCCGCCGACTAGACTATCGGAGAAAGCTTCATGAACCTCTTTAGGGTTCCTTATAGAAATGGTAAAAAGCGAGCTCCTCTTCCGTCCGTCTGTCAGTCAAACTATACAGTAAAAATAAAATGAACAATTCAATTGAAGTCATTTATTAGTTGTATAAACAATTAGGTAACAATAGGTTACAACTTACAATGGGTAACTAAACAAGTAATGAAGTTTCTAACTAGCACATTTTTGTAGAAATCAGAGATAAATCTTAACAAAATATCCTAGTTTTGCGGTCCCAAAGGCATTAGATCTCCGAAGACGCCAATGAATAATAACTAAATAGTTTATAAGCAAGTATTGATAAAATAAAGATTTTGACAAATCTTTACTTTTTCAAAACATCACTCACGATAAACAGTTTATTAAGTACAATGCTTATAATTGAGAGCTGTTCTGTGATCGGATCTCTGCATTGGCCGGCGGCAGTGGCTGTTGTCTTCAATTAACCCACATCTTGGCCCGTTCATTGAGTTTAGTCTAACCGATGTCTGCTCACTTCCACCAGCTCGTACTGACTATAAGTAATGTGAGTGCTGCGGCAAAAGCAGTAGACGTTACGTGAGAGCTGTATACACATTTTGTAAGTACCATTGCCTCAGCTACACTGTGCCAAATGATGCCAAAGAATTCGATTGTCTCATTGGTCGGTATACGAATATTTGACTGAAAAATGAATTTATTATATCGGTCGTGTAAATACTTGGCATCGTTTGCGGTTTCGCCGATCGCTAATTGCTTTTATAAGCACCTCATTTTCTATTAGGTACTACTGTCTTTCACATTTCTGCAGAAATGGCTATCTAAATAAGTTTGCATCCATCGCGAAAGAAGTTTATGTTGTACCTCGAGGTTATACTATAATAGGAATTTAGGAAGATTTATTAAGGCTTATAAAAAGATTTTGTTGAGCTTCAATATTACTTTCATACTTTACATAAATAACAATTGATATACGATACCTTACAAACGTTCAGAATCGAATAAATCATATCTTTTGTTTTCGTTTCATCTTTATTATCGGTTTGTAGGGTAAAAATAAAATGTTACGTATCGAATATTTTCGGTAACAGTAAGTAAAAATTATTTTTTTATCTGTTTAGTATACAAGATCAAATTAAGATCTCCCGTTTCGTAAATATTGGGTTTCCGATTTACTTTCGATATTTCTCATGTAACTTCCATTTCCTTGTCACGTTCACGTTTCGTATAATGAGTTACTTAATGATTAGTTGGGACATTTACTCAGTCTCATATGCACTAAGATAACTTACAAGTTAAACTTTGCCCTTTCCATTAGTATCAAGTTCAGAGATAATTCTTCTCACTACAAAGTAAACTGCTATTGTTGTTTTTATGCCATGCCATTGCCATCGACTGAATACGAGTCTCTCCTCAGAATGTTTGGTCTCTATGTTTCCCCATAGCCCAACGCGCTCGCCAAGCGCGGATTAGTTTACTTCACACACCTTTGAGAACATTATGAAGAACTCTCGGACATTTGTCATCAGACAGGTGTCCTCGCGATTTTTTCCTTTACCGGTATAGCAAGTGATACTTACTTAATTGCAATTAATAGATTCTTTAAACTTATTTTGTACTTTTCGTTACTTGAAATCTTAATAGAAGATCTAACTGAATAATATATTTTAAAATTATGTGATACATCCTATGTCATATTTACTATAAGTTAAAACTAGTAGTGATATGTGTTAGAATAGTAAGACGTTTGACCTATTTGGCACGTGAATACATCTTTAAAAGAAACTTCATCCTTTGCTTTCCTTAGAAAAATATGACCACATTTTAGGGATAAGTATTTAACTCATAATTTCTATAAGTTGTTTTATTTAAAAATATTAAATAATAATTTACCTGTTTTTAATGGTACATAGTGCATACTTATTAATAGACATTTTAGTGGTTTCAATAAATATGTAATCAAGATTTCCTAAAAGAAATACAGTAATGGTCTGTTGATAAGAGAAGCCTATTAATGGTAGACACAAAAGTTAAGTTTGATTTAAACTAGAATGCGTTGTCACAGCGGCGATCGAGTCAAAAGAGCAAATTGACGTGTGACGTGAGTGGGTTTCACTTTTGATCTTGGAAAAACAAACGGTTTCCGTGGGATTTAAAAAAATACATAAAAACGAAGTGGCGGGCATCACCTAGTATCCCACAAATCTACAAAAGAGTCACGTGGTCACCGCCGTGTTACATGACGTTTCCCAGTTCTACACGCCCATTTGCGTGTGACACGAGTGAAAAAAACTTGGCATTGGTCACACGCTCGTTATATCCTATGGCGTCTTGACGGCGCTAGGACGTGACGTTTCTACTAATTAACTATCGTAGTCATCGTCGTCAACCGATAGATTTCCATTGGTGGATATCGTTTTCGTGTATCCCTGCGACTCGCTAGATGTCGTCAGTTCACCTAATAGGAGCTAACGCTTCTCGACCCTTTGAACTATATCGGTCACTTGAGTTCTTCTAGATCTCCTCATTTCTGATTTGATTAAATACCCGGCTCTTTTCATTGCTGTTGTTGGCTGAGCTTTCTTAAGATTACTAATTAACTATGGTTCAGGAAAATTAGATATTAGGCTTCGAAAACATTCCCGGAAAGCAGGATTTTGATATACCTACAGATTAATAATAATGTTCTTAAGCTAAATAAACGATCCAATTCCGCCGCATCAAATACTCAGTAGTTACACTAAAAATACTGGTAATTTATGTTGATGTATGTACTGGAAAAATAGGTATCCAATAGGAAATTTGTAACTTTTCAAGATATTTTTGTCAAGGACAACAAAATCAAGGTTCATTTCATCATGGATGTTGATTGTCTTATAATAAAGTTAACTGGGCTGTACCAAATAGGTACCAAATACTTATTTCGATAATGACGAGTGACTTAGTAGGCGACGACTTAAGTAACCGTTTAAAAAGGCTTCACAATTTGTTCTTAATTAATTGGCACGTTTCGTTTTAATTGACTTTTAGCCGTCCCACAGCTCTACATTCTTTGATAGATTATGAGATTAATGTCAGGAGTCGCTGCCCACATAATTGGAGTGAAATGTAGTGAATAAGGTATTGGTAGGAATTTGACGAGAAATAGGAATTGCATCGTTAACGTGCTCTTTGAGAATGTCTGCAACGATATCGAATAACGTTCTTTATATATTTTAACGTGTATCCGATATCGGATATCTTCAATACCGGTATAGAATTGATTAATACATTGATATAGATCTATGAATGTTCTCATACTTGTTAGTTCGTTAAAACGGAATAATTTTATTTTCTTGATAGTATCTACTTAAGTTACCTTGCGTGTACTTGGAACTAAATATATGCAGTTTATGCAAATGAAGTTAGTAATGTTTAGTTTGCTGATTTTGAATTGTGCGCTTATCATTTTGGCACGCAGATATACTAAAGTCAAAGTTAATCAACTTGAACATAGATACATAATAAGTATTCGTGTACTTTCTAGTTCTTTATTGAAGTGTTTCACACACAATAAACAAGAAAACATCTAAATACGTTTCTAATTCGCAATTAGTTATACCAAAAGTTCATTGACTTCTCAAAATATGAATCGCAAAGGAACTGCGCTTAGTATCCAGGGCATCTTATTAGCAAACTGAATGTTATTTTTTTTTCAGCAAAAAAGCTGAATTAACCTCCCAGCTCTTTCGAGTAGCGCGCGCATATTGCGAGTTAAAAAGTTGAAAATTACGTGTTTTCTCAGCCGTATCCCTGTTTAGTTTTTACCTAGCGATACTTGAATTTCAAACTCGTACCAGGAAACAAGTCAAAACCAATGGCAGGTTGAATAACTCCATCTCACACAGTCATGCAACATTGTTGAGTGCTGTAAAACGGGTTTTCATATTTAGTTAAGTATCTTTGAAACATAGTGGAACTTAATATTACTTATTCAACTTATTTTCTACAACTTCTTGCCTAGGATTGTGCTAACATCTCACCTTGTGCAGAATTAATGATAATGTTTTTCTATATTCATATTATTCATCAAGCCTTTCGAAAATAATTTAATTTAACATGAGATTCAAGTTTTATAAAGAGGTTATTTTTACCGACTTCTTAATTATTATTTAATAGGATAATACACGAATAGCCAACAAGGTTTGACTGTAATATTTATGTGTAGAAAAGAGTAAAATACTATTTAAATTTATAATATCGCGCGCTCACGCCATACGAGGCTTTCAAACAAATTACGCTAGATTAGGACTCGTAAAATAAAAAAAAGGTGTCTTGAGCCACACTTGTTACGAAGATAAACTAAGCGAGAGCAACACGCGGCTAAGGCCTTTAAAATGTAAGCCTTATCTACAAAGTACGAACTTCAATGGACAGCTCTCAAGATCTATTAGCGGAGCTTACAAAGCCTGTTTCAGTTTGTAGGAAATCTTGGAACGGCCAACAACACTGTATCAAGATTGATACAAAGTGAGTAAATAAAGCCATTTTCTTTGACTGCGCATCTATACTTATAATAAAAGTGTAACAGGTCCAATTCTGTACATTGAAGATATTTTGAAAATGTTTTTTGGAGGGCACTCATTATTCGATACTGAAGCCAAATCTGTAATTTTTTTCATTTTTGTCTGTCTGTCTGTCTGTCTGTCTGTCTGTCTGTCTGTCTGTCTGTATCTTGGCCGCGCATCACGCCGAAACTACTGAATGAATTCAAACGAAACTTGGCACGATTTGAGCCCATACTACGAGGTAGGACATAGGATACTTTTTATCCCGAAATTCTACCCCCGAAGGGGTGAAATAGGGGATGAAAGTTTGTAAGAAAATCCTTAATTTCTCAAGTTATAGCCATGAAAGTTGATATATGAGCTGCGGGTTGAAAATGGAGACATCGTGTTTCACAGTTTTTGAAAATTCGACCCCCAAAAGGGTGAAATAGGGGATGAAAGTTGGTATGAAAGTCCTTCGTTTCTCAAGATGTTTTACAAGTTATATCAACGAAACTTTTTATTTTGGCTTACGGTAAAAAATAAAGAAGTATGTGTGTCACAGTTTTTCAAAATTCTACCCCTAAAGGGGTGAAATAGGGGGTGAAAGTTTGTATGAAAGCCCGTCATTTCTCAAGTTATATCGATTAAACTTGGTATACAAGCTACCGGTTGAAAATGAAGAAATAAGTGTTTCACAGTTTTTGTAAATTTTACCCCCGAAGGGGTGAAATAGGGGTTGAAAGTTTGTATGAAAGTCCTTCATTTCTCAAGTTATAGCCATGCAACTTGGTATATGAGCTGCGGGTTAAAAATGAAGACATACGTGTTTCACAGTTTTTCTAAATTCCACCCCCAAAGGGGTGAAATAGGGGTTGAAAGTTTGTATAAAAGTCCGTCATTTCTCAAGTTATTTCGATGAAACTTGGTATATCTACGCGGACGAAGTCGCGGGCATCAGCTAGTTTGCAATAAAAATCTTCAGCTTTACCTTGCTCTACTGGGTGTGGTTTTAGTTAGGAACGTGTATCGTAATGGAGGCATTTCTGTGCCGATAAATAATAAATAATTCAGACTACAAAACAGTTTTTAGCTACATAGATACTTGAGTAGTTTGATCAAAATAATAAAAATTATTAATAACTCGCAACTTTCGTGCTGAGTGTTGACTCGATTCTTATCTCAAAGTTACGAAGGCTTAAACTCAACAATCCTTTATATTGTATTATGCAATATACTCATATGTATTTATTATGTAACCGTTTGATTGATCTGCGCTATATGTATATTAACTAGGTAAGTATCGGAATTTATTAAAATACATGTTATTATTATTAAGTATGTATTTAAACTGGACGTATTATGATCTATTTATTCAATTGATTAACATAAGTAATACTAGCTGATGCTCGCGACTTCGACCGCGTGAATTGAGGTTTTTGGTTCCCGCGGGAACTCTTAAATTTTTCGGGATAAAAAGTAGCTTATGTGTTATTCCAGACTATAATCTATCTCTGTGCCAAATTTCACTCAGATCCGTTGAGCCGTTTCGTCGTGATTGAGTAACAAACATCCATCCATCTATCCATTCATACATCCATCCATATATCTATCCAAACATTCACATTTATAATATTAAAAGTAAGTATAGATAAGGTGCTTAAAAATACCAATGTTAACTAAGTAACTATGAATTATTGAAATTGGCAAATTCATAACATTAGACTTTATTTATAATGCTCAATAAAAATAGGACTTAAAGCAATAGACGTGCCTGATTGACCTTTTGGCTAGGTCAATATAAAGTGATGTACAGTCACTATCAGTTAAATGTTGAAATGTTGAATATACGGTCATGGGCCTGCTAAGATCTAGAACCTAGCTGTCTTCTTGCGTATCCCGTAGCACCCTGTAACCATGTACAAACATAGAGTGCTGAGTGCCATACCTCATAAGCCATAACACAAAATCTAAATCCACATTCTACAGACTCTGGGCCTTTCAATGATCTCAAACTTAAAATCGACCAATTGCGAGTCAGACTCGCACACGAAGGGTTCTGTGTCCATCGCACAACATTAAACAGTGTAATTTATAAATACGTTCGTAAAAAACAAGAGTTGCAATAAACGACGCTGCGATACGATGCTAAACACGCAATCACGTTTCTTGTATGCGGGCCCCTTTGTTGTTATAGCGGCAATAAAATATACACTGAAAAAATTTCAATGTATCTGTTAGTACGACAAAAGTTTCAAGTTCGTACAAACTGTTGGTTGTAAGTAACTGTTGGTTTACCAACATAACCTATTTATCATTCCATAACTATAATTTTAGGCGTTGCATTGTAAGAACGTTTAATTTAAACACTAAAATATGGACCAAAGAATTAACATTTTATTGATCCCTACTGTACAAAATACACTCTCGAATAGTACTATTTTTGTTTTTATAGCACTCGTGTCACGTTGTACATGCTGTGTGTGCTGTAGATACATAATTTACGGCATTTAAATTGACTAGTTACTTCCAACGGAATACTCAGTTTCCTTCAGACTGTCTTTGAAACAACGATGGAGCTTTACATAATATACTCGAGAGGATATTATCTCACGAGGAGTAAGATAAATATATTATTTTTCTAATATTTTCTATTGCATAATATAGTATTAAAATGCTATTATATGTGCTTTGATACTCTAAAAGTCATACATGCCTCTATCATAAACCAGTTTTCACAGATTCTAAATTAGGATAGATTTATTTTAAATATTATATTTCAGTACCTCACTTTATTTTATTCAGTCATTAAAAATTTAAACATAAATTATAAGTTTTAATATCTTTATCAGAATTATTTTATCTTTTGTACATTCCCACGATATTTTAAAAAGTGATATAATATAATCAATTTATTAGTTTTTATTTTTATGTAAGAACTATTTTCGCTTGTTCGTGCAAATTATACCTATATTTAAATTATATAAGTACATGGTTCGTATTGCAGTGTACATTTAGGCTTGAACAAAATAACTATGCACGATTTCCTGTTCAGCTTACCTAAATGTTAAGAAGATTAATATCTATAAACGAGATCTATATATCGTTTACTACTTTACATAAATGTTTATATTGTGATATTTACCTACGAGTTTTGGACAGATTACATTTAAATACACACACTTCAGTAATGTGATGTGATACCCATTACGCGTAATATTTAAGTTAATTGGTAATTTAATAGTCTATAGACTAGACATATGATTTGAACAAATTGAAAACCTTTGAGAGAAAATGAAGTATTATTGCTACTGGTTCATTAAAACCCATTTTGCAAACTTAGGACGACGTAGCTTGTACGGCGATATCATTGATGATCGCTTGCATACCATACCTAAGAACATTAGCTTACCAAACCTAGGTTCTTGACTTAACGATAATAATTTTTGAACTCGTTAACCCTTTAAATCAGTATTAGACTATTGCTAAGGCCCATATAAATGTCTGGAAAAACCCTTAACATTTTGATAACGATGGGGCATGCCCTCTGCCTTGAATGAGGCAACATATGAAAACTCACGTTTTGTGGCAATCAAAAATTTGCGTCCCATTAAAAATTGCGATGCGTAACAGCTTGCTTGCAGTTTTTGTGACTTAGTTATGACTTATAAGCCTTTTGCCATTTTTCGGGTGGTAGGTATGCGATCACCTTTAATACCTGATAGTTTCCACTCCATATACGGTGATACACTAAAAAAGCTAAGAATATTCGTAATGTGCTTCCTTCATTTTTTAAGGATGGCGTTAAATTCTAAGCATGCAACTTCCTTTAAGCCGAAATTGTCGGAAACCAGTTCTTTTACGATGTTTCGGAAGCGGGTTACGAACAAAAAATATTAATTGATTTAATGTTATCCAATAGAGAGGTTACCTTTATAGGTTGCGTGACAAAAGGATTGCCGACTGGTGGTAGCAATTATTGCTTCCTGCATTTCAAATTCACACTGTGAATGCTCCGATTAGTGTTTTATTGAAGTGAAAACTTCTTTAGCCGCGTTGGGGGTAAACTTGTGGATTCGCGTCACCGACATGCTCGCGTTGTTACGTAGACAAAAGGTCTTAAATATACTACATTCGTAATTAAACTTTAATGCCTGAGTTTTAAGGTTTAATATTTTAAATATTTAAAAAAAAATTATTTTAAGTAAATATTCGTTTTCACTTCTATCGGTCCCTATGACTGCCAATTTTTTTTCTAACTGAATCATACTATAGTACCTACTTTTTTCTTCATTGTGGGCAGATTTCCGCACTCAAAAGTCCCGTTTGGACGTATGTTGTGCATGTACTGACTCCCGGACGCTGTCATCACTCCAGCCATCTGAACTCGGATCTTATCTCTAAAAGACCGGTTTAAAAACCCCAAAAGGTTGCCAAGGGCTTCCCGAACCAATGCTGGGGAACTGGGGTGATGTTTGCTTTGATCTGTCATGCCCATGCTGTCCCGCAGCACGATCATCGGCGTTTCGTCTGCCTCTATATTATACATATATCCTGAATAGAGGACTGTCTGACACCTATAACCTATATACAGTTATACATATGTGTACATTAGCTTTAATATATTTGGAGCCTTTGCACACGACCCTCCTTCTGTTGTGCGCGAAAATGTCATCAAGATCGAAGGCTCTTGCACTTTTTGCTTGTTACCTCAATTCGCTTGACTTCACTTCTTTATTTAAGATTCTGCTCGCAAATTTTTTGTGACGCTCGACGTATACGTCTACGTATAAAGTTTACATTCTCAAGAGTAGGTAATCTTGAAATGCAACCATATTAAGAATAATATACTCACTACCGTATGCTCTAAGGCTAAACCTCCGAACAAAATTGTAACCAGACGAGAATTTTTAAGGAAAATAATTTGTGTTTTAAGCATTTTTTAATAGCGTTTTATGTAACTATTAACTTAATACTTGGAAATACAAATCACAGCTCAGGAAACAATAAGTCTCTGCTAGTGTATCTTATGGTAGTGGAAAAATCATTTACTAGAAAATACTGAATAATAAAGATACACATAACTATGCGTAAGTATGTGGTAGTCAAAACATGCATATGGAGTCTTTTAGAATCTTATAAAGTAACTAATGTTCAATCAAGTAAAACGAGCCTTATTTTTAATCGCTACTATCTGTTTACGTATGTACTTGATTTCTAGAGTTATATATATATCTTAACTACTTAATTGAAAGTCAAAGCAAACTTAATATGGTAAACTTGATACAGTATAGTCTCATAAAATATGCCATTGTATAGTATGTGTATCCTCCGGCTTTTATTATCCGCGAATTCTGATGGTTTTTAAATTGATAAAAGTTATTAATTAGATGCTTAATGTGTGATCACAATTAAAGCATTTAACGTAGGGTTGCTACCAGTTACTTAACTACAACAACATAAAATAGAACTTTAATAGAACCAATCACACTAAGTTCCCACAGTCCGCGACCTTGATCCCTTTACGCGCGACCCTATAACGACCTAGTTATATCAAACAGCTTGGCGATGCACCTCTCAATTGAACATGTGCATCTAATGGAACATCCGTTCCTGATAACGATACCTCATTCGCGGCCACATCTATTTTAAGTTCACTCACCTTCGGTTTCGTTCAAGGGTTCATTGATGTTTGTATCTACTGGTATTAATAACACGGTTACTTGGATTTGAATAAACCCGGGTCATAGCTGAAAACCAGCGCCCTGCTTTGTATGCAATTTATTGGCATACAATGCAGGGCTTAAGCTGAGCTGTACACCCATTCTGGGTGGTGTCACAGACGAAACTGTTACATCTGTAATTTGTGTTTTGTCTGTGACACCATCGTCGAATAAACTGTTTTTCTTTCTTTTCTTTCTTTCTTTCCTTAAAGTCAAAGAGATCCCATCCAGATTTTAAATACCTATACGCTGATGAAGTCACGCGCATCATCTAGTGCGATTATCAACGCTGTCTGCCCGTCTGTTACCACTTTACGCCTCAACTACTGAACCGACCTTGATGAAATTGAATACATTTGGATAGACGTGGATTGTTTTTTATCCCCGAATATCGAAGAATTTCCAGGGGATTTGAGCCGCTAGTTCTTTAAATGGTCAATAATTGACGATGGCTGAAACCTTATAGGTAGGTTTATCTCCACCCCCTCATGTCAGAAAAGCCTAAAAGCCGAACAATAAAGATAGGCTTCGTTCGTCATAATACTTACCTACGTTTCTCAACTGAATATCAGTCGCTATGATTACATATTATAATTGCGTTCGCATATTAATGAAGTGAAAGTAATATACGCTCTATAAATAGCCCATGATTTACATTTCTTTCGTATTAACCTTATAATATTAGAATTTTTCATATAGGTATGCCTTCTTAATTATAATATCCACGTGCTGCCCAAATTATCCGTTATATTAATATGACGCATTAATCACTAGGAAGGTCGGTTTTAACGGCAAGGTTGATTGTCAGTGATATAATAACACCTCGGGCAGTTAGACGCAGTTATGTGGAAATTCTTGGTCAATTGTTAGTCCCTTAGCGTAGACATATTATTTTGTTTAAAGCAACAAGACAAGTGCAGGAACCTTGCTTATTACCAAGCTTATGTGATATACTTTCTAGAACACGAGCCTCAAGCAGCTCAATATGACCTTAGCAGTTAGGTACAGTATATTCGAAGAAGTTTCCATGCAGTGGATTTCTTCACAGTGGATACAGAATTCCGAAGCAGTAGCTTAGCCCTTGCAAACGGAAATGTTAGTTGTGTATTGGAATAGTTTAACTCGAACATTGATGCGATGTATCCACACTCTACAGTAAGAAAGATAGAGTTTGAACATAATATTGTAGTCGAGTAAAGTATAGTTAGATTTGTATCCCTTATTCTTTATTTTGTTCATAATAGGTACCTTTAAGCGCTTTCGTGACTGCCATAGAGTCACTACGAAATAAAAAGATAACCTTAACGATAGCGTAACCAAGAACTTAATAAATTATTTTTTAAGTTCAATGTTACTTGTAATAGATTCGAATTTCGACGTCACGTCATAACCTTATTTTACCCAATGCTATCGAATAAAATGTTTTACTACAATAAGTGGACTCGAAAAATTGAAGAAACCGTTTTTTTCAATGGCCGCCCTACAAAGAGAAGTCGGCTATGTCTGCCTCTATTTACAATAAATTCAAACTACAGAGACTTTTATGATACATTGCCAAGTTGGGGGATGTTTAAAAAGATCGATGTGACAGTATCAAAAGGCTTTGAGGATATTGATTTCGCTTTTCATAATAAATTCAACCTCATAGGCTTATACCTCAAGAGCGTCAATCAGTAAAGCATTTTTTTGCCCTTATAAAATTTCCATTCTGGAAAACATTCCTCAAATCATATTATGTAGCCATGTAATATAAGCAGTGTCATTTTTTATAACTATACATAATACCCGGATAAACTCACGTGTTATGTCGGAAAAGTGTCATTTTTAGTTCAAACCTAAACTTATCTTGTTTGTTTCGATCATCTGATTATAAATATTGATAGTTTTCCTTCGTTAGATGTTTCAAAGAAGAATCATCGAAATATGAATTATTATTTAACACATAATATGTAAGTACTTAATAAGGTTAAATAAATTAAAGAAATAACATTATAAATAATAGGTTTCCATTGCATTAGCTATTGTTACTTATTTGTAGTTTCGTGATCGGCAGAGCTATTTGAGATACGCCGTGGGGCGCGCAATGTTCGCGTAGGTTGAAAGGGGACCTACGGGGGACGTAATTTATCTGTAAGAGATACTTAATACTTATTTATTCAACGAAGGAGGAGACGACTGACTTATGCTAAGTGTAGACTATATAAATAGATCTTTAGTGAGTACTGTAGTGGTTCGCCCGAACGACCTCGCGTCTTGTAATTCCAGAGTACAGAGCCCCTTCCGCTATCTACCAGAACACAACAATTAAAGTTTTTGCCAATAAGGAAGTTTTCTTTTTCTCTATTGCAGTAAAAACTATATTACCTACTTAAGTATAATTTTGATATTTTACGAAGTTAGTATTTATGTAACTTGGGGCCATTTGATTGATCTGTTTGTTTCTAACATTTTCACGGCTTACACTCTGAATTAATCATGAAATTTGGCGTAGAGGTATTTTGCATCCTGGAGACGGACATCGAATACTTTACCGCGGAAAATAAAACAGTTCTGACCGGATTATAAAAACCTAAATCCACGCTGACGAATAGCGGGCATCAGCTAGTACGTAAATGGACGAATGGCCGCGTTCTGTAATAAATCATTTCCATTTTACGAGCTTTTTAATGTTGCAGTCAACACTTTAAAATACCTATTCACAAAGTACGCCTATAGTTATATGGATTGCGCATTTAATTGCTGTGATCTTCAGCAGGTTAACGCTTAACACTAACTGTAAGACGATGCATCTATACGGCTTATATACATGATCGTACCGGAATGCAAAATCTTTTAGCCTTACGGCTTTAATGAGGAATCTTAGGTATTACTTGCGACTAAAGAATGAAGTAATTTTACAAAATATTTTGGTTTTACATAGGTGGTAAAGGCTTGTTTTTCCTGAGTTTTGCTGTAGTTTTACTTTATGAAAGACGTTAAGTTACTTAATTCTCTAAAAGCTTGCGCTAAGACATCGTCTATTATTAAACTTCATTATGACTTATGAGGCATTTGAATTAAAGACATTTCGGATTATTTCACCGTCTATACTTACCGTTAAGCTATTAAGTAAGTGTCTTGCTGTTTATTCTCGGTAGGAAAGGTATTCCAAATCAGTGGGAGATTCATTTGAAAATTCGAAAGCACTTGATAAAAGTATCATGCTTATATTGTAAATGCGAAAGTGTGTTTGTTTGTTGGTTTATTGGGTTGTCCTTTAATCACGCCGCAACGGAGCAACGGATCGACGTGATTTTTGGCAAGGGTATAGTTGAGGACATGGAGAGTGACATAGGCTATCCCGGAAAATTAAGGAGTTCCCGCGGGAATCAAAAAACCACGCGGACGAAGTCGCATCAGCATAGTATCAGCAAGTATTTTATAATAAAAATATTTTCCAATAGTGATAAAAGAGAAAATCTAATGTGCTTTAGTACCTAAGTGGAAAGCCCGCGGGTGTATGGCAGACATGACATAGGCTTAACAAATACATCGGCTCTGCCTATTCAGCCGATATTCGAACATATTCAATGAAACATGGAAAATCTCGACGCGACGACGACGTGCGAATGATTTATTGTTGAGTGTTGACATTTGCTTTGTAGGTTATGCAAAGTAAACAAGTGCTTTTTGCAAACTGTGTTTACCGGTACTCTTGCAAACAATGTCGAGGAGTATTTATTTAAATGTTAAGTAACTTGCAAAAATGGTTAATTGTCATCCCTAGAGTCCTACTATATACTATAATATTATAAATGCGAAAGTGTGTTTATTTGTTGGTTTATTGGTAATCCCGCCGTAACAAAGCAACGGATCGACGTGATTTTTAGCTTGGTTACAGTAGAGGACCTGGAGAGTGACATGGGCTAATTTATCCCGATAAATTAAGGAGTTCCCGTGGGAATTATAAAAACTTATTCCACGCGGACAATGTCGCTGGCATCAGCTAGTATAATATGAGTATAACTAAAAGTATCGATCCATAGTATTTACTATTATTGCCATCAGTTAAATCAAGTTTTAAACTTAACTCTATAGGTGATTCTGATCTTTAATATATTTTATTACTTATTATTATTATAAAATACTCTAGTATATGTTTTTAAGTGCGCCTTAATATGTTAATTTTAGTTCTAAATGATCACTTTCCCTTTCCCTGTGAAACTTGAAGGCTGCAATTACAGTAATTTTCCATGCCCTGCCCTGTCTTTGTCTATTGCCCTGACCTCGTTTAGTGTTCGTTATTATCAAAATAAAACTACCTCTTCAAATATAATAGAACTCTCATGCAGTGTCGTCACTAGTTCTCTTCTCTAATATCATGGTGTGTAAATAGCTTGACATCCTAACTATCCATACAGTATTTAATACTAGTGGTTCGCCCCGAACTGAGACCTCGCGGTATCACAGAGCGCCATCTATTGACATCATTGTGAAATTCGGTTAAAAATAATGAAGCTCATTAAAAATTAAATAATTTCGTTTTCTTATAATATTTATCTAATTTTAGTATTTGTTGGTCAAGTACAGGATATAATTCAAATATGTAATTGATAAGTTTCAGGCTCAGCCTTTCAGAAAACTTGAGGTCGACTTTGGACGTTAGAAAATCGCCACTTTGAAAGCCCCCCATTCCGTCAATTTTAGGGGAAAAATTAAAAAAAATATTTTTTTGAACTCTATTCCTAATTATCTTTAAAATGATATACCGCAACCCTATGTAACGCTATAAAAAATATTTTACTTCGCATTCGCTTCTATGAGAGCCCCCCTGAAATAAAGATTTGATCTGATTTTGATTTGATTTGAAGGATAGTTGTGTCCCGGAAAAGGACAAACTGATTATTAGAACCAACTGATATATTTCGTGCATTAATTAAACCAAAATTACTTAATTTGTATTTTAGCAAGTATACTTACCTACGCTGAAATTTTTTCTTTTGATGAATTTAGGCTCTTTCCGCATTGCATCCGAAACGCACTGCATCGGATCATCCTATGCGAATCGATTTCCGAATCCGAAAATCCGGATCCAACTATTTCCTGCATACAAATAGCTCAGAGTCGGATCGAAGAGCCCGTTTCGTTCAAACCTCGAGTTTTCAGAATTTGAATAGAAACATTGGGGTGATATGTTCTGTGGGGGTGATAGTTATGTTAATTTTTCGGCAACAAAATATCACATGGTAGGCATTAAGTTATATGCAATAACACCACATTATCTGTAAGTTTGTGACGCGCACCTATTAGTTATCGCGAAATATAATACGGTAAAATGTTTGTCTGCCTAAAAGCATATTGATTAGTCTACAAACGTCAGACAGAGCTGAAATGACCACTTAGATGCCTGTCTGGCTTTGGCGGGTCGCTAGGCGTTGTCTTGACGGCACTGGTGGGTTACTACCATCACTTAGAGCAGTATTATTTCAAAACTAGCTGATGCCCGCGACTTCGTCCGCGTTGATCGAGGTTTTTCGGTTCCCGCGGGAACTCCTTAATTTTCCAGGATCAAAAGTAGCCTATGTGTTATTCCAGACTATAATCTATCTCTGTGCCAAATTTCATCCAGATCCGTTCAGCCGTTGCGGCGTGATTTAGTAACAAACATCCATACATCCATCCAAACTTTCGCATTTATAATATTTATTTGATGACAGCTGAATATCACGTACCAGCATGGCTAGCATGCGCACTACGAGTAAAATTATGTCTACCCGTTATCTCTATTTGTCTACCGAAGCTAACATGGACTTGTCTTGTTACGTCTAAAGTAGAGATAAAAGTAATATTTCATATTTTTCTCTACGAACCTTTACATGTCGACGATCTTTTTCTTGTAATATACCGCATTTTGTGCATGTTGTAGGTACATAAAAAATTTGCCGGCAACGACAACATCTCTCTCTCTCGTCGCGAGATAATCTCGTTGTGCGCATGCTAAGCACACTGGACGAACCTCCCTGGCGCAGTGTTGAGCGCTGTTATCTTAACGTGCAGAGGTCCCGGGTTCGATCCCCGGCAGTGTCAATTTGGGAATTTATAATTTCTGAATTTTCCCTGGTCTGGCCTGGTGGGCGGCTTTGGCCGTGGCTAGTTACCACCCTACCGGCAAAGACGTGCCGCCCAGCGATTTAGCGTCCCGGTACGATGCCGTGTCGAAACCGATTAGGGGTATGGGTTTAATATAACTGCCATGCTCCAAACAGGTTAGCCCGCTACCATCTTAGACTGCATCTTCACTCACCATCAGGTGAGATCGCAGTCAAGGGCTAACTTGTAGTGGATTAAAAAAAACTTAAAATAAGGATTATAATTATTCAAAAAACACGAAAGTGTTGTTTTGTATATTGTAGTGTATTGTAGACAATATTAAAATGCCCCCTGTGTCAGGAATGAACTATCGGGTCCGGCGTTCACGTGAAACTCTTTTACTGTAACCTATTTGACCTACTAATATTATAAACTAGCTAACGCCCGCGACTTCGTCCGCGTGGTTTAAGTTTTTTTGATTCCCGCGGGAACTCCTTCATTTTCCGGAATAAAAAGTAGCCTATGTCACTCTCCAGGTCTTCAATTATACCCATACCAAAAATCACGTCGATCCGTTGCTCCGTTGCGGCGTGATTGAAGGACAAACCAACAAACCAACAAACAAACACACTTTCGCATTTATAATATTAAGTATGATGCGAAAGTGTGTATCTTTTGATTGGTAATAATGAATAGGAAACATAGGCTTTATTTATTTGCATCTGTCTTTCTGACTGAGATTTTTCAAGGCTAGTTAGGTTAGAGATAGTTTTAGTTTACAACCTGAAGACGGACATAAAACAGATACTTTTTACGATAGAAAATCAATGAGTCTAGACTTATTATTATGGGATATTTAAAAACCTAAATCCACGTGAAAGAATTTGCAACCACTGTAAATAGATTTGATTTAGTAGATAGTAGGTACTATGGGAACTTGAGGAAAGGTTTGGAAATCATGTAAAAAAGATGCTATGCTAGTCATACTAGCATCTTCACCAAAAACTTTATATGAGTTTGAAAATCCCCTTTCTTAGTAGTCTACAAAAATTGTTTACTCTCTCAAGTTTATAACTGATTTCCTTCGCATAAAACTCTTGGCGCCTTGTAGTAACGTTAGAAGTACGGTTCATTCACATCGCATGCCAATAAAATGCATGCGCCATTCTTAATGCATTAATTACAACGCGCATGGACCGATAATAATATAGGCAGGTAAAGGTATACTATACAAAACACAATTTATTGTTACAATTGCAGTATTTCTTACAAACGTTATAATACACGTCGAATCCAATTAGTTTCTTTCATGTTTTGACTCTGTTTTTAGTCTACCTCGGCTAATTAATAGGCTTTCTACGTTACATATTGTAGTGAAATAAATTTCTTTAATTACTTTATTTCATGCAAGACATGCTGGCTGTTCTGCTTGTGCAACCTTTGTGCAACACACACATGAAATGACAAAACTCGACACCGTGACAACTGACAGCCAGTAGGCTAGCACCAGTGGCGTGCACAGGGCTTGAAGCTAGTAGACTAAGAGATAACTGCATTTTTGGTAACTATCGCTAGAAAGGCTGATTCAGTATTAGGTGGATGCTACGCTCTTCACTGATGACGATAGTGAAGGTCTGACCGCATGCCGATGGACCTTTCACTAGATATGGCCACTCAAAGACGTTTTATAGTTACCAAAAATGAACAATAACTAGAAAGGCTGATTCTTGTATAGTATTAAAGTATGCGCAGTACCTATATGAACAGAATAAAAACTGACGCTATTCATTGGCCCTTTCACTAGATATGGCCGCTCAAAGACGTGTTATGGTTACCAAAAATGAACAATAATTAGAAAGGCTGATTCTTGTATAGTATTAAAGTATGCGCAGTACCTATATGAACAGAATAAAAACTGACGCTATTCATTGGCCCTTTCACTAGATATGGCCGCTCAAAGACGTGTTATGGTTACCAAAAATGAACAATAATTTCAAAGGCTGATTCTTGTATAGTATTAAAGTATGCGTAGTACCTATGTGAACAGTATAAAAAGTAACGATATTCGACGGCTGGTTCGGGAGTTATAGTCAACTAGCTATTACCCGCGGCTTCGCTCGCGTGGGTCAAGGGAACAATAACTGAGTTTTATGTGAAAGATGTCAATTATCAACTTAACTGTGACTGCCTGTTTGAGACATTTCACTCAGCGCTCTGAACTCTGCACTCTGCACTCTGCACTCTGAACTCTGAACTCTGAACCCTGCACTCTGAAGTCTGAACTCTGCACTCTAAACTCTGAACTCGGAACTCGGAACTCTGCACTCTGAATTCCGAACCCGAATATCTCTTCTATTCTATTTCCATTTTTTTTAGTCATTCTTATACTTACTATTTACCCCCCAAAAAGAAAATTTTTGTTTTTTTTTCGTCTGCAAACTAAAAAACTACTGCCTTTGTTTCAAGGTTTATATTAATTAAAAATGTGTAACCGTGACTGACACCATGCGTTGTTACGAAGACTAATGGTTTTAAATATAAATTATAGTACATTCGTAATTAAACTGTAATGCCTTAGTTTTACGGTTTATATTTTAATATTAGTTTTCACTTCTATCGGCAGTCCTGACTGCCAATTTTTTTTACTATAATGAGAACAACTTCCAAGAACACTTTCGCATTTACAATATTATTAGTATGATACGATGTTACTAAGGTAGCACATGTTACTTTCCTTGTCCTAAAATAAATCTTAACGTCGGCTAACCTGAACGTGGGCTAACCTGAATGTGGGCTAACTTGAATGTCAGGTAACTTGGACGTCGGCTAACTTGAACGTCGGCTAACTTGAACGACGGCTAACCTGAACGACAACTAACCTGAACTTGTGCTAACCTGAACGTCGGCTAACCTGAACGTGGGCTAACCGGACGGGTATGATAACCTGAACGTGGGCTAACCTAAACGTCGGCTGACCTGAACGTGGGCTAACCGGAAGGTTATGATAACCTGAACGTGGGCTAATCTGAACGTGTGAACGTGGTAACGGTGAAACAAATGCAAGAAAAAGAGCATACTATCCCACAGGGACTGTTAGTTTTTCCAGGATGAAAAGTGGCCTGTGTCACTCTCCAGGTTCTCAAATATACCCATGCAAAAAATCACGTCGATCCGTTGCGCCGTTGCCACCTAATTGAAAAAAAATGCGAGAAAAAGAGCATGTTATCCCACAGAAACTGTTTGTTTTCCCGGGATAAAAAGTAGCCTATGTCACTCTCCAGGTCCTCAAATATACCCATGCAAAAAATCACGTCGATCCGTTGCGCCGTTGAAGCGTGATTGAAGAAAAATGCGAGAAAAAGAGCATGTTATCCCACAGGAACTGTTTGTTTTTCCGGGATAAAAAGTAGCCTATGTCCTTCCCCGGGATGCAACCTATCCCTGTACCAAATTTCATCAAAATCGGTAGAACGGTTGGGCCGTGAAAGCGTAGCAGACAGACAGACACACTTTCGCATTTATAATATTAGTATGGAAGTATGGATATGGAAGTATGGATTTGGATATGGATTAGTATGATAAGATGTTACTAAGGTAGCACATGTTACTTTCCTTGTCCTAAAATAAATCTTAACGTCGGCTAACCTGAACGTGGGCTAACCTGAACGTGGGCTAACCTGAACGTGGGCTAACTTGAATGTCAGGTAACTTGGACGTCGGCTAACTTGAACGTCGGCTAACTTGAACGACGGCTAACCTGACTGATAACTAACCTGAACTTGTGCTAACCTGAACGTCGGCTTACCTGAACGTGGGCTTACCGGACGGGTATGATAACCTGAACGTGGGCTAACCTAAACGTCGGCTGACCTGAACGTGGGCTAACCGGAAGGTTTTGATAACCTGAACGTGGGCTAATCTGAACGTGTGAACGTGGTAACGGTGAAACAAATGCAAGAAAAAGAGCACACTATCCCACAGGGACTGTTAGTTTTTCCAGGATGAAAAGTGGCCTGTGTCACTCTCCAGGTTCTCAAATATACCCATGCAAAAAATCACGTCGATCTGTTGCGCCGTTGCCACCTAATTGAAGAAAAATGCGAGAAAAAGAGCATAATATTATCCCACAGGAACTGTTTGTTTTTCCGGGATAAAAAGTGGCCTATGTCACTCTCCAGGTCCTCAAATATACCCATGCAAAAAATCACGTCGATCCGTTGCGCCGTTGAAGCGTGATTGAAGAAAAATGCGAGAAAAAGAGCATAATATTATCCCACAGGAACTGTTTGTTTTTCCGGGATAAAAAGTGGCCTATGTCACTCTCCAGGTCCTCAAATATACCCATGCAAAAAATCACGTCGATCCGTTGCGCCGTTGAAGCGTGATTGAAGAAAAATGCGAGAAAAAGAGCATGTTATCCCACAGGAACTGTTCGTTTTTCCGGGATAAAAAGTAGCCTATGTCCTTCCCCGGGATGCAACCTATCCCTGTACCAAATTTCATCAAAATCGGTTGAACGGTTGGGCCGTGAAAGCGTAGCAAACAGACAGACAGACAGACACACTTTCGCATTTATAATATTAGTATGGATTAAACATGTAAAAATACTAAGAAATAAATTATACATTTTGTGATTTACTTCCATCGTAATACTTTTCCATCATTCTTATCATGTCTGGTACCGACATAACATATACTATGACAGATTTTTCTTTGAGCGGCCATATCTAGTGAAAGGGCCAATGAATAGCGTCAGTTTTTATGCTGTTCATATAGGTACTGCGCATACTTTAATACTATACAAGAATCAGCCTTTCTAATTATTGTTCATTTTTGGTAACCATAACACGTCTTTGAGCGGCCATATCTAGTGAAAGGGCCAATGAATAGCGTCAGTTTTTATGCTGTTCATATAGGTACTGCGCATACTTTAATACTATACAAGAATCAGCCTTTCTAGTTATTGTTCATTTTTGGTAACTATAAAACGTCTTTGAGTGGCCATATCTAGTGAAAGGTCCATCGGCATGCAGGCAGACCTTCACTATCGTCATCAGTGAAGAGCGTAGCATCCACCTAATACTGAATCAGCCTTTCTAGCGATAGTTACCAAAAATGCAGTCATCTCCTATAATATAGGGTAGGCATTAGTTAGTCAGAATACCTATTTACAGACTGTTATAATGAAAAATGAGCATTTATAGATCCATTACGGTAAGCAGTGCTTTTATGCCTCTATGAACTGCACGCCACTGGCTAGCACTAGCAGGGTCAATTATAGTCCAGTCAAATAAGATCTGAAATCAAAATTTTGGCTCAACTTTGCAATTTTTGATATAATGTAGTTTTAATGATACAAAAACAATGTGTAAAGAAAGGTTTTCGTGTCTGCAACCCCCGGCAATGGTTTGAAAAAAAAAGGTCAATAGTAGATTAGTAGCCAAGGGTTGTAAGGCATCAATTGCAGCCCGAGATATTTAGGCGCACGAGCGCAGGGAGGGCGCCTATAGTTCGAGGGTGCAATTGATGCTTACACCCGAGCTAACTACTCTGCTTTACATCTCGATTGTGAGGTAAAGTAGGTCCTTATTACCCCCAAATGGAGCTTGTAGGTGACCAATTAGCGCTCCAGGGTAATAATGTAGCTAGAAAAGCCCGAGGGCGGTAAGTAATTAAAAAAAAAACTCTTCACTCTTTCAAAAAGTTCGCGTACATCTAACCATCATACTTTTTTTAATTACTTACCGCCCTAGGGCTTTTCTAGCTTCATTATTACCCCAGAGCGCTAATTGGTCACCTACAAGCTCCATTTGGGGTTAATAAGGACCTACTTACCGAATATGAGAGATGTAAAAGAGTATTTTCGCAATTACTCGGAAACGGTAAAAATTAGACAAAAAAGTTCAAGTAAGAATATGTAGAGCTTACATAAAAAAGCTCCTATGACTTTTTTTCCTCCGGTCAAAATGGACCGAAGACCGGAATTGAGTTGCACCCTTAAACTTAAACACCTCGCTATATCAAAAATGCAAACGGCAAAATTTTTGATTTCAGATCTTATTTGACTCGACTACAATTAGACCAGGGTAGAAGCCTTTAAAAATAATAAAAAGTGAAAAAAAATAATAGTAGGATGAAACCCATTAGAAAAGGAGGGGAATATTATAAAAATGAAAGGAAAAATAATTTACGGGCGATCTGAGGTCGGGAAGGGGATGGGGGGGGGGTTTTAAGGGTAAAAAACGGTTTTTCTCGATTTCCGGCAAAACTAAAAGTCCTATCGAAAAAAGTCATATGGCAAAGTTGTAGGTAATAAAAAGATCTAAAACTTTTGTATTTACACTTTTTTCACATAACCTCAAAATTTATGTGAAAAATTCAAAAAACCAAGTTTTTGATTTTTTATTTTTATCTTTTACAAATAATCTTTTTTTTTAACGAAATTTGGTGAAAACTTACCTTTTTATGTCCCAAATACGCTGTAATTTATTTGAGTAAAAATATTTATTTTTTCACCTTATTTTGAATTAATATCGAAAAAGCACCCTAATTTTCAATCGAAAATTCACCCGTCAAAATATCAGCTTTTTTCAAAAAGTTGGTATGTTTTCTGTTCGTTGAAATCTCTACTTTCCGATGGTGAAAAAAAATATATATGTTACTATAGTAAATCTTCTCAGAAAATGCAAAAATCGAAAATCGAAAACTCGAATTCAAATTTTTTTTTTTAATTATTATAAATCATTTTGAGCTATTTATTAAAATTTACACTTTAATTACTCGAAAAACGTTAGATTACATGTTAAATTGATAAAAAAAAATTGCAAATCAAAATATACTACTATAATTAACAAACAAATAAGTTAATAAAATTAATATTTATGTAATCTAACGTTTTTCGAGTAATTAAAGTGTAAATTTTAATAAATAGCTCGAAATTATATATAATAATTTAAAAAAAAATTTCGAATTCGAGTTTTCGATTTTCGATTTTTGCATTTTCTGAGAAGATTTACTATAGTAACATATATATTTTTTTTCACCATCGGAAAGTAGAGATTTCAACGAACAGAAAACATACCAACTTTTTGAAAAAAGCTGATATTTTGACGGGTGAATTTTCGATTGAAAATTAGGGTGCTTTTTCGATATTAATTCAAAATAAGGTGAAAAAATAAATATTTTTACTCAAATAAATTACAGCGTATTTGGGACATAAAAAGGTAAGTTTTCACCAAATTTCGTTAAAAAAAAAGATTATTTGTAAAAGATAAAAATAAAAAATCAAAAACTTGGTTTTTTGAACTTTTTACATAAATTTTGAGGTTATGTGAAAAAAGTGTAAATACAAAAGTTTTAGATCTTTTTATTACCTACAACTTTGCCATTTGAATTTTTTCGATAGGACTTTTAGTTTTGCCGGAAATCGAGAAAACCCGTTTTTTACCCTTAAACCCCCCCCCCCATCCCCTTCCCGACCTCAGATCGCCCGTAAATTATTTTTCCTTTCATTTTTATAATATTCCCCTCCTTTTCTAATGGGTTTCATCCTACTATTATTTTTTATGGTTTTAAAAATTATCGACCCTGGTCTAAATCGCAATTTTAACTTTTGGATACACGAAACTTTTTGAAATTTCGTATGTCACACGCAAAATCGGCTCGACTGCGTAAATCGTTATTGCCCACCGTTATTTTCCGAAAATGCATCGGCGAGAGAGTCATCAGTTTGCATAAAGTGTACGCGAAAACGTTTAATTAGGCGTCGCGTCGTCGCCTCTCGTATTTCGGAATCTTAATTTGCAAATATTTTATCTTGATTTGTTCACATGAGGATTATTGTAAGAAACACACAATTACGCTGGGTCAAAACGATAAGAGTGCGCACAACCAATAATTTTCTGAAAATAAAATACCTATGTAATTTATAAACTGGTAATTAATATAGAAAATGCGTCGCTCGGTGAACAAAGTGACAATTAAAAAATAAAGAAACATACTAACTAATATGTTTAGGTTTTTAACCTAAATAAAGATATATAAAGTAAAAGGGGTGATATTTAATATATGGGGTTATTTATTTTGTTAGTTGTTTGGTGGGCCTATTTGTAGGGCCTATTTTGTTGGGCCTAATTGGTACCAAATACCAATTCTGGTGTACTAAACTTAATTATTGACAAGTCAAGACAAGTGAGCAACATTATCTTTTTCAGTAAAATTTCCAGTCAAAAATTTTTCGCCGACTGATAACGGAAAGCCTAGACAAATAATTATACATAATTAAATTAGACACCACATTTAGGCTTCCGTCTGACATTAATAAAGGGGATTTGCTAGGAGTCTAAAACACTGCGGCAAATTCTATTAAAACCCGGCCTCAGAGCCAGAAATAGCAATTTGGGCTTTTTAAAATTCAGGTGGAACGCCCGCTTTTTGATTAAATGTTAAAAGGAACGGTGCACTACGTTGGCATTTGGCACTGCTACAAACTTATTTGCTTTACCTATTCATGTTAGAACTACTCGTAGAGCAAATAGAAACTGAATAAAAGTGGTTTATATTTTAATTTAGACCTTTATGAAGCTCGATATGAAAACTAGCTCAGTTTCAAAGTTTATGATCCATAACTGCACATACTGAAGTTTAATAACAATCATTTGTGAGCAAACCCGGCATAAATAATCCTGCAATTAGAATGCAATATTCAAATCGATTTTATTAACGACAAATACCCTAATTTTAAAGCTCTTGGTGGTATAACTAAAAAATATGGAATGGTAGACTTTAGTACAGTATGCACAAATGTGTATACTGTTCCAAATTGTTTCCGTAGAGAAAATATTCGTGAACAGGATGGCGCTTATATTAACCATATAACGATTAGTTTTGTTTTTTTTTACAAACGAACGGGAATCAATGCTGTTTCAAAATCGCGAAAACCGCATTTTCAGTGTCTACCGTTTTAATACGCCTTTGAATAGACGTTTAAAAAACGGTGTGACTTCTTTTAATATTTTATGATAATTATTAATATGTTATTTATTACAAACAGTTGCTTCTAGCTTTAATATCGCTTTTAAAATTTAAATAGATATAATTATACGCTCTAGTATTCGGCCCTTAGCCCAATTGACTCTACATTTAGCATCTACATTCAACAAAGACAACTTAAGTGCATTAGTACCCAAACCATAACAACGACGCTACGCTAAATAAAATTATTACACATAGGCATACTAATAAAATGTTCAACCTTGTTTGTTACAGGTACTATGACAGTCTGCGACGTCAGGAGTGAGTTTTGAACAATGATGCTTACTGACGAATCGAAAAATTATCATAATACTTCGAAATCGATTTAATATTATAATATTTATAATCTATTTCAGCACGTGAAATTATTGTCTAGTTTTTATTACTGCTTATATAAGATGACGAAACACCGAAAAACGTCTCCAAAACAGGTTTTGTTGTGTTAAGATGGAAAAAAATGCACGTGCAGTTATTTTTTAAGGGTTCAAATTATTGTTGATTTGTTCTTTTTAGCGATTAATTCACAAATTCGTCAGTAAGCAGCATTTTTGCTTTGCGTTATTTTAGTTTAATTTTTTTCTTATTTAGTAAGTAGAGTAGCGGTGTTACTGTTCTTATTAAGGAGTACACTACGTTTTCTGTGCTAATTGTAATTTATATGTTACGTGCCAAATTTTTGTTCTAAAGATTTTTGATTTACGTAGTAATTTTTTATGTATAGTTTGCGCGCGAGTTGAATGCATTCAACTCGCGCGCGAACTGTAGTTTGATATTAAAAAATACTCATGCGAGTCCGTGATAAAAAAGTCTGCTCTTTTAACTTGCATAGAACATGACTCATGAGATATTCTTTATTTTGTTTTAGATATAAAGTATCAAGTATACGCAAATATCATGGACCCTTTTACGTGTGATAGGTATAAAAATATATTTTTGATAGTTGTCCATTTAAAATCTTATCGTAGACACCGCCTTCCTACCTACCTAGTTAGTTAATTATCGCGGTTAACAAACCAAACTGTTTTGTTTTCCCAGCGTCTATTAATTGACCATGTTTTTTTTAAAATATTTTTTTCTTGTGTTTTACTTTTGTTTTTATACTTATCAAATTCGTAAACGCCATACAAAAAAAAACATACACACAGATTGAAGGTACTAAGTAGTAAGTACCTGCTTGTCAGGTAATGCTGAAGTTCTTTTGAATGGCGTTACGAAGATTTTTAGCTATGCTCCCGCCAAGAAGTCTACGAGAGCGGCAGAATCCTCAGGGTTTGAAGTTCTACATGATGGCAACTGGCAAGGCTTCCATTATTAACATAATTATTTTTTTCACCATCACCTATATATTTTGTACTGTCTTCTATTTTATAACTATCCTTCTAAACTAAGTTATGTTCATTTGTGCTCGTTGTTTGCATCTTCTAAACAATAAATGTGCCGTTGTGTATGCCAATTGACTGTATTTGCATTTAAGTTTCTTGGTAGTAAATTAATTGATGACTATAGACAAGTGGCGACATCTGTCACCGAGTAGCGGTAGCACTAATTCCAACTTTCGATATAGATGGCGTTGGCATATGTATTGCGTTGAATTCAGAACTTGTGGCCCGTTAAAGCAATAAGGTATTCTAGGGTTATTGAATCTTTTAATATGGGGTTCTGCTGAAGCCCTAAATTGACAGGTCTAAAATATGTATTGACATCTAAGTTGACATGCCTAAACTCTAGTCCTATTCTTTTCAGCAGGCAGCAAGATGAAAATGACAGCTATACATATTTTAGACCTGTCAATTTAGGGCTTCAGTAGAACCCCACATTAAAAGATGTATTATTTGCAAAAAATACACGCCGTCCAAGTGATCGCCCAAAACACTGGCGCTATTACCTCGTTGAATGGCTAAACCGTTGGGCTAAATGAACGCCACTCTTTGGTCACCAGAGGAGTGGATCCGTTTTTGGGACACGACATATTATTAGGTCGGTATATAAAATTCTTCGTCCGATGACCATGGGCCGTCATAAAAAGCAAGCGCCACAAAAACGTAGTCCTTAGTAAATGGCTGAGTATTTGCGGCGTTATAACTGAGCAGGTTCTATTTTTAAAAATATTCTAATTTTGATTTCTTGAAGTGTGTCATATGAAATAAAAAGTTGACTTCGCAGAATAGGTTTCATCTTTACGCCGTACTACACATCGGCCCGGATAGCTCAGTCGGTAGAGCATTGGACTTTTAATCCAAGGGTCCAGGGTTCAAGTCCCTGTTCGGGCGTCCTTTTTTTGTTATGTCCTCTTTTGAAAAATTATAATTGGTAATTTTACTAATAATAATAATTTATTATTCGAGTTTCAACAATTTTTGATAACGATGCTATAATTTCATTTTATGCAATCGTTTTGGTTATGCCCTGGACTCATCACTAGATATTTGATTTAAAAAATTATAATAAATTAATAATGTTAAAATTTGTTAGCATCTTGTCAAAAAGTTAAGTTAGCATCTTTATTTAATAAAACATTAGGTAGTTTACACAGCGCCACCTATCGGAATCGTCGATATCAACTATGCAAGTTTTCGTCCACGTAGTCTTTTCAAAGATCACTGCCAGTTTCGTTAGCAGCACTGTCTGTTTCTTTTTAAATTCCGTAAATGTTCGCTGGATGTCGCTAGTAGTGTTGAAAAGCTCGTAAATGGTAACGCTCAAGGAAGATAGGTAGATCTGGAAAATGGCTAATTTCTATATTTTTCATAATTACTAGGAAGTGAAAAGCAAGCAAGCAAACTAGCTGACAGAGACCATAATATAGCTGAAGTGGCAATGGCAGCCATATTTGTCGGAGCCAAAAAGTAGATACCGCGTACTACCTGTACCTACTTAAACTTATGGTTCGTCCCTTAATATTATTTTAAGATTTTTTTTTGTGTTGTGTCGATGCTATAGTTTGGATGTATGGATGGATGGATGTTTGTTACTCAATCACGCCAGAACGGCTGAACTGATTTGGATGAAATTGGAACAGAGATAGGTTATGGTCTGGAATAACACATAGGCTACTTTTTATCCCGAAAAATAAAGTAATAAAAATAAAGTAAAGTAGTCAGTTAAAAAGGATGACGGTTAGCGTCTGGTTAAGGAAAGCCGAGGTCAGTGTGCACCTTGGCGCTTAGCTTACTATAGCCAGTAAGCGCTGACGTTCAACAGCTGTGGACGTTACCTACCAGGCTGACATGATGTTGACGATGATGGTGGAAAGCGAAACGTGTTAAACTAATCGCAGTTAATCAGATCTATCCGTCCATAACAGCTATTGATTGACAAATTATAGGTAATTTGCTTAATATTAAATAATAACCCGGAATAATGCGGCTCTGCAGCCTGCGTAAAATTGCGTCAGCTGACGTAATACGCACTCGTTGCGTTACATTACGAATGCCTTTATTACACGCATTTTGCCTATTCACTCCTATCGGACGAGTTTCACTGTTTATTACATACTTGCAAATTACTGCTCTAATTCACCTTTATAATTATAAATAAGGCTATAAGGAAAGACATAGATACAATTTCAAGTCATAAGTAAAACAGAAAATTTAAACTAACATTATGCTTGCTTAGGCGACCGAACTGCTAATTGCAAACTCCACAAACCCTATAGTTAAGAATAGTGAATCATTCTTTCATATTAGACTGAGAAGATGATAGGAGCCTAGATTGGGTAAGTATAGGAATATATATATACGAGTCTTTAGAAAATATACATCATCAAGTCCCAATTTCATTCTTTCGGGCCAATCGACACCATCTAAATGCGTGGTTTCTATGCCACTTCATCCGGATAATTTCCACCCCAATCATGTAAATTGTGAAATAAACTTCTTCCCACGGTGTTCTCTCTAAACTAGATGGAGATTCAAGTGGCGAAAAAATAAATCCTGTAAACGCCTTTTAAATTGTTAACACTGCTAATAACTACTAAAGATGTTCATGAGCGGCAGTAACTTTCTTCTTCAGGTGATCAGATGAACCTCCTCGTTTTTATATCCGTTTAAATTATCTCGTTTTTATATCCCTTTTCAGACGCTACTGTACTAGTGACGCGGCTCTGGCATGCAAAAGAAAAGTTCTCATATAGGAAAGCTTGGGTTTCTGTATTAGATGCTGTCTGCTGGAGAGTGGAGAAGGTTGACACTTAACGCCAAGCTATAGCTATAGCTCCAAAAACGTAGGCACGTACGCTGGTATATCAGTCAGTTTCTCCTTTCGCATAATAATATTGATAAACATAATACTGAGTAAATAGTACAACAGATAGCACAGTCTCTATTTCGTTTATCAGCAACGCCTCTACAAGGTCTTGCGCTTGAAGCTTATGAAAGTATGTATCCACAGTATCGCGAGTTGAAATCTGGGTCACCTTAAACTGTTGCAATACGTATACTTCTTATCTAGGCACTATGAACTAGTTTGAAAAGTAAAAGTTTATAATAAAAGTTCGTGATAAAAGTTCTGCACAGTTCTTGTTGAACCTTTGCAGCCACAAGTCGGGGTTTAGACAAATTTCGTAAAATTACAGAACTTAATTGGCGTTAAGTCAGGGAGGAGGAGGCGACTGACGCCACATAGCAGCCTTTATGGAAAATGCGTCTGCTAAAACCTTCACTAAACCAATCATTTAAACCTTAATCACTAAAACCTTGGCTAATAGCTATACGATGTCCAAGCTTTTATAGGAAACCCTATAGTTTAATGTTTAACTGTTCATTTCGTTTTGTTGCGTATATATTTCTGCCTTTGTGTTCAGGAATTAAAATTTGTCACTCTTCCAGTGAAATAATAGAACCTGTTTAACTTTTTTTGAAATTTGCTTTATTCGCACCTTTCGCTCGAGGTAATCCGTCTTTTGAACTATGCCAGCCATTTCAGAGTTGCTAAATGATAACAGAAGTTTCTACTGAATACTAGTTCAGTTCAGTGATCAGTCAGATAAAAACTTATTGAACATATTTCACGTTTGACTTTTATTGCTGCTCCGTTAAGCATTTTAGTATCGGTTCCACACAACACAAAAATACCGAGGACATTTCAAGAACTCTTTAGACCGGCTCCGTTCTCGGAAATTCGTTAATGGCCGCTCAAGGTTTATTTATGATTTTTCTAGACAGTTTTCCCATTCAAACCCATTTGGAAAATGGTCGTAAAATTCTAAAATGGAGTATTTTAAGGTGTACCTAGTGGCCTAAAATTTTGTTTCACTCCTTAGAAATGATTGTTTTGGCAATAGATTTGTGTATTAAAACTAGAAGATGCCCGTTGTCGTCTTGTTTTTAATTCTAAGAGATGAGATTTCAACCAAAGTTCGTCTTCAAATTACATTTATTTATCTCATTTTCTTAATACCTGCCTGTCAGCTGAGTGTGCTTATTTTTCTAGATCTATCACAAGCAAAGTGGTAACTACTTTGTTCTCAATTATTAATCCTCTATTTCATCTGAATTTCTTAGCTTATTTTTGGTCTTTTATTGCAATAATTAGCCGATTTTAAAATATTTATGCGATTAACATTAACAGAGCATTACTCTACTACCTAATAGTTATCTGGTCATACTGTGGTGTGGCCTGGTGTTTTTTTTTGTTTGTAATTTTGTAATCTTATTTGAGTTAATTGTAATATTATATGACATTCGTAAGAGCTTTATACAAGCCAAAACCGAAATAAATAAATGAATATGAATACTATATTGTATCCTATTCTGTGCTCATAAATCTGTGAGATCGTGAAATCTCGCAACGCTACCATATTATGAGCTCGATTCATTTCGCCCGCACGTTCCACCTATATTATTTGCATAGCAACATACCAGCTATAGTTTCATGCCTACAACGAAGGCTACCTACCTTCAGTTAAATGTGCACGCGCCAGTTATTACAAGTTATTGCAAAATACCACTTAACATCAAAGCAATGCGTCTTTGCGTGTCAAATGTAAATTGCCGCTATTATGGTGATTGATAGGGCCTAGGAAAACTCCCATGTTGCACATGCCTGCTCACTGGCCATTTAGTTTAATGTTGCAAATATACGTTTACTTTAATAATTAAGTAAACTTCGTAATGAGTCGCTGCCTCTTTTCTATTTCAAAATAGGATCTAGGTCTAGGGTATTACTGGAATTTGCCGTGTCAATATCTTTTGTTCTATCTAACTTTATTCGTGCATCTCACATTATTCGTTCCAAGAAGATCGACCATGCCATATTATATGTATATCAAGAGTAGGTACAACAGCTTACAAGGGCACAAGTTCATGAAACAATACAAAATTCACAAGTACTTTCATTCTCAACAATGCTTAGAACCAGCAATATCACACAAGAAGAAATAAACTATTCGTATTTGGATTTTAAGCATTCAAGTTATGCAGGTTAACATAAATGATTTTCCAAGATTTTACGATTAATTAAAATTATTATCAATGCACACAGTAAATGAAAGTCTTCCCAAGTTATTAGGTAAATCCAATCTTCTTCTTCTTCTTCTTGCCCTTTTCCCACGCTATGTGGGGTCGGCACAACATGTTTTCTTCTTCCACTCACTTCTGTTATCCGTCAACCTCGTAGGTAAATCCAATCAATCCAATGAAAAAGTCTAGTCTTTTCGAAACCATCACTAAACAAACAGCTAACTCTGGAACAGTATAGACATAGACGTATGAGCGTCAGAGCGCAAATTAATTCCTTTGTCGATATGAAAATAGCAGTGCAAGATAATAATAGGTTGCATTTATTGGTCATTGCGAATGTAGAGCAGCAAGAGTAATACCATGGTGTTTGCTGACAATACCTATTGTTGCGTAAACTGGTTGTCCTTCCTTTGCTCTCGATTGGCATTTGCTTTTGATATTGTGAGTTATGGTAGATACCTAGATTGTAAGTTCGATCTCATAAATCTTGAGTGTTTACCAAAGCATTGAGTTTTGAAATCTTTCAACAGTATGATTTGAGGAAAAGCTTTGTGTTCTTTGTCTTGTTTCTCAGTATAAAGAAGTTTCTGGTGCCTCTTTTCTTCGAGGCTTACGACATCTTCCGACAGAGAGTATGTGCCGCCTTCTTTTTTCAATAATTTTTAGAGTGCACTTATAATATCGATCACATTTGCCACTCGAATAAGCAGAACATAAAAATTTGTTACCGAGATCAAATAACAAATTACTAAGTAGGACAGATAATTTAAAATCATACAAAACTGAAAACATTGAAGTTGTCACTCAACTTAACAAGGTAAACAAGCTATGAGTTAATATTGCGAAGTTTATCAAGTAACTAAGACATAATTCAGCCGATATCGCGCGATCTCGGAACCTGTTCAATGCATGGCCGTTGGCAATCTGACGGTAACCAGGCGGAAGCGAATTATCTTATGATTGTGATCGCTATTCCCACTATTTCCTTGTATTAACGTGATGAATATACATCACATATGTGTCAAGACACACGTATTTACCTTGTTAGATTACCTGCAAATGGTACTCTGGCTGTAAACTAGTATTGTTCAGGTTTTTATCTTATACTAGCTTATTCCCGCGACCTCTGTGGATTTGGAATATCCCAAACTTCTTCATTAGTGCACCCCTAGGGTACTCAAGGACTATGTCCTCCCAATTTCAAACCTCTTGAGTCTAGAGGTCCATCAGCGGTTTCGACTGGGTGATGTCTGCTAGTCAGTGACTTCTGTTTTATGCAAGATATACAATATAATGAATAAAACATCGATTAATCCTCCCACATTGAGTAGTTTTGCGCTAACCTCTACGGTATATAGCCTTATAGAATATTAATTAATTTATTCGGTAATTTGCGTGAACAAAATGGCAGACCGATAATTAATACTAACCTAAAATAATCAAGCTAAAGCAATATTTACCAAGTTCAACCTCAATAATGTTCACCTAATCTTAACTTCAATAATCAAATATTTGTTAGAGTGATAGGTAAATCTTTCATGTTCTATTTAATGCTGATAAAAGTGGTGATACATCAGTAGGTAGTCCACATAATATGACGGGATCGAATTCGAGAGCAATATCCGTCGAGTTCGTTGACTCACCATCGCCGATCGGATGATCAGTTAAATCATACCAAATATTATAAATGCGAAAGTTTGTCTGTTTGTTGGTTTGTCCTTCACGTCGCAACAAAGCAACGGATCGACGTGATTTTTGCACGGGTATAGTTGAGGCCCCTTATGTTCAGCACGTATGTTCATGCGTCAGTTGGCTTAGATTTATTTAATAGTTCGATTACGTTTTACGTACCTGTAGTTTTTTTAATGTAACATACTTTTGTTGTTGGCGAACCTCCAATGGCGTGTGGTTATCGGAGACTGTTGTTGTGTCTTTTGTAAGTAGTAGGTAAGTATGTATATAATATCTTGATTATGATATAAAATATAAAATGTGAGCAACAGTAGTAAACTTCTATCGTTGTCAGCAATGAAACTCTAATCTCTATGCCTATATTTTGTCGTACGGCCCCATTTTCATGAGACATGAAGTTCTTAACTTTCTCATCTGTCTCTATATAAGATTTAATAATACTCATCCAATCCCCGACAGTGGTACGATGACCGTATCGACAATATTTTCGAGATAAATCTCCAAGTAAACGATGATAGAAGTGGCTATAAATGTCCCGATGTTAGGTGTTAACATGATCTATTGTATGTCTAGCTCTAGAACCGAAATACTCGAGCAGATATCGTAGAATATGTTTTGCGTCTAGTGCCTGTATTGTATTTGTTTGCATAATCTATTCTCTGAACCTTGATACATAATTTTGTAATAGGATTTTTTAACTTTTTTTTGTTTTCCGGGAGACTAGGTGAGAGGTGACTACGAAAGCATGGATTTAGGGTTGCTTTATATATATTTTATGTAATAACGTAACCTATGCACTTCTCCGGGACGCAAGCTACACTATTTGAAACAAATTTCACCAATATCAGTTAAGCGGATAAGCCGTAAGAAGGTATCCCGGAAAATCAAACTGTTATTATATCAGGATTCTTTAATCCTAAATCCACGCGAATAAAGTCTGCTATTTAATCGTTGTTTATAATCTCTAACTTATTAGTCGTAATGACTTGACATCTTTACGTCCTTAATCCTTTATAATATTTTCAATTGGCCTTTTTTGCTGCCAATATTTTCATGCGGTGTTTAATTTCAAAGTATCATTCTAGAACGTTCGCTCAAAGGTTGCTGCCCTGCTCGGATCGTATGAGCGGTCTCCGATAGCAAATTGTATGCAATTTTTATTACGGACTTCGTGCGTTATTTGTATGTATGCTCTCAGTCCAGTACACTAAAAAAGGATTACGTCATCCTTGTGAACTAAAGATATTAAAATGTTATATTGATGACAGATGGGACGAAACAGCAAGTTCAGACGTTCCCAGAAGGCCAAGATTTTGAATTGAATTGAAATTAAATTATACGGCAAAGTTTTATGCTAAATACGTATAGAATAGTATATTTCATTACAAGTGTGGAAAGGCTGTCATTGCAAAGAGTTCCGACAAATGTCTACCCGAGCCGAGGCGCAGCCGAAAGCGAGGGTTGACAGTCGGAACAAGTTGCAATGACGGTTCCGCGCGTGTACTGAACGACTATTTTTAATACAGTTGCGAAAAAATTAAGCAATTTAATAAAATAATAAAAACACAATAAACTCAACTAACTTAACATTTATTTCTTATAAAAGTTATAATTCACATATTACATTGAAATTGGTACAGTTTTTTATACTAACTGGGGAAGTTTTAGGTTGCATATTTACTGTTTGAGACAAACTATTATTAATTTCGTATGATTGTTCATGTATATTTGTCATACAATGGCGTTTGCTAGTTGATGGAGTTAGATCTGATGAATTATTATTATCAACGAAGGTAGATGGACGAACGTTCTCTGCAACATGTGAAGGAGACGGATTGGACCTTAAATTAATGGAGTGTGTGATTTTTTTCCCAGTTTCTAGTTTGTTGCATTTTCAGCATACTATTTATCACCGAAAACCTCGACCATAACGTAGAAGGTTTTAATTTTGCTGAGAGTTCGGAGAAGTATGCCAACATAACATTTTCTGAAAAACTATTTGCTTTTTTCTCTTCTCTCCACGCAATAAATTCGTCATATGTAGATATGTAGCGACTTTTTGACTTTTCCGGTAAAATTTTCTCCGAAGCATTTTGTGCAATTATACTGAGTTCCGGTGGTGTTAATTCAAAAAAACCGGCCAAGTGCGAGTCGGACTCGCGCACCGAGGGTTCCGTACAAACCTATAGTAAGTTTTACGATTTATGACGTATTAAAAACAAGACGAAATGAACCGCAAAACTAACTTTGTTTGTAGAGGTTTATTGTTAATATCAAAAAATTACGTTTGTTGTATGGGAGCCCCCCTTTAATATTTACTTTATTGATATTTAATTATTTGTTTTGAAAGGTAATATACAAGTTAATATTCTGTGAAAATTTGAACCGTCTACCTGTTACCGTTTTTAATATTGAGCAAAAAAATACGAAAAAAAACACGTTTATTGTATGGGGACCCCCCTTAATATATATATTTTTTTAATTTTTAGTATTTGTTGTTATAGCGGCAACGGAAATACATCATTTGTGAAAATTTCAGCTTTCTAGCTATCACGGTTTATGAGATACAGCCTGGAGACAGACAGACAGACAGACAGACAGACAGCGGAGTCTTAGTAATAGGGTCCCGTTTTTACCCTTTGGGTACGGAACCCTAAAAACTAGGGTCGAAATTACTCATTTTGTGCAACAAACAACTAAACTCGCAAAGAAAATTTCTGAAAAATGGCGCCAACCGTAGAATATAAGCAGAGTTTTTTTTTTCTTCACCCATTCTGGTAGGCAAAGGGAACTATGCCCATACAGCCAAGTCTTCAGTAGAATTTTTTTATTGATATGAAATGAAAATGAAATTTAATGAGATGAAATGAAGTGAAACCTAACCAAACTCATTCAATCAAATCATTAAATCTGTTATTGAAACAAATTAGTAGCTTCTTTTTAGAAATATACGTATTTGCATGAATCATAAAAACTTCTATGAATTTTTTTAGTAAAAACTTCATGGTTGGTTTTTCTTTTTAATAGACATTATTTTGACAGTTGGGAAAGAGAACGCACGAGTTCGGGAAAGGTAAAAAAAAAGCACGAGTATGTAATAGCCCACATCCCGAACGCTATACGTCCCTGCAATACGCCGCTTTTTGAGCAACTGTATTAAAAATACTTGTTCGGAATCAAATACACAGCAAATAACCTAAAAAGTGTCGACTTATCTATCTACGAGACTCCAGACCACATTAAAAAAACAGTTGAGTTTAGCAATATGAACGTTTATGTCTCAATTTGTGTTCCGGATAGGAATTTGCTAGATCTTTATAAAAACACTGTGGTTTTTCTCTAAACTTTCGGGATTTACGAAATTTAAAATAACTACAGATTAGTACCTAAGTTTCGCTGATTTCGCGACCTACACGGGATTTGTCTTGCCCAGTCTTAATAGACTGGGCTCTATCATCTAATAACTAAATCACGTGATACAAATGTTGGTATGAAAATGTTCTTAATAGCCGCTCTAGCTTGCCGGTTTATTCTCTTCAGCGTGAACCTGTTCAAAAAAGACCATTCCATTTCGCAAGCCAATAAGGAAGAAAATACAGGTCGTATATTTCCCAACTCCACGAAGTCTACTTATAAACTGGAAACAAACAGTAATTGCCCTGTAATTTTGTTAGCCGTCTAAATAAATGGGCCTTTATTACTAAACTCACTCACTAGGATGTATTAGAAAGACACATAGCGCTGGTGCACGCAAACGACTGTGTTAACGTGGCTATTGCAGAGGATGAAATTGTAACACAAGTTGGAGCGGATCCTGCAGATTTACAGCCTGGCTACAGCAATAAAATTCATGTTAATGCTTACACGTTTAGCTTAATACACATTTGCATATAATTTTATTACGCTTTTGCACAAATAACTGAAGTAACTGTAATGATGACTAATTAACTATCGTAATATAGATCTAGAAAGGACTAAGTTCAGTATAAAAAACTGCTAACTACTTAATTCAAAACATATGTAAAAATGAATTTGAATAAACATGTATTATATATTATTCGATATATACTTAATTGAACAAGACAGTTGGTACGAACCATGAAATGAAATTCATCCATATATAACTAGCTCCAGGTCTTCAACTATACCCATGCAAAAATCACGTTGATTAGTTGCTTTGTTGCGGCGTAATTGAAGGACAAATTAACAAACCAACAAACAAACACACTTTCGCATTTATAGTATTAGTACGATTTTGGGTAACTTTAAATTATCACGTGACAGCGCTGACTCAGCACAGTCAAATAAATATCCAAAACCGAACCGTTTTACGGGACTATAAAACGAATGTAAGGTCCTCACCATACCGCAATGCGGAATCGCATAAATACCGCGTTTAGCGCATTTAGCAACCGGCCGCGAAACGTTCAGCGCAACAGTTAAGCCGTTTGACTGCCCGCTAATAGTGTAACATGGGAAATTAACAGTCTGTTGAGATAACACGACTGTTTATTGCCGGTCGCCTTGCCCTTTTGCTTTATTATTATGAGGTGTTAAAGTTTCCGCCATATGTAAACAGTAAACACATCCTTTTAGCGTAACTTCATGCATATTCCGCCCTAGCTGGGCCTAGCTTTTTGTTTTACGTAAGGAAATCCGTCATAGGTACCAGCCCTAAAATGTCTTACCGACTAAAGTCCACGGTGTTCAACGTGTGGTCTGGTCCCCGAGCGAAGAGACCGGCTTCATTTACGCGTAGCAGTCAGGGGCGCCTGCCACGACAAACTCCTCCAGCGCCAATAAAGTATCTGTCCCTACAGACTAACACAAGTGACTCGAAGACCATTTTGAGGATAGATTCCTTGTGTCTACTACACGACAACGACCCGATTAGTATGTACTTATTACAACTTTTTGAACTGAGAAAGACGCAATAAGAAATTCAAGATTAAAAGAAGCAAATAGAATAATTAATATTCTCATTAGTAAGACAATAGTTGTAATTTGTAACTAATCTAAAATAAACGGTGATTTGAGAATATTGAACTTGAAGATGTCTAACCAACGATTGAAAATATAGCCTTGGTAGGAAGCTCCGTAAGTAAAGCCAAAAAAATATAAACAACCCGTGATTAAATATGAGTAAAGGTTTAATAATAGCATTTACTCGTAGCATAAATTGTAACTAAACGCCTGCATCGACTGATTCATCAGCGGATGTTTGATAGGGAAGCTGGGAGATAAACATTATTGGCGGATATTATCCGCAATGTTATCGGTTAGGCACTGACCTCGAACGTGTTTTGACGTATTCATTCTAGAAACAGGAATTAATAGGTTCAATTCAAATTTTAGTAGCGATCACAGAATATAATTCTAGGAAAATCAAAAGTAATTAATAAAAATAAAATAAAAATAGCTTTATTTTCCTTTTGCTATTATTTGTACATACTTAGTCTAATTTATTTAACTATTCAAATATTTATTTTAAATAAATCAAAAATATTGAATTAAAAAAAAAGTGTAATTATTACGGGTACTCGACCATTACTTACGACTTCTCTTCATTCCCAAGAGCTTTACGAAAAGAGAACTTGCTCGTCGTGGGATTGCAAATCCAGCAAGTACAAAATATTTAATTTTATAAATATTTTGTACTTGCTGGATTTGCATGGATTCTGTATGTTAAAATCAAAAATTCCTTGTTACCCCGGTTTATTAGTTTGCTGGCGCCGAAATTAAAATAAACTTCCTGTACAAAATTAACGAGTTACCTCATTTAACGAGACATCTTTTCAAAGAGCATTGACATGACATGCCTAAATTTGGAAATATCCCCTCATTTCCCATACATCCCTCAAACGCGGTCTCCGACCCGAGCTAATGGGTAAACAGCGACAAGTCATCAGTCATGACTCATGAGTCATTTTATTTGTTGCCCGGTAGCTACCATAGAGTTCAACATACGACCTTACCCTTGCGACCTTGATGCTAGGGGTGGTTCCGATCTCATGAGGTATGTTTTGTTATCAGCTATGGTGTGTGCTAAAGAGTATTTCATATCTTTGCGCCTTTGAAAAGCTTTGCGCGTTGGTTTAACTGAGTTATAGTGTAGTCTATGAACATTACCTATCTCTGTAACGAAATTTGAAACCAAATCCGATAATCGTGGGTATCGTGACTCAATATCTTTCGACTGGCCGACACTTTCCATTATTGACTTAGCCATTATTTCAACAGGAGTGTCTCTTTACAGTTACGGTAGGAAGTAGTAAACTAGTAACTGCTAAAAATAAATACTGCATCAGTGCATCAAGTTCAGTACATAAAATTGAGTATCTAACTGATCCCAAATCATTCTATGATCCCAAACAAAGAGTGCACGACAGTATTAAATGATACTCAAATGTCTACAGCAACTCTCTTTAGATAGAGTTAAGAGTTAGGACCTACTCGTATTATGCAGCTTCTGAAATTATTAGGAGTGCTTTTCTTGTGTGAATTTTTAATCAGAAGCATCTTAGCTGAACCAAAATCAAACAAAGTGTCTCTGAAATGTATTGAGTGGTACTAAAAACGTCAATTACCACTCCTGCAAGATAGATTAGTACTGATACAAGAGTAATGTTAATTCCGAGCACCTGTGAAGGTGTTGTGGGCGGAAAATCGGCAACATTAAATTACAGTCCACTGTTGAAGCTGCCACTAAATGTCAAAATCGTGCAAAACGACTTGTTCGTTCAAATTATACTCGTGCCTTGTCCTCTTAGATTAGCTGAAATAAAATGTTTTTTATATTGTAGTAACACTTGTTAGTTACTACCACCAACACTGTCTTTAGAGATATTGTTCTTTTTTTTTTTTTTTGTGGGTAGGTATGAATCACCTACATATTTTGTTTGTGGGTACTCAGTTCTTGGATCTCATTCGCTTTTTAGTGCTCTGCCACTCAACACTGTATCATTTAAATATTTAAATATTGAGATAGTTTATAATTAATATTCAATTATTTAAAATTAAGATGCCTAAAAGAAAGAATAAAGACAATGATTTTGAATATTTAAGCAAAAAATTAAAAAAATTAGAAGAAAAATTACAACGTGCATATAGACGTGAAGAATCTACAAGTTCGTCTTCATCATCAGAACCACAGGACTTGCAAAACGATGCAGGTAAGTTTAATTATTCTTAAAAGTAACCTATAACATCCTCGAATTGCTCAACGGAGCTCTTCACCTTGTTAAAGGTTACCGCCTAACGATAACTTATCGAAGGCTTATATGTACATCGAATTACTCAACGGAGTCTTTCACTGTACTTAAAATAAACAAAGTACGATCAATTCACAGGAATTGCATCATAAAACTTTTAATGTAATTTCCATTCAATGGAATTTAATCAAACTACCCGCTTTCAGGCGAGGAATTCATGATATACTCCAGGCCACCCAGCCCTTCCGAGGAGGTGGAAGTCATCTCGTCGGAAATAAGAAATGAGGCACTGGCAGACGTACCGCCACCAGAGATACCTACCGAGGTTTCCACCGGAGATAAAAACGTCTTGCCGGATGAGATTATTGAGATTTTGGGGGAAGACCCAACACCCGCTTCACAATACGGGCCGGAAATTCGCAAGGAGTTGGCCGACCGAATAAACCACATCGCTACGAACGGTCTCGACAAAGAAGTACGAAAAGATTTATACAAAAAACATATGGTTCCTGCCAATAGCGAGCGCGTTGCCGCCCCGTTACTCAACATAGAAATTAAGGCCGCCTTGTCAGAACTCGTACTAAAACGTGATAAAGGCATAGAGGCGAGGCAAAAACAGATCGCTTCGGTCATTTCTTGCCTCGCTCGTGTCGTAGACACGCAAATAAGCAATAATGGAGATAGCAAATTAACAAAGCAAATAATGGAAGGCGTTCGTATGCTCTGTGATATCCAATACTCGGATTCGATGAGAAGGAGATATTTCCTCTCATCATGCCTCAAAAAAGAGGTGAACGACCATCTTATTCAAACAAAAATTGATAAATACATCTTTGGTGAAAATGTAGCAGATACCATAAAAACAGCAAAGGCGGTTTCAAGATCAAAAGTTGATATAATAAAGGTTCAAGACAGATCAGCAGTAAGGAAGACAACACAACCTCAACCATCAACTTCAAAAGGTTTAAACTACAAAGCTCCACCGGCGCGCAGGCAGCCGGCACAAACGAGGAGCCGCCCGCCTGCTCCAGCGCGGAAGCCCGATTACTCATCGAGAAGGTCGCGGCAACAGCAGCAGCAGTACAGGAATCCACGTCGCGATTAAATAAGGTAAAATATGCCGGTCGACTTTCCCTGTTTGCCCAAGAGTGGGCATTAATCACAAATGATCAAACGGTTATTTCGTGGATTCAGGGTTATAAATTAACATTTTCACGTAAAGTTATACAGCAAAGTCCTCCCATCGTTCCTGAATATACCGCTGAAGAAAGGACAGCATATGACACGGCAATTAAGGATCTTCTTAACATCGGCGCAATTTCCGAATGTGAACCGTGCGCTGATCAATACTTATCGAGCATATTCCTAATTCCAAAGCCTAACGGTAAAAACCGTTTTATATTAAATTTAAAAAATCTTAATAAACATATAAACACACAACATTTCAAATTGGAAGATTTACGCACAGCTATAAAATTAATTACTAGAAATTCATACATGGCCACACTTGATTTAAAAGATGCCTATTTTTTGTTAAAAATTCATCCTGACTCTAGAAAGTACCTTCGTTTTTCATTCAATGGAAAAATATATGAATTTAACGTCCTACCCTTCGGGTTAAATACAGCTCCATACATATTTACAAAAATAATGAAACCTGTTATTAAACTATTACGTCAAGCTGGCTTCATGTCAAATATATATCTTGACGATATACTACTGATCGGAAGATCATATAATGAATGTACCAAGAATATTAATATCACTATTAAACTTCTAACAGCTTTAGGCTTTAAAGTAAATTTCGATAAAAGTAATCTTTCACCATCCCTCTCTTGCAAGTTCCTTGGGTTTATAATCGATTCTCATAATTTAAAAGTTTGTTTACCTGATGATAAGAGAACAAAGATTCGTGAAAAATTACTAAAGATAAGGAATATGCGCCGATGTAAGATTCAAACATTTGCAAAATTAATAGGTTTATTAGTTTCTGCTTGCACTGCCATAGAGTATGGCTGGCTGTATACAAAAGCATTTGAACGATGTAAATATCTTAATTTGCTAAGCCATGGCGATTATAATAGGACAATGTATATCCCAGATTCTCTTAACGAAGATTTTTCTTGGTGGTTGAAGAACATTGATAGTTCTGTGCGTAAAATTAGAAGTGACAATTATAAAACAGAGATATACTCTGACGCCTCAACAACGGGATGGGGTGCAGCGTGTGGGTCAGAATCCACAGGCGGACAATGGTCCGAGTGGGAAGCGACCCAACATATTAATTATCTAGAACTACTTGCTGCTTTTCTTGCACTCAAAGTTTTTGCTGCTCACTGTCAGATTCTTCTACGCATCGATAATACCACCGCCATCAGTTATATTAACCGTATGGGCGGCGTCCAATACCCACACTTAACAGGGGTAACCAGGGATATTTGGCAATGGTGTGAATCACGAAACATTTTTATTTACGCATATTACATTCGCTCATCCGAAAATACAATTGCCGACGCTGAATCAAGGCGTACTCACCCAGATATCGAATGGGAACTCAGCGATTCAGCTTTCACCCGAATTGCCAATGTTTTTGGTCAACCACAAATCGATCTTTTTGCTACTCGCGTCAATAAAAAGTGCGAAAGATTCGTGTCCTGGCATAGAGACCCCGATGCTTTCGCAATAAATGCTTTTACAATAAGTTGGTCCAACTTCAATTTTTATGCATTTCCTCCATTTTCAATCATATTAAAAACTCTTCAGAAAATAATTTCTGACAGAGCAACAGGAATTATAGTCCTTGGTACCCCCTTTTTCAACAACTTTTAATTTCCGACACGATAATTCTAAACCCACATGAAAATATTAAAATTTCTCTTTTTAGCAAACGCGATATACAATCGCAACTTACCCTGGTTGCCGGGATATTATACGGCGGTCATTATTACGAAGAGACGTCCCACCAGCATCAGTCGACATAATGCTGGCATCCCTGGCGGAAAGTTCCATCAAACAGTATGACGTTTGCTTGAAAAAATGGTTTATACATTGTACTCAGTATTCTATAGACTTATTTGAAGCACCAGTTCCAGCTGTATTAAATTTCCTAACATTACTTTTCAATGGCGGAGCTCAATATGGATCTTTAAATAGCCATAGAGCTGCGTTATCCTTAGTACTGGGCTCAAATGTATCTAAAGACGACAGAATTATAAGATTCTTTAAGGGAATCTTTAGACTAAGACCCCCTCTTCCCAGATATGACATTACATGGGATACCTCTTGTGTTTTAGATCATTTGGCTAATTTTTATCCTAATGAAGGTTTATCTTTAGAAAAACTGTCAATGAAATGTGTTACCTTGTTAGCTCTAGTAACAACACACAGAATTCAAACATTATCGAAAATTCTAGTAAAAAATATAGAAGTTTTGTCTTCACAAATAATCATAAAAATTCCCGATTTGATCAAGACATCTAGACCTGGCTCAAATCAACCTGTTCTCATAATACCTTTCTTTCCTGAGAAACCAGCTGTATGTCCAGCACAGACACTTAAAGTTTATATAAGTGAAACTAGTGCACGACGTACCCAAGACTATTTATTTATTAGTTACAAGAAACCTTTTAAACCAGTTTCAACCCAAACATTAAGTCGCTGGGTTAAAAACACGCTAAAAGATAGCGGCATAGATGTCTCCATATTTTCTGCTCACAGTACCAGACACGCAGCAACTTCAAAAGCCTGTTCAGGTATCAATATAGATCTTATTCGCAAAACTGCTGGCTGGAGTCACGGCTCTAATACCTTTTGGAAATATTATAATAAAAATATTTGTAATCAGGGTAATACTTCTATAGCCAGAGCAATTATAGAATAAGTAATTAAGTTGTGTATTAAATTAATGTAACTACCTAATCCTATTGAAGTTTGAAGAATCAAATTAAAACTTAATCTGAAACTATTGATTATCATAATAAGTATTCAGTTTTGTATTTTGATTTGTGAGGGTTACCCAAAATGTAAAATTAATTATAAATTAATAATATTCAGTTTATATTTTGTTTTCATATTATTAATTAATTAAATTACAGAATGTAATGTGAACAAAACTTGATTAGTTTTATTTGTAACTCAGGAAAATTGTCTTGTGTAGGCAAGTCATTATGGCCTGGTATTTTCGGAACATGCTCTAAAAGTCTACAATATAAAAAACATTTTATTTCAGCTAATCTAAGAGGACAAGGCACGAGTATAATTAATGATTAAATGAGCTTACCTGTAAGTGAAATTCAATCATAATTATACGAAGTGCCTTGTCCGAAGAGATTAGCTCCCTCCCACCCTGTAAATACCCTAATATTGTTCCGAAAATACGCATAACTCTAAAATAAATGAGATCCAAGAACTGAGTACCCACAAACAAAATATGTAGGTGATTCATACCTACCCACAAAAAAAAAAAAAAAAGAACAATATCTCTAAAGACAGTGTTGGTGGTAGTAACTAACAAGTGTTACTACAATATAAAAAACATTTTATTTCAGCTAATCTCTTCGGACAAGGCACTTCGTATAATTATGATTGAATTTCACTTACAGGTAAGCTCATTTAATCATTAATTGTACACTCGGTATTTGTTACAGTGGGTAATTTTTGGAAATAGAAGTACGTACAGACGTCGACTTGGAAGTCGTTATCTATTTTTAATTTTCCGGGATAAAAAGTAGTCTAAAAGTGTTATTCCGGACTATAATCTATCTCTGTGCCAAATTTCATCCAGATCCGTTCAGCCGTTTTGGCGTGATTGAGTAACAAACATCCATCCATCCATCCAAACTTTCGCATAATTTATGATATTAGTATTTTGTTATTCTTTTACTGTTTACCGACTGTAAAACTGAAATGGTGGGCACACTGAATCAAATTGGAACGCTTAGACAACTTTACCGGCACGCTGTTGACCCTGACCAGTGACTATAACCGGGCTCCATAGATCGCTGAAAATTTTGTAACGATCTCATTACATCACAACAGACTATTATCTCTACCGCTGTCACACTGTCGTTTCTTTATCGATCAGATCTATATCTCTATAGAAATAACTGGTAAGCCTATTTGTAATCCGTAATCACGGACACAATTTGCTTTAAGTGTCGTAAAAGGCCTGGTTGCTAGTTAGTCTACGGATATTATCATAATCTTGTACAACATCGCGAACGATCATTTTGTATATTTGTCTTCTTGTACTCGTGATCTTTATTGTCGCAACATATTATTCCTGCATTAACGACTAGAACTTGCATGTTCTTTTCAGACTAGTGATCAGCTTTGAGAATCATAGAAGTTTTTACCTTCAAACATAAAGTTACAATAGTTGCGTCATGTGTTGCCATTTACAAAATTTGAGATGGTAGTAGTAGTGGAGTATCTTAAAAATACTATTTTTATGCCTGCATTACAAACACAGCCCTTGTGGTAGGCAAGGTTGTGAATTTTGAGTAAAAGTTATTTATTATTATGTTATAGCTGCAAAACTAATGAGCTTATAGTTTGAAATGCGAAAGTCAACATTATTACTTTGTTTGAATTTTGTGTTAAATGTACTCAGTCACGAGAACGTTCCATTAAAATCCGATCAGCAGTTGAAGTTGTGTTAGGACATAAAACCTGATGAAATAGCCTATATCAGTTTTTGTCATTTATTGATTATACTTAGTTTGCACAAGATTGTTGAAAAGGATAGCTTACTTATTTTGTGTTGTTTCAGTCGACGACCTTCGAGGTTACATGGGAACACTCTAAAAAGACTCTATACTTTTATACTTAACTTTGCCTTTCATAGATTTATTTGCCTTGTTAAATAGATCTCTTTTCATATCCACTGAAGGCCATTGGCCATTTCGGGAGCGGTCACCAGTCACCATATAGCCCTCCTCCCCTCGTCCTTCTACAGTTTGTGAGAAGTCTTTTTCCGAGCGCTCTTATTTTAATACTAGCTGATGCCCGCGACTTCGTCCGGGTGGATATACCAAGTTTCATCTAAATAACTTGAGAAATGACGGACTTTTATACAAACTTTCAACCCCTATTTAACCCCTTTGGGGGTGGAATTTTGAAAAACTGTGAAACACGTATGTTTTCATTTCTAACCCGCAGCTCATATACCAAGTTTCATGGATATAACTTGAGAAATGAAGGACTTTCATACAAACTTTCAACCCCTATTTCACCCCTTCGGGGGTAAAATTTACAAAAACAGTGAAACACATATTTCTTCATTTTTAACCGTGAGCTTGTATACCAAGTTTCATCGATATCACTTGAGAAATGACGGACTTTCATACAAACTTTCACCCCCTGTTTCACCCCCTTAGGGGTGGAATTTTGAAAAACTGTGACACACGTACTACTTTATTTTTTACCGTAAGCCAAAATAAAAAGTTTCTTTGCTATAACTTGTAAAACATCTTGAGAAACGAAGGACTTTCATCCCCTATTTCACCCTTTTGGGGGTTGAATTTTCAAAAACTGTGAAACACGTATGTCTCCATTTTCAACCCGCAGCTCATATATCAAATTTCATGGCTATAGCTTGAGAAATTAAGGATTTTCATACAAACTTTCAACCCCTATTTCACCCCTTTGGGGGTAGAATTTCGGGATAAAAAGTATCCTATGTCCTACCTCGTAGTATGGGCTCAAATCGTGCCAAGTTTCGTTTGAATTCATTCAGTAGTTTCGGCGTGATGCGCGGCCAAGATACAGACAGACAGACAGACAGACAGACAAAAATGAAAAAAATTACAGATTTGGCTTCAGTATCGAATAATGAGTGCCCTCCAAAAAAAATTTTCAAAATATCTTCAATGTACAGAATTGGACATGTTACAGATTTATTATAAGTATAGATAAACCATTCGGGATATGAAATTTTGTAGACAAGCTCTAGAAACGAATAAATCTGTGCTTTTTTTTATCCACTACAAGTTAGCCCTTGACTGCGATCTCACCTGATGACTGTAGTTTGTCGACAGAAACTCTTCTTTCTATAATATTATAACTAATTAGCAAGTACTTATTATTTTGTCATTGTATTAAGCACATCTTTACGTTGTAAAACTACATCAATATTCGTGAAACCCTATAACTTAATACCTTCCAAACAGCAGCATGATTGCGGATATAGAAAGCAGAAACGATAGTAATCGATCAAAGCCCCCGCTGTTAGTAAGTTCATCGACCGACCTTCACTCGTCGTGGTGTCTATTTACTAATCACATTAGTGTCCCTTTACTAACAATAGTTACGCACACACCCGGATGGTGACGCTATCTATATATGTAACACATTACATTATCGCCCTGCACTTTATACTTTTATTATTACACTATAAGTTAGTCCTTGGGCCTTGACTGCGATCTCATCTGATGGTAAGTGATGATGCAGGCTATGATGGTAGCGGGCTAACCTGTTAGGGGTATGGCAGTTATATTAAACCCATACCCCTAGTCGGTTTCTACACGGCATCGTACCGGAACGCTAAATCGCTTGGCGGTACGTCTTTGCCTGTAGGGTGGTAGCTAACCACGGCCGAAGCCTCCCACCAGACTAGACCAGATAAAATTCAGAAATTATAAATTCCAAAATTAACCCTGCTGGGAATCGAACACGGGGCCTCCCACGTTTAGGCAGCAAGCAGCGCTCCATACTGCGCCAGGGAGGTCGTCAAAAAGAAACTGTACTTAATTCATTTTATGTTCACCTGAGGTATGGGCAAAGTCATAGGCCTGAGCCCGTTGTCTGATTGAAAATTATCAACATAATACTTACGTCAATGCGTGTCACTTTGCTGTTCAATATTCCGTCTATTACGAGTACCAAACACATAATTATTATTATATTCAAAACTTTCTGATGTGATGAAACATTTAGAAGAAACATTTCTGTTAGTTCTTCTTATTGATAACAAGTGGGAACGTAAGCACGATCTTATGATAGTGAAAATGCAATGGAAACCTAACTGTTATGAACGCCTACCTGATTAACTAACGATATAAGCACAACATAGTTCACGAGTCACGACAAAAGATGTTTAAGTGTATCTTCCAAAATAAAACGAAATTTGGATCAGTTCTTGAATTTTTGTTCTTAAAGACCTGATACAGCTTAACTAGTGGTTCGCCTCGAACTGAGACCTCGCGGTATCCATAAACTTGTACAGAGCGCCATCTATTGACATCATTGTGAAGTTCTGTTAAAAATTCTGAAGCTCATTAAAAATTAAATAATTTCGTTTCCTTGTAATATTTATCTGATTTTAGTATTTGTTGTTCAAGTACAGGATATAATTCAAATAATTGATCAAGTTTCAGGGTCAGCCTTTCAGAAAATTGAGAGTTCTGCGGTCAACTTTGGACGTTAGAAAATCTCCACTTTGAAAGCCCCCCATATCGACAATTTTAGGGGAAAAATAAAAAAAAAAATATTTTGGGCTCTATTCCTAATTATTATCTTTAAAATATATAAAAAACTTCTCACTCGCAACTTTACTTCGCATTCGCTTCTCATTCGCTTCTATGAGAGCCCCCCTGAAATAAAGATTTTTATGACTTTTTAAGCCATATTCGGCGGGAGGCCATCGAGTTACAAGGCTCTGACAGACGGACGGACGGACAAGTGCAAATTCACTCAAGTAGACTCAGAGACCTTCGCTTCGCTCGGTCAATAACAATACAGAACAGGGACTGTAAGTACCTAAATCTGAGTAACCCAATAGAGAACCGGGATATTGATGCGAGCGAGGTGGCTATTTGCTATTGCAGCAGTAAAGCAGTAAAGTATCAAGAATAGTGATGTTCTGAGAATGATTAATTTCCTGAAAACAGTTAAGTCAACATTTTATTTATTACAGTAGCAATTATACCAGCGGAGATAATCGCATTAGTGAACGACAATGTGCACGATCCTTGACCACCCACGGCGTACAAAATTGTGCTGAATATGACAAATTTAGAATAGCCAGTATCATAAGTCACAAGCAGATTAATTTTTATAGCCAAACTATCTGCTAAAACGACCTCGTGTTGATGGAAGCATATCACTTTCGTAAACATCGTCCGCGTTGGTTAAGTTTTTTGAATCCCGCGGGAACTCCTTAATTTTCCGGGATAAAAAGTAGCCTATGTCACTCTCCAGGTCCTCAACTATACCCATGCCAAAAATCACGTCGATCCGTTGCTCCGTTGCGGCGTGATTGAAGGACAAACCTACAAACAAACACACTGTCGCATTTATAATAATAGTATGATTCTATAGTATCTTATGTCCCAAACAGATGTGTTTTCTTCACAATAAGATCTGATCGTGACTCTACCGTCGCTGAAATGATCGTGAATAACCCTAAGTTTAAAATTTACGTGAAATTTTTCTTTAGATGTTACATCAAAACATCGTGAAAGATGTCGTTTGTTCTTCCAATTATTAATATTTTTCTAATGTTTTTGCTATTAGAATGTTGATACGATTTGACAAACCAAACTACATAATATTTATTAATTCGTTCCGAAATAAATCTAGTCTAAAATATGCAAAATTGTCGCGAATATAAAACATACAAAAGTTATTTTCAACAAATCTTCAGCTAAGTCCTTGTCGACTATTTCCGAATGGAAATCTACTTGCAGTGGCTCCGTCGCAATCAGCATTCTAATTTCACGCTCGCGAGTAATTTATTTAATCCAGATTATGGGGAGATGCCGTCCGTCTTATTTAGGACACGATCCTTTTCTATTTAATTCCGTTTTGCCCATAAAACTGATTTAATTAATTTGAACTTATAACTTGAGTGATTATTTTTTATCTTGATAACTTTATCTGTATTATGTTATTATAGCACAGCTATCTATACAACTTAATAAATCTGAAAGTTTGGATGGATGGATGGATGGATCGATGGATGGATCACGCCAGAACGGCTGAATGGAACTGGATGAAATTTGGCTCGGAGATAAATTATAGTCTGGAATAACACATAGACAACTTTTTATCCCGGAAAATTAAAGAGTTCCCGCGGGAACCAAAAAAACCTCAATCCACGCGGACGAAGTCGCTGACATGAGCTAGTTTATTATAACGTTAAAATTGCCACATCCCTACCGAAGCAGCATCTGATTAATTGGTAATAAATACTAAAGAGACTGTTTACTACAAATGTATTTTCATAGAAGAGGACAACCACGAGAAGGATTGACGACCTCCCTGGCGCAGCGTTGAGCGCTGTTGTCTTAACGCGGGAGGTCCCGGGTTCGATCCCCGGCAGAGTCAATTTGGGAATTTATAATTACTGAATTTTCTCTGGTCTGGCCAGGGGGTCTACTCTCTTTCTCTAAAACGAAACTTCGCAAACAAACGAACGAAATTTCGTTAACTCCTCTCCTACATAATATTATCTCTATGCTCCTCTCTATTTCGTTTTCGTACACGCAGACGAAGTACGGATCCATAGAAAATTTTCGTGACCGATTGGATTGAACGATTTTGAGTGGGTCTATTGTCCGACTAATTACGTTCGTTTGCGAAGTTTCGTTTGAGAGAAAGAGAGTAGACCCCCTGGTGGGAGGCTTCGGCCGTGGCTAGTTACCACCCTACCGAGCGATTTAGCGTTCCGGTACGTTGCAGTGTCGAAACCGATTTGGGGTATGGGTTTAATAAAACTGCTATACCCCTAACAGGTTAACCCGCTACCATCTTAGACTGCATCATCACTTACCATCAGATGAGATCGCAGTCAAGGGCTAACTTGTAGTTGTAGTAGGATATTGGTGTTACATCGGCTGTAGGTACAACTACATTGTACAAGAATGTCTAGACTAATTAAAATAAGAAGTTCTTAAAGTACAACAGCCATAGAGATAATATTATTATAACTCTATGACTCTTATTATTATATCTATGATTATAACAGCTATTTCGTAGAGAATATTTTGATTGGCAGTAAAGTTTCAACCTGTCCTTAGACAGGTTTGTGTGCGATCGAATCTATTTACAACCATTTTTCCATTCTGGTAACCTAATAAAAAATAATAAAAATAAAAATAGTGTCAGCAACTGTTATGAAAATTTCCTCACGTCGTAATGTCTTATTCGCTTTTGTCTTTACGGTCTTTTTATGCGTTGTCGTAATATATTTTGGTCGATGTTATCGTCAGTATATTTTAGTGCTAGCATTACTTTGTACAATGTCCAACGTGTAGCGTAATTAACTAAATTTAGACGAACTTTCCATAACTAGGTGTCTCTACCGAAATTACTTTCTCGATTTGTTTCTAGAATATTGAGTGTGAACTATTCCTATTTGACCTTGCTAATGGATCATTATCTGTGTATATTATCTGCAACAACATTTTACGAGGACAATTTTTTAAAAGCATGAAAAATCTATGATTCGCCTAAAACAGCTTTAATACGCGAGGAATGAAATCTTAAAAATACTTCACAATTTCATTCGTAGGCGTAGTACGTAAGTACGTATGTACGTGAAACTTTACAAGAAGAAATCAGATACAATCTAATTTTTGGAATGCAAACAACCGTTACATTATAAAAGAACTCTTTGGTAAGTACCTATTTTAAAACTGTAATAAAATCTAAAAACTTTCCGAATTTACCTGTTTTCCGCGAAAAGGCGATTTATTGATTTTACATTTGGATTGCCTCTCAATCACGGGTTGTTTACAGTAAAGCTGATTTAGTACTAGCACTCCTGTTTTACCGCATAAAACGAATATCTTGGAATCAATATCGTTTATGCATGCAGAATTCTAATAAAGCCAATATTAAAAGGTCTTTACAGCTTCAAAGCAATACACCTGTTTAGTTGAATTTTAAGAAGATTATGCGAGGGATGGAAGGTCACATTTCATTGGTTTGTTGTACCCATACCGCGGTCAAGGTGAGCACGGCGCCAGTGCGGAGCCGGAGCAAAAATAAACAATACGAAAATTTGAATAATTTAGCGAATCTGCAAACTGTTCCGACGTTGTCAGAAGCCAGAACATATCGGCTACTTTGTTGGTGAAAACTTTGTTGCAAACTGCGGTATGGAATTTGAAAAAGTTAAACAAACCTTCATAGCAGATTAAGCTGAACCTTGCGACATTTTTTGTATGAGTTATGCGGCACGTGAGTAGGTTGAATGTTGATAGCAGTGCCTATTGACATTTTACCATGTAAGACTCATCTCTACTTCTATCTTTTGCTTTGTCATTCTACTTCTTTCATTGAATTCATCATAAGTTGCACATTGTCGGAGCAAAATATTAATACTATTCATTTAAAATGATTTAAAAATGCCTCCACGTGGTGTACAGTCTTTGAAGATGGAACTATAAGCAGGATTATTTTGAATGTGTCGAAATGTTGTCTTGACAGATATGTCCTAACTAAGAGTGCGACGCCGACGCAGAGCTTCAGCTGTTGACATGTTTATGCCTCGTTTACTAAGGGCTTAGGCTCCGAACAAAAACGGCTTACTTATAATCCGAAAAAAAATCTAAGAGCTCTCACCGGATTTTTCAAGAACCTAAGACCACGTGGACGATATCGCAGGCTTCCTTTAGTCTAGCTCTAGTATAAAGTTGATCCTCAGTTCTCAAAATAAAATAGTTTCCTGAACATGAAATCTAACTGTGCTTGTGTGTAAAGTAATGTGGACCAATAAAGAAATTCATTCATTCAAAAAAAAAAACGAACATGAAATGTGATGCAAATAGTATCGTGTGCGAGCTTTATCCGTCCTTGCCTGTCGAAGCTCGTCAGATTCACTTGAATTTAAACCACCTGTTGTCGTTCGTGTCCATAGAGATCTACAAAAGCAGCTTGATGGATACATTTTGATGAGATACAAGATGATTTCCACAACTTCGTCCGCGTGGATTGAGGTTTTTTGATTCCTGCGACAACTTTATAATTTTCCGGGATAAAATGTAACTTATGTGTTAATTCAGATTCTAAGCTACCTTCATTCCAAATTTCAGTCAAATCGGTTATTGAAGCGTGAAGGAGTAACAAACATCCAAACTTGCAAACATACAAACTTCCAAACATCCAAATTTTCCGATTTTCAGAAGTAATAAAAAAACTTCTATGAGTGTGACTTGAAAGCAATTTAGATTTTTTCGGAATAAAGTAACGTTAAAATGTCCCTTCTGCCGAACATGGCCGACAAGCAGCTGTTTGTTGAAATTACCTAATCAAAATAGCAGCGTTTTTACTATTTGCTATTTGCTACTATTAAACTGTTAACTATGTCAAAGATTTTGATTACTACAATCATTGTTATTCACAAGGATTTTTATTAAAAATTTAAACTGAAGAAATGGTGTGTAAAGCTCAAAACTTTAAGCACATAATAATATGTAAGCAATGAGTAACTAGTTTCCAAATGGTCTGCTTTTATTTGTGTATGAAATTGTCCTATCTGTCCTTAAAAATGGTTTAATATCATAGTACATGCCTGAAGCTCGTGCTGAAATTGCTCAGCTTGCGCGTCCAATATTAATTTATATTCCAGTAGATATTTTCCGCGGTAATTTCAGTTTTGGACCTATGCCACACTAGCATACCGGCGTGACACTGTTATTAAAATTCATGAAATGTGATTAAACGTATGGTATTTTGCACGTGTAAAGCTTATGATTCTCCGAGAATAGACGTTTTGTTAGGTCATTTGAATATTATTTTGGGTTGATCCCTTCCCAAGGCTTTCGTTTCTCTTCCAGATTAAATATACCTAGTTACCTTTAAATCAAGAGAGAATAGGCGTCTTCTAGGTCGTCGCCCCACCTAAGGTTGCATCATCCCTTAACATTTGACTCTGATTGCAGCCTAGCTTATAATTTGAAGAAAAATACCGATGCACAGAATGGATAAAATTTTACAGCTCCGTTTGAAACGTCAAACGTGAAGAAGAACTTCAATTGACGTGAAGAGTCAATTTTTTTTGCGACCTAATCTAAACAAAATCCTCGACCTACAATTTTGGTCTTGGTATTTAGCCAAGGTCCGCTTATTATTCTACTAGCTGATGCCTGCGACTTCGTCCGTGTGGCTTAAGTTTTTTTAGATTCCCGGGGAACTCATTATTATTCCGGGATAAAAAGTAGCCTATGTCACTCTCCAGATCCTCAACTATACCCATACCAAAAATCACGTCGATCCGTTGCTTCGTTAAGGCGTAATTGAAGGACAAACCAACAAACAAACACACTTTCGCATTTATAATATAAGTATGATCTCAGATTTAACTGGGTAAGTATAACTTTTTGCATGGAGTAATAATTGCTATCTGACCTTCGTAATTTCGCAGCTAAGGTGGACAAACGATGATTTATTCATCTAATAAGATTTTTACGACCTACAGATTGAGGTACTTACTCTCAAGGAGAAGGAGAAGGTTGTGTAATGGGCCTATTTACATAAATACTTCTACATGTTATCATAATGCTATTGGCAAGGGAAGAGGAAATCGCTAAATAAAATATTAGCATTAAACTCAATCGCAACCTATTAAAAATCTTTGAATACCAAAAAAATTAACAAGTAATTCCAAAGTACACAGTTGCGTAACATTTAAATATTCAACTGACGAAAGTAAATAATAACTTAATAAGCAATAAGTACCATAATATTACAAAAAAATACAAAACCTAATTAAATGTAGGCTTCCGGTGTCCGTGTTTCCTGCGACGCGACGGCGTAAAACTTTATTACTTTCAAAGAAAGAGTGAACAGGCATGTTCTAGGCAAGCCCGCTGGTGTCAAGTTTAGTTTTCCAAAAGGCTTGTCGAAAAGCGCGATCCTCTTGCAATAGAAAAAGGCGAAGCTGTAAACAAACGCTACAATAACATTTTCAGGAAAAACTGGCGTCGCGGAAATGTGTTAATCGTATAATCCCGTATCTATTTCTCTGAAAATTTAAATTTCAAATCAAGGTGACGTTGTATTAAAAGTGGCTATTTTCAGTCCACTGTGTGTGTGCTTTTCGGATTCCTATATTCTGTCGTGTTATATTCAAACAGTTGAAAAAGGTTCTTTCACCACGTTTTGTGCCTCTAAGATTTAAAAACTAATTATTATCAACTAAAATACCTTTTGAGTCTATGTAGGATAATACATAATTAATCGGTAACTATAAGCATTTGTTTAAATGTAAGTATTAAAGAAGTTTTCATAAAGGGCTTTATTAACTCTCCACAACAGTTGTGCCATTCAATTCGTAGTTTTTCTAAAAGCAGGTCAAAGTGGTCTTTATTCCGAAATAAAGAGCGAGTGTTACAGCATTTATCACTCTACGGTGCCAATAGAAAATTGGAAATGGTAATTTGAAATATCAACTTTAAATCTTAGAAATAAAGCTTTGTTTGTATTAGTACCTATAGTATAGGTCCTATACTATAATGTCGCTTTTAAGGTCAACATTTATTATTTACAACGCTTAGTTAGAACTTCAGAACTCCATTGTAATATCTTATGGTTCAATGGTAAAAGGGCTATTGTATGAATTATGCTTCTTAGTACTTTATAATCAAGCACTAAACAAATTATATAAGTATTAAAATTGTACTGTGTGAGACTTCTTTGTTTTAAAATATAGTAGGTACTTCAATATTTTGAAGACAGCATCTTTATAGTATCTACAACATTACACTACTATTACTACATATTCAATTATGAAATAGGGTCAGTCACAAAAATACAAACAGGTTATTTTTTCCTCCGCATCGCTATTAAAATAAAGATAATTTTAAAAATAACAACAATATGCAATAAGGAGAAACCTGAGCTTACATAAGTCTTTTTGAACTTTTATGGCAGTATTGCTCGCCCACTTTATCAAGGGTTATTAAGGAAAATTACGTAAGAAATACAAACACGGTAATGTTTATTATTTGTCAAGCATTCTATTTGTATTTATTAATGTCTTCAACGCTGTCAATAGTGATCAATATTTATCCCACCCGTGTCAGATTTTTTATTGGGCCCCTCCTCAATACACGCGCTGCTTCTGTGGGCGTTTTGGTGTGGGCATCTTCTCAGACCAGAAAATACGCGGACTCGTACGAAGCGATTGCTTCCTCGTTCCTAATTCGAACCGCTAGGATATGGAATGCCATTGTGGCTACCGTTTTCCCCTCCTCTTTTAATATAGGTACCTTCAAATCAAGAGTGAATAGGCATCTGCTAGGCAAGCGCGCATCACCACTTGCAAGCAGGTCTGATTGCAGCCAAGCTCTAGCCTATATATAAAACAAAGACCGCGTTCGGAATACTCGTAACTTTAGTTTTTAGTTAAGGTAATTAATTACCTCATTAACTGTTACCTGTTGTTAGATTGACAAGTGACAGTTAAAAAGTGACATTTCCGCATAATTTGAATAACGGGATTTCACTTTCTAATTCGCTTTATATCTCCCGAAGTATTTTTCACTGAAAGCGTGAAATACAATAAAATAATTTATCCAACAATAAAATACATAATATATCTATTTAAAACTTGCACTAGCGAAAAAAGTATTAGAAATTCGCAGCCTCTTTTAGATCCACGTATTTACACTTAAAATAAAAATAGCCTTTATTTTGAAACATAAAATATTTTTTATTTTATTTTATTTTATTTTATTATTTAACCACTTGGTCATTACGCCTTATTGGTCTTATTATAATAATAAAAAAAATTAAAGCACACTGGCTTCTAGAGACTGTTTACTGTTAGCAATAATTCTCATAAAAACAATAAAATACTCCGACCTACAAGCTGAATCCGCAGTCTGCCAATCTAAACCAGGCATATATGCTACTGGTCCAAGATGTTGATTATGTAGTCTTCACGACTCCAACATTACCACGTTCCAAGGAATTCAGTCACTAATGTGTTTCTAGCGACGCCACAACCGGTCTGAACTGACCCATAGAGCAGACTTAAGCAATTCTATGAAACCATGAGAATAAAGTTTGTAACATTAATACATTTCGCTCTACAAATTCTTTAAAACATTGAGGTGCCACCTTTTTTACCTGATAGCTTCCAAAGCAACCACGATCCAAACTTCATAGTCGGGAATCGTTTATACCTCTATTGGATACTTACATACAATAAATTAAAATAACGTAGATCTGATCGTCGCGGGATCTTGGACCATATTGCCAACACATATATATGTACATTACACATATTCAATTAGACACTATTAATTTATCGGTTATCAAACGACGGAGCCAATTTTACTACGAATCGCGCAGTGTCGTTCCTAATTTGAAGATTTGCCAGAATATTTTAGTTTCTATTTATTGCAATAGCTTTTGCATCATTGTATTTTGCAACTATGTGTTGAACTTTCTCTATAAGACTTTTAAGGATAATAAAATAAGTTACACTTATTGCGTACGTTGGTTATTAAAAAAATATTCGAAAGTATTTGTTGAAACAATTCTTGACTAATATTAGCAATCTATACTATAAGTATTCTATACTTCTATACTATCATACTAATATCATAAATGTGAAAACTTTGAATGGATGGATGGATGTATGAAAAATAAATAAAAAAATAAATAAATGATGGATGATGTACTCATCACGCCAGAACGGCTGAACGCTGAACGGATCTGGATGAAATTTGGCACAGACAGATAATAGTCTGGAATAGCACATAGGCTACTTTTTATCCCGGAAAATTAAAGAGTTCCCGCGGGAACCAAAAAACCTCAATCTACATGCGTACGAAGTCGTGGGCATTAGCTAGTAAATTATTATTTTTTGTCAAGGAACTACTAAAATGGCATACTTAGAAATGACTTTTGATATTTTATGAAACGATAAAGTGGTTTGAGTCTAAGTTATTTTTAAAAATGGTTTTCAGGATTTATAGGGCATGAATGTTTATGGCAGTTTGGCGTGTTAACATTAAATAAAATGTCGCTCAATTCCATGGATTCCATGACTCATTTCAATTGTAACCTCTACATATATTGCAACTGCGGTGTTGTATTGCTGACTGGAGTACTGAGTACAGTATTAAATATTTTTATCGAACTATCAATCATCATGACAGTACAGAATTCTTCTCAGCAATTAAACGGGCAATTCCGAGGAGTTTTCCTCTTGTCTTCTGGACTTTATTACCATTTGTATCTGTGACCTAATTTGATTAGACCATCTTTCAAGGAATCAATGCCAATCTTAAACTTACCAGGAAACCAACCAATGTAAACAGAGTTCTTCTCAATAAACAAAATTCTTACTTAACTTTTTTAGATACAACACAAAAATTAACGTCTTAAATCATACTAATATTATAACTAGCTGATGCCCGCGACTCCGTCCGTGTGAATTGAGGTTTTTCGGTTCTCGCGGGAACTCGTTAATTTTCCAGGATAAAAAGTAGCCTACGTGTTAATAACAGACTATAATCTATCTGTGTGCCAAATTTCATCCAGATCCGTTCTCAGCCGTACTGGCGGGATTGAGTAACAAACATCCATCCATAAATACATCCATCCATCTTCTTTCGCATTTATAAAAGTGTGTTTGTTTGTTGATCTGTCCATCAATCACGTCGCAACTCGCAACGGAGCAACGGATCGACTTGATTTTTGCATGGGTAGGTATAGTTGAGGACCTGGAGAGTGGCATAGTGTATTTTATCCCGGTAAAACGAAGAGTTCCTGTTGAAAAACTTATTCCACGCGGACGAAGTCGCGGGCAGCACCTAGTCTTATATAGATTATTGTGTAAGTCTCGGCCCGAAAGTACCTAATAATTATTTTCTATGTTATTATAAATAATTATCGTACAACTAACTTGTTAGTATTTTCGATTGTAGTGACACATTGATTTCATTGTCTACAAGTCAAGTGATTAGATTTTTAATTATAGATATTGCCGTTTCACTTTCATAACCTTCGCCAATGACCTTGTAGGTAAGGTACCAACCGGAAATGTATGATATATTTAGCTGAACGTTGTGATGCTATGTGTCATTGCTTTTTCAAGACTCTTCATTGATTCTTGGCTCAGAAGTTCATTTGCTACATGCGACGCCTTGGGTACAGCTCCAAATATTTACTCGTAACTGCAGTGTCATTTCTAGTCTCGGAATATAACCGTTTCAGTTCCAATTATTTAGAAGATATATTATGCCAATTCCAAATTGTTGCGACTAAGGAAGTTTGTCGTAGACGTCAAAGTTATATCGTTATGCGTGGCGTTATATCTAAAACACGTTTGTATCTTATCAAGATATGTATAGGGCACCAGGAAAATCTCTTCGAGTAGCCATATCAACTAAAACATCTGTCACAGATAATAATTATGTACCGATGGCCTTCATACTATTGTAAGGCAAACACACAAAACATATTCATAGGTTATATTTTATTCATAATATGTGTATTGTTTATAAACACACGGCACCGCGCAGTCCTTCACAGAACTGTAAATAACGTTATACTACTTGCGGTAATTAAAGCTTAATTTGCATGTACATTGACGAGGTCGCACGACATCGGTCAACTGCGACATTTGTAGCACACCGAAGGTTATATAGAAGCATTTCCTACTATGCACTAGATGATTTGTGGTTTCATATACAGCAACTGCATTGTTGTCACCAAAATTTCTTATCCACGCAGAAAAACTTGCTTATTTTGTATGGATTTTATCATTTGACTCCAGCAAAGTTGTCCATCATAAGTTTCTGAGAATTCTTTTTTTACTATTGTTAACATCGTTGCTATCTCAGATCGTATTTCATCATCATTCATTTTTAACATAACTGTAGTTATTGTTAGATTTGAACAATGAATTTTTATGTGACTCCAAGCACAGGTCACAACAGGTCATGCTTTTGAAAGCTTTGAGTTGAGGCTTTAAAACTCTTTCGCCACTACACAAGAATATGTAATATATCGAAATAAAATCTTTAAAGCGGTTTCAAAAGATCCTTTATTTTGCATTCCGCAATATGAGTGACACTAAAAGTCTGAGGAAATGGTTTTTATGACTTTTATTTAAGTTTATTACCGGCGGAATAAGGACAACTTTATACAAAAAAAAAAGGGAATGGTATTTATGGTAGGTATGTCTACGGAATTGTGAATAAAAATAATTCAAATTAAGTACTATTAATTATTTCCCTAACATCTTATATATTTTTTTGTTATCGCTTGGAGATTACTATCAAGCTCCTGAATCTGATTATCATTTTGTTCGATTGAGAATGCCATCGATACGCAATGTTATAATACTCTTTGTTGCAATATTCACTTCCGCCAAAATGTGTGACCTCATGTTTTGTGACGTCGACGTTTGATTACAGTAGACATTTTAGTACCGCGGAAATTAACATTTAACTGATAGTGATATTACATTTTTGCAGGAAGTGTATTTTATTGTGTTTACCCCTTTATTGTTACTTATTTTATCGCTTTGTTATTATGTGGAATAAAAGCTCTTACCCAGGTCAATTATGATCAAGCAAAGAGATTTTATTTATGGTTATGATTGGTAATCGTAATCGATATTTAAATGTTTCCGTAAATTCTTTTAATTTTAAAAAGCAATCACATACAGGTTAGGTTATACAACGAAATGAAATTATAAACAGCGAATTTTATACGTTTAAAATCCGTATCGATCGAATCGGATTTTGTAGATAGCCAAGATATTATACTTACAACACAACATCTAGTTTAATATTAAAAATAACTCAGCATTGTAAATAGATTTTGAAATATGCTTGAAAAAAATCAGCGTTCTGTTTGTACTCAAGATTTTGGCTGCAGCCGATAGCCCATTCATACCGTGCGTGAACAGTTTGACTCGCTCCCACACTGACTCCTCCCACTGGCCTCTGACGTGGATTATTACCGCTAATTGCATGTTCTTGCCCATGACAGATTCCTAGACGAACTTCTTACCGAAGTACCGATTCTTTATCCGTCAAACCATGACTGGCATCTCAATGGAGTTCATCATCATTCACTTTGCCCACTTTACAGCAGACTGATTTATATGACGGCCTTAAAACGACCCTTAAGAAGCATCTCCGTTTTAAGCTTTAAAAGTTTTTTTTTTGTTTTGTAACAATGTCTCCACTTTGCCTAATGGATACTCTACGAGTGTCACCTGGGCTTAATGTTCTAAAATCTAAAGTTCTATGGAACAGTTATATGGAACAATAAACGGCGCAGATTATTTTAAAGACAATGTGGCTGATTTTATTTTGCGCGATCTATAAACTAAACTAAAAAGACAATCTAATTTTATTGCTGGCCCTTACATAATAATACTTAATAATACTCGCTGCGGAAAGGGTCAGCACTAGATTTAGTGCTGTCGATTTACTTTAGTTAATAGATTGTGTCAAACAGAATTGGCCACATCATTTCACCATATTCAACTACAATAAAGATTTTATTTTGCATGACAGAAATGTCATGACAGAAATGTCATGTCTTTTAAATGGGACAAAATATAATATATTACCTTACATGGCTTGCTTGCATTACCCAATATTAATGACCTCTCGTTGCCTTGCCACTAACTTAACATCACTGCTTGTATGTAATTCTTCACCCCGCTGAGAATGTTCTGCTTAGCTCGGCTGTTTTAGTTACTATTTAACCGATAATCCTAGTCAATTATATTATTAACTTGGCGGGATATATTAATTTTGTGTGTACTAAAATATTATGATAAGATTATTAGGTGGGTAATTCTCATGAAATCCCGAAATTCTTGTCCTTCAAGTTTTATTAAAATTCTAACAAACATATAACGGTTATCAATATTTCCATGGAATCTACATTACTGTGGCTAAAAGATTCACTTATCATTTTGGATCCATATGTCTAAATAAAAAAAATACATACTATATAATGTCTCTAAAATCATTCCCTCACTATGTCCCAAGCTCCGATTTCAATAACTATTATATCATCAAACAACCAAAAAAATGTTATAAAAGACTTGCAAGTATGACCGATTGATAAAAAATATAATAGATTAATAAAAAAAAACTTAATTTGTTTTATAAAGTAATAAATGAATTTTAAAAAAATATATATACACGTGTCTCATAAAAATAAATCATTCCCTCACATTTTACTGGCAATCGATTTATGAACGCATTTTTAATCATTCATGAACGCTACTATTATTTTTTGAAGGTTGGCAGTACTGTCAATTTAAGAATATGGCGAATTGAACGTGAGCGTGTTGGAGTTTGTGTTACAAAAAGATTTATTTATTTTTTTGTGTGATTACATTTTTGATCGTCATTCCATCACAACCTAAAAAAACAAAAGGTAAATACTTTAACCATTATTAACTGCATAGAGAAGTAGGGTTTTGGGAGTAATAAACTTAAGCAAAATTACTTTTTTAAAAGTAAGGTTATGTCACGAGTTTTTTTTGAATATTCTTTATTTCGTCATTCCTTCACCGTCATTCCCTCATATAAATTTGTAGTGAGGGAATGATGATTTATGAGGGAATGATTTTTAACTGGGTCAGCTTGCTGTTTTGATTGTTTGCTTTAACTAACTCTTGAATTCACTGCTTCGATCTTGTTGTAGGGTCAAATAATGCCAAGAAAAAAGAAGATAAGCGAAGAAGCAAAATTAAATCAGACCATTTCAGAACTTAAAAAGCAATTGACTGACAATGAAATTATTTATATAGACTTCCACCACTACAGCCCATTAACGTCCCACTGCTGGGCACAGGCCTCTACTCTCATAGGAGAGAGGGAATTAGAGCTTAGACCCACCACGCTGCTCCAATGCGGGTTGGCGGGCTTTAACGACTATTATCATGTTAGTGATAATAACCGGGACCGAAGGCTTAACGTGCTCTCCGAGGCACGGGGGTGAAACACCACCAATTTCCTAACTCCGGGCTAGTACTGAGAATTTCTAATCAGAAAAACCCAACACTTAATTATGGCACGACCCGCGGGACTCGAACTCGGGACCTCGTCAGCCGCAGTCGATCATGATAACCACTAGACCAACGAGGCAGTCATATAGTCAGTATATAGACTTCAGTGAAAACTATTGTTGCAAATACAATGAAGAGATTCAGGCAGTTCATTTTGGGGGTGCAAGGCATTAAGTCTCACTCCATACAGGAGTGTTATATTTACGTGACAATGATATTGTTAGACCCCAAAGTTTTTGTTCTCTTTCTGACAATAACAGACATGATACTATGGCGGTACAAGTAAGTCAAGAAATGGGTCTCTCCGTAAACAGATCCAAAGCGAAGGTAATGGTGGTAGACCGTGCCAAACAGTTGGAACTCACTGGCTCACTCAACCTCGAGACTGTGGAGAACTTTATATACCTGGGTACCAACATAAATAACACCGGGTCATGTGAGGTGGAAATTAGGAGGCGGATTGGAATGGCCAAAAGTGCCATGTCACAGCTGCATAAGACTTGGATTGACAAACAGATATCAATCAACACCAAAATACGTCTTGTTCGCACACTTATATTCCCGATATTTATGTATGCTGTATGTAGCTGAGACATGGACAGTAAAAGCTGCTGACCGACATCGTATTGACGCTTTCGAGATGTGGTGCTGGAGGAGAATGCTTAGGATACCTTGGACAGCGCACAGAACCAACGCGTCGATCCTCAAACGGCTTAAAATCACGAAAAGGCTATCAGCCACCTGTCTCCAGAGGATTCTTGATTATTTCGGCCACATTGCCAGAAGGGAGGGGCACAATCTTGAAAATATTGTCATTACTGGCAAAGTGGACGGAAAGAGGCCTCGGGGACGTAACCCGATGCGTTGGTCAGATCAAATCCGCACCGCTCTCGATAGCAAGGTCCACGAAGCTCTGCATGTCCCAAAAAACCGAGCAACATGGCGCGACATTGTTCATGTCATAGAAGGATTATTGGTGGAAGGGGTCACGGCCCTCAGTAATGGGGAATACGACGCAAGTAGGAGGACTATGGCGGTATGGGCACACTTAGTACCAGGGGAAATACCATCAGTTTCTGATGAAGGCGCTTTAGTAAAGTGTATGAAAAGAGGAACCAAATCTTGTGATTTTCAGTGTAATAGTTCCTACTGATGTAAGAAAATAACATTTGATTTACTAAATAAATAGATTATATAAAAATAAATATAATTTCCTTAGAATTAAGCATAATTTCATTTTCCATGGTTCATGAATTGCTCGTATTGGTCATTCCCTCACCTAGGTCGTCATTTCCTCACCTTCATTTTTTTAAATATCCACATAATTCTCATAAAACACGTTTATTCTGGGGACCACTATATAATTAAAATCTAGTATCATCAGTTCTACGAAATCCATAGAAAATAAATACAAATTCATTTCAATATTATTTGTCAGTTTATCATGATCGAATTTCGGTATTTCATGAGAATTACCCAGGTACATTGTTACTCGTATCTAGGATAGTTTCGTGATAGTGTATCGATCCTAGTTCCATATGAGTGGCCTTATCTGCTCCAGTATTCTCATGTGTGTCATCATTTAGTACCATACCTATTTTCAGTTACTATGCGTTTCAAATTAGATGATAATCACCGCACCCGTAGCTACTTCATTTTTCACGCTACAAAGCGGCACCAACAGGATTCAAAACAGTTCAGATTTTTTTGTAAACACAACTTAAAGAAATACTATATTTCCTTAGATTTTGAATGCTTTATATGAGATAGTCACGAGTTGACAACTCACTCTATATTCATACGGTCACAACTCACAACAAACAACTCTCTCATTCTCTTTTGACGACCTCCGTGGCGCAGTGTTGAGCGCTGTTGCCTTATCGTGCGGAGGTCCCGGGTTCGATCCCCGGCAGAGTCAATTGGGGAATTTATAATTTCTGAATTTTCCCTGGTCTGGCCTAGTAGGAGGCTTCGGCCGTGGCTAGTTACCACCCTACTGGCAAAGACGTGCCGCCAAGCGATTTAGCGTTCCGGTACGTTGCCGTGTAGAAACCGAATAGGGGTATGGGTTTAATATAACTGCCATGCCCCTAACAGGTTAGCCCGCTACCATCTTAGACTGCATCGTCACTTACCATCAGGTGAGATCGCAGTCAAGGGCTAACTTGTAGTGGATTAAAAAAAAAAATTGATTTTGCAGTGCTATTAAGACGTGGACAGTGACACTTTTTCCTCTTTGCCAAAAACTAAAATTGGACCTATCATGCGAAATGTGAATCAAGATGGCAGTCTTACAATTATCTTCTCATTTGAAACGCAAAGTAGAGTAAAGAGTTAGATATGAATATGGGAATTGGAGCAGGTAAGTAACTACTGGTTTCGATTGGCTAGCTCGTCGCTAGGGTTGTGGTGACGTGGTGATGTGTCGGCAGCATCAGCGGCTTGGCGTTGGCGCTGGGCGGAAGCGGCACCGGCAGCCCCTCGGCGGTGGACGCGCGCGGTTCGACCGCCACCTCCCGCGCACCTTCGCCACCTCCCTCCGAAAGGCAGCAGCATACAAGGTAGCGCCGCGTCAGCTACGTTTTGGCTATGTTGTTGTTGTTTTGTTTAACGAATACTAGCTTTGTGACCTTGTTACTCTGCAACTCTACGATGCAATGCTTAAATGTGATTTTTCTTTGTTACTGTCCTTTCAAATTCTTTTTAACTCTGTCATATTATGTTGCTATCGTGAACTGACTATGTAGTTATGTCTTGCAATTTTTCTATCTTTGAAAATTCATTAATTATACTTACCGTTAAAAAGCATTTTTCTTTTTAAATATTTCTAGTATTTTATGATCTACATCTACTGCCTCAATTTATTTTGTTTTATAACAAAGCTAGTATTTAAATATTCAACAATGTCAAAGGTGTTGGAGCTACTTCAAATCGTCATTGGTGTCGGTTTAGATTATGTATAGCAAGTTTTTAATTTGATATGGTGTATGTGCATGCATGCTTGCTATTTATATTGTTACGTCAAATTTTGTCTCATCTTTTAATGTTTGTGTCATACCTATGTTTATTTTAATTCGACTCGGTAACCTCGTGTTATTTACATAATTTTTAGCGTAGGTGGTAAATTGTTACTGGCAATGACTCCTTTAATTTGAAGTTATTACTCGGTGTACAGATTAAATTATTACCAGTCCTAAAACGTATTCGCTGTAATTATCCTTTGCCTTCAATGTCAATGCCACACGTTGAAACAAATGGCTGCCATATCGCCAAATAAAGCACTAATGACAGTATTTAGCATCTGCCTTAATGATCACATGATGCGAAATAAGTGGGCCACTAAGGTGCTACTTTTCGAATGTACTTAAAATTACACAAACTTACTGATAAGAAGTTTTTAGTGGTAACTTTTAAGGTTTATATGATTAGCAGGATTCTTTAAATTTCCAGAGATAGAGAATGGAACACTGGATATGCCTAACTATGTATAGACTCATTATCAAACATCCTAAAATAATAATCATGGAGCTTTATAATAGAGCAACAGCACTGCGCCTCGCAGTCGTTTAATATACTTAACTAAAAATCTTGAAGCAATTGAGCTCTTGGCGATCTATTGAGTTGGTACACGGTTCCAGGATATAATATGCTAGACGAACTAGATCATAGCAATTTTCGGCATGGAATGTTAACATTTTGAATTTGTCTGAATAAACTTAAAGACGTAGAATCGTAGAGTAGATACGCACGTATAGGCCTAGCTTTAGGAGTGTAGTGGCACAATGTAGAATATTCCAGAAAGGATTGTACCTTTACATATTACTAGTGGGCCCGGCAGACTTTGTCCTGCACTGAACCTCGAACCCGATTGCAGCGCCCTCTACCGGGTCCAATTGTGAATATAAACCATCCCGGGGTCCAAACAAACGCAACAAAAAAGAATTACTTAGCGAAATTGGTCCAGCCGTTCACGCGTGATGCCGTGACCAAGGGAAATAGGGATTCATTCTTATTATACAGAGATTATTATTATCGTGAATGCCTTAAGCGATTACTGTAACATCACGTGACATCCACTCAAACGAGCGTGACAGACCGTCAGTCATCATCTATTCCTACATAGGAAGCTATGATGACAGATCAACACAATGTTGCCAACAAACATGAGAATGGCAACGTCTTAAACAAATTGAAATCTCGAGTAGAGAGCTTATCATAACTTAAAGGATGCTTGAGATGCCAAATAAACATGTGGCGCACCAATGAGAAGATTTTAATCTTAAGGTGAAAATGACTGGCTACCAGGGTTTTTAAATATGTACCTAATAATAATATGTATATGTATATAAGAATTTTGTTCATAATAGAGCGGCCACTTTGAACTAAAATCTTGTTTAAAGCTGTCAAAATTAATGACACTACGATGGTCAGTGGCCTATAAGCAAAACCTATTTGCAGCCCACATTTTTTTTTGTTAAGAATGGCAAATCCAGTGTAAATTGCATAATATACTACCTGGAAATCGATGAATGCGACGATTTTGCTAGATGCACTACTGTGGTGGGTCTTTTTCTAGTTTTTTTTAGACAAAAACGTCCCTACGTCATTTGATTATTTATATATTGACGTGGGCTTTTCTTGACATACTTATTCGAACATCGAGTTAATAAACATTAACAACAGATTAGTGAAAATACACAAAACTAATTTTCTTCCTCCAATCTCTAAAACAGGATGCAAAAAATGTGTGTGATCATTCATATTAATTAGTTGCCAAGTTTTAAAACATTAATATGCCACAATATTAAAAGTTTAATGTAGTTAGCTCTTGGTACCCTTAAATAATTAATTGCTACCATAGGACCGGAAAGATAATATTTGCATTCAACTGCTATTTGCAGCATTTTATGGTTCCATTACATTAGTACTGTTTGTTGTACCTACTTGTGTTCATAATTCGGGACTTAGCTAAGTGCTTATGTCATGGTCCAAGAATAGAAGACGGCTGTCAATGGGGACTTATTGCGGGTTTTCGCGTGAGGTCGTTGACTCCAATTTGGATGTCATGGCAAGGATGCGGCGCGGCAGTTCGCACTGCTGACTTGTACGTAGGTACTCATATCTGGTATTTTAAAACGTTTTTTGCGAGGTGAAATGTGAACCCTGAACACGTTTGCATGTCGTATGTAGGTGGCTACGTTTTTTCGTGTATTTTGTACGAAACGCTCGAAACAGTCCGTAGGTGTCGGATAACTAACATTTTTTGTATGCTTTCCGGTCATTGCTTCGCAGTGGACAATATTTTTAATTAAGTTTTATTATTTCAAGTGCGAAAACACATGCGCAGCGTTCGTACGCGTAATTATTTTATTTTTTGGATGAAATTAAACACAATTTTTCACGCATTTTAATGCAGTGTAATTATAAAAGCAAGATCTTCCTACGTAGCTTTGATTGTTATTTTATAGATCAATGTTTTACGGTTGTGCTATTGAAAAGTTATTACTTACTTTGAAAATACCTACTTGAAATCATACAGTATATATTGCTTTTTCTTGAATGCTGCTGACCTTCCGCCAACGGGTAATTGAGCCTGTGACATCTTGCCTGATGTAGTATCTAATGCTGCAATAGTCTTAAACTCATTAGTTATTGTCGCATCATCAATCGATATACCGCTACCTAGGTAGCTGAACCAAGTACCTACCGAACTAGAAAAGTCTTCGACCCCCATGTCGGAGGGAAAAAGGGAGGAACACGTTAAAAAAAACGACATAGCTACCTCTAATGCTGGACTCGCTTAAAAACTACCACATGCTGCGGTCCTGCCTGGCGCCCGCGCCACCTGGATTGAGAGAATTGAAAGACTAAATGGTACCAGAAGTCAGAACCAGAGTTACCGACATAGACTGAAGTAACCATATCAAAAATCATACTCTAGTTGGTTGATAATTTTGTTTCAAGTGAAAAGAGCATTACATTTAATGAGTCGACAATTACTACTTACCAAGCCTTAACTATCAAGAGATATGAATATTCATGAAAGCGCTTTTGGATAAAATCCTGAAGTTAAATAGTTTTTTGTAATAGGTAACTGTTCATAACAACTTCTTAATCAGTGAGGCGTTATTGCGAGCTATAAGACTACACTTTAGTACCGACTTTATTTGGAGAAGAGCTGTGTAGATAAGTAACTCAACCATTATGAATGTATTGTCGTTTTCCTCCTCGCAAGACAAAAGCACAACTTTTAGATTTCCACTGCTGACACAGAATAATAACTAGTACAGGCCTGCTGCTGACCAATTTCAGGTCAGGTCTTATAAGGATATATTTTCTGATCTCTTTGTGATTTGGTCGTCCGTACCTAAACATAGAGGGGGATCTACAACCACTCTGTTTTGCAATGAAACACTTTACATTTCTTAGGTGTCCAGGACGTGGATCCTTACCACGGTACTAGTCGGGATCAACAAAGCCATGCCCCAACGCCTCCCAGATGGCCTTAGGAGGACATTCCCCTGATCTTTTTCGAGCCCCAGGGCTCTACCACCTCTTTGCAGAGCTTCTGCGTTCGCGCAACCACCCGATGACGCTGTAGCGGCCATTCGAGCCTAAGGAGTATACACCATCCGAAAACAACAGGCAACATCGACATGAATTCTCGAAAAGTGGATGAAAATTGAAATGTAGTCGTAGGTATTCGTATACCATCTATGTATGACGGTTGAACAAAAATAAGAAACACATGGGCTTGTAACAACGCCGGCGCTCATTATTCAACCCCTTTCAACCTGTGGTTACACTGTCGCTACATAAAAGCTACTCTGCTTACAATTCACCCCTGCGCGGGGTTGAAAGTGGGCGCGAATCATGCTGGGGCGAGGAAATCGATGCTACTTGCGTAATGGTTATACCTAGCTACCTAAATCCAAACCAACTTGTGCAGTGTATTTGGCTACATACGATTTTGCTAATGTTTTGAATGGTTATAGACTTACATTGAAAGCACTAAATGTAACATTTCACATTTGAAAACTAATATTTCTGAGCCGTTTATGTTCTTAAATAAAGTTAAAAACCATAATGAAAGACTTCGCAACTGCAGTACCTAATAAATAATTAAATACCAGAGATAAAGTGTTAGGCTAAACAGAATTCTATTTAGTCAGAGTATAAAACATTAAAGTTTTATTCAGTTGTTCTAGCTCTAGCAATAGCATTTCTATTTTCTATAATGTAATAATGGCAATAACAGATAGTATGAGACTTTGACTTGACCTTATAGTATATCATGTGCGGTAAAATAAGTGCTTGGATTAAATAATTATATAAGAGAAACCAGTTTTCTCTACTTGTAACGCAACACCGTTATAATACTCAACGAATTGATCATTATCATAGAAATAGGCAAATCAAGTAGAACCTGTTAATATTACTAACGAACAGGTAGTATTATAATATTTTGTTGTCAATCGAAGAGATTGTATTACCTATCCATCATGAATTAAGTGCGTTGCTCTAATATACTGTACTTATATTAAAACTAGCTAACTAGCTAGCCCGCGAAGTTGTGCGTGTGGATTTCGATCTTTTATAAACCCCGGAAATATCTTTATTATTGGGGACAAAAATAGCCGGGCGTTAAACAATGTCCATAGTCCATCCAAGAAATGACATCGATTCGTTGCTTCGCTGCGATGCAATAGAAGGGCAAACCAACAAACTCACATTCGTATAATATTAGTAGAAGGTGAAGAAAAAATTATGTTGAATATTTAATTAGTAGATTGACTTTTTTTGTTAGAATAAAGTATGAATCTTTTTATTCAGTTATGCAAATTATTCAAAAGACAACCGCTAGGCTAATGATATTACTGATGACTCACATTCGTATTTATTTTCTAGTAGTAGACTGTTTGGCGGCATGTGCTTCTGCTAGTAAGCATCCTACAGACGGGTTTACAGCTAAGCTAATCCACTTCCACTATTACAGATGAAGCTGTAAAATAGAGGCAGTAAGGCTTCACTACAGCCATGCCGATTCATGCCAATTCTAGTGTATATTCTTCTTTACCTATACTGAAAATGCTTCAATAAACTTACACGTATTTTCTCACAGTATTTTATACCGGTGGGTTACTATTTATTATTCTTGTGTTTTCAAGAGAAAAACAACACGTTGTATTTTAAGGTTCATTAGAATTTCAACGCTTCATAGCAACTTCTTTTGCTGTGTTCATATTATTAGTTACTAATGATTCTAATACACATGTTTGGATGGACGGATGTTTGTTATTACGCGATCACGCCAGAACGACTGAACGGATCTGGATGAAATTTGGCACAGAGATAAATTATTGTAGCTTGGAATAACACACACAGGCTACTTTTTATCCCGGAAAATTAAAGAGTTCCCGCGGGAACCATAAAACCTCAATCCACACGGACGAAGTCGCGGGAAGCAGCTAGTAAAAGCATGAAAGCACAGCTTACCCCAGTTAAAATAGCTCAGTGCTCGTTATTGTGGTCATTTTTATAACTTGTCAGAAGTACCTATGTCAATGCCTATTCTAGCTGAATACTTTGTTGAAAGTGCAAATGCGTACATTTTGAACGTCAGCGATTTGTTTAAAAGTGACTTAAGAGGATCGTCTAGTTGTAAATTTTCATACAAAAAGCGATAACGTTTTTCTTCCCGTAAATGTTGTCCAATTTTCATAATTTTTTGAAATGTTGCAGATACAATGAAGAACTATGCTCGTACGTTTTAATTTTAAAGAAATATTGCTTATGTTAAAAGTTATTAGCGTCTAAATATCCATATTTTTGACCTAAAAACTTCCTTGAGTATTTCAATTTTTTTTAATTTAACTAAACTAAAATACTAAAAAAATAAAACGTACGAGCCTAGATTAAGGTGTACTGAATCTAATGAGACCAAAATTGTCTAATTACCCGAAACAATATTTCAAGAATAAAATGTAGGCATATGCCTACTGGATTTGCAGCTCTCTCTATCGCACGATACGGAGAAGGCAGCGAAGCGTTGTGAAACAAATAGCATTATTGAAAATACCTACTCGCGTCGCGTTTCGTCACTAGACGATCCTCTTAATTAGCACTCGTAAATCGCGATTTGCTGTACCCCAAATAGGTTTGAAGCGGGCACCGTTACGTGCCGCGTAGCAACTGGCGTGGAGTTCGATGGCCTCGATGGTACTGTACGGGGTGAAATTTTGGGAGCGGTCATTGAGTTTAAATAATGGAGTAGACCGTATAATAAAGAAAACGAAGTCATAAAGTGCAGGGAAAATAAGGTTGTATTGTAACTTGTAACGCTGGAATAATATCTGCGCGGTATCTACTAGACATTATGGGTTCTTTTCGGGCTCGTATAGGTCTGAGTCGATGGGATTTTAAAAATCATGTGTAATAAATAAATATCACTGTTTAAGAAAAATTATACTATACGTATAATAGTAGTAATAATACAGGATGGTGTTCGTAAAGTTGAACTTGCAGTGCATTTCCAAAGCGATGAGCCAAAGCCTAGGCGTAGGAAAACATTAAGTGTTCAGTATTTGAAAAAGAAATCAAATAATTTTAACAATATTTTGCATGTTAATTAATTTATTTGTTATATTTTTAGTTTTCGTGTCACTGGCCGCTCGCAAAATCTCACTCTGTAGATTTGCCATTCGCAATTCATCATGCGCGTCGGCCTGTCAATCAGCGGTTAGAATTTAGGCTTTTCGAGGTCAACTTTGGCGTATTTATGATGCTTTTGTTGGCGCAATTTGAGCTAATAGAATGTTGTCATTAGTTATGTATTACTGAAATAGGAAGAGCCTTGTTTTAACATCTTCCAACATAAAACAATAACGCTGGCTTTCGAACTAGGTAAGTAATTTTAAAAAACATTTCTAGTCAAGACATCAAAAATCTAGAAATGGATTATAGATAGATAATGGTTGTACCACTACCATTATAGCACATCGGTCATGAACATAATATTTTCGAAAGGCAAGAGACCAACATGAGCGAGGTAGGTACATACAATTATACCAATTAAAATGTTAATACGAACAGTACACGATGATAATTCGGAGACAGGCTACAACATCAAAATGAAACATGACGTTACATCCATTGTATATCAAAGAATGCATACTCGTAGGTCGTCGTAGGCCAAACGTTGAAAAAAAAGCCATGGCCACTGCGAAGTGCAAGAATGTATCATTTCTTAATACTATATTATGTACTACCTACCCATACGTAAAGAACTTAATAAGTACGAGATACATGTAACTTTAATACACTGCGTGCGTTTGTTCATCATGAAAATGTCACTCAATCACTCACAGGTGTATAATGGATAAATTTTAATAAAGGAACATGTGTGTTTTGAAAAAGGTACTTACGCTACAATCACCATTAGGCTAAAATTCTATATTCACACAAAATCACATGTTTCATTTACTATTATACCCATTCTGGCACAGAAACTTCATAGTCACGATTTTCCTACTTCATCATGTCACGTCATTGTGTACAAGCATTGCAATGATCAAAATGGTGGTAGCTATTGGTTGTCTTACATATAATACAAGTTTCTAGTTAAAAACAAATAGTTAGTAATAGTTAGTTTCTAGTTTTCAACTAAAACTGTTTTAACACATATTTTACTTTTACAACAATGGCACGTCATTTTTAATCATCAAGCTAAAATGATGGCATACATAAATTGTGTATGTGTGAGACTTTGTCCTGACTTAAAAGTACAAAAGACATCGTAAGAAAAATAAAGACATAAAAACATTTTATAACACACTTGAAGAAAAAGCTGGATAAAGGCTGGAAGGACGGGAGCAAACCTAAAGAAGTAAGATTCTCGTTGTTCTATCGTGCCTAGAGATTTTAGCCGAAAAGAATTTAGAATTTTGCCTTTATACGAAAAGAAAACAATGCTAAGTACTTTTTGTCATCTTCTATTGAAATCATTTCGTGAAGTCCCGATAGATTTTGGGGTCTCAAGGTGCTGGAATGCCGACTCAACACCGAAACAGCGACTTGTAGCGACGACGACGATGACGATGAGCGAGGAAATGGCGCTGTCGGTAGATCTCGATGTGTCAAATAGAATAGAATCAGAAAGAGCAGCCAGTAAATGCCCGTCTCCGTGTTTTATTTTCTGGCTGCTCTGTCCTGACTGTCTATCTATCATTTTCTTTACTCTGTGTATTTTATATACAGTTTCATTTAAGTTCTCGGGTGTTCGATAGAGAGCGTTTACAGTCACGACCTAACTATCTCGACGGCGTGTTTCGAGCAACTCGTGACCGGTAATGACGCGAAAAATGTATTATGGAATGGGCGAATCAATCTGTTATTCCTCCACCTCACTCAAACCTGTCACTTAGAAATGACAAGTAAACTACAGCTACACTCACGTTCTAGGGGCTATTTATAATAAATAACTAGGCTATGGAATTTTAAATCTCAGGAAAAGAAAAGAGCTTAAAATTAAATTTAAAAGTAAACAGAAATTAATTACACGTATATGCTTACATACCAAAGATTTTATTTTGCTTTTAGTCCAAAGAGGAACAAAAAGTCAAAAAATATTGATGTGAAAAAATATGTCACCATCATTCTCCGTTTGTGGATTCCACTGTTCTTCCAGTTAGCGCCAAAAGTCACCACATGAAGAGGTAATGGGCAGGGCACATAGTCCGAAGAACCGATAGACTCCATCGGTGGCTGGAATGGCGACCTGACACCGCGTAAGCGCAGCGTTGAACGCAAGCTATAGACCATGTTCTGTGGGGTCCTTGCAGGAGAAGACGACGCAACCTCAATTATTTCAAGTTACATAATATTTCAACAGCTTCCAGAGCTGATTCACCAGTAACCTGACACTGAAACTTATATCACACTTGTTATTGTAACCTTGGGAAGGTTTCACGCACCCGACCGTGCAAGGACAGGACTTGTTAATGTGATCTCCAAGGACGATTCTCTATTAAACCAAAATAGACTTCCTTGCAACGAGCTACGGTCGAGATTCTTTTCATTGTAGTATATATAATTCTAGAATATTCAATGTTTTGTTAACACGAGGCACTTGTTGCTGAAGTTGCTTGTTTTGTTAATGTAAGTGGCAACTTATGTTTATTATTAAATATAATAAATGTTACTGGCGCCATTTCCTCTCTGAAGTGCCAGACGTAAATTTTAACATTAATAACAACATAACTGAGGTTGGAAATGAAACAGATATTTGAAAATTAAAATCTTACTCTCTCGGAACTTAAATCGTATTAAAACCGGTGATATCGCCGAATGATTTCCGGTTGCAGTAGAAACTGCCTTGAAAATGAGAGACATATTATATAAAAATATAAGAAAACTAGCTGATGCCCGCGACTTCGTCCGCGTGGATTGAGGTTTTTCGGTTCCCGCGGGAACTCTTTAATTTTCCGGGATAAAAAGTAGCCTATGTGCTATTCCAGACTATAATCTATCTCTGTGCCAAATTTCATCCAGATCCGTTCATCCGTTGGATCGTGATTGAGTAACAAACATACATCCATACATCCATCCATCCAAACTTTCGCATTTATAATATTTATTTGATTATTTGATTATAAGGTCAAGCGTGGCTAATTATAATCACAATCAGTCATTCAGTTTTGCGATTCAAATAAAATAACATTCGGACCAGTTTTGTATGAACACAATATGATGTCATTTGATTGATTAATATTATAATAATTGATGAGAATATTGTTGCTTTATCGGTTTATGCAAATCAAAGGATCACTTTGGAGGTGACTCGATGCTGTGATAGGATATGCGCGCATTATATTGACGCCACGATCGCTATGACGGCTAAATTGCTTACAATTTTATCATTATAAAGATTTTTATTGCTACATTGAAGTTCTATATAAGGTATACTTCTATACTAATATTATAAATACGAAAGTTTGGACGGATGGATAGATGGAATGGATGTTTGTTACTCAATCACGCTAGAACGGCTGAACGGATCTGGATGAAAGGCGCAATTATAGATTATAGTCTGGAATAAAAGATAGGCTATTTTATATCCCGGAAAATTAAAAAGTTCCAGCGGGAACCAAAACCTCAATCCACGGGCAATGTTGCGGGCATCAGCTAGTCAGATACCTATATTGTGCAAAATACTTACTGACTCTACATCTAAATTTAAAGCTAACAATTATTAAGTTACTAGGAACTTCAGATAGAATTGAACAGAGTCGTATTTTAGAGAGTGCGTACAAAACTAGGATTATTCGTTCAATAAGTACTTATGTGGTTCAATTTGAAGTACTACGCGCATAGAGTATAATATATATGCGACTGCGCGCTTAGGCAGTACGTTTTTTATTAACGCTAAAAGATTTGACGCTTCATCATATAATGAAATATTTATGAGTTGATTTTTTACTAGCATCTCATCGTCTAATCAATAACGCTTATTTGAATAATTCACCTGTATCCGCATAAATTAATTTATTTGTAGATGCATACAACTAAAATTAGCTAATGACCAAATTGATAAAGAATTTCAAGTGTCAATAAATTTTTGCAGACTTTGTCAAGGTAAAAATCATAGTTGTTTAAATTGATATAAATATAGCAACTTGTAACAATTTTAGTAATACATATTATATGGTTATGTTATATTTTCTTGTTCATTGTAAATTTTAAATATAATAAATTTGCATATTATTATGATTTCTATTTTTGACCGAGCGAAGCGAAGGTCTCTGAGTCTACTTGAGTGAATTTGCACTTGTCCGTCCGTCCGTCTGTCCGTCCGTCTGTCAGAGCCTTATAACTTCTGAATTACTGAACGTAATTACTTCAAATTTAAATATAATAATATATAAACCGATGGCCTCCCGCCGAATATGGCTTAAAAAGTTATAAAAATCTTTATTTCAGGGGGGCTCTCATAGAAGCGAATGCGAAGTAAAATATTTTTTATAGGGTAACATAGGGTTGCGGTATATCATTTTAAAGATAATTAGGAATAGAGTCCAAAAATTTTTTTTTTAATTTTTCCCTTAAAATTGACGAAATGGGGGGCTTTCAAAGTGGCGATTTTCTAACGTCCAAAGTTGACCTCAGGACTCAATTTTCTGAAAGGCTGAGCCTGAAACTTATCAATTATTTGAATTATATCCTGTACATGAACAACAAATACTAAAACTAAATAAATATTATAAGGAAACGAAATTATTAAATTTTTAATGTGCTTCAGTATTATTAACAGAACTTCACAATTATGTCAATAGATGGCGCTCTGTACAAGTTTATGGATACCGCGAGGTCTCAGTTCGGGGCGAACCACTAGTATAAATATAATTTTAGTAATTAAATGACATTTGCCAACCCGAAATTGGTCGCCGTGGGGAGCTTTGACATAAAACCACATTCTGAAAGGAAACCCGTGCTCAGAACTTCAGTTTTGGGGCAGCTAAGGGCCTGCGCCCATAGGGCACGGCACGGCACGGGATTTTCATGACGAATAGAAATATTAATAGTATTCAGACAATAAAATTGAAATTTCAATGATGATCATCGTAGGTACAAAGACACTTTAGGCACTAGCGCTATATGCTAGCGGTATGCTTTATAGGCATTGAAATTTTAATTTTATTGTTATTTAAGTACTATTAAGATATAAGTATTTCTATTCGGCAGGGGATAAGTCAAAACTGTTCAGCGACACTGAACAGTAAATTTGACTTAGTATTGAATTTGTCAACATTTCCAAAATAAAAAGCCTGTATAAAAATTTTTGTCCTTAAAAAGTTTCCGTATAGTTCTCCGTAATAACAGGCTATAAGATTGAAGAGTGAAGACCCAATTCGATTGATATTTTGCAGGAGACTAGAAACTAGAAAGCCTTGGGGCGCTGTTCTCATATGAGTATTACGAAGTGAACGAACAGATCGGACTTGACACTCCTCTTAGAAGATTACGAAATATTCAACCTTTTCAATTAGCGCCGATGGTGATTATGTTGCCATACCAACCATGCCATGCCATCATTCCGTCAATCGTTCGCCATTTACACAACTCGTATTTGTCTTGAATCTTTAGATATCGATGCTGAAATCTTAGTATTTTGAATATAGTATAGAATTAATTAAATGCCTTACTTCATTCGCATTCTTCATAGTCCAAATGTCAGTTTAGGATATCCGTAGCTAATTTACCTATATGGAACACTACCTACAAACTTTCGCCCCTGTATTTCCAAATTCAAAGCAGCATTTATGTGCTGTAGCCTGTATGCTAGCGCAAAAACCTCGTAATTATGTAGTTTTATTATTGTAAACATAGGTAGGTACATAGGTTAAACTATGGGAGTGCGGAGAACCTTTCTCTATTCAAAATCCGCCGTAGAATTTAATTTTGCAAGTATTTCGTTAGCCTAGACATTTTAATGTGCTGCATGTGCTAGATTGAGAAAAGTTGCTTGACTTGTGTTGATAGGTATATAAATCAGTAGGACAGCCATTTTTTATGTAAATGTTTTAATTTATAAAGTTGAATATAACAAAACGTTAGAATTAAGGTTAGCAATAACATAAATTATCTTTTCTTAAACCTTGATCGAGTCGTAATCCTCAGAAGACTTGAAGCTACAAGAATAGGTTTACGATGAGCGCGGCGCTGCGAAGGACGCCAGAAATCGATTTACTCTCTGAGCTTCTGCACGGGGTAACAAGTGGTGACCTAGAAAATAATAAGTGTTGGAACGTGTCACTCAGGCGCGAGGCACACCGATAGAGATCTTTACACCAACTAAGCTTTATTTACTATAGTATAACCGAAACGGCACGCAGCAAGACCAAGGGCGCTTGCATCATCCTTATTTTGTAAATGGTATAATAATTTCAAAGGTTTATTAAAGTACATAATGCTAAGTTTAGTCCCCAAAACAGGGAATCACCAATTTTATAAGTTGGAGCCCGAGGTAGTTAAAAAAAATCCACTCAAGTTCACTCTGCCTATTTGCGTTGGCCCGAATATCCTATTATTTAAAATGTTGAAGTTTTAAAATACAATTAAAGCTAAAGCTGCTTATTTTGATATAATATGGTTTAGATAAATAGTTATTAAGTTTCCACTTTCCAGTCTAGTCTTCTCCTTTAATCGATTAAAAAATCTATTATTGGCTCTTCTAGCGCTTCTAAATCAATAATTTATTAAATTAAATTTAGTATATTATTATTAAGGTATATTGTCAGCTAATTATATAATTCAATCCATACTAATCCATACTAATATTATAAATGCGAAAGTGTGTCTGTCTGTCTGTCTGTCTGCTACGCTTTCACGGCTCACCCGTTCAACCGATTTTGATGAAATTTGGTATAGAGGTAGGTTATATCCCGGGGAAGGACATAGGCTACTTTTTATCCCGGAATAAAAATAAAATTAATCCACGTGGACGAAGTCGCGGGCATCATCTAGTTTCACATAAATTTTAAATAATTTTTACGATCATCTACTTAGTTGTTTTTCTTATAATTCTTTTTATTCCTCCGAATATATTTCATCATAAAAAATCTAATATAATGACTTGTAGCGAATATTAGGTTTTAAATAGCTAGTATAACTGCGCAAACAACTATTAATTTTTAGCTTTATATCAATTATTAGCTTTTAATTAAACTGCTGGGATAGCCGATAGGTGAAGTAACACAGGAGTCGGGACCACCGCAGTAGAGTGTTTGTAAACAAAGACATAATAGTAGTTTGTGATATAAGGGCGGTAAATAGGTTTTTACATACGAGTTGACTAATGTCAGCCCGATGACGGCAGTCGAGGGCTGACCATCGTCACGAGTTTGTTAAAACCTTAACGCCCGTGTATCACACGATATTTTTCAATACATTTGTGAGAAAACTTGAAATTAAAAGTCGAGTAGGTCGTAGGTACTCACTAGAAAATGGCTTCTCACGCCCATACTTAGTCGAGATTTTCGGCGGCTATTACAAGCGCGACTTTTTTTCACAGCTAAAATACCTTATTGTTGATTTAATTTTATTATTACACATCACATATACCACTCATCTTATTATTTAATAATTTATAAGAAAAACTCAATGAAACTTTTAAAAATAGCGCGCACAGATTCAAGATTTTAGTAGTACCTATCTATAGCGCGTTGTTGTAATTGCGTTTTTTTTAATTGGCTTCATGGCTCTAGGTTCTAGCTCTTAACTATCAGCCTGGACTATTCAGCCTTTACTTTTTTGATTTATAAAACTTAAAACAATTTTAATTAACTAAATTAAATACAATTTTTAATTTCATGAATTAATTTCATCAATCCACATCTAAATGTTATTATTTTTTAAGTTTTCTACATACAAAGTCAATATCATTATGAACCTTCTTTCAAGAAAACTTTTTATTTAGAAGTAAAGTGGCCTTACAAAAATTAAAAAAAAACTGCAAAACAATAGCACGAGGGCAGTAAATTCTGCAAAAAAAAAGCACGAGGGCAGTAAATTTAACTTACAAGCCCTGTTTACTGCCTCTGTAAGTGCATTTTGCGAGCAAGTGTATTGAAAATTAATTAACTTTGAGGTGAAGGTTAAATATTGTGTCCAGTAGGATTCTTTATAGCTCTTATCGTATTGGTAAAGTTTGCTAATTGTGAATAATTGAGTGCGCAATTTGTACAATAAAATGTGAATTATGATACGCAAAAATCTAAATTTTAGCAGTCAAAATCTACAGCACTAACGTTATTGTTCAATTATAAGCTAATGCCAATTACAGCGAACGCGACTGCTGTATTTAGAAAATGACTATAGTCTTCTGATTTATTGCTAAAACATATCCACAAATTCATAACGTTCCACATGCTATGTCTACATATTTTAGTTTATATCCATACGTTTATAGCCACGCCTCGTACCTATAGTTCATGAAGTTCGTGTTCAACAAAGTTCTATTTTCTTCAATGACCCGAATTGCCTATGATTCCTATCCAAGTGATGGGCTTATAAAGTTCTATGACTCAAAGTGTTCCTCTGAAATTAACTAGTCTATATAAAAACTATTTTTGTCGAACATGCAAACGTAATTGCATCGAATATGTTTTCTATACCTACTTTCAAAGTTTCAATCACTATCATACACTTCATGGCCTATTTGAGATTGACAACAGCGAGTCTGGACGCATTACGAAACTTGTTCTAATTATCAAATACAAAGCACTCGAGTTGACATTGACCAGGTCCGTAAATAGATATTCAATTAAAGAATTGCCACATATAACTTAATGCACTATGATGCAAAAGTTCTAACAAACTGAGTGAGAGCGGGACACTAACATGCTCTTTATTGTTGCATCAGTGTGGGGAACGTACATCATTGTGGCAGACCAAAATCAGATATGATTTCTTTAGGTAGATAATTCGCAACCTTCACTTTCAGATGCTCTTTATTTTAATACTTCTTCAAAGTTACGTTAACATGAATAAGTTATGCTATGATTACATCCTAATAAGTGCTCTCAGATTATTAAACTTTACAAAATTGAGAAAGAGATTGCTGTTGCAAATAAGATCATTAAGTTTAAATGCTATCATCATTTCCCTAATGAGTATATCTTGAATCCAACTGGCTTCTTCAACTAATGGAGCAAAAAATAAATGATCATTAATACCTAGAAGAACGTTCCACAAGTCAGTTGGCTGAGAAGTTCTTAAGTAGGACAAGCAAGAAGAAAACGTGCTATAAAATAAGCCAGTGCTACATGTGCAAGAAGTTTGTTAAATTACTAATGTAATACATTGCAAAGCCTTGACGGGGCCTCATGTCAATATCGTCATTATAAATATATGTTGTACTAGATGATGCCCGCGACTTTGTCCGCGTGGATTAGGTTTTTTTTATTCCTGAAGGAACTCCTTAATTTTCCGGGATAAAAAGTAGCCTATGTCCTTTACCGGGAAACAAACTATTAGAGCAAGATCCCAGAGCCGCCAGACCTTACTTATTTTCTGAGAAACAAAATGTGTGTAATATAGTAGCTTTGGTACGTAGATTTAACGTACGCATACTCGCAAATTTGGGGCGACGGCCAATTTATAGTTATAAGGTGCTAAAGGTACGTAAAAACGTTGCTAACTTTACTTATTTTCTGAGTGCTGATTTTTATGTATGTTGTACAGAATATTGTTAATAATTAATAATCAATACTCCCAGACTCATGCCGTGGGCCGTTATTTCTGCCAGACACTTTAAAGGTCGCAAAAAAAAAACTTAACTTTACTTATTTTCTGAGTCTTCATTTTTATACACGATACTCAGGAAACTGTTTCAATACTATTTGCAAGCAGCCAGACTAATCTGATGGGCCAAACATCCGCCAGACTCAATTTGAAATTTCGCTGTGATAAAATGTTGACCTTATTTACAAGGTTTTAGGGACCTTTTTCATTGTGTGGAGTAAAAAGAACCATCAGTTATTGCAATATCTAAGCCTGTGTACGAAAAGCTTACGAAAATCCACAATAAAGAGGGTGAAACGAGGGTTGGAACCTTACATGAAGGTTCTAAGTTTTTGAAGTTAGGGACTTGAAAATCGGCATTAAGGTCATTAGTTTTAAATAATAATAACCTGTATAAGCAATTTTCTGAAAATCCACCCCAAAAGGGGTGAAATGGGGGCTGGAAGTTTGTATGAAAATCCTATGTTTTTGAAGCTAGAGACATGAAAATCGGCACTTAAGTTTTTAGTTTTAAATAATAGAAACCTGTATAAAGCAGTTTTACGAAAATCCACAACAAAGGTGTTGAAATGGAAGTTGGAAGCTTACATGAAGGTTCTAAGTTTTTGAAGTCAAGGACTTTAAAATCGGCATTTAGATTATTAATTTTAAATAATAATGACCTGTATAAGCAATTTTTCGAAAATTCAGCCCTAAGGGGGTGAAATGGGAGTTAGTAGTTTGCATGAAAGTGCTATGTTTTTGAAAACATGGAAATCGGCATTTAAGTTATTAAGTAATTTTCATAAATAAAAACCTTCTTAAGCTATATATTATAGCCGCAAGAATGTTAAGAAGTTTGATAAGAGCAACGTACCTCCGTGTAAAGGTGAGCTTCTGCAGCAGTTTCGGCAGCGAATTATATAAGCAGCTTTTAGAATAATGCTTATTTGACAGAACTTATAATTTTTAAACCTGAATATAACGGATGGATGTTGCAAAACAACAATTACCATTTTAACTGGTTCGATGGGGACCAATTACCGGGTTTTGTAAGAGAATCCCTTGAAGTAGAATCAGGTACTTTACTCTCACTTCAAATTGTTTTTATAAATTTTGAAGCTATTCGAAACTTTATTATTTTATTTGTTTTTACAGATGAAGATTTTACCAATGATATTGACGACGATAAAGATTTGAATATTCAACACCAATGTGCTTAACATGCACACAACGAGATTATCTCGCGACGAGAGAGAGATAGAGATGTTGTCGTTGCCAGCTGTTTCGTTTACCCTGAAAAAAATATTCGGCATGTAAAGATTCGTAGAGAAAAATACCACAGATAATAAATATTACTCTCATCTTTACTTTTGACGTAACGAGTTAGGTAGTAGTAACCATGTTAGGTTCGGTAGACAAATAGAGATAACGGGTAGACATAATATTACTCGTTGTGTGCATGCTAGCCCTACAGGATTGGCTAGATGAGGAATTACCAAACTTCGACGATGACGATAGTGATGATTATTAAAAATAATATTTAATAAAATATTTTCTTAAAATTTTAATTATTAGATTTAATTTTCATCTTTATTATCATTGAAATATACTTAAATATTAAGATAATAAAAGCGGACATTTATATGTATATTTTTCGGGATAGCCTTCCGCGTGGGTGATGTAAAGAAAAGTAACATTCTTGTGTTACTTTTCTCTTTATAAACACTTGAAGCCTGGCAGCATATACGTCCATTATTCAGGTCACGTTGTAGATTTCACAAATATATTTTTGTATTGAATTGAACACATTTTGCTCTAGGACTTCACAGCTGATTAAGTCTAGCTCACTGAATCTCCTCATGTCACTCCTATGTCTTTCCCCGGGATTCGCATTTATAATATTACGGATTTAGATATGAGCATAGATAAACATATTTATTAGTCGCCCGCGACTTCGATCGCGTACAATTTCTGATTTTCTATGAGATTATAAAATTTTCACGCTGCAAAAGGCATATCTAAAGAGGCTATAATATATTATCTATAGCTTACGACGGTTTTTATTATTTAAAACTAGTTAATAAGTTAAATGCCGATTTTCATGTCTCTAACTTCAAAAACATAGAACTTTCATGCAAACTACTAACTCCCATTTCACACCCTTTGGGCTGAATTTTCGAAAAATTGCTTATACAGGTTATTATTATTTAAAATGAATAATCTAAATGCCGATTTTAAAGTCCTTGACTTCAAACTAAAACTAAAAACTTAAGTGCCGATTTTCATGTCTCTAGCTTCAAAAACATAGGATTTTCATACAAACTTCCAACCCCCTTTTGGGGTTGATTTTCAGAAAATTGCTTATACAGGTTATTATTATTTAAAACTAATGACCTTAATGCCGATTTTCAAGTCCCTAACTTCAAAAACTTAGAACCTTCATGAAAGGTTCCAACCCTCGTTTCACCCTCTTTATTGTGGATTTTCGTAAGCTTTTCATACACAGGCTTAGATATTGCAATAATTGATGGTTCTTTTTACTCCACACAATGAAAAAGGTCCCTAAAACCTTGTAAATAAGGTCAACATTTTATCACAGCGAAATTTCAAATTGAGTCTGGCGGATGTTTGGCCCATCAGATTAGTCTGGCTGCTTGCAAATAGTATTGAAACAGTTTCCTGAGTATCGTGTATAAAAATGAAGACTCAGAAAATAAGTAAAGTTAAGTTTTTTTTTTGCGACCTTTAAAGTGTCTGGCAGAAATAACGGCCCACGGCATGAGTCTGGGAGTATTGATTATTAATTATTAACAATATTCTGTACAACATACATAAAAATCAGCACTCAGAAAATAAGTAAAGTTAGCAACGTTTTTACGTACCTTTAGCACCTTATAACTATAAATTGGCCGTCGCCCCAAATTTGCGAGTATGCGTACGTTAAATCTACGTACCAAAGCTACTATATTACACACATTTTGTTTCTCAGAAAATAAGTAAGGTCTGGCGGCTCTGGGATCTTGGACCATATCCCTATACAAAATTTCATCAAAATCGGTTGTACAGATGGGCCGTGTAGTGTAGCAATTTATTCCGGAAAATTAAAGAGTTCCCGCGGGAATCAAAAAATCTTAATCCACGCAGACGAAGTCGCGGGAATCATCTAGTTTTAAATATATGCTCTTCCAGTTGATTCATTTAAAAATATCAAACATATACCTAGATAGTTTCTATGAGAGTTTTAGTATACCAGGTATAACCTAAAGAGTGCTTTACAATTTTCCATACTTAAGTATACTGTATAAGTTTAAGTAAATAAATATTTTACAGAAATGTTAACGACGAAGTATTTTCAAAACAAATACATAGTAGCCCCTCATAGCATTTTGTATTCTATAAATAATCGTGACACTCGCGCCAACCTAGATTGATGTCCTATATTTATCGGAGAAGGCTCCACAGGCTGTAGCGCATAAGAAATGATGTCGGTTACCGTTACCATCTGTCAGTAGGTTTTATATCAGATGGACGGTCTACTCGTAACGGTTTTGTAGCACAAAGCCGCTGTTGTAGCTAAGGGTGATACAGTTACATGGCCCGAAGGGGTGGGGGGGAGCCCGGGTGAATTGATTATTATGAAAATATAAAGTGCTAAATTTTGCAGGCTCGCCGACTAGACTCCGTTTTACACCGCATGACGTCGCGAATCGATAGAGACGAAGAACTGTACTTTCAGTATTTAATATTAGTCTCTTAAATTAAATCTTTTCTATGTACTTATTAGATATACCTATTTACTGCCTTTCACTAACATTAACTCGTGCAGAATAAAATAAAATTTAAATACTTGTCCTTGAACTTCCAGAATCTGGATTATATTAAGTGTTTAATTTTGTCCTTGCTCATATAATAGGTAATTGCATCCTCACCAATTTGTTTTTCGGATCCCTGCTCTTTTCAATTTAGTCAAAGCGTCTAGCCTAATGAAGGCTCTATAATTTTTAGAATTTATTTTTCCTTCAACCTAGACACATCCTTATGGATAAACCGACTGATATATCAACATGTAGATCAAACCGTAGTTTGGTCTAGAAACTTTAGATTTCGCATGCCGATTTTCTATATTATACGTAGGTTTATATAGAACATTGGATTATTTCCAAATAACATAGGATTTTTATAAATTCCACCCAAACGAAGTCTTGTGTAATTTTTTAATAGTAGGTAGGTACATTATGGAGTCTGTTCAACTACTTCTATTATTTTAAAAACTGGAATTAATGATAATAATTCAAGGCTAATGAAATACACAGTAACAATGACCTTACACGTGCAACTGATATATCCAGAATTATTGAAATCAGTTTTGGCTATTATGGTTTGGCGCCTTATCACGCGTGTCCTTATAGGTTGGGTGATACGGGAAACAGTGGTTTTGTGTTTGCTTATCAACGTTTTCTATACCGCAGCTGCGCAAACAGTTCACAATGCATTATGAATTTCCTATTCATTTCTTACTTCATTGGATGCGAAAAGGTCACGATGTTGGCGCTACCTAATAAAGTCCTTAAAGTCCATCAGTGGATGCAAAACTCAAACTCAAATCTTTTTTATTCAAGTAGACTTTGATAGTGGTTTTTGAATCGTCGATTCTTATTTTATTATTATTTCTCTTAATTGGTATCTAAGATTATAAATTTAGTGTTGATTATCTAGAGAAGTATTATAATAATAATTAGACTATTCACTATACATTGTAATGCCTTAAGACAATGGACTTGGTGACAACGTTACTTATTCCATTATTCTAATTGCCATCACTTAATGTATATCAAATAAATATTATAAATGCGAAAGTTTGGATGGATGTATGTATGGATGTTTGTTACTCAATCACGCTCCAACAGCTGAACGGATCTGGATGAAATTTGGCACAGAGATAGATTATAGTCTGGAATAATAGCACATAGGCTACTTTTTATCCCGGAAAATGAAAGAGTTCCCGCGGGAACCGAAAAACCTCAATCCACGCGGATGAAGTCGCGGGCATCAGCTAGTCAGCTAGTGATTTATATCTTACACATAACACATATCCACGTTTCTACGATGGAAAATTTTCTTGATTGCTTGATTGCTACAGTGATACTTGTAGTGCTAGCTACAAATGATCTTCAATGTCGCGCTACTATACAGTAATTATTTACCAACTCTTCCACAAATATTAGTTTTATACATGTCCATTTATTTTGCTTTAATAATATTGACTTCATTTACTTTGAGTGAAACTGAAAATAACTAAATGCCAGCTCTTATTATATTCACAAGTTAATTTAGAAATGTAAATTGAATTTGCAAGACTCTTAAGTACGTACTTGGCAAAACTAATTTTGTCTTCATGAGTGTTAATATAATAAGTTACTGCTTCTATTATTTTGTAATTAAGTTATACCAAATTACATAAATACATTTAGTAACATAATGTTTCAATTGAGTCTAAATTATTTCATTTGCTTCCTATTTCTTGACTATAGTTAGGTAATTAGTCATGCTTTGTTGTGTAAAAGTGGTACGTACTGAGTTATATACATGTACTTTGTTATTTATTTTGTATTCTTGATACTTACCTTAAATATAAATCTTGAATATATTTTTTTTTTCAGGTAAGGCAATGTCTTCTAAACGGGTGACACCTATCTTGAGGCGGAGGTACGTGCTAAAGTAATCCGTCAAAAACATTGTTTAAATATGACTCGAGCGGGTCGGCGTCGGACAATGTACCAAATCTCTGTAATTTTACCCGCGCTAGAGGCAACGTCAAATTTGTCGACAGCGGTCTTGAAATCTCTCTAAATACTTGAACCTGCCCTCGCTCTGCGCAAACAGAGTCGGTCATCTACCTCGACAATGGTTACTTAATGTCCAACGAATTAGTCATGACATGACACCATGAGCCAACGCAAACATTTGCCTTATTATTCGATCGTATGATTTTTAAAACCGCAGCAGATAAGGTAGACAAACAAGTTGAAAATATTAAATTAGTCATGCATGATCTCAACGTGGTAACTGGTAAACCACTGGTAAACTTATTACATCATCTTTCCATTTCAATATCAATTATTGCAAGTTGTCTATTTCATCCTCTATGTATTATTTCCAATGGTTCTGCAACGTTGAATTTATTTTTAATAAAACCAATCGTTGAGGAATTGAGACCTCTTATTCCAAATAAGTTGATGATTTCTAATATATTCCATACGAAAACTACAAAGCTCTATAACCCATCGAATATTGATTCTAGCAATAAATTGACCAGCATAGACTCGTGAGATCGTAAAAGAAATGAAGAAATATCGTTGACAGTTAATTTGTTTGCGGTGAATGTTATGATCGTAAAGTTTACCAGCAACAGTTTTAATTTGTTCAAATTGTATGCCACTATAGGAAGCGGTTACATAAGTAAGAGGATCAAATTATCTTTCAAGATCTGAAATAGGTTGTTTACGCCACGCGTAGGCACTGTGCCAAGGGACACCTGTACGTGTACTATAAAGTTTTGCCACATTGTAAAATTTACAGCGACGTCTTTTTCAGCATGTTTAACAGTATACACTGAAACACTATTAAAAGACAAAGTGAATTTGCTATTTGCTGTTATTTAAATAGTTTCAAATATATTAAAATGTATACCGATGTAATTAGGGTCAACTTTTTATACCAAAATTCACTTTGATTTTTAGTTGCGATAGTTCTATTATATTTCACATTCGTATATCAGATAAGTACTTTTTTTACTCTATGGAATTAGATAACATATTCAAATACGTGTTTCAAATACATAATACTCGTAGGTACAAGTAGTTGCTACTTTTGAAAATGTTATATACTCTAAGTCATCCTAAGTTAATGACAAATAGCCGATTGTGATGCTATCAAAAGTTCTTCATTGCCGCTATCTTGCATCGCTGCGCGATCTTTGCATATGATATTCATTAAGCGATCTTGTGTATCGTTTATTGTTTCGGTAATCGTGTTTTGAATGTATCTTTTGATGCCCGCGTCATTCTATATCACTGGTTTGATTTTTGTAGCAAACACTGTACCATAATATGATACTGCCTCTCAAAGCAAAGAAAATTAAACTCTCAGTAATAATACTATGGTGCTAACTGCTAGCTGCAATGACAGTCTTTAGAGATTTTCTGTCATCGATTTTTCCATTAAATATTTTATTTTCATACATTGTAATGTTTGTTTATTGCGATTTAGTATGCTTTAAACATTATTTACTCCGATAGCTTCAAAGCCAGTGAGTTCGTGCGTGGGTCATGTGACGCGCCACATTCGATAAACCTCTACAGCCATCTTTGTGAATCCAGTTATCAGCGTTATCTACATTTGTTTACATTGACACGGCTGCTGTTTACCAACGATAACAATGTTTTGCTTGCCATGTCAATAAAAAACCTTACCACGTAATGTTACTTGGAAATAATTGTCTGTTTTATTCAAAGACTTTCCAGTTAACTGATTACTGAAAAAGCTAAAAAAACAGCGTGATTAAGCTAAAAGTGAATTATGAGTGGAAATAAACTAACTTAAGTTGAAACTTGAAGATGGCATTAGGAGACGAAGATGGTAACTAAATTCATTATTTCTTTTTGTCAAAATAAAACATACGTATTAGATTAGCATTCAGAGTGAGATCAATTCAAACGTGGGGTGTTTAAAAAAATTACTACTATCGAACATCAATACTAATTTATTGCATCTATGTCATTGTGTAACATGCTTATGCAACAGTGGTTTCTACCCTTTCTTTGGCAATGTTTACAATTAACAGGCAGCAAACAGTGAAAGACTCAAATGGACCAAGGATAAAATACCTAATTAAAATAAAAAAAATCAAGAACTTGGTAATGTTTTTATTGTTAAATTTTTATTTGAATTACTTATTGTTTTTTTAATATCCTAACTAGCGTATTTAATAGCGCGCTTTCATAAAATTAAATATTTAGCGTTGTGTCAATAAAATTTAAAAAATATTGGGTGTGAAGTTGTGAACAAAGTCAAACGATTCGTATTGAAAGAACGCATTCACGGTCCAGTTTACATATTATTTTCTTAATCAGAACGAACGAATCATATAATAAATACTTAATTTTTCGCCTATCGCATTATCTGAAACTTAATTGCTTAGCCAAGCTTAATCCGGAAAAGGTCATGAAGTGCATGTTTCAATGACGTCAAGAATGTCGTTAGTCGTTACCAATATCTGATTTTATCTTAAAGCCTCATAATTACTAATTAGCGTTTCTTAGCGTCATTAGACTAAACTATATTATTATTTTGCTTTCGCAAATAGAGATAACATAATCTAAACAGTTCCTCAAGCACGTGTGATTTTAAATCGTCAAGTTGATTGAGTATTGTTATTAAGATTCGGGATTACAGATATTTTATAATATTACTAGCGGACGCCCGCGACTTCGTTCGCGTGGCATAAGTTTTTTAATTCCCACAGGCACTCCTTAGTTTTCCGGGATAAAAAGAAGCCTACATCACTCTCCAGCCTACTCAACTATACCCATGCAAAAAATCGCGTCGCGTCGATCCGTTGCTCTGTTGCAGCGTGATTGAAAGACAAATTCTCTACTTGACGTCCTTGGGGATAGAAATTTTTAAAACTGTAAAATCCGTATTTCATAATTTTAAACCTGAAGCCCAAATACCAAGTTTCATGGCTATAACTTGAAAAATGAAGGACTTTCATACAAACTTTCAACCCCTATTTTACCCCTTCAGAGGTAGAATTTTCAAAAATTGTGAAATACGTATTTCTTAATTTTTTACCCGTAGCTCATATACCAAGTTTTATGGATATAACTTGAGAAATGACGGACTTTCATACAAACTTTCACCCCCTGTTTTACCCCCTTAGGGGTGGAATTTTGAAAAATCCTTCCTTAGTGAGCGCCTACGTCACAAAAGGAACCTACTGTCAAAATTTCAAGTTTCTAACCCCAGCGGTTTAGGCTGTGCGTTGATATATAAGTCAGTCAGTCAGGACTTTGAATTTTATGTAGCGTTTAAGTTTTTTTCCCCATAGGCACTCCTTAATTTTCCGGGATAAAAAGGAGCCTTTGTCACTCTCCAGGTACCTCAACTATACCCATGCAAAAAATCACGTTGATCCGTTGCTGCAGTGTGATTCAAGGTTTAACTCTATTGAACGGCCTTGGCGATCGAATTTTCAAAAATGGTGAAACACGTAGCTGTACTTTTTCATATTTAACCGTCAGCTCAAATATCAAGTTTCATGGCTTTTACTTGAAAAATGAATGACTTTCATGCAAAGTTTCAACCCCTATTTTAATCCTTCGGGGGTGAAATTTTGAAAAACTGGGACACACGTATTACGGAAAGCCAAAATACAAAGTTTCGTTATATATAACTTGAAAAATATCGTGAGAAATGCGGGACTTTCATACAAACTTTCATCCCTTAATTCACCCCTTTGGAGATCGAATTTTTAAAAATGGTGAATTACATACTTCGTCATATTTAACTGGAAAACCAAGCGCTAGGTTTCACGGCTATAACTTGAAAAATGAAGAACTTTCATACAAACTTTCGACCCTTATTTGAACCCTTTCGGGGTAGAATTTTGAAAAACTGTGACACATGATCTTCTTTATTTTTTAACGAAAGCCAAAATACCAAGTTTCGTTGATATAATTTGAAAAACGTTCATACAAACTTTCATCCCCTATTTCACCCCTTTGTGAATTTTCAAAAATGTTGAAACACGTACGCTAGCCCAAATGCTAAGTTTCACGGCTATAACTTGAGAAATAAAGGACTCATACAAACTTTCAACCCCTATTTCACCCCTTTGGGAATTTTCAAAAATGTTGAAACACGTACGCTAGCCCAAATGCTGAGTTTCACGGCTATAACTTGAGAAATAAATAACTTGAGAAATAAAGGACTCATACAAACTTTCTACCCCTATTTTACCCCATTGGGGGTGGAATTTTGAAAAATGTTGACGCACACTTATTCTTATTTTACCAAAAGCCCAAATGCTAAGTTTCATGGCTATAACTTGAGAAATGAAGGACTTTCATACAAAGTTTCAACCCCTATTTAACCCTTTTGGGGGTGGAATTTTGAAAAATTGTGACACACGTACTTCTTTATTTTTTACTGAAAGCCAAAATACCATTGTTCGTTGATATAACTTGAAAAATGTTTTGAGAAATGAAGGAATTTTTTACAAACTTTCATCCACCATCCTTTGGGTGTAGAATTTTCAAAAATGGTGAAATAAATACTTCTTCATTTCTAACTGAAAGCCCAACTGTTAAGTTTCATGGCTATAACTTGAGAAATGAATGACTTTCGTACAAACTTTCAACCCCTATTTTACCCCTTTGGGGGTAGAATTTTGAAAAACTGTGACACACGTACTTCTTTATTTTTTACTTTAAGCCAAAATACCAAGTTTCATGGATATAACTTGAGAAATGACGGACTTTCATACAAACTTTAACCCTCTATTTCACCCCCTTAGGGGTGGAATTTTGAAAAATCCTTCCTTAGTGTGCGCCTACGTCACAAAAGGAACCTACTGTCAAAATTTTAAGATTCTAACCCCAGCGGTTTAGGCTGTGCGTTGATATATAAGTCAGTCAGTCAGTCAGTCAGTCAGTCAGGACTTTGAATTTTATATAAATAGATTATGTAACTTTTGAGGTTGTACACCAATTAAATTTTTTTTATATGATTTATTGCCGGACGGGCAGTCTGATGTTAATAATAATTTCCCTTACTTACATCTCTTTTGTTGAATACATTTTCTGTTTGCATACTAGTTTGTAGTTTTCTGTACTGTTCCCAAATTTATTATTAAGTACCATCTTATCTGTAACCCACATCCTTAAAGCGAGTTGTTTACGCGACCTTAATTATCTTTATACGGTTACGCAAAGGTCTGTTGCTATGTTCCTCTAATCGTTCTAATGAACCTCGTTTGCTCATTCATTAGAATTAGATAATTATCGAAATGTAGTTTATCAGTTCAAGGAGCCTAAAATTCTGCTCGTTCCATATAATGCGCTGTTATGCATTGTAAAAGTCGTTTGCTGGTAACCGATTTGTTTACTACTGATAGCGAAATGAATCGTTACATAACTGGTACTTGGTAGCTGTTAATTAACAACGCCCTTATATCGTTACGCTTATTATGGCCAAGAATTTAATTTTAAGGTTCTTGAAATATTGTTATTTTTCGATTTCCGTAACATCTTGCATACATTCGTGTCACGTATTACATATCTGTATCGCTGAAAATAAAATACTTCAGTGTTTTTTATTCGTTTGTTTTGTGAGTGTGTGCCTCTCGGTCTGTCTTCCTGCCTCTCTGTCTGTCCGCTACGCTTTCGCGGTCTATCTGTTTAACCGATTTGTCGAAATTTGGTACGAAGATAGGTTACAACTTACATCCAATGGAAGGACATAGGCTAAAGGCTACTTTTTAATCCGGAAAATAAATTGATCCCACGGGAATTTCAAAAACCTTAATCGATGCGTACGAAGTCATGGGCATCTTATAGTAATAGTAGTTTGTGATATAAGGGCGGTAAATAGGTTTTTACATACGAGTTGACCAATGTCAGCCCGATGACGCCAGTCGAGGGCTGACCATCGTCACGAGTTTGTTAAAACCTTAACGCCCGTGTATCACACGATATTTTTCAATACATTTGTGAGAAAACTTGAAAATAAAACTCGAGTAGGTATGTACAAGGTACTCACTAGAAAATGGTTTCTCACGCCCGTACTTATTTCGAGATTTTTGGCGGCTATTAAGTAATAGCGCGATTTTTTTCTCACATCTAAAATACCTAATTGTTGATTTAATTTTATTATTCCACAACACTTATACCACTCATATTATTTAATAATTTATAAGAAAAACTCAATGAAACTTTTAAAAATAGCGCGCACTGTTTAAAGATTTAGTATCTACGGCGCGTTGTTGTGATGGCTTTTTTTTTAATTGGCTTCATGGCTCTAGGTTCTAGCTCTTAACTCCCAACCTGGACTATTCAGCCTTTACTTTTTTGATTAAATAAAACTTAAAACAATTTTAATTAATTATATTAAATACAATTTTTTATTTCATGAATTGATTTCATCATCTACATCTAAATGTTATTATTTTTTAGGTTTTATTTTACTTACAAAGTCAATAGGTACCATTATGAACCTTCTTGCAAGAAAACTTTTTATTTATAAGTGAAGTAGACTTAAAAAAAAAAAAAACTGCAAATTTACTGCACGAGGGCAGTAAATTCTGCAAATTTACCGCACGAGGGCAGTTAATTTAACTTACAAGCCCTGTTTACTGCCTCTGTAAGTGCATTTTTCGATCAAGTGTATTGAAAAATATGTTTACTAATTGTAAATCCTCTAATATTTCACCCGTTATAATTATTACTTTTTCTCTGTCGATCTTCATGAAATGTTTTAGCTGTTAACTTGTGTACTATTGAAATTATATGAGAAACATCCAAGTGTGGTGAGACAGTGACTCAAGTGTTATGTAGCTTCCTATTAAAAAAAATGCCGCTGGCGTCTATACCGCATTGCGCAACCCGTCGTCATCTAGCTAGTGATTTATGGAATCCATGGCATAAAGATCTCTCGGCCGAAATTTTCTAATCTTGTTTTGAGCTGTCCCACGTTCCATAGCGTATCGCGAAATATTTCACAGCTTTTATAATTTTGTTTTTACGGGTTTGATAAATTAACATGCAAAATAAAATTTTAAAATAGTCTTTATGCGCTATAAAAACATTCAGCTGCGGCGATTTATGTAAGTGCTCTAAAAATGGGCCGCGTGGGCTTGTGTCATTCTCTCAAACCGGTTCCAGTTTTATTTTTATGTATTTTTGGGCTGTCGTACAAGAATGTTAAGATTTAAAAGTCTAGTTTTGTTTTTTGGTATTAATTATTACGAAGGCGTTCATTGGTTTTAGCGCTAAATATTTTTAGGGTTTCGATACAAAACAATGAACCTTTTAGCACATGAATAGATATTTTAGTCGACTACACCCGAATCGCGTCGAATCGAATCGAGTCACATTTGTTCCGTACATGTAAAACTTTTGTACGCTTGCTAATCGATATATCTACGGCGAATTATGGCAATTCGATTCGACTCTTCTCAGCGTAGGTACCTAGTGGACGCCAGCCTTCATAGTTTGAGTCCGTCTGTCTGTCTAAAGGGCAAAACACACAAAGGTCGGGCGCCCGTCACCCGCCACCCGTCCGACCCGCGCCCTCGTTCTGTGTGATGTCGTCCATATAAATACAAGGAATTCAACCCGCCGCGCACCCGACCCGAACCGCGCCCGACCCGTGCTTGTTCCCTGTGTGTTTTGCGCTTTAGTGTTACATCCATCTTATATGTCTGTAAGAGGCTCTTCAGTTGAATTTTGGTACAGGTATAGATACTCGTACCTGTTTTAACGTAAGCAGACAAAATGTTTAAAAAAATCAGGACACCCCTGGAACATGAAAAGTGAGAGCTGAAAAAAAATTTTGGTTTACCCCTCGAATGATGGATACCTCATAAAACCAGTATTTTAAAATCATTATGAGCTGAAACCTTAGAGAACTTAAAAAAAACTAAGTAGCGTCTACGAAATACTGACTCAAATTTTTGCGCCTTGTATGACTACGGAACCCTACCTTATGAGTTTTTTAACACGCACTTGACGAGTTATTTGATTCTAGTCGACTCCTTGCTAAGTTCCAGTGACTTTATACGGAAACTAACTCCAACTGCGTTCGTTTCGGAATGGGTGTTAATACTTAATACATAGTACCTACTTAACCCACTTGCAGGCGAGCATTGCTATATGGTTTCAATGGGATGCCTTATTATTTCTAGCTCAATTTCACACTATTAGAACTTGTAAGCAGTCCTCCATGCCGAGACAGAATATATTATTACACATAGAGGATACGTATGTACGTTGTTTAATTTACAATTAAATAGACGATGCCCGCCACTTCTTCCGTGTGTATTTATATTTTTATCTGCCCGGGGGAACTTCTTATCCGAGACAAAATATAGCCTATGTGTTATTTCAGGCTATAAGCTAAGCTATCTCCAATGGAGATAGAGAATGGAGATTCTCTATTCTCAACAGAATCAATTCAGTCGTTGTAGCGGGAACTCCTTAATTTTCCGGGATAAAAAGTAGCCTATGTCCTTCCCCGGGATATAACCTACCTCTATACCAAATTTCAGCAAAATCGGTTGAAAAGATGGGCCGGGAAATCGTAGCAGACAGACAGACAGACAGACAGACAGACAGACAGACAGACAGACAGACAGACAGACACACTTTCGCATTTATAATATTAGTATGGAATTAGTATTGATAATATGTACATTGTACGTACATAAGTTACATATTCCAATCTGTATATTAATTTCCCGCAGAAATTGGCCTTGGAATTGAAAGGATTTGCCTTATTCATATGTATGAAAAAATATCACATTATTCATACTCATGATGATTGATGTATTGTTTGCCGTCATTTGCTGGTTTTCAGCAAAGTTAACCTCGTCACCGATTAATGATGATGTCATTGCCTGTGATATATCATATTGCCCATGAGGGATGAGCTTGTCATAGCTTATTTTACATTACTTACGTTATGTTACTCTAATTTTATTATTTGGTGTAAAAATAGCAAATATTATAAAATAGATCATGCCCTTAACTTAGTTCGTGTGGATTTAGGTTTTTTGAATATCCGGTCTTTGATTGTGCTTTGTTGCAAGTGCAACCTGTCTCTGTACCAAAACTGTACTGTTTCTTCAAAACTGTTTGAACAGAAGGGTCGTGAAAACGTAGCATTAGCAGACAGGCAGCCTGAGAGATGAATACACCAACATACAGAGACATTTTCGCAATCATAATATTAGTATGGATATTCAGCATTAAGATATTTTAATAAAATTATGTAGGTACCTTAGAATAACTACCTATAGAAGGTATGTTTCCAAACAACACCTCAAAACGCAAGCTACAAATTCGCTATGTGTGCTGTGTTTACTTGCCTCGTAAACGCAAACATAATGTTGCCAGTTTAAATGTTTTCCCCCTAAAAGTTGGGTAAGTAATTGGTTAGTTTGTTTGTAGCATTATAGCTTCTAAAACTAAGCTAACCAGCTTTTTTCGGACTGCGCGAGCGTCGTACGATGCCATTTATGGCACCAATTGAACGGCTTACATTTCGCGAGTGTACTAGGTTTCTATAGGTAGTTATAAAAGAAGAGCACAATCGAAAAAATGTTACCTACAATTGAGTGGATAGAGGAAAAAGCTTAACGTCCTGACCAATCCCCGGTTGCGTCACCGCTTTCAAACGCCTCAACCCACTTTGATGATGTCATTTATGCCATCACCGTTTGCAACTACAATACATATACTATATTGAGAATATCGCTAATTTATGCGTATTTTATTCCAAATGCCTTATTTTGCATACTTTCAACATTGCCAGGTCTTTTAGAGAGACTTTCGCTTCTTTGTTTATTGGGGTTCTCTTGACATAACTACTAGTGACCATTTGGAACGTCCCTTACTCTACTTTATTCTCGGTTCGGTTATGGTATCGTTATCTATTAACGTGTAAGAAGTACATTTGCATGCAAACCTAAAATATAAGAAGATCGGATTTAACTTGCACAAAATGTATGTTAAGACTGTTTGAGTTCCGTATGATATGTTTGACTTCATATCATACGGATTTCTATGTAAATTCTGATGAACTACTGATTACAACCGCGGAGCGCAGCACAGTTTGTTTCACGTAACTAACTTACCATGGATCTGTCCCTAATCCATGCCTTTATAAGTACAGACTACTTTATGTTGGGACTTGGGGGCAAATGCTACGGAACCATTTAACTTGTTTAGATGTTATCATGAATTGTATTTTACGACCTCTAAAGGCGATTAGCATTCGCCAATCGCCATCAAGTCAACTTTGTTTCTCACGTCATTTTTATTGCACTTTAACGATTTCACTGCACATGTTTCACTTTTATCCGATTATTTAACAGGCTTAATTATAGGACTGTTCAACATGCAATTCTTGTAGCTTCTGAGTTGCTTTAGTCATTTTTCTTTGAGTTTCTGACAGGTTTTATTCTGTATATTTTTTATATACTTAGATGTATTTTATAAATAAAATTAAACAGACCTTAAAAATCTTTAAGCTATAGGTGGCAACATTCTTATAAACTTCACTCTACATTCTCACGGGCTTTACTGTAATTTAGATAATTCTTGGTTATTGTAATTTGTGATTGTAAAATTGTTTTTCTTTATAATTTATTTTTAATTCTGACTCAAATTGGATTTGGTGATTTTAGACTATAATTGTAGGATATAATTTTATTTTATTTCTATTCTATTTAATTAGAGAAATTGTTAAAATCCTAAAAGTTTAACGACTTAAGTTTTACGAGGCAGCTACGTAAATTGTGCACCCTATCCCCAAATACAAGCTATCAGCCAAGTTGTGCGTGAAGTTATGACAATTATATTTACAATTTTACTGATCATGACGCAAATGATAAACGACAATAGGTTGTATAATTATTGTATCAGTCGCATAATATTAGATCTAATCAATAATAATCATAATAATTAATAAGTGTTATCTATAACACTTTTTCATTCGAAAGAAATTTTCCTTTTAAAGATTCTGCAGATAAGACTATAATATAATAATTATTGTAGGTATACTCTTGCTTCAAAGACGCCTACCGTTCATTTTTTTTTTTATTGGTGATAGGCTTGCGCTTGACGACAATCATGCTTAGTGCAAAGCAATGATGAGGTCTAGGTTGGAACGCGCTTGCCTAGAAGATGCCTATTCACTCTTGCATATGTAAAATATCCTACTGAAATTCCTTATTTTGAAGGTTTCGTTCCTTGCCAGTTTAACTTACCATAGTACTTTACCATAGGTATTCTTATTAATTAGTATCGTGCATAAGATAATAATCTTGTTTTTTTTTTAAATATAGGAGTAGCCGAAAAGGATCAAGGTCAATTACAATCAATGCCGTGTGATTCTTATAGGTCTTTGACTGCCTCGTTGCCAAACAATGAGTTGTCATGTGCTCAGCAAACCGTAAAAATGTCTTGATATCTACCAAACCTATCAATAACTATTGTGATTGATCATAAAGTTTTGCTTTATGTTTTATGTTCTCTCAGATTACGTCATGCACCACAAAGTTTTTATATTCGCACTATGGCGGTCCTCGGTCCTGCTCTTTCGCGGCGCTCATATGTTACGCCGTCTCTTTCTGGCGGTCGTGGCGACAGGCTGTCTGGTTGATTCGGGCGGCCACCGCCACCGCGTCGCAAACAAAACCCTAGGTCACGGGCGCTGGACTCGTTTTCCTCCACAATTCACATTTCACGATATTGTAGTCTCCCCGCTACCATCGGACCGCATTTACTTACGGCAGGGGCCGCAATTAGTGTCTCGACGAATATCAGGGTCCACGGAATTCCGTTTCCGGGAACCATTTTGAATGCACTTGTCAAATTAATGAACTTTGTGGGTGAAAGGAACCATTTCTATAATTGGTTGGCCTTGGCAATTTCAAAATGTGTTTACACTTCGCGCTTTTGCAGCAAAAAATAAACTTGACATTCAAGATTTAGTTTAGGTATACTTTGAATGGAACGCTTTCAATTCGCTGAGTTGATGAAATCTGATAGGCGACTGACCGGGACTGCGTGCCAAGTAATACATTAGCAACTCATTTGAAGATTGTGCTATGCCAAGATGGGGAGGACTGACGAACTGACTGTGATTGGACGTATTTCCTCAATATTTATACAGTAAATAGCTGATGCCCGCGACTTCGTCCGCGTGGTATTAGTTTTTTAATTCCTAACGGGAACTCCTTAATTTGCCGGTATAAAAAGTAACCTACCTATGTCACTCTCTCCAGCTCCTCAACTTTACCCATGCAAAAAATCACGTCGATCCGTTGCTCTATGGCGGCGTGATTGAATGACAAACCAACAAACAAACACACTTTCGCATTTATAACATTAGTATGACTTGCGAATTATGAGTATCGTTAACCTTTCTGTGCTGCGTTGGAGGAAAAATATAAAGGTGTGTGCTACCAAAGTTTCATTGACCAACATTCATAACTTGTCTGATACTCATAGCTATCTTGTATTAAAGGCCAACTGGGTCTGCCAATAGGTAATAACCTTTGTAAGTACATAGCATATTTGCAGCTTGAGCTGCTGTTTAATTATTTACGAGTCCTAAAATGGAACTAGTTTTTTTTTACATCACTACAAGATAACCCTTGAGTGCAATCGCACTAATAAGTGATGATGCAGTCGTAGCGGGCTAACCTGTTATGCCGCGGGGTATGGCAATTATTGGTTTCTACTTTCTACACGACATCGTACCGGAACGCTAAATCGCTTGGCGGTACGTCTTTGCCGGTAAGGTGGTAAGCTACGGTCGAAACCTCCCACCAGGCAAGACCAGAGAAAATTCAGAAATTATAAATTTCTGAATTGACCCTGCCGGGGATCGAACCCGGGACCTCCCGGGAAAACGCTCACCACTGAGCCAGAAAGGTCGTCACAAGTCACAACCCTACCAATCTAAGTGTGAGCCAGCAATTTTGTATTCTCCACAATACGTAACATTATTTTTAGTGGTTACGGGACACCGCGTAGTTTCCGACTGCTTCTCATTGTGGTGGTCTTTATTGTTTGTTTTGTTTCAGCTTTTATAGTTTCCCTTAAATAACGACCGACTCACACAGGTCGGTTTACGGCCGTCCGATTTTATGGCGATCCTTTATTGCTATCAATATCTATCGCGCATGATGATTTATACCATGCAAATCGTCGGCGCCTGTTTTAATTAAATGTTTTGTTTATTGGTTATTATTTATTTCTTCAAGTACTGTTCTTTAGTGATGAATCACGTTTCATAATCGTGTTCATCGTTAAGTTCATTGTTTAGGAGTATAATAATTATAATCATAAAATATACTTTTATTTCCCAGTTCATCGACTTCATAAAAATACGTATCTACTACCAGTACATGGACATACTTCGAGTTGTGTAAATATCTAGAGGAGTGATATTATTAGATTACTATATTCCCAGAATGAGTGCTCAAGCGTCACCAGAAGAAATGTGACTTGTGAGTGACTGATGTCTTCCTGCCAATTTTTTTAATTTCGTCCAATTTTACCTAAACTGTATTTTAAACTCTATGGCATAAAGAATACATGAGATTTTGTCGTGAGTTTTGTTAAGAGTTACCTTTTAAATTTTAAGTAGGTAAGTACATATTTTCTTCATTTCCAGTTAATCTATTAGCGATTTTAAAGTAGTTATTATTGTAATATTTTAAAGTATTATTTGCTTTCCCCGTTTTAAAACTAAATTACCTTTCTGAGATAGAAAAATCATATTATTGTGTGTAACGTGACCGAACAACTTCCTAACTTTGGATAAAGCCATTATTAAAGATGGCAACTCTTAATGACGCTAACAGAGCAAGCAACACTCTTACCGCGGTCTATATTTAAATGCAAATAAAACCTTGTAAAGTAGGTACCAAGCACTGAACGTTAACAAAAAGCAATTCATCTCGCATTAGCGGACTGACCGCAAAAAATCATGATCCATGACATCACCTCTCTTATGGTAACAAAATTACAAACATAGCAAGTAACTGGTTCTATGCATAGCTAAGTTGTTTGGAAGAGTTGAAAATCAAGATCAATAATTTAATCGAAAGTACAGTTAACTTTGCGACCTAGATGTTACTGAAACGCTTTCTTATCAATATTTATCAGAATAACAATGTTACAATAATTATATTAGAATTTGATTATGGAGATGTCTCTAATCAGTTGCTGGTTCTATTATTATTATTATAACTCGACAACGGTTTATATTATAACGTATAGCGGAAATCGATGTTATGAAAATTGATCCCATGGCCGCATTACTGTAGAATGTAGTGATTCTACAGTAATGCGGCCATGGGATCAATTTTCGTCAACTGAAAATAGCTAATTATTGTTGTCGTCAATATCTTTGTAATACTTTATGGTTACAATGTAAGCATAGCTTGTAAGTTGTATAATTATCATGACTTATAAATGTAGGATATAGATATTTATTTTCTACAGGAGTTTTCTTATTATGTAGAGTTTAGAGAAACAACACGAAAAGCCGCCGGGACTTAGGCTTAGACAAATTAGGCTGATATTTTTACTCCCGGTTCCCTCATCAGCAAGATCCATAATAAATATTACTTAAGTTCCGTTCAAAGACATCAGGTCCATATGTAAAGTTTAATGCTTGCAAAATCGATCATATTGAAATCAATGAACCATTAAATGGAAGACGCACGCGGCATTCGACACCGGTGGCATTGAACTTCAAAATGTTCTTCCAGATGTTGAAATACGAAGCAAAACTCATGCTTACAAAATAATATAATGCATGTTTGAAAACGGGTATTACATTTACTTTGTTATGTGTAAATAGGGTAAAATTCAGTAGTTTAAACTCAAGGATTGCCAACAGGGATATACAAAATCGGTGATGAAGAAACTTGTAAGAATGAAGAAGAATGAAGAAGAGGACAAGGGCTTTTGAATCGTCAAGTAAATCCTACCACTGGTTCGGTTTGCTTTTCCTACCAAGCGGAATTCATGAATTTCTGCGGTAACTTGAAGTTTTAAGTAACGCACTAATTTAGTATCTTCTGACCGTGGTTCCGTAATTAATAGCAGAGGACGTCATGGTGATATTTTCTTGCGTGCATCCCTTATCACTAAGTGGTCCAGGGTTAGCGATTGTATATTACCTATAAGTAAAAAAAACTTGTACAGATTTCAATGCTCATCACGAATAAAAGCAAAACATGAAACAATATAATTTTATTGCGGCGTGATTAATATACGTTTTAATATTCTTGGCCGGTCACCGATAAGCGATAACCCATCTCTTTCCTTTCGCCCGATGCACGCATAACAACAATGCCCGTGTAACTTTGGCGATGATGTCAGCCCTCCTTTAATGATGCCCCCGCTCGCCTCCGGCGTTTCACCGCTCGCCGTTTTGCGTCTTATTTTTCTTACAAGTGTATTCACTTAAGGTTAACCTTCTCAGGAGGTATTCCGTACAATTAATACCTCACCGAATAATATGGAATCAGTTGTCTGTAAAGCTTAGGTTGTAAGTGATTGTTCTAGTTCATCGAATAAAGAGCACTCAATACAACGTAGTAGGTAGTTACGTGGGTGCAACCAAACTTTGATCGACGTCTTTCGATATGATTGGTGTCATATCTTATCTGAATCCCAGCGGGGTTGCTCCCTAATATTGTTAATGTATTCCATAAATCTCCCCGATATTTAATTTCGTTAATTCGCTAAAAATTTTGCAAAATAAAAATACCCTTATGCAAAACGGCCAAAACAGTACGGCTTATACAGTTTTTTTTATCCACTGCCCCAGCTGTTTTGAGTTTTGCCACAGCTCGATGTACACTGTATAGAGGTTTCTCACCGCAGTGAAATAATTTTATGGCCGGCTCGCATCGACCGGTTGTTTTGCAATTTGGCACGTTTGTAGCGCTACCACCATGTTTGCATATGCTCAGACTTATCCTATTTAAGGATTATTACTATCGCCATTGCATCCATCGCTCCATCCATCCACGGACATCGCTCCATACTTCAAGATTCATATCTTGAAGTATGGACCGGTTCAAATGCCGAGAATTTATAATTTCTGAACTTTCTCTAGACTGACTCTGGTGGGAGGCTTCGGCCATGGCATGTTACCATCCTACCGGCAGAAACATAAGCTACGTATTTAGCGTTCCGGTACGATGCCGTGTAAGTACAGGTCTAAAATATAACTGCCGTACCTCTAACAGGTTGGCCCACTAACTTCATAGACTGCATCATCACTTACCATTTGATGAGATTGCAGTCACGGGCTTACTTGTTGTGGAATCAAAAAATAAAAAAAACTTTCAAAATCCTTTTGCCATGAGTGGATAATGGATATCAAGTGGCGTCCTTCCCAAGTGCACCAAATTAGGTTCAATGGTGTGCCCAATAACTTTAGTTAACTACTAAAATATTCGTCCACAGTCCACACTCCACACATTCGCCAAATGGTTGTTTCATCCAAGCCAAATGTATATCTTGTCATCATCATCCATCTATCTATCTATTTTGTCTTTTTTTAAGGCACCCAACTACTCAGCCATGGTAACCCTACACATATGAAATGCATATTTTGCTCTCAAGAACGTCTGGGCCCTTGAAATCACCGCAACCATTTATTAAAGTAATGCCCCCGTAATACATGAGTATTATTTGGAGAAGTGAATCCATCATGAAAATGCTTGAAATTATCAAGACATTGCCCTTCGTACGCTTCAACTTTAGCTCTTTTTTTTTTAATTTTGGCAAAGCAAATTGTTTTTTTGAGCGATGATTAATAAAGACCTGTCGGGCACCTACAAATTAAAACCATCTTTCGATATACAGTGTAAGATTGCAGTTGCTTGGTGGACATTATTAATTAAAATAGATTGTAATGTTAATATAGCAGGAAACACTTGATCGACGGTATCCATAATGTTGTTTTATAGCTTCCCTTGATAGGGATATATTTAAGCGGTTTCATTTAATATACGCACGATATTTGATGTTTTTGTTTTAAAATTTATGATGATTTCTAGTTTCTTGGTAAATTAATAGATCTCCTGGGCTAGAATTTAGAGAATCTTGATTAACCATTATATATATTGGACATCGAGATAATGTTCTTGTAGTTACATAATATAAAATAGTGGACCAGGGACCTTGGTAATAAATCTTAAATATGAAAGTGGTGTGTTTGGAGGTATGTTACTCTTTCACGTCACTATGACTGAATCGATTTGGATGAAATTTGAAATGGAAATAACTTCTATCCCATAATACTGAACACAAATTTTATCCCGAAAAATTAAAGAGTTTACGAATCAAAACCTGCGCACGCGGGCGAGATCGCAGGCATTATCTCGTCAGTAATTGTAAAAAAATATGTGTGAGCTTGAAAACGTTTTACTTATCATTTAAACATACCCTCCTTTAGTTAAATCCTGCCCTTTTTTTGCTATAAGGGTTAAGAAATAAACAAACATCGCATCGTGCTAATTACAGGTAGGCCACTTGTAAGCTTTAAAAGTTTAACGTGGGCCTCAAGAGCCTTGGACATTTGGACACGATGATTTGTGTAATTTGTACATCACTTGCACCCCACATCCTACCGCAGTAAGCAATAATTAAGTCTCCCTCTAGGTCTTGCCCGCACTTACAAAACAGTGTGATACAAAAAAAGTACCTACTTAATAGAAAAAGATTTCGCATCGTTTCCCAGTAAATTAATTATTTGGAATGAATTTAAAAAAAAGTCATAATATGTAGTTATAAATTACAAAGGTTTCTACAAAAACGATGATAATGTCTTCCGTTTACATAAAGTTATTGTGTAAACTGTAACTTTAAAATATTATAATTTAATATATTATGTACTTATATACTTACTACTTTTATGTTTTGAGTAAAACAAAAACATGTCATATCATTTCTAAAAATACCACCACTATGCGGGTGCATCATGCCAAAATTTTCATTAGGATTTGTTTTGTTTCACGAGACCTTAAAAAGCTTAGTCAAACGAGATCGATTTCATGCCTAGGAACAGCTCCTATTTGGTGAAGTAATCGATATGGCAGACCGTCTGAAGAGGCTTAACCCGCATACACATACATCCGCGGTTAAACAATGAACTTTGTTGTGACTTACTAGAAGGGATGTTGGGTGGCCCATGTTTCTATTTGTAATGTTGTGATGCTGCATGGATTTTGATTAGAATATAAATTAAAGGACTTATTTATTGCCAGGAACTTATGTTAGCTCAAGAAATCCAATAAATTCAAAAATTATGATCAAAAGCTAAACAGTAGCGCGTAAAATCTTAAATAGACCCTTTCTCTTGCAGATGTAATTGCATAACGGCTGTCTATTCAGCTATTAATTAATTATTAAATTAATAACCGAACAACAACGGTGTTCAGAAAGTTGAAGCCAATGCTCGTCATTCCGATATGGTATTCTAACGGGACAACAGAAAATAAATCGCCACAAGCTTTCCCCTTTTATCTATTAGGAACATAACATCCAGTGACATCTTACAACCCGCTTACGTCTGACTATCTTAAGGAAATAATTAATTAAATTCATTAGTACCGCCGGGCTGTATTTAAACCGCGACTTCCTCCCAGGTTTTCAGTTACGCACTCGAAGACATTGACGCCGTTTGCTTTTTTCTCTAAGCGTTTGACACGATCCCTATCTCTTTATTCTTAGAAAGTTCCCGTTTGTCCGTGTTATTAACCTCTTCGAATGTAATTTTAGCGACTAAAAAAGGTGCTCATTTAGCACGGCCGCGGTTGATCAAAGCGGACGTTGGGTTGTGACTTGTGGCCATCAAAGTGACAGGAGTATAGGTCGGATTCACAGATCAGAGAAACAAGGGAGATATGCCTATGAACCAAATTGTATAGAAACCTGCTGTCGCCAATTTATCCCTACCACTTGATACCAATACACATGCAACTAAATAAAAACAATAGATGAAGTCGCACTAACACACGCATACCGATAGGTAAGTGCATGAAGCACGAACCAATATACACTTTATTGTTTAATATACAGCGTTCAATTTCAATCACCGTGCATCTTACTCACACGAACGTCAAACGTTGTCGATGTGCTGTGCAAAATTACACTTTATTGATCACCGTACAGCGTTCCATTTCAATCACCGTGCTTATACTCACACAAACGTCAAACCTTGTCGATGTGCTGTGCAAAATTCAATAGTGGTTGACTAAAACGGATCTATCGATATTCGATGCTCAATTTCTTAATATTTTGGTTTTTGACAATGACTAGGTATCTATTATGAAAAGTGATATATTACTTATGTACCAAAAATAATAAGATGTTACAAATCGTCTACATATTAGATTATTTTTAACCGACTTTTAAAAAAAGGACGAGGTTCTTTTTGTGCACATCAGACCATTTTTTCTTCAAGTTTGTTTGTTTGTTTGGGTGAATTTCAAGTACACATTGATCGAAAAATTACGCGAAAGTGTGTTTGTTTATTGGTTTGTCCTTCAATCACGCGGCAACGGAGCAACGGATCGACGTGATTTTTGGTATGGGTATAGTTGAGGACCAGGAGAGTGACATAGACAGTGACTTTTTATCCCGGAAAATTAAGGAGTTCCCGCGGGAATCAAAAAAACTTAAACCAAGCGGACGAAGTCACGGGCATCAGCTAGTTTATAATATGAAGGGTAACAATTAGGCACAAACAAAACTTTTAATACACAAATAACGACATTTATAATACAATAATAATAACGACAATTTGTAATATGTCTTAAGGCTAATAATAAAAATTAAAAAAAAATTACAAGTTTCTTCAAATCAAACAAAAATAATGGCACTTTTTCATAAGCTTAAAATTATACAAATATACCTACACCCGAAAAATTATAAAATTTTTCTTTACGATTAAATAAATGGGACAAATATAATAGCACTTTTTCTTATGACTAATCAAAACTTAAAAAAACAATGAACATAATAGGTATCTCAATAAATAGCACCTCTTCACCTTTTACTCTTTTATTTTATAGGTTTATATTATTTTCTGTATGCTATGTTTATTACTACTTTATTAAATTAGGTTTTTCCCCTCAGTTATTTCATTTATATTTTAAGGTTTAAACTCACTATAATAATTATCAAACTAGCGATCCGCCCCGGCTTCGCATGGGTAGCACTAATAATCCTAATAGTCTATAGCCAGGGGACAGTAGGCAAGTTTTCCTTTTTTATATTACATTGTAAGAGTACGCCCCGTCCTCACCACACCTGCCACAGCCGCCAGCCCGCCATGATGTAGGACAATTTTTATCTTAATTAGATACTTGAGATGAATAACATATTTATTTTGATAAGGATTATTAATAATATGAAGGGTAACAATTAGGCACAAACAAAACTTTTAAACTAGGTCGGTAAAAACATCTTCGCAAGTAAAGCATTGGTTTAGACCAAATTTGAAAATCATAAAAATGGTTATTGTGAGTCAACCTTAAAAGATAGATACATGCTATCCCAGACTTTTTTTAGAACTTTTTAAGAGGAACAATTCCACCATACAATAATTGTTTTCGTGTAACTTTAACTGTTTACGCAGCGCACGCCATCTAAGCTTTCAAAAGAGACGAGACTTAGTTCACATTATTGCAATTTTCGTAAGGACCTCAAATTTTATGTAAATAAAATATTACTCGCTGATCATGTAGCGAAAAAAAAAATTTAAATTTAAAAAAAAATCTCTGAAAAGAAAAAAAAAATCTCTTAAATATGCAAATGAAATAATTATATTTCTATCTACATCTATTTTCACTATCTGTACTTCGCGTTATATATAATAAAAACTGTGTGCAGGTTTTTGGTATGGTGACAAGGTTACTTACCAAATTACGTTTATTTTTATAATTTGCATCCAGTTCACAATCAATACGTACTTTGGACGTGGAAGGTTCCACATAATTCTGTCAACAATATCATATATTGGCACATTGCAGTTTAAGGTACTGTGAGCAAACTAAGACAATAAACAACTATTCAGTCCATTCTTTAATAATTATATTTTCACTGAAGAAAACACAATTCTAATGAGTATGGCAGCATGGTCTAATTACATCCATTTTAATTTTTCTAGGTAAGTTTAGTTTATTCTAGTTAGGAACCAGGTTTATGTATGTGATCATAATTTATAATAATATAATAGGTATTTGGACTTATGGACTAATATTATAAATGACAAAGTGGGTCTGTCTACGCTTTCAAGGAACCACCTTTTCAACCAATTTAAATAAAATTTGGTATAGACATAGATTGCGTCTCGGGGAAGGACGTATGCTATATTTTATCCCGGAAAATCAGGATTTCCCGCGGAATAAAAAAAAACTTAAGCCAGGCGGAGTCACGCCAGGCGGAGTCATTAAGTCACGGTCATTATCTAGTAGGTGTTATTAACGTACAGTCAACACAAAACGCAACTTCAATGTTGGGATTGACCATTCGAAGAGCCGACGAACTTTCTTCAATGGTTGAAAGCACTTTGGCTCAAAGTGAGACGAGCATATTGTGCTATTTTTCGTAGGAAACCAGCTTGGACCCCTTCCTGTAGCATTTATCCACTTTTCTTTTCTTTCTGCATCCTTCGGATATCTTAAATATTAATATTAATGAGTGATATTATCCATACGTGAGTAATGAGTATCTACGTAAATTGACATTATATTAATTCACCTAGTATATTTTTATACGTTTCGTCAGCTAAGTAAGTTGAGTAAGTAAAAATAAAAATGGTAATAATTATAACGATAAATATAGTAGCTCATGAATATAACTCACGAATAGCAATTATTGTTTACTAAGTATGTACTATTAATTATTGTATCACAGATCATAGTTTGGTCGTCAAAATAATATCGACAACAATGTACTCGTATTTACATCGTCACATCCCTATCCCGTGGTACCCTATACCACGAAAATTGATCTATCGTGCTAGTGAAAGAATCGGTAAAGAACACCTAACCATTGCGTCGTAAGACCGGCCGATTCATTGATAGATTTCTACTAAGCAAGCAATGGTTTTTGTTCATAATGAGATATAGACTTGTCACTTTATTACATTTTGATACCGCTAAATAATGTTTTATTGGTTTTTAGGGAAAATTACAACAATATACTTGTACTTACATGTGAAATGAGATGCCATCTTTCATGTAATTCACTTTGCAGCTTGAATTTTTACAAACAACCACTGAACAACGCGGCATTTTGTTAAAAACCGAGAGAAGTGAAGCAATCTTTGAATGACATCCGACTAAAGACAAAAACTGTCATCTGGGCTATTTTGTGCCAGATGAGTTCGCACGCGCCACGCCCCCTTAGCACATCTCCCTTGTTTCTCTGATCTGTGGTCGGATTACATGATTTCCTTTTGTTTATAGGCGGCGCACTGTATTGTAAAGGGCTGTCTCATTTATCAAACGTCATAATTATCATGCACATGCCATTCAAAAAATGCGATATTTTGTTTAAATTTAAATAAAGATCTATAGTTCGCGCGCTAGACGAATGCAGAGCACATGTACGTGTCACCATACATAAGCTCTGCATTCAACTCGCTCGCAAACTATACATTATCACAAATGATTTAAAAACGTCTTAAATTAGGTATATCAAATGCAATTCGGTCCATATGAAATTGATTAAAGTTTGTATAGACATTTTCCGAAAAATAAATTTAAATTGTCAAAATTATGTGTTTGCTATCGCACGTCGCGATGACGACCAATTCTATATCCAAGTTGTCTACATGATTACATTGTCTCCATAACAACCAGGCTCCACTACACAATGAATCGATGCTAGCCGTGGCCGCGTATCGCCATCGGTATTCCATGATACTCGTACATTTCTAAAACCTTCATTTTTGACCTTTGCAGAAACGCAACAGAATAAAATTCATTACAAACTTTGTTATACGGATAACAGGAATGCGCAAAATAATCCAGACTAATATTGTAAATGCGATAGTGGTGTCTGTTTGACTGCTACGCTATCACTGCCCATTCTGTTCAACCGCTTTTGACGTAATTTGTGACAGACATATTATGTTATAATAGATTGCATCCGGATTCCGGAGAAGGAACAAAGGCTACTTTTTATCCCTGGTAATCACAGTGATCCCACGGATCCTCACAAAACCAAATCCAAGCGGACGAAATCGCAGCCTTCATCTACTCGTAGTATTACATGTTGAACTCCCATTGAGAAGATTGAAGTAAGAATACCTGCATAATAATGTTTAATGTTTTGTAAGTTGCAACATGGGATAAATGACATTAGTAATTCAAAAATACTATATCTCGTCTACATCATAAAGACGCTGAAAGCTAATAGTTTCTCGGAATGAACTCAGTTTTTAAAGATTCTCGTGCCAAAAACAATTATTATATCATGTAGTTCGTTGAATGTAATTAATGGAGAGTTTTCCCGCTGGCAGTGTTGCATGGTGACTCAATGACTGGGAAAATAGATAGAGACGAGCGGAGATTGTGAATTGTGATCGGTCGGTTAATATTAACCTTAGTAAAACGATGGCATTTAAGACTTTTAAGTTAAGACTACAGAGATTTATTGATCAACTAAATTACCAATAATCTACTTCCGAAAATGTTTTTTTTTCTAGTCTTTCTTATTTGGTTAGCTTTTTTATCGCTTTCCGGTGTCTTAACGGTAAGTCATTACATTTTTTACGCTTAATAAAGATTAAAGGAAATCTGCTCTTGCTATTAAATTTTTAATGTCTGTGTAATATATTTTTGGACGATGAATTATAAATATAAGAAATCCAAAAGTATGAAACCGTTACTTTTAGCATGCATATTACGCATGAAATGCTATTTTATTGTTATCTTCTTAATCAATCTTGAAGTAGACTTTTAATAGAATTTTAACCTCGGAAAACCCTACTTGCCTAATTGTTTGACAAAATAAGTAGAGTTTGACGACATAAGTATAATTCGGCTGTCCAGCGCGGAAATGCAGCCAGTATTCTCGCCACCATTCCACGCGGGCATGATTTATATAGTAATTAGGTTAGGCTAGCTAGCTTTAATTTTTATTGTATTGTTTTAGTATAATTTATGTAATGACATACTCAAATTCAAATAGACATCACGAATTCACGATTTATTAAGTAATCTTGGTACTTACAATACAACAAAGTAGATAACTGACCTACAGTAGTTTTTTTTTCATATTTACTTTTGACAGCTCGATGTTAATGATTGTAATAATAATAAGTAGAATGTTGTTAGTTAGCAAGTATAAATCGACCCGGAAAATGTCGCAAGCGAGACAACCATTTCGCTTTGCCTTGTTTTATTAAGAAATTCAAGCCTCTTACAATGTTGTATGTCCTTAGTATGGAGATACAGAAATAATTTGTCTTCAGCCGGGAGAAAACCCGGTGATTTGTCACGTTAAGAATTCATTTTAAAATGATTCTGACGACGTGCCTCAAAAATAACTTAATGGGGTCGTTTGGGCTGGACAAAGGAGGCATTGACCCAAATTCGGTAATAAAATCTTTGTTTTCAAAACGATTCTTATTAAAGGCACAATGATTCTGATTGAAAAATATATTTAAAAAATTATTGCAGGTTAATTTATCAATCAAGTTTACTGACTTACTGGATTAAACTCTGCTGTGATTATTTATTAACCATGGTGGAATACGTTACGTGATGTTTTATTGTCTGGATTGTTATTCTATTAATCATTACTTAAATGGAATTATTTACTAAAGCTTTTGCAGACCAAACTTTATTATGTAAATAAACCGCCAAATTAAAAAAAAAATAGGTTATTTTGATTTATTAAAATTACAGAACTCGTAAACACGAGGTTTTTTTTCAAGTGATACCCACTTTGAATAAATAGCTTTTGGACTTGGACTTTGAAAATTAAGTAAGTAAACAGATATTTGAATGGTCAAGATAAATTCCTCAAATATTTTTTCTTCGCAATAAAATTTACTCAAATGTATCAATAAATACGATTTAAGATTGTAAACTGTACATATGAACTGAAATATTTCTAAAATATTGTAGGTATGGAGCAACTTGAAACTTCCCAATGAATTTGAAGAACTTACTGTTCAGATGTGCGTAATGTATCTCGTAACTACTAAGAACGCCGACTCATAAGCATTGTGTCGTTTAATTGTCGAAAGATAAACAGTAGCGTGAGAGAATCGCCTACGGTCGATAGGCCACGGTTCTCATGGGCATTCCCCGTGCTTGCGCCTCGCAGAGCCCACACGATATTATATATTGTCCCGAGGAATTATATATTATGTCTCAGATGCGTGGGTTCGTAAACAAATAGTTGGCGCAAAAATACGCATACATATAGTTTATAATCTCCAATCTATATTTTGTAATGATTTGAAATGTCAACATTTTAGAGTTTTGTGATATTATTCGATGATTCTTTTCGCAAATCTGGTACATAAACTTACCTATGGTCCAGTTTTTGCATGTTTGCAAAACTACTTGTAACATAATAGTAGATTGTTACACAAGGGACGTAAGTAAGCTATTACAGAACAAGATCCAATTTGGCGCCAGTGCGAGCGCAGCTCGCATAGGGCGCTAATGGATCGCGTGCACCCGAGATATTTAGTCACACGAGCGAGCGCAGCGAGCGAGGGTGAATATAGTTCGAGGGTGTAATAGCTACTTGCAACCGAGGTAAGCATTCTACTTTATATCATTCTTGCGAGGTAAATAAAACATTGGTAATGCAAAATGAAATTTTAATTAGAATAATTAGCAAATTTAGAGAAAATCACTTTACGAACAAACTTCACAAACTTTCAGATCAAATGAAATGCCGCCATTTCCATTTTTTTTTTCGTAAATAGTTTTTCATTTTTTTTTTACGGCTCTGAGTTCCAAGGAGTTTTGCATAGTTTGAAATGTATGGAAATTAAATGCCGCCATGTTCAGTGTTTTTTTTTCAGTAAAAAGTTTTCTTACCATTTTATAAGAAAAGAGATTGTTTACCAAGGAGTTTTGCATAGCTTGAACTGTAATGTGAACATTACAATTCAAGCATAGTGCGACGTAATGTTGCCTTGAATTGCAAACACCAACTTACAAGGAGACTTTCCACCATAGTAATCCCTAGTTACTGAGCAAGTATGATATAAATATGGTTATGGCTCAAGTTAAGTGCCCCAGTAAAAACCTTATTAGTTCGTACTTCGTAGTCGTAAAAATTTATATTGATACAATTCGTAAGGTGGATAAAATTTATGTTGGTAAATTGAGACAATAATGTAAGGAATTACAAAACCCATTTTCGTAAAAAATCAATAATCAAACATCTAGTAAATAAAATATATTCAGAAGCAATTTTTTCCAAGGGACTAGAACAAATTATTTGGCTTTTGGCGCAAAATTTTTCTTTTACTCACTAGGAGAATGAGACCACTATGCCACTACGGCTTAAAATATATCAAGTTTTATTATTTTCAATGACTAGACTATAAAAGAACGTGCTATTTCCAAAATAGGTGCTTGATATCATATAATTTTACGAAACTATTCGTATCACCCACGACAATGTTTCAGCTAGGGCAAATGAAGTAACTCTTGACTCATGCTTGTCTAGTGTCCACCAATGTCGTCACTTCGCCTGAAGTGGCTTTGCACAATACAGGAATACACGGGCGTGTACTCGAGATGTTTGCACTTCATATAGATACATGTTTGATATCATGTCTTGTTCAAGATGAGTCCACACGAGTTTTTTGAACTGTGCTTTCGTCTGTTAGTCTTTAACAGTTATAAAAAACCGACCAAGTGCGAGTCGGACTCGCGCACCGAGGGTTCCGTACAAACCTGTAGTAAGTTTTAAATTATTAAAAAAAAAACTACTTACTAGATCTCGTTCAAACCAATTTTCGGTGGAAGTTTGCATGATAATGTACATCATATATTTTTTTTAGTTTTATCATTCTCTTATTTTAGAAGTTACAGGGGGGGGACACACATTTTACCACTTTGGAAGTGTCTCTCGTGCAAACTATTCAGTTCAGAAAAAAATTAGAAATATTAGAAACCTCAATATCATTTTTGAAGACCTATCCATAGATACCCCACACGTATGGGTTTGAAGAAAAAAAATTTTTTGAGTTTCAGTTCTAAGTATGGATTGGGGACCCCCAAAATTTATTGTTTTTTTCTAGTTTTGTGTGAAAATCTTAATGCGGTTCACAGAATACATCTACTTACCAAGTTTCAACAGTATAGTTCTTATAGTTTCGGAAAAAAGTGGCTGTGACATACGGACGGACACACAGACAGACAGACAGACAGACATGACGAATCTATAAGGGTTCCGTTTTTGCCAAATTTGGCTACGGAACCCTAAAAAATATGTTATTCTACACCTACACCTTTAACCGAATAGGGGTATGGGTTTCATATAATTGCCATGCCCCTAACAGTTTAGTCCGCTACCGTCCTTAGACTGCATCATCACTTACCATCAGGTGAGATCGCAGTCAAGGGCTAACTTGTAGTGGATTTAAAAAAACCTACTGCTAAATCCTTGCAGTGTACCTATTTTTAAAAAAAAATTGTAACTGATACAAGTTTCTTTAATGCTATCTTACCCTGTCATTATTTAGAAAAAATAATTTTAGATTGCAAGATCAGAGTAGGTAGGTACTAGACCTAAGTATATAAAATATCTAAATTAGGTCGGAGCCATTTGTATTACATGCCTATTAGATTTTTTAAAAATTTAGCGAATTTCTACAAAAATCATTGAGTTCTTCAAGATAATTGTGAAAGTTTTATAACGTACCTTTATCTTAATCTTTCGCATTATTATACGTTTAATGTTATGCTGAATATCTTACAAATAAAGCTTACCGACCGTATCTTTTGGAGTTGAAGGAACTAAGCAAGTCAAATGCATATTTACATAAGTTATTTAACTGGCCTCCTTAGTAACGTAATATTGACGACAAAATTGTGATATGAACGTTACCGCATTGTGTTACATGAGTTGTACAGTTTAACCTTGTTAATGGATTACGATGCTGTAGCATTTTGCCTAGCGGAAATGATACATAATACGTTGCTACATGCAAAGGTAAGTTAGTAAGTAGTTGATTGTTATCTACTCGGGTTCTTATTACGCGTAAATACTTTTGTTTTGGGACCGTACTTAGGTACTACTTACATTTATTTAGTTACGCAAGTAGAAACTGTAACTTTATCATACAGTTATTCGTTATAAGTTACGAAATATCGGATAAAAGGGCACGTCGCTTCACTACTGTAAAAAATGATATGCGTCTATGGAGTATTGGATTTTTGTCCATTGTTGCCTGTCAATAATTATGACACTTCATAGACGTGCTTATGTCAAAAGTAAAGTAAATGGTTGGACAAATATAGTGATGTGTTCACTTTGCCCGTTAGGATAAGTAATACTAAAGTTCAAATTTCGCCAATTTAGTAAGAACTTTAAAGTTCCTGTAAGGGATAACAAAAAATACAACTGTAAACTTGGATTCATTAGTCCGAACAACTTGATGCACTCGTCCGTGAATAATTCACATAACTTGTTCACAGGTATTTAATATCGGTAATCGGATACCGACCGCGGTCCCTGTGATAACGTGGTAAACACCGTCGCATTCTTTTCCAACATTCGCTTACACTGCACATACCATGACTGGTGGGGTTCTAGTAAAATCTGCTTACACCATGTCGGGACTCGGGAGTCGTGGCGTCTCTACTTGGCACCGGAAAATCAACTAAATTAGGCTTCCTTTCCCCCGGTGGTGTTTGTTGGTGTTGTTGGTGGTTATGGTCTGATTTTTTTCTTTTCCAAAGTACGAAAACTATCATTTACTTTGTCAGATAAGATACCTACATCTAAAAAAACATTGTATAGTGAAATTATATATGGCCAACTTCCTAAATATCATAAATATTGGCCATTTAAAGCACTGAGATCAAAATTATAAGTTTTTTGCTAGGCTTTTGTTGGCTTCCAAACTTGGTTATGTTTTTATTAGGTACACACATAAGATCTTATACTCGCCCTGTTCCAGAACTTGATATTAAAGTCAAAAATATTATAATAATCTATACTTCTATACTAATATTATAAATGCGAAAGTTTGGGATGGATGGATGGATGTTTGTTACTCAATCACGCCAGAACGCCTGAACGCATCTGGATGAAATTTGGCACAGAGATAGATTATAGTCTAGAGTCTGGAACACATAGGCTACCTTTTATTCCGGAAAATTAAAGAGTTCCCGAGGGAATCAAAAAAACCTTAATCCACGCGGACGAAGTCGCGGGTATCATCTAGGTTTTAATAAATGCATGAATGTCGTTAAGCGCATGAACTCAGTTAAAGTCCACTAACATCGTGTCAAATTCAGCTGATGAATGAATGAATGAAATATTCTTTATTGTACACCAAAACATAAATTATCACAAACAATAAAACTAAAAAGTAAGTACAATTAGTGGCCTTATCGCTTCGATAAGAATACATCTCTATATAAGAAGCGATCTCTACATGGCAACTGAGCGAAAAAAAATTACTAGATTTGTGTATTTTAGTATTGTTTTAAAATGAAGCAAGCGAAAATAGATCGAGAAGGGCACTCGATCAACTCTATAATCTGAATCGGCTCTAATGATAATCTTGCGCCATAGATCAACAGGCGCGTGCGCCGATAGCGGGGTAATACCGACCCTTGCGTAAATACGGTAGCCGCCAGCGTGCAGCGAAACACCTTGCGGGTAAACTCGTACCTAAATAAGCTTGACGCTTCTGATCTCTATCTCCCTTGATATCATAATACTGTCTGTGTGCCGAATATGCAATGAAACAGCTTTCTCACTCGAATATACGAGTATGTTGCGTTATTACGCACTAGATGATGCCCGCGACTTCGTCCGCGTGGTTTAAGTTTTTTTTTATTCCAGCAGGAACGAGTTGAATGCAGAGCTTATGTATGTGTCACCTCAGGCCCCGATTTACTATAATATTATACCTCTATGCCCCGATTGCATTCAACTCGCGCACGTGCTATAAGTAATGTATGTAATGCCTCATTTGTTTATGAATAACTAGTTGATGCCCGTGAATTCGTCCGCATGGTTTAAGTTCTTTTTGATTCCCACGGGAATTTCTTAATTTTTCCGGGATAAAAAGTAGCCTATGTCACTGTCTCCAGGTCCTCAACTATACCCATGCCAAAAATCACGTCGATCCGTGACTCCGTTTCGGCGTGATTGAAGGACAAACCAACTAACCAACCAACAAACAAGCACATTTATAAAATTAGTATGATATACATAATTACATACTTAACCATATTAATCTATATCGTATCTTATTATAATTGAAGAAATTATCACCATCACACGATAGAACTTTTACAATGAGATCAGAAATGGGGGCGCTCTTAAATTTTATTTTTCGGGTTAAATAAAGGCCTACATGCGCAAGGCCGTAACTGGGGGTCTACTCTTTTTCTCTAAAACGAAACTTCGCAAACAAACGAACGAAATTTCGTTAACTCCTCTCCTACATAATATTATCTCTATGCTCCTCTCTATTTCGTTTTCGTACACGCAGACGAAGTACGGATCCATAGAAAATTTTCTTGACCGATTGGATTGAACGATTTTGAGTGGGTCTATTAATTATCACACTAATTACGTTCGTTTGCGAAGTTTCGTTTGAGAGAAAGAGAGTAGACCCCCTGTCCTTTTCATCATACCTATTCGAAAAACGCATATTGCCTTCAGAGGATAGCGGGAGCAAAGTGTAACTTGTAGGCCGATAGGACTTTTCATTTCTCTGTTCTGATTGGTCCGAAGTCACGTGATCAATTTGTTGATCGGATATCACGTGATCAATTTGTTGATCGGATATACGTCTTTACATTTTATTTAAACTTTAAATATACGTCTAAATAATGTCTATACAATTACATAGAAGGTTGATAGGAGTATCTTCTGATTGGTGCTTAAACGTATAGGTAATGTCCATACATAGTAGGTTGATACTCCTAGCTTTTTCTCATACGTAATGATGAAAAATAGTGTGTGTCACTCGGGGCCAAATTTTTTGTTCTCGGGCGGCGTATATTGAATTCCTCGCTACGTTCAGGATTCTACTTTAGAACACCTCGCTACGCTCGGGATTCTACTATAGAATCCTTCACTTCGCTCTGAATTCAAAATAGCGCCCTCGGGAAACAAAAATTTTCTTTGGCCCCATGTAACACAAATAACTATTTCACATCAACTCCGTAATAAACTTATCAAAAAGTGACAGCTAAAAAAAAATTAACTCAATCTGTTAAGTGTTGTGCGGGTCGGCCTTGGTCAATTATTCGTGTATGAAAAAGTTTGTCTTGTGGTTTGAATATTTTGCCAATAAGCGCATTTGATGTGCCATCTTTCTGGATTTAAAAAAAACAAACCAAGACCATGATATTGTTAATCAAAAGTCTTTATGCATTCCACATTTCACAGATAGGCAATCTAGAAATTTTACGATAAGAAAGTGCAGTTGAAATACTTATTTTTCCATTTTAATCTGCGTACCGCCGCGCCGTCTAGTTGGAAACGAACGATTTCATAGAAATTACAAGTGGGTCATATTGCATCAATGCACACCAACTAAGACTAACCAATCGCCATGATGGATACAACGTATAATTTACTAGATACACGATAATGACCGGCCACGTTCCTTGTAGGTACATAACTATATATATTATATTATGCTTTTAGTTGTTTTATGTTAGATATAATTGTTAATTGTTATGTAAAACTATATTACCTAACTAATTATGTCTTATTACTTGGTTGTTTACACCAGTGGTTTAGGGATTGAAAGAATACACTTTATTGTTTTTAATAGTACGTTTTTTGTGTAATATATATTTTCATCATTATTGAGCACGGGTATCCTACCCGTGCTATATGATGATGAAATCATCAATCACAATTCAGGTTCAGTCCATTATCCACCACGCAGGCTTAGTGCATGACAGTCTTCACACACCTTTGTGAACATTTAAATTGTTTTTTTAAATAAACAGCAAACAAACGAGCTTAACATCATCATCATCATTAGTGATCATTATGGAGAACTCCCTTTGAGCTTTATATAGAATTCCATAATGTTGTGCATAAAAGCGGAATGCAGATTCTCTCACGATGTTTTCCTTCACCTTTAAAGAACGTTATATTGAATACAGGTTAGCCCGCTACCATCTTAGACTGCATCATCACTTACCATCAGGTGAGATCGCAGTCAAGGGCTAACTAGTGGTGGATAAAAAAAAAGAATAGGGTTAACTAATAAATTTCTTCTGGACGCGTTCTGGAGTGGAGAGTGGAGACCGCGTACCGGTAAACGCAGTGTGGGACGACCTCCAGCCCGCTGGACCGACGACCTTAAAAAGGTAGCGGGAAGTGGGCGGATGACGAAAGCGGAGGACCGTGTGTGGTGGCGCTCTCTCCAAAAGGCCTATGTCCAGCAGTGGACGAATGCAGGCTGATGGATGGATGGATGGATGGAATAAATTTCTTAATATTATTATCCTACCTTGTCTATGATATTGTAATATGGCATTCATTAATAATATCGTTACTTTCAAAGGTCTAACTTACATAATGCCAATGTTCTTTATCACAGACATGATTGAGTGATTACGGCCCTTCATATTTTGTTCTTTCGTACCTTTTGTCTTACGTAAGCAACGAATGATAATATCTTTCATTTTGTGCAGGTAATACCTAAAGCAAGAATGTATCTTTGAAACAAAGTTCACTATGGGATGATGCGGAGGGGTACCCTCGTAGGCAAAAAACGTCCGTAACGAAAATGCGTAAGATGCAAAAAAGCTTCCGTAAGGAAAATGCAAGATTTTTTTAACGAAGACAAAAGGTCTTTAATATAAAATATTATATACTACATTCCAAATTAAACTTTATTGCCTTGTTGTTAAGGTTTATATTGTAATAAAAAAATTACTTCAAAAAGAAAAAAAAAATATTATCAGAAAGTGCCATTGTTACAACAATTATTGAAGTGATTTCTTTTATAAAATAATAAATTATAATAATAATAATTTGACTGTCACGTTCGTCACATTAGTCTAGTTTAATTTTGGCGTCACGCTATAATATTCTTACAACTATATATTTTGCTTTATGTTATTAATTTTGAAGTAATTTCAAATGATATCTTGGATTTTATTAGTTTCGACTTTCAGGTTTTATCTTCGCTAAATAGCAACTTGTAACTAATAATACCTAACCTACACACAATATGGTAATTCCAAATTAAACATGCGAGTAGTGAGTACGCAATTTTTACTCACTCTATGGGAGCTTCATAGCTTTGCATTTTTAAAAAACGTACCTATAACGTACAACGTGTAACGTATGCAAATAAACTCTATTCAAACAAGTAGAGTTAAATTTAAGAATAGAAATGCTTCGAAAATCTAAAAAATATTAAAAGTAGGTACTTTCGCACAAGATAATACGTTTGTTTAATTTCTACTTAGACTTCAAAATATTAATAATTTAACTCCACCACTAAACGTGTCATTGAATTATGTACCTTTGATCGTAGAAGATTTTTTTGAGTATTGTAAGAATTTATGTCGTATACCAGATCTATAACTTCAATAAGGAAAAAAAATGATTGCAATTCATATATAAACGATACGTATTTTCTTCAATAGCTCCGCGTTATAAACGTTCTCAGTAATGCGGCTGCATCTGTCGAAGTTCCTGGAAATCAACCAGGACTTTGTGTCGGGAAGTTCTGAGAAATAGCCTTGTTGCCTTTCTGCTCGGCTTATTGTCTAGGCCAGTCTAGATGCTAGTTGTCAAACCCCCTCGTGACATTTGCTCCGTTATGCCGTTTGACTTCCTCGTTGTCTTTCTGGATGCTATTGTTGTCCTATCCATTAGTGCTATTAATTTGTGTAATCATATAAGCTTGGTTCTCGTATATTTGTGGTTTAAAGTACCAAACTATTTCATACGCTTATTATTATGCTATGTTCAGCCGTTTTAGTCTGCCCTGTGAAAGCACTTGATGAACAAAGTTGCAAGGTGTCGTGATCTACATTTTAATGAAGGAACTAGAAGTTTAATTTGCTATAATCCGCCACAGTAGACAAATCTATCTGGTTCAGTGTGTATCTTGCACTTGCAGCTTGCAATATTCACCTACAGAGATCTACATTTTTACGAATACTCGATTGATCGATACATCTCTTTAATAGGCAATTTAGAAATTACGCTCACGTATGTGTGCTTATTCTTGTGAAAAGACGATTATCGTAATATTTGACCGAATAAAATGCAACTTATACCGGTTCCAGAAGAATCTGTTGATTGATGATCATTAGACAAATTCCGAGCACTAGTTATGACCATACACTGAGAAAAAAACTAACTAAAATCCTGTTATTATAACTAAAATATTTGTAAATCCGTGGACAACTAATGTCGTGCAATATGAACAAAACGACTTTATGTTATTAGTAGTAAATGCTTATTATTGAATACAACAAATATCTGTTTTGTTATTTCAAGAAAGCGATTTAGTAATATCCGGATCAATGACGTCATACACACGTCATTGACACGAACAAAAAATTGTACTTGATATTACTAAATGCTTGTGTGGTTGCTAGCGTACATTTTGTAATTACAAATGCTCTGGTCACTAGAAATGACTAATATTATCTTTGATTTTAGTGTCTATTTTGCAATTCCAAATTAAGTGCTAGGTAGGAATTACTAATGACTTTAATTGATTTTAGTGTCTGTTTTGTAATTCCAAGTGCTAAGTTTAGTGCTTTAGTTGAAGCAATGAATTTTGTTTAATAATTACAGGTAAAAAATATACAGGCTGTAGCAGCTGAGGTGTGCAGATTTTAGGGGATTTTATGTTTCAATATGATTAGTTTAATTGCTTACTAGTACAGCAATTAAACTAATCATACTGAAACATAAAATCCCCTAAGATCTTGACACCTCTGCTGCTACAGCCTGTATATTTTTTACCTGTAATTATTAAACAAAATTCATTACTTCAACTACATATAAGTATCTATAGATTACATTATTACAAAAATTAAGCACTGTCACTCATAACAATTATTAAATATTATTTGTTAATAAAGGGTTTTAACAATGCGTTTCAAATGTGAAGATAATCGCCATGTTACAAAAAATGACAGAGTGGATTCATATATGAGATAAACAAAGTTTAGTCTTTAAATTTGAAACGCATAGTACCTATTAGTATAACTACGATCAATAAAATACTCATTTATTATTATTAATTGGTTTTATTTCTTATATTATCTTAATTATATTATATATTATATTAATTATTATTAATTATTATAGGTATTATATATTTGTTTATAATTTTCTTACTGTTTGATCATCAAATTAAGCTATTGTGGATTTGAGGTCACTGCTTGAAGCAATTTGGGTTATAAAACCGTCCCTTACTTCCGTCTTTGAGGGTTTCCAAGTGTCCTTCTTTTTGTTTCTTGTTGTTGGAATGTTCGACTGCCAATGCCAAGGCTCCAAACAATTGCGTATAAATGTAAGCTTTTCTTCCACTTCCTCGAATTCTGAAAATAATAATATGGATGCAAATACATACACAATATAACAACGTAGTGTAAAATTAATTTAATACTTTGAACAGTTTGGGTTTTTGATATTTCACTCCAATTTGGCTAATATTTGGCACGGGTTACTTTTTGTCAATTAAACATCCATTAATACCTAACAAATACTTTCTATGTTATTAATAAATAACAAAAAATGCATTTAAATGCAAATAGAGTACAGAAACAAAATATAACCAACCTGTATTATCATTTGCTTGTGTCTGAGGCCGTAAATTTTGTTGCTCAGGCTGAGATTGCCCACTATGTGTCGATGATATAGACCGAGATCGAGATCGAGATCCTTCTATTATTCCCTTTTCTCTTAAAGTCCTTCTTTTATTATACACATTGCGTAGAAGCTTTCCTGACGCATTACGAGCTACACTTCTTACTAAAGCTGAAATATATGGAGTATAACCTGACAAATCGGGAACTTTTCCAACACTGTCCACAATAACGAATGAGGGGCAGGGGACAGGGCGGGGGAGGCCTCGCTCTTTGTTGAATTTACAAATGAAATAATAATTTCAAAAAAGTTTGGATTGTGGAATTTACAAATCATTTGTAATAACATGGTAATTACTATTATCTTTTGTTGAAATCATAAAATTTTGCTTCTTGCCGCTATTAAATCATATTTTCTTGAAAATACAAATGAATTAGTAATATCAAACATGATTGGTTTGCGAAAATCACAAATCATTAGTAATAACAATAATGTTTTGTTGTAATAAGTGAAGTTTGTAATATCTGACATAACTAAAATGGAATTGTAGGAATAACACGGTCGGTTTTGTAATAATCAGTAATATTTGTTAATATAACAAAACTTTAGTAATTTTAATTACAATTTAGTTAATTCTTCAAATACAAATCAGTTTAGTAAATTTTGGTGGGGTCTTTTTTCTCCGTGTAGCAAAAACTGTTTTGCGTCATTTCACCGCGAGCCCGATGAAGAGTTTTTTTTACGTGATCACTTGTTGGAACGCCGCGCTATAGACTACTATTACCTATTCTGTGGCTATAGTCCGGCACTCCGGCATGCGGACGTTGACCGTGTTTCTACTTTAGGGGATTCGATGTGAATGGATAAATACGTGACTAAAAATGATTTTCAAGTTCGCTGCTTTAATACAATTTGCATTATCAAAAAATTACAAAACGAGATCGTCCTGGTGAACGGCTTATAGATGCCCTTACCTATAATGCTACAATGCCGTTTTTAGTTTTTTTTTTACTAATATAGGAAAATGTTCTCAGATTAATCATGATAACGAACCGTGTTATCTTTAGGTTTATACTATGATTGATATCATAAGTGTTCTTCAAGCATTCTTCAAGTGTTGGCAATTTATGCTCAACTTTTAATTGGCTAGATACGAGTATGCAATTGTATATTTTTAGAATCATTATCTTTGACATTCGCATTAAAATAGGTACATAATAAAACATTTAACGCGATTCATGAATGTTATCGGAAGCAGTGCAGCTAGCTAACTCGATTCCGTTTGGCTATTTATAGCGTTGATGTCATCATCCAACTGTTTCGGCTGCCTCGTACATGTTTCAAAGAAAGTTTGGGAAGTATCCTTTCGTGTTGTTATGGCTGTCGCATCCAGCATGTAAATCAAGGTGCACGCCGTCGTACGTCGCACGGGTATAGGTATGGATGTGGTGAGCGGAGTTCGGGTGCGCGCTGAGCACGCGGAGCGAGCGCGTCCAGTCAGAGTGCCGCCGCGCTGCCAGACAGACGCACGCGCCACCTGCACGTGCTAACGGAGTCTTATACGACCGATTTATCACTGAAACCATACTCGGGATTGAAACTTTTAAGCCGTTTAACATTGGAAAGATGTCTATTTGCATGTACCTTTTCTGTCCTTGGTTTTTTCTCGTGATCTACCTCGCGTTCCTCATGCTGGACGTCTGAGGCGAGGGTAGTGGAGAGCGACGCGAGGGAAGTGTCTAAAGCGCAGGCGCGACACGTCGCAATCGATAGTGGTAGCGTAGAGCCGGGTGTGGGGTCGGTGCGAGGGTTGCGGAGCGTGTGCACGGAACGCGCGGGTCGCTGCGGCTGCAGCCGCGTGCCGGGAGCGCCGCTGGTGCCGGCGGTGGTGTTATGTGGGGCGGTTGCGCGTGGTGCTGAGTCGTCGTCACGATCGCTCCGCACGCGTCGGGCACGCGGCCGCGCGGCGCGCCCGCCATGAGCGCGGCCACGCCGGAGGTACGCGGCCCTCCGACCGACGCCGCCATGCTGCCCGTTGCCTTGCCCAGGATCAAGCCAGAGCTCGGCCTCAATGATGCCACGCTCTTCGCTGTCTATTGCTTCATCAAAAATTTCATCGGGTAAGTGATTTGGTATTTCCGATAGCAGTCTAAGCGGAGTACTTGATTCCTTTTGATGTCTGCGTCGTATTCTTCATTGCTGAGGATCGGGAACCCTTTTCATTTATTCCATAATGGCAGGAGTTTTCTTAGGATAATAATTAGATTTTTATAACATCACAATTATGAAATTAAGTTTCGGTATTAGTGAAAACATCTTTTCTTTCTGAATATGAATGGTAAACATTTCAAATGCTGATAAGTGATTGCATAAGGAGGATTGGGTATTGATTTCTTAATTCTCAGCAGTTTATACGCAAAGTAAAAATTACAAGACTTTTTTCTTGCCAGAGACTCGCTAGCATTCAAACTTCAAAGCCACTGAAGCGTTTTATCGTAGCATACATACATATTTATATTGAACAGTGTACTTCACCAGCAAAACAAATGGAAAATGAAATACAATAATATGATCTCTTAACAAAATTAACACCACTTCCAAGTATCGTTTTCAACAAAAAACGTTATCTGGATAAATAAAGTTAAGAAACTAATCATTAGATTTCAGTTTTCAGAATTTTGTACAAAACAATTTGGATCGTAGCTAACCAAATAAAAATGTAAGTATTTTTGTTTGGAATGGTGTTACTGTCTGGTAACTACAGTGCTGAGACATTAAATTACTTTTGCAAGGCCATCGTATGATTTATGAATGTCTTGTATTTTATTATACAGGCGATTTTCAAGTTATAGGTGTGGATTAAGAAACTTAAATTATAATGATGTGATCGGTCAAGGAGGTTGTCGCAACCTAATAACATATTCATTTCGTTTTGAGCTATGAACCAGTCTTCTTGAAACCAACCTTAACAGGCATAGACTTCGTTAAACGTGTTAGAAATCTCTATATATATGCATACTTTATCGCTTTTTTAACAAGCCGCAAATTTACTCGTAGTGTGATTCTTCCTTTCTTTTTCTAAGAAACATTATTGTAGAACTAATTGTTTTCAAGTGAGACAATCACTATCATTGTTCTGAAATATTTAAGAAAGGTTGATGGTGGTCTCATTGCTTCACTTTTCTTGAAATAAACCAAAAAATGAGATTCTTCCTTTTTTCTGTCGACTGTATGGCAAAAAATCCGTTTCGGTCGCCTATGTCGACTTTTTAAAAAGTTGAATTCACAAAATGTTAAATTCTCAAGTCAGGTCGTAGCGACGGACAATGACGTCGCGTCGAAGCAATTAATCTTTACAAATTCATTACAAGAAAAGATTTATTGGTAAACGCATGATAGAGCTTTTCATAGACATCAAAGGGTGAACATATATTTATTTAAATGTACTTATTGTGAATAACCAATGTTTTCTTCACGCGAATACTATGTCAGGCAACAGTTTTCTTTTATAATCAATCATTATAACATTAACGTTACTAGATGTCTTCTTAATGTAATACCTACTAAAAATAAGATTGTTTCGTTCGACATACATATTATATCCTTCAAGTTTTTTGCCTTGTTTTCTTCTAATCGCAGTGGCGTTAGTAGTTTTGTTTACCTTATCTACTGTTTCTTCAAACCAATAAGTATTCTGTTACCACCAACAGTCTGTTTTTCGCCTTGTTTACTTAATATCGTAGTAGCGAGACCTTGAGGCTACCGACTGGTCGCATTATCGTATGTTTAACATTTATTACAAACGTAACATCTGTTCATTAATTGATTTAACCTAATGACAATAATACACAAGCCGAATTCGAGGTGTAAATTAAATTCCATGCAAGGTTGTTTACTTATTAAGATTTTTTTCTTATTTACTTCATTTTGAAAATTATGGTTTGCAAAATTTAACATAGAGTTGTCTTTTCAGACCCACTATTATTCCTAACTAGAGGGCACTGAAGAAGTTGTCCTGCCCTGAACCTAGAACCCAATTGTAGCACCCCATACCGGGTCCAATTGTGAACAGGGAATATAAACCATCTCGAGACACACACGAAAAAATCCATAAAAATCGTTACAGCCGTTCTGAAGTGATGCGAGAACATATACTCGTATTTCGGCAGTTGATTTTTATTTATACAGTAATTGTATTTGCTTTTGTAAAATGGTTAAACATTTTTGTAGTATCTATCAACTTATACATAACATAGATTAGATACCCTCAAACAGATAATTTTTAACCTTGGGCGTAACATGTGCCCACGCCTGTATTTGTTAACCTCTATAAGGTGGTATTTAATTTAGAACAGCCGTTCCTCTAATAGGTATACACATAGTTTTGACAATATTGACACTTGACAGGCTCTGCTAAAGTCATGATCAATTATTTCAATAGATTTATGCGTAAGTCGTAATTCCTAATTCCATGGATTTATGTTATGAAAATCCATAATATTGACAGACTGGACTGACATTAATACAAATAACTCTGAAAGTATTTTTTTTTCTTCTAAGTAATTGGAATGGCAAAATGGTATGCTCCAAGTCATCTAGTTTTTAAAGTTCAGAGGTCATCTAGTGAAAAATACAATCAACATCTAAATGCACTATAGATATATGAAGACACAAATTAATAGGTACACAGTGGGGCTGATTCTGTAGTGCACAATCTCTAAACTAAACTAAAATTAGAGCATTACAAATATTGCTAACCCTTTCATATTACTCCCTACGGAAAGGGACAGAACTAGATTTAAAGCTGCCATTTTAGTTTGGTTTAGAGATTGTGTTAGACAGAATCAGCCCCATTACACACCACCGAACTCTTTACACTAGCCGATTACATTGACCGACTTGGCAGTTAGTCAGTTACTCGAGCGTTTCTTAGTACCTTGCAAATGCATTCGTAATTAACGCACTGGGTTTTCATTTTACATATCAAAACAGATTTGCGTTCCGTTTAGGTTGTTTACAGCAGGTGGGTTGAATTAAAACTTTGCACTTAGTATTTTGTTGCTAAGCATTTACTATTATATGGTAACTCTAACTCGGTTCACTTTACTATACCTTTACCTGTACTACTGTACAATTTGTTAATGTTCAATGGCAGTAGACTTACCTACATAAAAAAATCGGTTGATGAGTTCATACTCGTAATAGTGTAATTTACTACCAAAATGCCGTCAAAGTTCATTGACCTTGGCATTTGTGATAATTAAATTTTGAGACATGACACGCCGCTTTTGTTACTTAATTTCCTCAATTTTAAGGAGTTCCGTAGCAACCTTTATAATTTCGTTTAGTCCCTCAGTAGGTTTGTCCGCGCACTGGCTTTTCATTTGACGTAATATCAGAACAGATTTGAGGTGTATTTAACTTGTTGCATTATTTTGCACTTAGTATTGTGTTGCTATGATTTTATAATTCTATGCTAATTTTGGTTTACTTTACTATACTCTCAGAAGTATTGCGTTAATGTTCAACTAGAGTCGTCCTTGACTTACAAAATTAAAGCTATAAGTTAATAATGTCTCGTGTAATAATACTACCAGAACGTCTTTTCGAGGTCCAACCTCGTTGACCGGTTGACCGTGTCCTTTGTAATGGTTAAATTTGCTGACATGATTATCGCTTTTGTACAATGATATAATATTATATTCGTATACTTAATACTTATTATGCATATTATTTGGTTTCATTATTTAAGTAAACGCCTTTCAGGATTTCATATTATAATGATTATTATTTATTATGTTTTATGTATTTCTGCTATAAATATATATACGCTGTAAATATATGTACTACACACATTAAAAAATTACAGTGCTTTGCTGACCTCTATCTTCTCTGCGCTTTATCTGAAAAAAGAATTGTAAAGCTTTATAATCAGCGTGTAAAAATAAATGTTTCCACTGCCTTACAAAAAAATTAAGCCTTTATGATTTGCATGTAAGTAATTGAAATGTAAAGCTCAGTTAGTTATCTTTGTTTATTAGGTACTATCAAGATATTGATTATAAAAATCATAGAACTCAAACTTAACCGTCAACTGAACCCGTCTACTCAGAAGTTGGAACTTGGAACTACATATATAGAATGGTGCATTTGAAACGCATTTGATTAACTAGTGGGTGAACTTAGGATGCAAACCATTGCTTTGTTGCATTAGCTATCATCACTTTCACAATAACAAAAGGGAAAGTTGGTGGCGCCCGCTCCCTTGCGGTCAGATTAGCACAAACTATTGCCCAGTTAATACCTCTTATTTGTTTCATTGCACACTAATGACTATCCGACAATAATTATTATAGTTTCACCGAGAATCGTTTTATTGTACTTAATTTACCTCCAACCGTTGATTACTGTGGCTTTTTAACATCTTTTATTGTTATCATTACTTAATAAAGAAGACGACGATCCTTTTTTACCCGTACCTTACGTATTATATAATACAGATCCGTATACATAACCTTTTACGTAATATAAGATAATATCGACAGCACGTATTTCGATATTATCGTCCGCAATATTAATCCTAACCGTAAATGCTTTCAGCGTACCGTACGTACTTGTCATATTCGTTATCTGTCTAATCATAACTGTCACGTCAGTGGACAAACACAAAACTTTGTGTAACAGATGAAATTTAAATTGGTAAATTGAAAATTGGGGCAGGTTCTAAAGCATTGTTATTGTTAGGCCAAAATTTTTGTAGTCTCTAAGTCTAAACAATATCATATTTTTGGCGAACCGACAATTCTAAATTCTAATCCTTGTACTGTACAAAGTCTCACTGTCATGAATGTCTATTTCTGCAAGATTACGAAAACTAGTTGAAATTGACTTGCTGCTAGTGTTTATTACAAGTGACTTGCCAGGGTTAACTTCTATAAGTTTCATTGCCTATGGACGATAAGCCTTCGAGTACGATGCCATGTTGAACCCGATAAGGGGTAAGTGTGGTTCAATATATAATTGGCTTACCCCTAACAGGTTAGCCCTCTACCATCAAAGACTGCGTCATCACTTACCATCTTGAGATCGTAGTAAAGGGCTAACTCGTAGTGGAATTTAAAAAAACTAATTTAAAGCATACCACGAGAGAAAATCATGGTTATATGAATTCGGATGCAAAACTACTAATAACAAAGTTAAAGAGCAAAATGTGTACAAGAAATACGGATTTATACTCTTTGTTCTCTACGCAGAATAAGCGCTATCGATGGCCTCATTAGTTTTTCCTGTGTTTCGTGTTTGTTCCGATTCATCTCTTTGTGACTTTAAATTCGTTTCGACGCGGTAGACGTAAATAGTTTCACAGTTCGTTATAACTCTTTTGTTGTTGTTTTATCTTGTTTAATTATGATTTCCGCTAAACCCCGTCTCATGATATATATGTTTGTATGTTTCACTGGCTTTTAAGAATTACCAAGAAGTGCAACTATAAAATGATCAGTGGATATCCATCTTAAGGTTATTTAATTTTAAAAGCTTTTCTTAGTTTCGACCTTTTGATGTTTGCTTTAGACTTGATGAATGGGCTGTAGGGGTAAGCTGCTTTAAAAGTCTTCTCTGACACTAGCAAAATCCAAACAAACTAAGCGATTCCTTAAAACCTAGGTGTATACTATTTAAAAAAAAACTTAAAATAAAGCATTTTACTCATAGCATTGTGATTGTGATTAACTCAATAATCACAGTAGCTACGAGTACTTTACTATAATAGGCATGTTACATAGCTACCAGGCTATCATGAACATGCATAAGCAGAACAATAGCTACCACGCTAAATACTATTCAACGGGCGCCTCCCCTGCCTATCAGCTGTCTGTTCTCGCAACGATGCGTTTCGATATGACGGGAGATAGTGCGTGTCATTACAACCGTATGTAACTGTTGCATAATTTGCGCGAGCACAGCGAGTCGCGTTCATACACTTATATCACTGTATTAGTAGTATAGTATCACTAGAGTAGGTAGACCTCCACACTACCTGATTTTAATTTTTCACATCGCTGCATTGCCTTTGTTCAGTCTCAAGTGTGATCTTTTGACTACAAAGTTGAAACTAGCTTTCTAAAATTCTATGTACCATTGTGTATGAATAATAATTGAATATTACTGCTATTAGGAACTACGAGTATGTTAATATCTGGTTTTGACTAATTAAATTAAATATTATGAAATAAATAGTCCGCCAACCCGCATTGAAGCAGCGTGGTGGGTCTAAGCTCTAATTCCCTCTCTTCTATAAGAGTGGAGGGCCTGTGTCCATCAGTGGGACGTTAATGGGCTGTAGTAGTGGATTGAAATAATTATCAGATAATGCCAACGTGTCTTGTTCACCATACTTACTCGAGGCTCTCGACTAACAAAAGTACAGAAAGAAGGTTCGTATGAACTGTTATACAGAGAAGTGAGGCGTGGGTGAGGATCAATTCAAGTGTCATCTAATCAACGCGAAATAATAATGCTCCATTCTAAGTATGATGAAGATGTTTATTTGAACTGTTATATTATTGCATTGTCTTTTTTTCGTACAGAAAGTAGGTGCAGAAAAAATCAATTTCAAAATAGTGCATGTAGGTGTGACGGAGTCGAAAGTGTTAATGCTCCCAATACATAACATTGGTATAGTTTTAACTAATCAAGTAACATTTGTTCAGATATTTATAGAACTTAAAACAATCTCTGCTGTGAGATAATCAAATTCAGTTGGCTAATTAACAATCTTGCGTTTACACATTGGTACAAAATATCCTGAGGAACATGTTTCAGTTATAAGGGCTTATCGATTGGCTCTACTTGATAAGAGTAATCTGAATAAGATCTTGATACATTTTTCAAATGCCGGCCGATTTCATATCCTGACTGCTAGTCAGACATGCGAACTAAATTAGTTACATCAGAAACTCGAAATTAATTGCCAAACTTTAAATCAAAGTGATTGATATTATCTGCTACATATACCTTAATGACCTCAATAATATATGTAGTGTGACGTTTTGTGCAATATTTTATATAATTCTGTTTTTCTAACTCAACAATTTAAACATACCCACACATTACATAACTCTATGTAAAAACCATTTTGGGTTTTAAGGCCAATGTTACTTTTTCCTTTGACTGCACATTGTATTGCATATTTTTATGCTATGACCTACTACTAGAGTGTTATTTATATTTAAAACCTTAATGAAGCCGTGACGTCCCACTTCGATTTAGGTTCTTTAAAAATCCAGACTTCCAAATCCAGAAACTTCTTGTCCAGGATAATATGCATCTTATATCCTTCACCGGGATGCAACCTATCTATTAGTATTTATTACATATCACTATATCTAAGTACCTGACAAAATTGTTAGAACAAATGGGCAGTTTTTTCCTGCATAAACACATTATTTGCCATATCTTTGATTTATTTTTAATCCACCAAACTTGGGAACATGGGAACTGTTGATTTACCGAGATAAAAAGTAGCGTATTTCTTTCACCGAGATGCAATCTACGAGTATATCACTATCCAGTCTTGTACCTACTAGGTCTTGTGCTATACCTATCCATGGAATGATCACATTATTCCATTACAAGTTCCTTCACTGCTATTTAACCTGGATATTTAAAAGGGATGTATTAAAACACAATTTACTACTCTTGAGTTTTTCTTAAACTTGACCTTATAATGTGGATAGGTATAGAAAAGATCGCGATACTGAAACTTATCTTAAAATAAGGTTTCAGAATCTGCTCAATTTGTCAGACATAGTGCAGACGCATACAGGTATATCGTACAAATAATAAAAATAGCTTTGTGTAGTGTTGTGTAACCACTGACCATGTTGCATCTTCACTAGGCTTCTGATGCATACATAAAACCTGTTGCGTGTCTCGGCGTTCACTTTTGTAAGTCTCTGCTCACAACACTTTTGCAATTTCTTCCTAATCCATAAATATTGTCTTATGATTTTCTTATCGCGGCATGTGAACCACATGATATAAATTCAGTATGAGAAAATTATGCACACATGGTCGGTTGCAGAAGTCTGTGCTAGTTTCATAATTTCAACATGGGCATATTCTGGTTACGGTGCCGCTGGATATACTTGAAATATTTATTTTAACAAGGCATATTCAATCAGGTTACACTTCTAGATTTTTACATATTTTGTATTCGTTTTGTGTTTTTATAGTTATTTTAAAACTGTTACTAATCGCTGAGATAAAGTGACACGTAACCTCTGTTAAATTCTAATATTCAACAACTTTGACTTGCTTTTCCTTTTATTGGCCAAATAATCACCTATCAAATCCACCAAACTTAAAATATGCTTCCTAATATTTAATTCACGAGATGTATGCCGAGTAATCCACCCTCTGCTCGGTTTGATGATTAGCCCCAACAACTCATCTCGCATATTGATTGACGTCGCCACCAGCTCTAGCGCCACCCCATACCGCCCTATTCACGCAACGACGGGAATAGGGACGCGCACACTCAGTGACTCAGTGTGTAAACGGACCCCGATAACGAGAGACGTGCTTACTACTATTTCAACGAATAAAACAACGCGAAAGTGATCAAAAAGTGCTTCCATAACTTAAATTATCCTTTAAAAAAAGTTTTCATCCCTTCAGTGCCCTGGAGGACCGATTGAAACACCATCTGTAAGTTGTGTATTAACTTGATAGCTTCAACCTTTGCATCCACATAACTAGGTCACGTTTCCGCGTCCTCAACCCAAATACTACTTTTTTATTCACTTCACTTAAATAATACTTTATTTAATCATATATTTGTTAGTGTTAACACTATATTGTCACTGAACGGTTTTACTTACTGTTTTGTGTGCAATCAAAATTGTGTTTATCCCTTACTAGCTGATGCCAGCGACTTCTTCCGCGTGGTTTAAGTTTTTTTTTTATTTCCGCGGGAACTCTTTAATTTTCCGGAATATAAAGTAACCTATGTTACTCTCCAGGTCCTCAACTATACCCATGCCAAAAATCACGTCGATCCGTAGCTCCGTTGCGGCGTGACAAACACACTTTCGCATTTATAATATTATTATGATCCTTATACGCTTAATTTAGTTGACGATGTAACTATGTACAATGTATAATATCACAAATATATGACAGCAATCAGCATTCACATGACATCATAGAAATGGTGATAGGTGATATATTATTACAATGTAATAACTTACTTATACTAAACAACTTCTAAATTATATCGTTAGGATTCTGAATACAGCTTAATATAGTTTCGCTTAACGTTGTTTTGTCACCACCTGCCACCCCGGTTACAAGGTAGGTAGTCGTTCAATAAAAAATCAAATTACTCACCCCTTCGACTTCCTATTCCTATTCAATTACGAGACCGTCAGGTGAAGGCTGTAGCTATAGCGATAAGCGAAATTTAAATTTTATAGTTGCTATGTACTTTAGAATCAATAACTTGAATGTAGGAAGTTGTTAAGTTTTGATACCGAATACAATATACATTGTCATTATCGAAAGTAAATGTAAGGCTATAAACTAAATTACTAATCTGACGTAGTTAGATCTTTATAATATCAAATAATATATTATTAGGTACATAAATGCAATTGAAATCTTGGTTACACGGTTCACCAGCTACTTCCGATAGTTTTGATTGACCTAAAATATAATTACACATTTTGTTCTATTAAAATAATATAAAACCATTATAACTTTCTTATTCACAATATCACAAGGAACTTTTTCCGAAAGTAGTTTTTTAAGTTATAAATGACAACGACTAATTCATCAAATAATAATTGTTAATTATAATCGTCACGGAATACGATAAATATAGGAACTGATCACAATCGATATATTTCTCAAGTTGAATAATGATTACCAACTACCTGTTACTTATCTTGCACGCCTTTCAAGATTTGCTACGATTCTTAACTCCTAAGTCCCGGAAATTGCACTGACTTCCTCCCAACTGTTACAATATGGACGGAAGCATTAGTCTCCTATGCTGTCGATTACGCTCCGATACTCATGATATTCTCATTTCGATAGGAGAAAGTTCGCTACCGTAGGCTAGGTTAGTACTTTCATGCCTCTGTCTATATAGGAAGATGAATTGCTTACCCTTACCTTACAGCCAATGAGAACAAATTAGGAATAAATACTTCATCGGCACTCCTGTCTTATTTATATTTCGGAAAGTCGGTCGAGTTACCATATTATTTTCAAAAAACCATCCGAATGAAGTCTTGGACAGCATCGTGTTAATTAATTTACAATTAACGGCCAAATCTTGTATTTAATACGATTATTAATATTAACCTCAGTATTTCTATTATTACTACATTGTATTTGGGCCTTGAGACCGGTTTTGTTTAACCTGTTGCCATAACTGCCCTCAAAACGTCAAATAAACTTAAAGTACTATATTATAAACAGCCATTACATGAACATGATCTAATAATATACATATAAATATTGTTGTCTGTTTAATAACGTATGAATTTATGATTACACCACATCTAAATGTAAACCTTTTTAGATTTATTAAATAAATAAATAAATAAAAATAAAAATAAAAATAAAAATAAAAATAAAAATAAAAATAAAAATAAAAATAAAAATAAAAATAAAAATAAAAATAAAAATAAAAATAAAATAAAATATGCTTAGGCCCGCTTGCAGAAATGCCGGGTTATCCTTTTAAAACCCAGAGTTAGCTGCTACTTTGACAGAATTCGTACAAAACTTCTATCGAAAATTCTAATTTATTCCTGGCGTCTACAAGCGGGCCTTTAATGAAATAACTAAAATTAACCCTTCGTTTAATTTAAAACTAGGAAGTAGTATCGCGGCTCGCGCGTGACACGTCATCGACCGGTCGTCCTCCATCGCTATTGTTATTGATGCTTACAATAAAGGTCTAGCTAGAATTTTCTATAGCGCTTCTTTTACGTTAATACGATTTCATACAACTTTAATATTTTACAAGTCACCATCGTTAGAGGGCTACAGGTACAGCTCTTTGTGGTTTTGTGGTACTGGTTTTATTACCTAGACGTTCGTCTTTTTTTTTTCTTTTTTTTTTTAATCCACTACAAGTTAGCCCTTGACTGCGATCTCACCTGATAGTAAGTGATTATTCAGTCTAAGATGGTAGCGGGCAGTTATATTAAACCCATACCCCTATTCGGTTTCTACACAGCATCGTACCGGAACGCTAAATCGCTTGGCGGCACGTCTTTGCCGGTAGGGTGGTAACTAGCCACGGCCGAAGTCTGCTGTGCGTACAATTACCCTCCCCGGCGGAGTCGTCACTCCAGCCATCCAAGCTGACACCAGAAGCCTAGTAGACCGCCCAAGATCCGAGGACATCCCAGAGTGAGACTGGGAATCAAACCTCATAAGTAACGCTCAGCTAGATATGCCACAGCCCTGGCACTGCAGTAGTAGGTACGTGCGTCGTTGCACAGAAGACTGTTGGTGACACCGATAATGGAAATTCTCAGCTCACTAACAACTGTATTATACGTAGGGACATTATGTACATTTTTGAAATATTTTCACTTGATCCCAGTTGCCGTCGTAGTGTGCGCGGCCGCCCGCACTTCCTGTGGCGTCAGGTGGTGGTGCTATTTCTACCTCTCCGTGAACCGGCCGCCTCACAATTCACGTTCAAAGTCGATTATGCTACTGCAACTATCATATCATACTAATATTATAAATGCGAAAGTGTGTTTATTTGTTGGTTGTTGGTTTATTGGTTTGTTGGTTTGTCCTTCAATCACGCCGCAACAGAGCAACGGATCGGCCTGATTTTTGGCATGGGTATAGTTGAGAACCTGGAGAGTGACATAGGCTACTTTTTATCCCGGAAATTAAGGAGTTCCCGAGGGAATCAAAAAAACTTAAACCACGGGTACGAAGTCGCGGGCATCAGCTAGTTTTGTATAAATTTTTGCTGCTATATTTTTTCCGACTACATTATCATTATCATTAACAGCTGATCATTAAGTTTTAAAGCTTTTATCTTGTTTCTTCTAAATAAATGCCAAAATAATCTGTAAACATGAATAATTTAGTTCACGTGCTCGTTTTCGTGCAATTTCCACTTGCAAGTGCCCTTGATCCGATTTAGATACGGACTACGGAGAGTGACCCATTTAGAATTTAATTCTTGTTCTCTGACAGTCCACACTCAGCGCGTGGTTGACCCGTTTCTTTGTTGCCATTGTGCTGCGCTGCATCAGCCTGACCTACATTGAAATGCTCATTGTCATTAGCTTTTTAACAAAAACATTAATCAACTGCAATATAAGTTTGATTTGATTAAGATTTTTATACCGTAGGTACAAATAAACCAGTTCTTTTGAATCGTTCTGTGCAACTACACTGGTTAATTTGTCAGAATGCCCTTCCTCCCTAGAAGGACTATACAGAACAGTTGCTCTTTTTTAGGGTTCCGTACCCAAAGGGTAAAAACGGGACCCTATTACTAAGACTCCGCTGTCTGTCTGTCTCCAGGCTGTATCTCATAAACCGTGATAGCTAGAAAGCTAAAATTTTCACAAATGATGTATTTCCGTTGCTGCTATAACAACGAATACTAAAAATTAAAAAAATATATATATTAAGGGGGGTCCCCATACAATAAACGTGATTTTTTTCCTATTTTTTTGCTCAATATTAAAAACGGTAACAGGTAGACGGTTCAAATTTTCACAGAATATTAACTTATATATTACCTTTCAAAATAAATAATTAAATATCAATAAAGTAAATATTAAAGGGGGGCTCCCATACAACAAACGTAATTTTTAAGCAATTTTTTTTAATAATTTAAAACTCACTACAGGTTTGTACGGAACCCTCGGTGCGCGAGTCCGACTCGCACTTGGCCGGTTTTTAAATAAATTACAATAAAAATTGTCAATATAGCTCGTGCAATAGTAACTATGGTCCTTCGCAATGTGGTGTGAAGGAAATCCTAGAAAAAAAAAGATTTTAGTAAGTACATAACCTTCGATTAATATGCCTTTTCTTCAGGAGCATACTAATTATAATTTATTGTCGTGGAGCTTGCCAAGATACTGAAAATTATAGACGACGAATTGTCTCCGCTTTTTTATTGAACTTCGCACATGCGTTATAATTGTTGCCGCCTAAATATAAAAGCAATATTTGCTCTCGTAAACACTACCTTGTGCGCTCATCAGACACTTAAATATAAAGCGGCGAGGTCAGAGTCGAACTCGGACTACCAGTGCGGCACCCGCATACGACCCGAGAACACGCCCGCGTTGATTTCGACGCTCCACTGTCCAACACGTGCAAAACAGTGACGTCGGGTTGCGATGCAAACGCCGCGCCAATGCTTCTTGGCAAGATTGATTGAGAGAGATCTCACAGCACTAGTGTGTGTTGCTCAGTGGTGACAGGTCGTGTCCGCATGGTGCAGAAGTTGATGGCCGAGCTGCGGGGGCTAATCGGGAAGCCTCCCGCGCCCCCGCCCGCTCCGCCCCTGTACTCTCGCAAAGATCTCAAGGCAAATCTACATAGACACATGAGTGTAGTGCTGGACAGGTTAGTGTTTTGGTGTGGATCTAAAAATCTTTTGGCACTCATTGATTTGCATACCCAGAGCTATATCACTCACGAGTCACGACAGCTTAAAAACTAAGTGGTTACTAACTATAGTTTGAGTCTCTAATTTATTTCAGATTTTAAATACGGCGTAAAATGAACGTTTGTCTTATCAGCAATGACATGACAATCCAAAAAACAATCACGAACAAGTGCCACACATGAAAATATAACGGCCTTGCGTTCAATTAACACGCAAAATATGTTAGAATCATCTATGCCTGCGTTGAAGAACTTGTAAAATATTGTATGCTCCAAAATTCCTGTTACGATGCCCGAGCGTACGATAATAATATTTCGTAACACCTAGCCTCAGCGGTTAAAAGAAAGGCCCGCTATAACAATCATGTCTCAAGGTAAGCTTGAACGTTGAAGCGCCTATCGCTGCCTCGCAACCGCAACCGCCTTAATAGACTTTAATTAAAAATAAAGTATAATAATGAAACACTGCACGAGTACATTCATTATCGGAAGTTGATAGATGATTAAACTGTAAACACGTGCAGGCGAAGCAAATGGGCCGAATGGCCGACTATTATTTGTATCGAACAATATAAGTAACACTTTACGCACTGAAGTTTCTCGAAACAGTACAATTTGAAAAACATTATCATTCATCATTTCTATTTTCTACAAAATGATGAGGTATTTATGTATATTACTAGCTAATGCCCGCGACTTCGTCCGCGTGGCTTAAGTTTTTTTTTATTCCCGTGAGAACTCCTCTCAATTTTCCGGGATAAAAAGTAGCCTTTGTCACTCTCCAGGTCCTCAGCTATACCCATGCCAAAAATCACGTCGATCCGTTGCTCCGTTGCGGCGTGATTGTAGGACAAACCAACAAACAAACACACTTTCGCATTTATACTATTATTAGTATGGATTTTAACAGATATAGGTACACACAAACTAGAGTAAACCAAATAACTACCTACTTCACACCGATTTTAATAATGTTATTTAGCAAATCATCTATACTTAAAGGTATTTAATGTCGATATAAAGTGAACGAATGGACGCCTTAAAACAATTGAGATAGAGCTCATCTTAATATCGATAATGCAGTCGACGTTTACGTCATTACGATAAACATTAATTTTATTCTATGCTATGGCAATAAATGGCTTAACTGCGCAAATAGTTGACAAAGTGGACATTTTATATTGATTTATCATTTCACTACTAGAGATTCCAGTAACAAGTTTTATAAAGGTAGAGACGAGCTTGGTTGTTAATAAGTTAGGTGTTTTTCATTTTGTTTAACACTAGAACAATAAAATGTAGAATAAAACAACCCGCTACCATCTCAGACTGCATCGTCACTTACCATCAGGTGAGCAGTCAAGGGCTAACTTGTAGTGGATAAATAAAAAACTGAAATTTATTTCTTAAGAACCTGTTAAAGATACCTAGCAAATTAGACTACTCACTAGGATATATTCTGTGTTACTAAGGCTACACCATAATTAAGCCCCTTGACACATTGGCCCCACATTAACAGTTTCAGTGGTTGACCCAAAGCGCTCCGCGTATGCACTCTACGTGTACGTTTATATGCGACAACCGGGCGTACTCGTATGTATGTACTATGTACGAGCATACCGCATGCTTCAGTCTAAGCGCCAGGCACAAAACTAGCGACGGCCGAGCGACGGCGACAGTGGGGCGATGTGGTCCGTGAGCTGGCGACGAATTTCGGGAAGGACCTTTAGGCAAGCTGAAATTGTGAAAAAATATAATTTCGTCTGGTAGAGCGTTTGCGGTTATTTCGCTTCTGCGCAGCATATAACATTTGCAAAAAAAATATCCAAAAAAACTTCTTTTTGCCAACTTTATTTTTTTAATCTTTAAATTTAGTACTTATAGAATTCGAAAAAAAAATCCCAGACGTTTTTGTCGGTTATAAAGTATTTACCAGACCTCTTCAAAATTCTTCCCGAAATTCGTCGCCAGCTCTCCGGCTAATCGCATCGCCCCGCTGTCGCCGTCGCTCCCCCGTCGCTAATTTCGTGCCCGTACACTAAGGACGAAATGCTGGCACATCGCGATTGTCCTACGCAGTCTTTATTACATGCCCTTAGTCGCTTACCGATTAGTCTAAAGGCGAAAGCCGAAGTTTTGGATGTGGACTAAGCGCTCTGGGCTTTTTCTAGGATTGCCTAGGATGAACTGCCTCGTTGGTCTAGTGGTCAGCATGTTCAACTGCGGCCGACGAGGTCCCTGGTTCGAGTCTCGGGTCGGGCCATAATTAAGTAATGAGTTTTCTGTCTAGAAATTCTCAGTACTAGCACAGAATTAGGTAATAGTAGTACTAGCCCGGAATTAGGAAGTTGGTGGTGTTTCACCCCCGTGCCTCGGAGAGCACGTTAAGCCGTCGCGTCGGTCCCGGTTATTATCACTAACATGATAATAGTCGTTATAGCCCGCCAACCCGCATTGGAGCAGCGTAGTGGGTCTAAGCTCTAATTCCCTCTTTCCTATGACAGTGGAGGCCAGTGCCCAGCAGTGGGACGTTAATGGGCTGTAGTGGTGGTGTTGGTGGTGGCCTAGGACGATATCGATCTGCTGATTTAGATAAGAACATATAAAAGGATCTTGGCGAAATTCTCTGTGTTCATACTTGTACAATTGAATGCGAAAAGCCGAAGAGAGAGCACGTTGGCGCTTCTTTAAAGGGCCTATTATGTCCAGCAGTGGATGCATAATGGCAAAAACATTGAGCCAACGTGACCTGGACACCATATCGTTATCAAGAACAAAACACTCGTCGATTTATAAAAATACTAATTCAGTTTATTTGTACTTACCTATTTGTTGATTGTTTACATCAGCTGTTTTACGAGAGTAATAAAATCTGTGTACATATTACGAGTATATAAAAACGTTTGTCTTTGCTGACTGACTGATTTATCAATGCACAGCCTTCAGCTGGGTTCTTGAATGACGTAGGTGCTCACGTAGAAAGGATTTTCGGAAATTCCACCTCTAAAGAAGTGGTTAGGTTAGGTTTGTACACGAAAATTGCGCTTTTGATAGAAAATTAAAAAGTATACATAGGTATTTTTTGTAATCTCCACTCCCAATTACTAATAGTATAAATGCAAAAGTGTGTTAGTATGTTGGTTGGTCCTTTAATCACGCCGCAATAGAGCAACGGAGCGACGTGATATGCATGGGCATAGTTGAGGACCTGGAGAGCGACATAGGCTACTTTTTATCCCGGAAAATTAAGTCCCGTCGGAATTAAAAAAACCATATCCCACGCGGACGAAGTCGCGGCCATCAGCTAGTCATACTATCATATCATACTAATATTATAAATGCGAAAGTGTGTTTGTTTGTCGGTTTGTTGGTTTGTCCTTCAATCACGCTGCAACAGAGCAACGGATCAAGGTGATTTTTTGCATGGGTATAGTTGGGGTCCTGGGTGCCTAGCATGCGCACCGCGAGAAAATTATGTCTACCCATTTTATCGCGTTATCTCATTTCTCTACCGTGCCTAACATGGTTACACTTATGTCATGTTTCGTTACGACAAAAGTAGAGATAACAGTAATATTTTTTATCTGTGGTATTTTTCTCTACGAACCCTAACATGGCCGACTATCACCGACTAGTTATTCTCGTTTTTTGACATTTAGACATGGTTATTTATCGTCTATCAAACTTGAGGGCGAGATAGTATACGAGAAAGATTAAAACCATTTCGCAACATTATACGTGAAATTTTTCGGGTGGTTCCTCCACGATTACGATGGCGGGTCCATAGTACAATTAGATATCTAATTTATGTAGTGCGTTTATGTAGGATCAAGAGCGAGAAACGCGAAAATTACAACGCAGGCGAATTGATTTGAGCGACGCGGACGGAGAGTTCCAATCGCTTTGGTGAATCTCCAAGCCAATGGCAATCTATATTGTTGAGAAACATGCCGAGGATTTGGAGCCTGTAAGCAGTGACGGCCTGCCCGTTCATTTAATGATAAGCCTTTAAAGGCTCATCCCCTGCTCATCCCACAAACTTGGGCCGGACCACAGCATGTGCGGGGCTCAGACCATTGTCAGTAGCTTTCTCGGACAGTTTATGACCTCTATTTAAAGAAGGTACTTAGGTATCATCATCTACTTTAATATTCTCCTCCAGTGTTCATCTTAGGTATTAGAATGCCTATACCTACCTACCTATGTACAAATTTCAGACTCTGCTGAATGGATGCATTTTCCTGCTTCGGGAACAGCCCGGAAGAGTATAGTTTCAGGCTTTGAAAATAAATTTAATGTGCCAGTTAAATTGGGGCTCATTGACTGCACGCACCTGAAAATATTTCCTCCATCTGGACCACAAGGAACCCAGTATAAAAATAAGAGAAAAGATGCACACACAATAAATGTGCAACTGGTATGAGTTTCCATCATTTCTTTTGGCAGAGACCTAATAACTAAAAAACCTTACAACTTATAACACACTTCATTTAAGTTCACATTAAGCAAACTTTTAATTTTGTTAATTTTTTTATGCTGCAGCTCTTTTGGCAGGTTTTTACAATGCATTTAGGTATAAATTAATATTACAGATTGTAGATTCAGATGCAGATTGCTGGCAGAGTAAGTACCTACATGATGCATTTATATGGCATCATTCATCCGCATGGAAATTACTTCCTTTTAGGTAACCTAACCTAAGTCTATGTACTATTTAGTTACTAAGGTTATAATTCAGACATTGTAAAATAAACTTCAAAAACTACCTACAGTACCTATAAGTTTTGCTTTTTTGTTCATTGGCTTAGAGTAAATTGGGTGAAAGGAATTAAAAAAATAATTTATGCTTTTCAAGTCTGTCCATTTTTTTAAAGTTTTATTTTAGCCTTTTTATTGTCTCATTACAACATAACCTTCTTAATAATCTACATTAGTGAATTACCTGCAGCAGTTTACTTTACTTACTTACATTACTAGGTACTTAGTACCTAAAATACCAATTCACCATCCACAAGTCATGAATCCCTACAGTTTTGTACCCTGAAGTGTCCGGATTGAGGAGTCTTGAGAGGGATTTGAGTTCAATAGGTAATGCAGTCTGTAGAAATACTTAGTACCTACCTACCTGCAATATTATTTCACCATCAAGGATTCCTAAATAATAATAATAAAATCACTTTATTTGCAAAAATTACAAAGGTACATTTATAATATTTTGGCCTCTAAGTATCTCCCAAAAAAGTAAAAACTGTGTTATGGGAGCTAGTGCCTTCCCTATTACATTTGTTTATTTTTTTGCAATAAAAATACCTATGGGGTACTTATATGGTAGGAGTGTGCTGCATGATTTCTCATCAGTGTTAACTCCTTAGGGATTGAACTAAAATCCTTTCTTAATAGATGCCTGTCATAAGAGCTATCTGTATGCCGAATTTCAGCCAGATTAATTCAGCAGTTTGAGTTGTGTGTTGATAGATCAGGCAGTCAGTAAGTATGTCAGCCTCATGGAATCTTCGATGAAATTTCATAGATAGTAATTCTAAGCCCGCTGTTGTGTATTGGTATCAGAATTAAAAAACTAAGACTATTAAAAAAATATTTAATGAATATTAAAATTATACAGGTACCATCTATCATCAGTCATCATAACATAGCTTAGATTTCAACATTAAGAATTATTAATAACTATTTCTGTCCAATTTATTTATTTAACTTTTAGCAGCTCGAGTCAATGATGTTCTAATGCTATAGTTTACCTACTGCTACATTTTTTTACTCCTTGTTTCATTTTTATTAGATTTACTCCTCATTTCGGTCACTGCACCTGTAAAAAGATAAATAATTACTGTCATCACAGACATTTAGTTAATTTCTTTATTATTACAGGTGATTCAGGTAACCCATTGTAATCCTGCATGCTGAACTCAACACGCCTGAGCAAAGATAGTATATGGATTGGCGCTGCAAATGAAAATGTGCTCATTTTGGAGGGAGACGGGCCTAGTCCTAGTCGAAGAACCTAGGCGTCTTTTTACACTCCCAGGCCAAACTAGCACAATTAATTGTGGGATATTATGTATTATGATTATGATTGTTGTACCTATAAAGTTTTATATAAGTAAAACATTTGAATTTGTATTTGAATTTTGATTTATAAGCCAGAACCAAAATGTAGATTTCATACATAGGGAAATAAATAATAACTATTTGTGAATATAGATATGTAAAAGTCATAATATTAGTACAATGAATGTTACATAATATCTGTTAATTATATTGTCCTAAGAGGAAACTATAAAATATGATCTACTGAGAACATTAATTTCAAATTAGTTTCAATCATTGCCAACCAATTTTAATATTTCTGCAGACAAGAAACATTCTAATTTCATAGTAAGTGCATACCTACTAATATTATACTTAAATGCGAAAGTGTGTCTGTCTGCTACGCTTTCACGGCTCATCTGTTAAACTGATTTTGATGAAATTTGGTACAGGGATAGTTTGTATCCCGGGGAAGGACATAGGCTACTTTTTATCCCGGAAAATCTAAGAGTTCCCGCAGGAATGAAAACCTAATTCACGCGGACAAAGTCGCGGGTCGTCTACTGTCTAGTATTGCTGCGGCGAACTGCCCTGATAAGTTCCTTACTAAGTTACTACCACTTCGAACCAATGGCGATTAATTGTAGTCCCCGGGTGCTGCGCCTTAGGTATATTGGCGCAATTTTTTTATTGTTTGATCGTATTCTGAAAGAGGCCTTGTAATTATTTTATGTTTGACTCCATGTAAAAAGTACACTGTATTTATCCATATTATCACCAAATTCATACTAATAACTACCTATTTAGTATTTTTTGTAAGATTCTATTTTACCAATTTAGTAATTAGTTGTTTTTAAAAATAAAAAAACAACAAGTACTTGTCACTGTCAGACGTCAGTGTCTTATAGACGTCATTTTTAAAGTTTACAGATAATTAAATCTATTTAAAAGCGTAGACAGAGAAAGATTTAAGCCTTAAGAATGAACAATGAATGAACTAAATCGGTGTTGCAACATTAGAATATCGCATGTTATTGAGAAAGGGCAACATTGCTTTCTCCACCCGACAAGGCCAAATCTTCCACGAGAATTTTGTCACGCGTAGCGTGCATGTTAGGGTAAACGAGAAATAAACCGACACGACAACATTTCTCTCTCTCGTTGCGAGAATATCTCGCGGTGCGCATGCTAGGCAGGCTGGAGAGTGACATAGGCTACTTTTTATCCCGGTAAATTAAGGAGTTCACGTGGGAATTTAAAAAACTTATTCCACGCGGACGAAGTCGCGGGCATCAGCTAGTATAAAATATAATTGGTAAGGCTTTCGTTTAAAAATATTGAAGTGATGATGATGAATGAATGATGTTTCAGGATTTTTTAAAATTCCATTTCCACCGATTTTCTGTAAACGCGAGTGAAGCCAGGCGAGTCATCTAGTTTCTTATAAATATTTTTTCTTGTCAAAACTCACGCGGCTTGTTTATTAAAATTTCACCTGTTGCCAACACCAGAAAAGAAATGGGCGTGTCTTAACTGAATCCTCGCCAATATTTTGTTGTTTAACACGTATTAACCATTCCTCAATCAACGTGGCATCTAGCTTGATCGATGTGGCATGCACTAAGGATTGTCATTAAAAATTTATTTGCTCGGTAGGTATATAAATTAACACTTGTCCATTAACAGTTGTACTGTGTGATAAGTGTACAACGAAACAATGAACATTATTTGATGTTAACACTAAAATGACACAGGGATAACCATTAACCTCGTTCTACATCTTTTCTAAAGTCTGGACGTCTTAATAAATAGAGCACAATTTATTTGCAGTTCATTTTTGTAAACGCAAATTAAAGTCAATGCTGAAACACCAAAGTATTTCACTTTGATTTCGTTACATAAATATTCGTGGAATAATAGAATCGCCAGCTTTCTGTACTCATTTCTGTGTTTTTTTTTATTATTTACTACAAGTTAGCCCTTGACTGCGATCTCACCTGATGGTAAGTGATGATGCAGTCTAAGGTGGTAGCGGGCTAACCTGTAGCGGCATGGCAGTTATATTAAATCCATTCCTCTATTCGGTTTCTACAAGCATCGTACCGGAACGCTAAGTCGCTTGGCGGCACGTCTTTGCCGGTAGGATGGTAACTAGCCACGGCCGAAGCCTCCCACCAGGCCAGACAATTCAGAAATTAAAAATTCCCGAATTTACCCTGCCGGGGATCGAACCCGGAACCTCCGCACGTTAAGACAACAGCGCTCAACACTGCGCCACGGAGGTTGAATATAATAATTATAATTAATTAGATACCAGGATGTTATCAAACGGAATGTGGTCGCGACTCGCGGTGTTAGGATCGCGTTATAGCGTGACGATTGTTAGGAGCCACCCGATGCTCGTCACATCACTCACCGCAAACATCGATATCTTCACGTTTTATTTGTTAGAATTACGCCGGGCGGCGGCGGGGGTGCTTTGTAGTGGTGACCGCAGTCGATTGTACCGAGACGCCCGCGCATGGCCGCCTGCCGAGGTCGCCCCGAAGCCGTGTTCATGCATCACCATTTAGGTCATTATACTGATTCGCGTGTACACCTTATCGCGCTACTATTATCGCATTAAGCCTATTTCGGTCGTTTATCGATCGGTTTTGCCGCCTCTCCAGAAGTCAGTCTTGAATTTTATGAGTAACGAGTGTGAGCGGGCCGCGCGCGTGTCGCACATCGGATGACATCAGTTAAGCTACTCGTACCACGTCCGCTGGAAACAGTACGCGTTCAGTGCAAACGGCGTGTCCGCGGCGAGCACACGAGGACCTTGATGGAGGACAGACGGTGTGCGACCTGTGAAGCATTGGGGCGGCGCACTTTTTCCAGCAAGCTGTTGCAGGTAGCGATGGCGCAAGCGCATATGAAGACGTGCTCTCATCCCGCCCCGACTCCAGACCAAGTCCACGACTCTGATCTCGCGTCTCGAGCGCTTGCTGCGAAACGACGAAAGTCAATAGCGGGACTTAAGTTGAGCTTACCACCGGATACCAACCAAAAAACTTCATCAACCGGGCAAGTTCGATCCAATAGTACTCGCAGAAACACTTGGTGCTCGTAAGTGCATTGTGTGCCATTATTAGCACTATTTCATATTATCTACATTTATCACTATCAACTTTATCTTTTTTAATCGAGCAATATAATTGATTGTATTGCCCTCAGTATATATATTTTATTTTCAATATTTATATCACTATATTATTTATCCTTACATCAAACTTCGTCTTAGCATTGAGTACGTGATTATTCGTGCATTGTACAATGCATAGGTTGTTTTCTTCACGTATCACTTAGGTATTTTTATCAATATATGTATTATATTAAACATTAATGAAATAACCTTGAATTGTCATATCGATTTACCGTGTATAATTAATTGCAAGTATAAACGATACGCACGTCATGAAGTAGAGTTTACTTAGGATGTGGTTATAAAAAAATAGTGGTTATAACCTATTCTTCTTTAACTTTATACTTTAACCAAGTTTTAAAATAGAATTAAATCATTCAATTATAATAACTTTACAAATTTGGCAAATTATTCTTAATACCTACTCTTAACTTTTAATACAAACTATACATAATATGATGTGCCTGCATACTCTTACTCTATAAATTCTGAAATGAATAATTATTGCACTACCATTGAATTTGTGTATCAACTAGGCAACTATTGTGTATGTATAGGCATCTTCTAGGCAAGCGCGCTCCACCTTAGGCTGCATCACCACTTGCAACCAAGTCTGATTGCAGCTAAGCGCTGGCCTATACATTTAAAAAAAAAAAAACCAACGCAACCAGCTACGTTTCAAAATCATTATCTGAATGGATAAATCATACTAATATTATAATTGCGAAAGTGTGTTTTTTTGTTGGTTTGTTGGTTTGTTGGTTTGTCCTTCAATCACGCCGCAATCCCGGATTGACGTGATTTTTAGCATGAGTAAAGAGGAAAATTGAGGAGTTCCCGTGGGAATTTAAAAAACTTATTCCACGCGGACGAAGTCGCAGGCATCAGCTAGTTGAACATATTGAGTCAGAAACAATCATCGAGACATGTTAATCTCGTCATATTACTGTCCAACAACCCCAAGCTAACGGAAGCTCCAATTTGTCTAACTAAGACCTATTGTGACAATAAGGACGTAGACAGGAACCAGATACTTGTGAGAGTTTCCTTTCATCTGATTTAAGAAAAAAAAACATAGGTTTTCGATATGAAAATTAAAAATGGCAAAACGGATTGATCATTTATTCATATTCTTCATCTAAAACTTCAAATTGGTCATCTGAATTGGCCAAATCTTCAACATTACATATTTTGTTTCCAGTAAGTGTATTATAGCTTTTATTATTTCCGCTCTCGTAGATTTTACTGCCGTTTATTTCACGGTCTCAGGAATCAATTTAAAAATCGCATTTTAGATGTTAAACTTTATTTAAGTTTTCCTTACAAATAGGTACTATACATAACACTATGTATATACAGTACATTGTACATAATATGTACTATACAGTAGGTACATTGAGTTTATCTATATAAGGACTCCACTTCATACAGTACTTAAATGCATGCCAATAGCCGTCATTATCTACTATTTCACTTGACTTATTATGTGTTACTAACAATAATAATTTGTTCGTAATTGCTACGGTGCGAACAAAAAGTTAAGTTTTTGTTCGCCTTTTTTACCGTCCATAGCTTTGTTCAATTGCGTGTGCTAAGTATAAAAATAAACAATGTAGAATCACTATTATTAGACCTAATAAAATTATAAATTCATCAAGTTCCCCTGTAAGTGTGTCTGTAATTGTGGGCCCGGTTACGCGTTTTTCAGAGCGGAAAATCGCCAAAAACTGCTCCTGGTGTGCCTCGCGCGCGATTTCTCGCGTACAGGCTTTGCCCGAGCCGGAAAATTTTGAAATTTGGAAGATAAAATAAGTTTTAAATTTTTGTCGAAATATTTCTATTAAACAAAAGTTAAATTATAGGTATTGTTGTGGACCTAGAGAGAGTGCCATAGGCTACTTTTCATCCCGAAATATTAAGGAGTTCCCTTGGGAATTAAAACAAAACTTATTTCACGCGTACGAAGTCGCGGGCATCAGTTAGTATAATATGCTAGTATCTTTGTTTATTTTTACACATAGAAAAAATATTGTATATAGACTGGTATTTCCCGGTTTCTATCAATTGTCTTTGACTATATGTACCTACTTAATTGTCTCGTCTGAACTCTGTACAGTACCTGTTTCATCATATTTATTTGTTATATAATAATTCATTGAGTAACATACTAAATTATTAATGTAGAGCTGCTGTACCTACGGTCTTTATGGTTCATAATAATTGACAACCGTCATCAGCCTTTACACTTTTAAATTTTCCATTTTTGTTTCCGGTATCTGCTTTGTTTATCTCAGTTGAGTTATGTTTGTCCGTTTCGAATATATCAAAGTTGTTTATTTCGACTGATAAAACTTGATTTTTGAAGAGATCAAGATAACAACTGCCAAGTTAAATGCAAATGCATCGAATATTGCGAAATATATTATGTTGAAGGTCAATTCATCCTTACTTCCTTATCCTTACTAATATTATAAACGCGAAAGTTTGTATGTATGGATGTTTGTTACTCTTTCACGCAAAAATTACTGAATGGATTTTAATGAAATTTGGCATAAAGATAGATTATAGTCTGGAATAACACATAGGCTACTTTTTATCCCGGAAAATTAAAGAGACCCCGCGGGAACCAAGAAACCTCAATCCATGCTGACGTAGTCGCGGGCATCAGCTAGTCTGTTAAACGAGGTGTACCACGATTGACACTTGACAGTACAAAAATTACAATAATATTAAGAAAATATTATTGTAAATTTTGTTTTGGCGAGTCAGGGTTTTTGGTTTTCTTCTTCTATCCATACCAATATTATAAATGTGAAAGTGTGTCTATCTTCCCTCTCTCCTATGAGAGTGGAGGCCTGTGCCCAGCAGTGGGAAGTTAATTGGCTGTAGTGGTAGTGGTGTCTATCTGTCTGCTACGCTTTAACGACCCATCTTTTCAACCGATTCTGATGAAATATGGTACTGGTAAGAGGTTAGGTTACATCCCGGGGAAGGACATTATGCTATTTTTACCGGAACATTTAGAAGTTCTCGCAGGAATCAAAAAAACTTAACCCACGCGGGCGAAGTCGTGGGCATCATCTAGTCTTAAATAAAGTCGATTGTTATTGCAGGTAGTTTATTATAGATTTAGATGCATTCAATCATTAAAATGTGCATTAGCGGTTGAATGACGCGTTTATTCATTACGACGCATAAAGACTTATGACATAAATATTAACGACTAGGATTATTGTTATTTTCCGTCGTTAATGGCTGGGGTATACCTACCTTTTTTGTATATAAAATTGCCAAGATTATTACTAAGTCATAATTAATTGACTTTTTGCATGAAGATATTGCTTTAGTTACGTCATCGTAAGATTAAACTAAATTTCGCTTAATAGCAAAACCGGTTAAAAATAATGGTCATTATATTATGCTCCTCAATAAATATGACTTGCGTTTTATGCTAATGATTATAATATTATGCTGAAGATCCGTTTTCCTTGAAGATGAAAAAATACTTCTATTACGTTTCCAAATTGACCTTTTGTTATGATCTGCGTAGGTTTACGCTGCTTGAGCTGCTTCTCGGACTCATCGATATTATAAAATACATCATCAATCTATTGAGTTTGATTTAAAACAGAGCGCCAAATATACCTATTTTATAATTTACTAGCCCGCGACTTCGTCCGAGTGGATTGAGGTTTTTTAATTTTCCGGGATAAAATGTAGCCTATGTGTAATTCCTGACTATAATCTATCTCTGTGCCTTTCATCCAGATCCGTTCAGCCGTTCTGGCGTGATTGAGTAACATACATCCATGCATCCATAAATCCATTCAAACTTTCGCATTTATAATATTAATATAGATAATTCGACATACTACAGCTTACGTATCCCTAGTTCTAGGGATACGTAAGCTGTAGTATGCTGCTATGTACAATGTTATTACACGCTTCAACGCATATAAAGCACTTGTAAACGTCGTCAAATGGACTGGATCATTAATGCACGTTCAACATCAATTACTGATCAACATTTGTTCAACAATTGTAACTTTGCTTAGATTACTAATTAGTGATTACTAGCCAAAGCAGGCTACATCATCATAAGAGCACATTACACGATTTGAAAATATAGCAATCTCGATAATGCGTTGTTAAGGGGTCATCCATAAAGTACGTCACACTAATTTCGTGATTTTTTGACTCCTCCGACGTCCTTGTCACAGTTGGTCACATTTGTGAGACCCCCCCTCCCTAGTGTGACGTCACATATCTTGCAATTTTTGCATCTAGAAATTATTAAATTAAAACAGCACATCCGAAATTAGTTTGATTTCCATTACAGATACAGATAGAGTTGGAAATATTTTTAAGTTTTTCGTTAATAGGTAGTTCAAATATAGCATTTTAACACTTGGATGTATAAGATTTTGAAACCCCTTGTCACACAATGTCACACTTCGTCGACCCCCTCCCCCCTTAACGTGTGACGTACTTTATGGATGATCCTTATGGTGTATAAATACTTAAAAAAAAATGCAAGTTAATTATTTTCGAAATAAAGGTTCTATCTAATGAAAACAATTAGTTTAACCTTAATCAAATTAACTTTAGTAATAATTAATATATTAATTTCAACATCGCATTTATTATTTAATTTCTAATTAAGCAAGTAGGTATAATTTGTAAAATTTACTAAAATACAATTAACATTACCTAAAGTTGCTACGTACGCCGCGCGGTTAAGTATAGGATCCTATGTCATCCAACACATTGGCTCAAACTTTTTGTGTCCGGCAAAATTAATTATATTTAACGAGTTGTTCTCACACAAATACATCAGTTACGAAAATAACTCATTTCATTAATTATTACCATATGTAACCGTTTCATCTATACTAATATCTATTATATTATTCTGTGCTAATATTATAAATTTGAATTTTTGTTCCTCAATCACGCTCGAATGGATCTGCATGAAATTTGGCACAGAGATAGATTATAGTCTGGAATAACACATAGGCTTTTATCCCGGAAAATTAAAGAGTTCCCGCGGGAACCAAAAAACCTCAAAACACGCGGACGAAGTCGCGGGCATCAGCTAGTATCTCTTACAAAAGAACTTTATTTATTATAAAGTTCTTTTGTAAGAGATGACTCGTTAGATACATTTCTGGCTCCCCGTCGCTGAAAATCTATTTATTACAATAGGTATTGAATTTGTTTTGTTCATTGAAAAGGCTTCAACTTAATAGTTAATCGCACATGTAGCTCTTAATTATATCAGTCGGCTCATACTGATGACGTCATAAAAATGCAGTGCATACCTACTTCACGTGTTGCGAGATTAATAGTTGATATAATATTATGATGATGCAGCTCATATTATATTAGTGCTTTAGATATTATTTTGTAATAGTTGCCATTCAATCTAACCCTTGAGTGATCTCTACGTTTCAATAATCTAACGTCAATAGCTTAGACTTTTTACTATTCAATAATATTACATTACATATTACTTACCGGAATTTTCCCAAATTTGATGAGCATTAATAGGATTAATTATTTATGTGTGCATTAATTATTATTCTTAGTAGTTACTAGTTAACTTTTTAAGGTTCCGTACCCAAAGAGCGCTAATCCGCTGTCCGTCCGTCTGCCTGTCAGCGGGCTGTATCTCATGACCCGTAATAGATAGTTGAAATTTTCAGTGTGTATTTCTACAGCCGCTATAAAAATAATGAGGGGTCTCCAACCCCCATACAAGAAACGTGATTTTTCCGGCGTTTTTGCTGTACCTATCTCTTGAACCCATGAAAGAGTGAGTAGCTGCTATAAACAACAAATTATGCAAATCAAATAAAGTTATAAATTAAAGGTCCCCATACAATAAACTTGTAACAGTGCTACGGAACCCTTCGTGTGCAAGTCCGACTCGCACTTGGCCGGTTTTTTATTACATTCAATTTGTTTTATTTCTTCTTATTTATTAGACAAATATGTATCTTATTTATTTCTTGTACTTTGGTTTTACGTATTATTTAGTAGATTATATTTTAATATAGTAAAATTCCATATCTCGCTTTCAGGACTGTAAGTAGACTATACTCTTATCCAAACTAATCTAACAAAATATACTTTATACTTCAACTGAAGCTTTCTAAGTGGTTTCTTTAGCAGTCCGCAATAGAGTATGTACTAATAACCAGTGTAAAGTAATAAAGATTTTCTGTAAAAGATTCCTTGTCCAAATATCAATTCAGCGACTGAGCCGTGAAATACTTATACTTATTGTGTTGATAAATCCCTGTACCTTTTGTCTTCTAAACGGATTTCCAGGTCTTTGTTGTCAGCCATTGTTAATCACTCGTCTATTCCTGATGTTAATTATTTTGATCGTTCTGCTGCTGTTAGTGCATAATAATTGTTTATTATGCAAACTATTATGGTTTTCTGTCGTTTGACCGATGGTAATTTAAACACCACTCGACTCCAGGTGTTAGAGAACAATATACGGAAGTGTTTTACCGTAATTACGTAGTATATTATTGTTGTTTATTGCTGCTATAAATATATTTTGAACATTTACTTTCATAGATAGAATGTAAACCGATGTTTGATGCCAAGCCAATTGAATTGATTTTGATGAATGTACCTATTCATATAGATGTATCGAGTTTTTGTTAACCCCTTCTCAAATGATTTGATGACCGACACCTACAAAGTATTGTGGCAATTGAGTAGAGTGTCCTTAGCTTTATTAATTGAGTAATCAGCCCCCCGATTATGTAAGAATTGTCGATCAAATGGTAAAGGTTCAGCGTCAAAGTAATATAAACCATAACTGCATTGAATTAGAGCTCAATTTCGTCTATCCATTCTTATACGTTAGACCGGTTAGAGTATCGTACATACCTAAACGTATAAGAATGGGTACACGAAATTGAGCTCTAATTTAATGCTGTTATGGTATTACTTTGCCGCAGAACTTTAACGATTTCATCGGCCATTCTTACATGATTGGGGGGCTGTAGTAGTCCAGGATCCATGGTCCATTTTTGCACTTGATTACTATCAAGCTAATTTTCCGTGAGTAGCTTCATTTTGATGAGACGCCCAACAATTTCCTGTACGAAAATTCTCGATTGTGGTAGCTAACAGAGGTAACAAGGATTAAATATTATTATGTCGATTTGATGATTCTAAAAAATGTATTAATTACTAACTGGGGGGTTTTTTTTTGTTAAATCTCAAGATAATTATCTAAATTATTTGAAAAAATATTTGTCCTACAAAATGTATGGTTTGATCAAAGAACAGAGAACACACTAACCAGCGTGGTGGGTCTGATCTCTAATTCCCTCTCTCCTATGAGAGTGGAGGCCTGTGCCCAGCCGTGGGACGATAATGGGCTGTAGTGGTTTATTGTTTAGCCCCGATACTACTATAAATTATAATACCTACTGTTTTGTTTTTGTTCATAATAATTGAATAGTGATTACGTTAGGTACCTACATCGACAAAATCTTCTCCATAACTTTACACTCAGCACGCCATAATTTCACAGTATTTCAGAAATCTAAATTTTTTGCTGGCTTTTAGTGTCCGCAAAGCAAGACACAGATTATTTTAACTTCTTAGTAATGATCTGAAGCGTAATGCGTTGAATTTTTTATAACTGTATACAAAAATAGAACCGGTTTGGTCTCAAATCTTGTAACACAGCCACTTGTTTTCATTGTTTTATTTTTGTTTTGCCTAAAGATACCAAACTGGCCAAATCTTGTCAGCCTTGAACCCATACGATATTATCATTCAAAGTGAGTATTAAACGCGAGATTCGGTATGGATTCATTCTCATCTTAGTGCGGCGTTAGTGGTTCGCCGGGTGTGTCGCAAAAGCGTTGCCTAGGTGTTCGGAGGCGCCATCGGCCATCGTAGCCCGTAGTAGGTAGAGCCGTGCGCGCGCCGCGCCGCTTGCTCGCTCCCCTCCGCGCACCCCTCGCACCGGCCCCGGCGGTCCCAGTTCACCGCAACGCGTCGGTCTGCTCGCCCGCGTCTTTATACTTATACAACCGAAAACACTACTACCTCAATACGCACACCGTTCACAATCTCACTCGCAAAAACGGCACCGCTTCAACCGAAGGCAGGGACTCGAACGTCCCGCATAAAACACCCGCACGGCGACACGGAAGCCATGCAATCTAAACTCATAAGTGCAAGCTACTCGTCCATCATGAACAAACAGGATTTGCTCAGGGAAGTCGTCGTCAAGTACATCGACTACTTCTACCCCGTGTGAGTACATTTTCGCTATATGCCATTTTGGTATAGCTCTGCCCAGTGACGCACTGCGTCTTTTCGTTATGTCGGCGAGTTCCAGCGCTGTTGCAAAGGATGTGTTGGACTTCAGCTGATTATCGAACCGGTAAGTCGGTGAAGGTTCTAAGGCATTGACTCTAGCTGCAGGCGGACAAATAAGTGCGATTGGCTGACGGCAGCGCCGCCTATTGAACCTGGCTGTCTCTATCGTCTCGCTGCTTCTGTATCGATCCGCTGCACAAGCACAAAATGGTTTAACACCACGTTGTACATATCTATTATTTTAAGTCGTCGTTGACCTCTAAAAGCTCAGATATTGATGTTGTACTGAAGAAAAATCCTTCGAATGCCGTGTAGGATATTTCTTGTATTGTTTATTTGCATCAGAAATTACTAGCGTGGATATTGCAATTGTTACATAAAATTGGTAATCATTTATTTTTAATTTGCCTTTGTCATCCGATATCTTATCGCTAGGTCATGAAACTTTGCCTCATTCATTATTTAATCATTCATAGCTGAGATCGCTGAGTATTGTAGAGTCTAAGGGAAAGCATTGTTGCGTGACCTTTTTGCGTGACAAGCATTGACCGGCATCCCCTCAATGTTCCACTTTGCCCTTTGTCCGATTCATGTTATTATTCAACCCCAATAAATAGGATTTGCTCCAAAACACTGGACATTAATTGTATGTTACTGGGTGGTTACTGGGTTGTCTTTCATTAGATTAGGTGTTGTAGATTACGTGAAACACCTTAAAATGCTCACATAGCACAAATTTGTTTTCACGTTCTTTTAACGTGCCTACACGATTTCGTATTTAGACTAATGACTAGTTTGTAATGTCCACTCTAAATTTAGACCGGACCACGCGTTTCGACACCAAAATGCAAATGGTTTTCGATTGTCTTTTAAACAGAAATGAGTATACATTTTGGGATAACATCTATTTGGTATTATTTATGTGCATTACAAATTACTATGGTCATTGTACTGCGGTCGTTGGCTCTATGTTCACCACTAATGTAATTAGTGCATTGAGAAACATCGCCGGGGCCCGAGATGTAATGATCGTCATGTTCTGGTTGGGTGTCGACATCGCCCGTCGATTTCCCTTCAATGACCTTGGAAATATCGCGCTCCGCTCGCCTCGTGGTAACACTTGATATACTGCACTGCAGCATGATTAATATGTTACTCTGTTATTTGATCACCACGCCGAATGTTCCAGAATCTAAATGTATAAAAGGCAAAGGTGACTGACTGACTGACTGACTGACTGACTGACTGATCTATCAACGCTCAGCTCTAACCACTGGTCGGATCGGGCTGCAATTTTGCACTCAGATAGCTATTATAACGTAGGCATCCGCTAAGAAAGGATTTTTGAAAATTCCACCCCTCAGAGGGTGAAATAGGGGTTGAAAGTTTGTATGAAACTCCGTCATTTCTCAAGTTATATCCATGAAACTTGGTTTACAAGCTACGGGTAAAAAATTAAGAAATATGTGTTTCACAGTTTTTTTTACATCCATTGTTTTACGTCTTCCGGAAACGTGTCTAGGTTGTCGATGGGCTGAATTTTTGTTGGCAATAATGACCTGAATAAGGGATAGGGGAGTGGGGGTTTTTCTAAAAACAATTTAATCAAATCTATCGCTAAAAACGCTTATCTTAAACACACAGGAAAAGGAAAATTGGGTTGGGCAGGGTCACTACTCACTATTCACAAATTCCTGATACAGTTAATGACTAATGAAGCGTACTGAATTTTCATGAGCACTGCATATTTATTTCCTGACCTTTGTCGTCGGTATTGTTTGTTCATGGCGCAGTATGTGTGATTCATAGTACAGCGTGGTTAAAATTATTATTACAACACAGGGCTTTGTTGAGTTGATTAAACAAATAAATGTGATTGCAATCTCTCATTTTTCATTTTTCGTGAGAATGTTCCTCAATACTATTGTTTAATTTGTCTTTGTACGAAGTGCTTCAACTTTGTAAGCCGGTATAGTACCTATATTTATATATAGCAATTTAGCAGTAGCTGTTCTGTTTCCATTCCAATAGTAGGTACTGTAGTCTGTAGCCATCAAGATTCAAGATGATTTTAAATCACGAAAACGTGATTTAGAGTACGACCGATTCATACAAAGATTGCCAATTTTGCTTACATGTACAGTTGTACACAAATGCTTTGATTTATCTTGTTCAAGGTTGTCTAAAGTGTGTGAAACCTTTTTAAAAGCTTTATTGAGCTTCATAATTATTTTAAACTAGCGAGTAATTACTACCCGCCGCGCCGCTTGAATGCCATGGGAATTTCGAAAAATTCTCCTTATTCCTTGTCTCTCTGGGTTTGGGCTGGTCGTTGATCGGTCAGTCAGTACTCAGTAAGTGAGTGAGTCAGGACTTTTTTCTTTATAACTATAGAAGATCTGGCGCAAGATTTTACCTGAGGCATGAAGATAAAGCAAACACTTTTAGTAGACTTATTCTTTTTATTTTTTATTTTATTTGTCTATGAAATACAATTATTATGGAACTTGCACGCGCATTTTTTTCTCACTTCTCATGGCTCTATACTCATTACTCAGATATGAACTCTAGGTTATAATTCCTGTTACCTGGTACACGAGTTACATTCTGTGCATTTTGATTATTATCTATCGCTTATGAATTGTGGTAAAAGGTGTAAATAAAACTGTTCGATACAATTTTATGTTTATTTAAGTGCTTCTTTATAGCCCTATTTGTGACACATTTGTGAATAGCGACTTGAACAAATAAGCACGTGCGTGATGACTGATGACAAAACACTTTTCCGCTCTTTGTCCATTTGAAGTTCATATTACACCTTGTTCTCATACAATATTATATTATTATTTTAACCCTGCTGCCCTCGCTGAGAGATCGCCTCGATGGAGGAAGCCTACTTTCGTTTGTGCAAACGCGTACAGGAATCTGAATAGTCAATTCACTATAGCTTGTTATAAAATTTCGAACTAAATTACTTGTTCACGTATTGGTTAAACACAATATTACAGTAACTACTAGTGACTTCTTACAAAGTCTTTATGTAGAGGTGATGTAGAGAAAAATAAATTATTACTAGCCATGTGTTTATTTCTTGATCAAAATATTATAAAAAAAACCTATTATATCCTGTTATACAATTCGAGGACCAGTTTAACCACCTTAACGCTTTTTTTTGTCAGAGAACAGCTTAAGTTGCCCAAGCGAGTCGTGCTTTTAAAGATAAAAAAAAAGATAAGATAAAAATCATATCGCAATCATTTTCACTCCTGTCAGATTCTTAAGCCATTCATTGCAGACATGGTTGTCATCAGTTTTGCCAAATGCTTTCTCTGTGTTCTTGTTTCGCCGTCTACTATTTCATATGCTCCATTGCTGTGTACAGTTTTGTCACTATCTAGTTACTTACATAATCTGTCACAAAACATTAAAACTTGTTTCACCGAAATCCGCGGAGAGAAAGCAAAGTTTGTCTTTAATTTTCTGGCACCATCACTTGAGGTTAGCTTTCGAATATTGTGTACCAATTAGCTGCTCAATCTTGAATAGTGCAATTTTGAAGCATGATCTCACAAGGATGTCGGATACCGGATTATGCACGTCACCGGCGGTGGTCATGCGGTTTCTGGACGTTATTCAATACTATAAGTTCAGCAACGGACTGGTCGAAATCGATACCCAATCACTGCCACTGTTGTTCTGAATGCTTCAGTGGGCTCAACTTGAGCATTGTGCTTCACCTCATTGACGTGCCATGGAATCCGAAGCGGGAGAAAGTCAAGTACTTACCCGTGCAACGTGCTACATACAGGCTACCGGATGATTACACGAGTGAGATTGGAACATAATAGATAATACCGAGAACAGGCTATTCTAATAGCATCTTCAGATGCAGATAAGTAGACTGTGTCGTATTGTACATCGTGTGCACGTGTCTTTACGCCGTTTGAAAATGTTCATGTAAAAACACCAATCAGGTTCACGGTTATGTTGGTGCTTTCTTTTGTTTGTAAACCTGTATGGCTAGCATGCGCACTACGAGTAAAATTATGTCTACCCGTTATCTCTATCTATCTACCGAAGCTAACATGGTTACTTGTCTCGTTACGTCAAAAGTAGAGATAAAAGTAATATTTCTTATCTGTGGTATTTTTCTCTACGAACCTTTACATTCCGACTATTTTTTTCTTGTAATATACCGCATTTTGTGCATGTTTGGGTAAATGAATAATTTGCCGGCAACGACAACATCTCTCTCTCTCGTCGCGAGATATTCTCGTTGTGCGCATGCTAAGCACACTGGAAACGTAATCGATAAGACCACAAAGCAATGTTGAATTTCTCGTCTTAATAGTCGAGATTTTTATTCCTTCAAAATCTAAAGCTTTCTCTCTTATTTGCATTACGTTCGACGTTATTGCCATCACCGGCTAAACTTGTTATCTGAGTCATTAACCCTGGAATTCATAAACGTTGGGTAACCAGTCTCTGGCAAAATGCCGTTCACGATTCGCGTAGGACTTGAATGTAGAATCAACCTTTGTTGCAATTCATAAACGTTCGCCAGACAATCTCCTAGCTGAATGGAGAAGAAATGGAGATGTACAGAATATTGTCTATTGATTGACATGTTATCTGTGGAAATTCTCTATGGATGTCACTTTGACGCACTGAGTCACTCAAGTGAACGTCAATGTTTGTTTACAAACAAACATTGACGCGGTTTTCAATTTCCAATGGTTTCCAATTTTAGGGAATAATAGAAAGCAAAGACCGAAGCGAATTCGAAAATTACGTGGTAAAACGCTGACGAATAATACCACTTTGATAGCGGTGATGCACAACTTCATGATTTGTATATCCTGCATAAAGTCAGAGACGGCCAAGCTGACGGTACATCCTGGGCACGTATAAGAATCGCTCTGGAGCACCTTTGCAAAAATATCGCGAAGATATGTTTGTTCGCAGATAACAAAAGTGCAGCTTACTCTCCATAAACTGAAGTCCAGTAGAACTACTACTTACTTCAGCTCTTACGTTCTAACTGTTCCGGCATGGTGCAAAGATGTGTTCATCAGTGCAGACTTTTGGCCTGAGGGCATAGTATACCGTCGTTACAGGGAAGCGAGAACAAGAATTCCTTCTGCTTCATAAGACTATAATATACTTATTTTTAGAATTGTATTTATAGTATTTTATGAATTATATTGTATTGTGTTATAATTATGATTAAATATTGTTGCCTGATTTAAATAAATAATTCAATGTTAAGATCAAAGTTATCATGTTCTTGCTTAGTCACTGAAGTAATAGGATACCAAATTTCGAATCTATCAAACCTGGTATTGGTAGTTGCTCTCATACTTTTTTCAACATATTATGATAATCTGCAAATAGCTGAAGAGATTTTCTTGAATCATTGCTAAGAACACTTTCGATCAAGTCCTCTAAACCAAAAAAATAAATCAAAATCGGTTCATCCGTTTGGGAGCTATGCTGCCGCAGACAAATACACAGATGCACAAACACACACACCCTCTTTTAGCGTCGGTAAGTAGTCAAGACTGAAAGACCATGAAGGTACTTATAGAGCTAGTTTTATGGCATTTATACATGGCTTTATATAAAAATTCTATTTTTATTTATGAATGAATAAGTACAGAAAACTACAAAATGTTATAATCCATTTAATATTATTTTAACAATTAATACCAGGCTGAAGAAGGACATCATTCATATTTTTGACTGCTATTATGATTCTTGTATTGCTAGCCACTTCCTTTTCGCCTCAAGAAATGCACATATCATATGAGGTCATCCAACCAAATGAATTAATCCACGACCTTTATTCTAACATCTTCACACAAGATCTTGGCTCAAACTGAGGATAGTAGAACAACGTATGTTCTGGAATTGCCTTTAGGTACTGTGTAGTACATACATTAACTGTAGTTCCTTTATTTTGCGCTCGATATTATGTATTATTCGTCAACATCCTATGTCCTATGAGATAAGTACAGAGTCATTATAAAAATTTTCTTCTTTCTTGTTTACCTAATTCTGTATACCATCAATTAGCCTTTGCGTCTACTAGCCTTGCATCTTTATGTAGGCTGGCCGATTGTGGTATCTTTCAAGAGTCCGTCCTCATGCGGCACTTCTTTCTTCTGGCAATAATTCATAGCCATCGTTTCAATCCCTCCCCGGCCCACTATTAAATACTGAGCGCGTGCCTCTTCTTAGAACGAGAAGGGTAACTTCCGGAAATACCCGTCTGTATCAGGACAGCATAAATCGTCGTAGTTTTATATGCACTGGCTGTAATTAGCGATTTCATCATCAATGTAAAGCCATCATTCGCTTTACACTACACTTTGGATAATTGGTGGATTTATTGGTTTTACCACAAGTGCAAACTTAGAAGAACATGTTGTATATGACTCAAATCACATTTTTTCTTCGATTTTTTATTAAAAATCAAGATTTATTACGCACAAATAGCCCACAAAATACAAAAATAAAGCTATGTCAAACTCATGTCATAGCAAAAGCCTCGTTTGATTGTGTCTGATTCGCGGAAATCGGCGAATCAGTATTCAGCCGCTGTTAGCGACCGCATGGAGAGTCTCTTACGACTATGAAATGCAAAAGAGAGTCTCTTTCGACTATGAAATGCAAAAAGCTTGAATTCGATACATAGCGCTTGAAACGTCTCGGAAAAGAGCCGTTCAGTCGATTATGAATTCCACTGTAAATTATTACTATCACTTGTCACCAATCAGAAATTCATTTAAAATCGTTGATATAGCTAGTATCTACTACACTCTACCATAGTTATTATCTGCATACTTTAAGGGTAAACTCTTATTATTACAAAATATTTCATTTTCCCATTGTTCTCATAATGGCTACATAATTCATCAGGTCACTGATCTAATGATCTTACGTTATTTAGTTACAGCACTGTAATGCTAACGTAATTATAAGAAGAGCAATTTTAGCGAGAATATCTCTTGTTGTAATGTTGCATACTGATTTTCTAGTTTCAGATCTACCTTGATTTAACCTTTTAAATAATATCTGGAATATGACTGCAATTGACTGATAAGCGGTTTATGCACGCATTCCTTTGCGATAGCGATGAAATCGGCTAGCTAAAATGCAATTTTTAAGTAACTTTATTACTTGAGATATTATATTTAAGAGAAAGGAATGCCCTAGTTGTCGTTCGGAAGGTACACGTGCAGACCACTTATTCATGCTCGAATTTCGTATTCGATAGGACGCTGCTGCATCCGCTACTGGATAATTATGAATGCATCATATAATTTTCAATGTTCCGTTGCGCAATTTAATGGCTGAAGCTTTATGAATAATATATCGTAGGTTACACTATCATAGCATTAATATTTAGATTCGAAGGTTGGGTTTGGGTTGATACGATCTATTTCCAAATTAATATTGTGCAAAAAATCGTTGTTTTTTATTATTATTTAGCATTTGTACAGTTTCTACTTGTACATGCATACAATGCCATCTGCAATTAATTTGTGTTATTTTAAACTAGCTGATGATCGCGACTTCGTCCGCGTGGTTAAGTTTTTTTTTATTCCCGCGGGAACTACTTAGTTTTCTGGAATAAAAAGTAGCCTATGTCACTCTCCAGGTCCTCAACTATACCCCTGCCAAAATCACGTCAATTCGTTGCTCCGTTGCGGCGTGATTGAAGGACAAACCAACAAACAAACACACTTTCGCATTTATAATATTGGTATGATATGCGTAATATTGATCGAAAATATTGATTTTATTTACATAAATGAGATACTTTGATTTTTTAGGTACAAACCTATCGTATACCTACCATGTTTGTATCGTATAACTTTTCTGCCACATGACATTAATTTGAGCTCTCCTTTGTTACAGCGCTTCAGGCACAAGCGCCGTGGCCATCGACAACAAGATCGAGCAAGCTATGGTGAGTACAACACTGCCACATGGTAGATAAACCTCCAACTCATGTGACACTGCATTCATTAAACAAATTCAAATAGGTACTATAAATGTCCTTTTTCTTGAATATATTATATACTTAAATTTTTAACTAATAATATCAAATCTAAAATACTAAGTTGAGTTAATCCTCGACTAAAAAATGAAAATCAAATAATAAGAGTCTAAGATAAATATTGGTGAAATATTATTTAGAAATAAATTAAATTATGTAGATGACACGTCGAAGAAATTAATATGGGATTCGAAACAGAAATATTACTACTGCGATATTAGAGGATTTGCACCGATTGAACATCACCCACGGCGGCGGTAAAAGTTAACCTTTTCTATTCGTATGGAAAATCAAGTTTGACTGGATGCAGCAAACAAGTGAAGACTCCTCGTTTCCCTTGTAAAAGTAAAGGAAGCTTAGATTCTCCGTCGTCTTAGAAAATAAATTTTCTAAATGACAGTAGGGCCAGCCCAGCTTGTATTTTGTGCAATATGTTTCTCACTTGAAATATCAAATTATCTTGGGAAGATTTATAGTATGATGAAAACAGTTTTGAAATCCATGCCGCTTCGGGTTAATTATTTTGGTAGGTTCATCATTACGTTATGGCCTTTTACTTTTCTTGCCTTGAGTATCTCGGTTATTTAAGAAATATAATTTCTTATCGGATATTTACTTAAGTACTATTGAATGTTATACATTTATTTTTTGTAAACTAGTAAAATAATTAATCTACCATACTAACCATACTAATATTGTCCGTACGAACTGTATAATCTTTATCAGTAAACTTCAAAACAAAAGTGATGAATCGGTTATTTGTTATTATATGTACGCATTTTGTTTAAGATTAGGTATAAAATGAACGTTGCGATAAGATAGGTAAACAATAATAAAAACAAAGACGAGGTGTTCACGCCACGTGATTATGACATAATCATTCAAATGTAATAGATATAATTCACTTGTATGTTGTCTACGTGACTATTTCTATGTCATGTTGCCGCTTTATGCTATCATAATTGGCCGTAAATAGAGGAAACAGCTCTATAAAATGTCTGTAAGAAAACATTGGCTTCAATGAATGGAACCAATTAGCTGTCTTCAGGCGGTTAAATTATTCAGTCTTGTTGCGACGAATATAGTGATTTAAATTTTAATCATTCTCAACTTACCAACCGAGACCGTTTGTAGTTACTTAAAGAATATTTATTTACATTATAGTTATTTTTTATTGTGGTCAATCTGCACCGAATCTAAAGACGCTCTTTAGACTTTAGACTGCTCTTTTTTGATCTCTTATTGATATTCTTTTTTGAGCCCTCGATTGTGAATTATGAGAATGGACTTCAATTAACGTTTTGAAAATTAGTGTACGTATCACAGTAGAACTCGTACTTTTAAAAATCTAATTTGTCTGGGTAGGTAAATGTCATTTATATATGAGTTGTTAATGTTATTAGGTGTTTGTTGAACACCATTAAGCATCACATCCGCGCTAGCCAGTCAGATATTTGAAATACCTAATTTTTTTTTTCTGATTCATTGTAACCAAAGAGACTACTAAATCAGATAAATTAACTATGGTAACTTAGTAAGTGATTGGATGTACAATTAGCAGAGAAGAAAATTAAGCAATAGTTATTCGTGTCCGCAAAACGCCCACTAAAACGTTAAAACTACGGCCGGCCGATATCTGTGTCATTAGGGCTAATCGACTGAATCACATAAAAATAGAACCGAACCACGTTCATTCAAAAAGCCACTAGAGAAAGAATAAACGCAAATGAAAAAAAACGTCAAGGTGTGCCGATAGAATGTTTAGTGTTCAAGGGAAAGTTGAAGGCAGTTCACCCATAAGATTCTCGGATCAAATAAAGGTTACCATGGAAGTCCCATTGCTTGAGTGTGCAATAAAGATCAAGGATTACTGAAGACGGGTCGTAAATCAAGCCACAGCCCAAATGACGACCACAACCAGTTTCCCAAGGCTTTTGCGCCCAATCGAAGTTGTTAATCGTTATAATTAGGTTTGCAAATCATTTCCTCTGTAAGCCTTGGTTGTTTTTTTAAATAATGAGGCCACTAGTTTGTCAGTTGTTAACGTATTGAATTTAGATTTCAAGCGACACATGATAATTTTGTCTACCAAAGCACCAAGGCCTTTCTATTAAATTAGCACGATCGCAAGTTCAAACTATATTCAAGCTATATCGTTGGGATTCTAATAGACAACGAAAACAAGAATGAAGTTGCCTCTATTAAAATTTACGTATTTATGTGATGTGTACGTATTTATATTATTCGTTATTGGACATGTTGAAAACTGATAGGCACAACTTCATACTTCTTTGTCTTTGTGAGATATAAAACACTAGCAGACAGACATACAGGCACTTTCGCAGTATGGAAGTATGGATTAACTGACTGACGGGCATTTCAACAATTCTAATATGTAATACAATTCGAAGACTGTGTCGAGAAACTTGAGGGCTTGCAAGTTGCATGTACGAGTAGGTTCTCAATAACATATACCCCCACTGATTAGGAATTTTGAACGGCTCATATCACGTGCAAAAGATATGCTTGCATAACAGCAAATTATTTACAGCTAAAATATATTCTTATCTAGCTGATGCCCGCGACTTCTTCCGCGTGGACTAAGGATTTTTGGTTCCCGCGGGAACTCTTTAATTTTCCCGGATAAAAAGTAGCCTATGTGATATTCGAGACTATAATCTATCTCTGTGCCAAATTTCATCCAGATCCGTTCAGCCGTTGGGGCGTGATTGAGTGACAAACATCCATACATCCATATATCCATACATCCATCCAAACTTTTGCATTTATTATATTTATTTGATTCCTATATTGGCTAAATTGTATATCCTATCCAATGATTATGATTATTAATTTTATTATTACTACTACATTTGAAAAAGAATTTCTAAAATTAAGTTTTCAATATAGGCAAATAAACGCTGTTGTCTCGAGCGTGTACCGTTTTCGAAGAACTCTTGTATCGAGCGCACACGGATCTGGCTCGGCACACTGACATGGTCGTCATGCGTTGCTACTTGCGCCATTATCTTCACCATGTGCAATATGCGCAATGCCATCCACACAAATGAAAATTCCTTGAGTTATTCCGTAAAACCTTACTTCACGTTTGGTCTTTTTTTACTGCTGAGATAACCCTACCGGTTGCCTTGTTTCATATTCATCATTGCGGAAGGCCGTATTCCCTTTCCATTAATCACGTATATCTAATGTTTTTCTTTGGATACTTACGTCTTCCAGATCCTTCCGTAACAGTAGTAAAGCACTAAAGAGGTGCTCTTTATAATTATGATACAAATCTTTAAACTGTCATCAGACACTTCGATTCGCTCAATACGTCATGGCACAGTGGTTAGAATACTTTTAATGCGTTTAAATTCTTAATTTCACTTAATTTATTTTTTTATCCCGTTTACTTTTTTATTAAATTACTTATATCTAGAACTGACATTCGAAGAGTTGTGCTCTTCTAATTTTTCTATTTTATAAATCTCCTTTTGTGTAGTTTTTTCTCCATGACTACCAAATTCAAGACAATAAACAATACGTGTGCATATTACAATTCGTATGTAACTAGGTATCTCCGGGCAGTGTGCGTTAAATCCATTTCGTAACACAGAGTTTCATAACGTATTTTTAAGTTACTGCACTTGGTTAAAAGTTTAATCTAGAGCTAATGTGAATAACGGACTCTTGATGCCGGATCTTTAGCACTATTTAACTAATCTAAAAACCTATATAGTCCATTCATTCTAGATTTCAATGTATGGGGAAAACGGCAAAATTAATAATTGTTTGAAACTACTGTTGTTTTATACCTATGAGTGAGTACATTAAAAAACACAACTCTCCCCCCCCCCTCCGGTGGTGGCTTCCCCCCTCCCCGCCTTGAAAAGTGTGCCATTTTGCAGATTTCCTAGATTTTCAAGAAAACTATACAAGCTAGGACAAAACTGTCAAAGAGAACATTGTTCCTTAATAAATTACCTACAAACAAGTTCATAACATTTATGGTGATAGGAGTTATAGTTTACAAGCTATGATGCGTTAAAAAAAAAGTTATTTAATTTCTATTTATTCCATACTATTATGTAAGTCAAGATGACTACCACCGGTTCATACAAAATAGCAAGGTATATTTCAAAAACTATTTGTCCTATCAAAATAAACTAAACACTATTTTATAGGTAAATTAATTATCTTTGTCCTAAGTCCTGACAGCTTTTTTCCTAGCTCTAATACTTCTTCTTGAAATTACAAAAAACATTCACGGATTTTACAAGGGTTTCTTTTTTTATGCAAGTTAGACAGCCATATTTCCGAAACTATTAGTTCTGTCAAAATAAACTTAAAACTATTTTGGAGGTAATTTAATGAAATTCATTTTTGCTTATGATATTTTTTTTCCTAGTTCTAATAGTTTCTGTGAAAATTAAAAAATATATACATGGTTTTTGAAAAAAAAAAATTTCATGGAATAAAGGTAGTCATATTTTTCGAACTATTGGTCCTATCTAAATAAACCATAACATTTTTTTGTAGGTAATTTAATGAAATTAATTGCTCTTCGAAGGATTTTTCCTAGCTCTAATAGTTTTTGTGCAAATTGCAAATAACACAGGATTCTAACAATTTTTTTATTTTTCTTCGTATACAATACGTGGATATATATGCGAAATTATTAGTCCTATCTTTATGAACTAAATATTTTTTTATAGGTCATTAAATGGTGTTTATTTTTACTCCTGACAGTTTTTGCCTAACTCTAATAGTTTTCTAGAGATTACAGAATACATATAAAATGTTGAAAATTGGCTTATTTTACTGAGCTGCGATTTTTAGTCAACTTTAACGCACCATAGCTTGTAAACTATAACTCCTACATAATAAATGTCATGAACTTATTTCTAGGTAATTTATTAAGGAACAATGTTCTCTTTGACGGTTTTGTCCTAGCTTGTATAGTTTTCTGGAAAATCAAGGAAATCTGCAAAATGGCACACTTTTCAAGGCGGGGAGGGGGGAAGCCACCACCGGAGGGGGGGGGAGAGTTGTGTTTTTTAATGTACTCACTCATAGGTATAAAACCACACTGGTTTCAAAAAATTATAAATTTTGCCGCGAAAAAATCTAAAATGAATGGACTAATAATGTAGTTCAATAGATCGAAGACGAAAATGATCACTACCGGTACCGATCACTACTTATTAGATACAGTCTCCATTAAATTCTAATGACCTAAAAACTTCTTAGTTTTTATAAGACTAAATATAGCCTGCGGGCCGCGCGTCTTTGTCCGGGTAGATTAAGGATTTTAAAAAATCCGTAAAAATCTTTTATTTTACTTAATAAATTATAATTAATATCTGTGAATTTCGTTAAAATCTGTTAAACAGATAAGCCGTGCTAGACACACTTTCGTATTAATAATATTGATCTGTGTTAAATTTCCGGATTTTTAAGCCAAATTAGACTCGTAATAAGATTGTTCATCTTTGAATATAAAATATACATCAACAATTTGACGTGTTCTTATTATGTTGTGGTGCTATACATATTATGTGTTGGTCTTGTCCTACACAAGAAAGAGTACGTCATTATTATAACTGTAGATGGACTTAGTAACTACCGTTATTAAATCATACACTCTGGCTGAAGTAATGGTGTCCTTATTTCTTAAGAAATAGAAAACTTGAAGTCATTTTAAATTTCTTTCTCATGTTTCATCTTATATTTGAAAAATACAAAAAATTCTTGATGTATAAGTAGTTATGTTCAAATTGTCATATGTTTATATATTTTGTTATATAATTAAGTACTTTATTATTTTTGGTATATTCGAAATTTTTATTATCAAACTATTCGCTTACATTCGTTCAAATAGTTGTATGCTACATTGCTTTGCTTTGTGTTGACACAATTTGTCATAGCTGATACGAGAATGTAACTTAGAATGTGCTGTTGTAGCTATTGTGAAATTATAATTTATTGAATCTAAACTAAATAAGCACATTTCAACTAAACATAAGCAAACATTACATTTCGTCATACGTCAAATTCTTTTTTCATCATACCTATTCGAAAAACGCATATTGGCTTCAGAGGATAGCGGGAGCAAAGTGTAACTTGTAGGCCCATAGGACTTTTCATTTCTCTCTTCTGATTGGTCCGAAGTCACGTCATCAATTTGTTGATCGAATATACGACTTTGCATTTCTCTGTTCTGATTGGTCCGAAGTCACGTGATCAATTTGTTGATCGGATAATATACGTCTTTACATTTTATTAAAACTTTAAATATACGTCTAAATAATGTCTATACTAATAAAAGAAGAAGAATAGAAGGTTGATAGGAGTATCTTCTGATTGGTGCTTAAACGTATAGGTAATGTCCATACATAGTAGGTTGATACTCCTAGCTTTTTCTCATACGTAATGATGAAAAATAGTGTGTGTCACTCGGGGCCAAATTTTTTGTTCTCGGGCGGCGTATATTGAATTCCTCGCTACGCTCAGGATTCTACTTTAGAACCCCTCGTTACGCTCGGGATTCTACTATAGAATCCTTTACTTTGCTCTGAATTCAAAATAGCGCCCTCGGGGAACAACAATTTTCTTTGGCCCCATGTAACACAAATAACTATTAACGCTGAATTTTGCATACTTCGTTTACATAAGAGGTATGTACAATCTTATCGTGATTGAAAAGATACATAGATGTGCGTTATTGGACGTGCAATGTCTATAATTAGCCGCCACAGATGGCCTCGAGCGATTGACCCCAATCTAGCCCTAATGCTCACTAACATCGCAACGTATTTTTATCACTCCATGTCCAGCACGCTTGTCTGATTCTTTTTGCTCTAATAACTCAGCAGCTTTAGTGCTGTTTACTCGCTTGGCTTGTTTTCGAGTGACCGTATCGACATCGATGTTTGTAATCGTTTTCAACCGCGTGTCTATATAATATTATTTTTATTTTATTGCTTATAGTACATCATATAATGTCATAATTTCTTGCCGACTCTTCTAATCTCTCAGTAGAATCTTTATTCCGAAGCCCGAACCGGTGGTGCATTCAAAACAAGACGTATCATAAGACAAGTAACTATGTCCTGCATGAAATAAAGAAGTTTGAGTAATTGTTAATATAAAAGTTTTACCCGATAGGTTTATATCAGATAAAATAAATAATCAAGGCAGAAGAATTGACTTTTGTAGCCATATTTAGTTATTTACTGTGACTTTAAAGTATAAAATAAAGTCATGATCCGTGTGACACCAGATTGCCTTGAAACGACATCGAATGAAACTAGCAGTAAACGTATTCTTGTAAGTCGCTACTCAATGTATCATATTTGTCTTGTGCTTTTGCTCGTTTCGTAAGATCATACGCCTTCACGCTGTGTTACATCACCGTAGTTATGTTTATCCAAGATTCACCCAATTGATGGTTGGTAGCCATAGTTTACACTGCTGACCCGAATTCAGCTAGCTATATACGCTCTTAGAAAAAATGGGCTATTTTTTCCACTTTGATCACTCGTGGCAGACCGCTGTGTGTAACATCATGTTTGTTTACATATAGACCACCCGTTAGTTCTTTGTCTTGCTCAACTCTTAAAAAATACGCGTTTCTTTTGTCACAGTAAAAGGTGCAAATAATACATTGTTTTGCCGTAAATTCTGCTCCTTTCAGGGACTTGATTATTTTTCAATTCATTTAGAGCGAAGTTAAGCCAATCCATAAGGACCAAAATAAATTTTATGACCGTCGTATAAACAACCGGTTGCTCGGTTTAAAATAACCTTGATAAAAATAAATTGTTTTGACAGACCGCATCCTTTATTAAAGACGATATAAATGAAGGTGCGGTGCTAAGTTTTTGATTTGCTTTATGCGGTGCCGTATGCTAATTTGTATTGTGTACGTGATTTGCATGAACCAGCCGTGACCCGGCTGGACAAAGCATAGATACGGAAGGAAAGCTGACCGAGTTGTGCCACTGGAGTGGAGACACGTGCCTCGCTGATTACAATGTCGATTGCTGTAAGACAAGATAGAGATAAGCAGACGTTAGGGGTCACGCAATGGCAGTTGTATGCTATGAAACCTAGTGGCAAAGTTTTTAAAATGTCTTTTATGAGTTTTAATAATGCCCTTTATTACAACTGGTCTATTTACAAAGAGATGTTGTCAAACATGCTAAAATTATACATCAATAAATCAATAATTTATGTTCAGAATTCAGATGTTAATAATATTGTGTTGCGTTGTTTTTTACTGAGTGGAATGAACATTGCTACTATATTAGTTTATAATTTTAACTAGTTAGCTAATGAAAATAAGAAATATGTATTAATTTCGTGCGAAAGAAATCTTTTTGCTCTGAATTATTGATTGTGTAAACAAACATTATTAAAAGTATTATTAAAAGTCCCACTATAAATCCATTGTTGGAAAAATACTCATAATGTGGAATCATTCGTACTTTATCTTTCAACAGATTGCTTGTATCAGCCCTGATATCGAATTTGGAGTACTAGGCCTAGCCCATGATATTAGTAAAACAACAGTATTATTTTTGTAATATGACCTTCTCTTGGGTAATAAGTAACAACTCTACGTAAACATAAAGAACAATAATATTAATAATTGTTGTTATCAATTATTTAAGTTATGCGTTTCACGTAAACAACTTCACAGTAACAATGCTAAATGTATAAAACTATTTCACTTACTAACGTTTATTTGGTGTAAATAATAAATATTATAATATAGTTTTTCACTTTGTAAACCGCATACATACTAGAAAAGAAAACAGAATATTTATCTAAATATAGTATCTATTGTGCGACATAATATAGTTAATACTAAGTAAATACTAATAATTGCCTAAGAGAAGGGTTAGAATCATTTGAAATATTCACCCGACGTAGAGTTCGAGTTCTTTCATCTTTGTTCGTGACTATCTAATTAAAACTCAATTTATTATTTTATTATGTTCACCCTTCGTTTCGCGTACATCGAACTTTTGCATCAACAATGTTGTCAGCGACGTTTTTAACTTTAGGGTCAATAGTCAATACTTCTCTATATTGTTTTATCAGAATAGTGCGGATGAGTCGTCAATCGTCACATAACGCACTTTCTTTAGGTCAAATCTCAAGTGTTATGTGTCTCTCCTCCACGGCACTTGTTTTCATTTGTTAGTCTCTAACGTTATCAGTAGTTGTTAAATACCTAAGTCAACCGTTCAACGTAGTCAGTGCATTTACTTTGTGTTTTATAGGATTAAGTTTTTTTTTATCCACTACAAGTACCTAAATGAAATGTGTTTGCGATATTCCGCACCATGAGGAAGTTGATAAAAAAGTTTGAGTGTTCGCCAGGTCATGGACATTTATGCTTATCTGTATCCAGTTATACCTACATTATTTTATGTTCATTTGTGCAATTAGTTGTATGTTCAGTATCAATGTACCTACATTTTTGCTATTGACGTTACGTTATTATATTTTTTGATTTTTCGCAATTTTTAAGACAATACCAGGACATCACTGAAGTTTAAGTTTAGTTTTATTGAATTTCAAAGTCATATCTGGTTTTACGATAGAGTATGGTTTCTTTTTGGGAGTTTTTTTTTATCTGAACTCAAAACAGACGCAGCACCTGTAACCATAATAAAACAACTATAAAACTGTGTCATAAGTATAAATAGTGCATTGTCTTCAGCTTTGCAAATACATATTGTGAGAGAACAGAATATAACCAGATATTATCGCAGAAATGTTTGCGCATGTGCTTTTGAAATACCTCACTTTTACCTATTGAGTGCGCAAATTTTTATTTTCGTTTGAAAATAATAATAATTTTTCAGCATTACGCCAAAGTCAGCGTCAGTTAACGCTGACTTTGGCGTAATGCTGAAAAATAATTGTTTTAACATAATTTTATTAAGTATTCAGTCACTGTTTACATTACCGATATTATGTGGACAAAAATTTCATTTGAAAACATGCAGTACAAATAACAAATTTTTATTGATCATTTAAACTAAAGTTAAAAAGTTAAGCTTGACATTATTATTATAAACGAAGTACACTTATCAAGAGATAAAAGCCGATTTTGATATACGTATTACATAATACAAGCGCGAAACTAAATAGATTAACCAAACGAATTTGTAAACAAAAGAATTGGGAGTATTAATTGTGTCATTAGCAGCACGCCAACGTACGAGTATCTCCGTGTTTTTATAATCAATTGTAAAGCGTAGCCGCTACTTAATGTGACGATGATGTCATCCATAAAGTTTACGACTCCCTCTACATTTCAAACTCTTGTCTTGTTAACATATTCCAGTGGTGTAACCTGTTACTTTATCCATGTGATTTGAATCGTGAATTTATTTATTTGTGATGCGATGCAATTCACACAACCACTTTTGTTGTTATTTTTCTGATATAAATTCATTTCTGTACGGAAGTTTTTAGTATTATTTTAGTTATCTTTTTGATAGGATTTGTTGTTTCATAAGGTAGATAAAGGTTGATTGTATTTTATGATATAAACCACTTATAAATGCTTTATGTCAAATAATGTCGTATTACAACATTATTTTTTATATAATAATCAAACCACGGACTCGGTTTTCGAAATCATTTACCAAAATACCATTTGCGATATTTGTTCCTTCTTCTTGGATCTCCATTGAATGCAAAGGGACAGGTTTAATTCAAGTTGTGCCCTTGGGTCTTTTATATCATCGCTTTCTATATTTTCGTACGTGACTGCGAAAAAGTTCACTGCACTCGCGGATGAGGACGTTGCACCGTTTCCGATTACCCTCATCTCAACTAATGGCGTACTGTTACAATATCAATAAAATCAACCCGTGCCTCTTATCTTGTCCCCTAAACATATATCTCGTTATCTAATTTACCCACTGACATGCAAACGTCGAGACATGCGATAGCTACTGTTTAATTTACGCTTTTACCATTAGCGGATGAGTGATGTGCGTCTAATCACAGGTTTCCTGTTTGCCGTACCCGCAGTTTGATGTGATCTCAGAAGTCGAAAGTCGAGCGAGGCTGCAACCAATTGAATATTAATAATGCGATTCCTTCCAATGAACTTATTGGCGCCCTGTCAATCTGCATCAATGACGCGGTCCCACCAACGGCTACCGATACAGTCCAATATTCTGCATTTGAACATTCCAATTCTTCCCGACTCGCGAAGGTCGCAGCTCCCACGTAAACGCCACATCACGCTGTTTATTTTTAATCGGTTCTAATTATTATAAAATGAGGAACTTTAGCCCAGACCACATTTAGTGCCATGAACGAACACACTTGGTGCACCTTGAGTCATTCACGTAAGAAAATCCACATTCCATGATTCCATGTAAGTAGCTGTAGTGCTGTACATAGAAATAGATACATAGTTTCAACTTCAAATAGTAATCACAGGTATTATGAATGCGGAGATTCTTGGCATAACATACGTTGTTGCCAACGATGGCTTACATAGCGAATTGAATTAATGTGACTTTATTATTAGTTTTGTATCATAATTGAAGTCCGCATTCCTCCTTTAAATTGTCATTATAAAAACTAAAAAACTCTTCCTTGGTTTGATTAACTCGACGGCTGTAAACATTATCTAGCTTAAGTACATTTTTTGCATTGTTCAAATGTCCTCACTCTTTTCGCGTTAGCTTAGGATAGACACCATAATTTGAGTGACCTTCAAGTAACTAAATTGCAAAATAAATGTGCCTTTCCCATAAATGGATAAGATTTTAACGCTGCAATCGTGAGAGAGACGAAAATAAAAACTATTAGAAAAATATTGGCCAACAGATACAGTTAGTCTTGACTTTTGGCAATATGTTCGAGCAATGTGGCAAATGTTCCACCATTGTATCGTAGGTTCTAGAAAGCAGCAAAGAGCAATAGACTTTGCTCTGATAATGACCGACGCTGCCTCTATTAATAATTATGTAGAGTTTTCCTTTTGCATCGCCTGTTGAGGAACAATTACCTATTTAAAACTATGCATCACAGAAAACGTTCATAAATTAATGCATAATGGCTATAATAGATGAATTTGTTACCACAACAAAGGTAAACAAAACGATTACAGAATCCATAAAACATGGAGATAAAATAGTGTAATATAAATTACAATGATTATTCAGTATTAATATTTATGTGTGCTAGGGTGCCGCGAACATTATTCATAACTTTGAAAACAAGAGCTTTGTTGTTAACATCGATATATCATATCATACTAATATTATAAATGCGAAAGTGTGTTTGTTTGTTGGTTTGTTGGTTTATTGGTTTGTTGGTTTGTCCTTCAATCACGCCGCAACGGAGCAACGTATCGACGTGATTTTTGGCATGGGTATAGTTGAGAACCTGGAGAGTGACATAGGCTACTTTTTATCTCGGAAAATTAAGGAGTTCCCGCGGGAATCAAAATAACTTAAACATCAGCTAGTCTTTTATATATGACTCGCTGACCAAGCCCTGCTTTGCCCGGGTTGAATTTCTGAAAATCTCTTGCGGGTGGAATTTCTAAAAATCTTGAAACACGTTTTCTTTCATTTCTAACCATATGCCATTTAAGGTCCATTCGCAAAACATTATCATACTCTATTTAAAAAATTTAGTAGCGTATTTCGTTTCGCGTATTATATTTATTAAATCCTTCTTATTTATGACCATAGTCATAAAAAGTTTCACTTTTTTAGGCTGTGCGTTGATAGATCAGCCAGTCAGTCAGGACAATTCATTTTATATGTATCGACAGCATTACTTAGTTATTGAGTACAGGGTTCATACGTTGATCGCGTGGCGGTGACGTGTTGTGCCGCCATTTTAAATAGGACATGTTCGCGCGCAGACCATCAGTCGCCCGGTAGGACGCGCAGACGTTGAACGATATCGCGCCACTCGTACTGACTACTGTGTCCTCGCTCTCAAGTCTCAGTACTACTTTATCCATCGTCGACTTACAACGCGAAAAACCGTACCCAAACTGAAACATGATTGATGTTATCAAACCCCGTGATGCCTGCCTCTACGAAATCAGACAGAAAGGTCAAAAGGATCCCTGTTACGTGGTCGTGCCTAATCCAAAAGTACGTTTTCGGTATTTTCGTATATTTTTATTTAATTACTATTTTTATTTTCGGACTCGAGTGTTCTCATCGCGGTATTATCTTGACTTTGGACTTCTTGAGTTATTGAACCGTGTTCATTTTATTTGTTGTTTAAGCTACTCAAGAGTCTTTATCTGTTGTAGTGTTTTGTTTTTTTAAATTATTTTATAAATCATTGCTGCGATCCGTGGGTGTAACTAACTTCTAAGCTATAGAAAATTATTGTTAATTTAATTTTTTTACTTCGTTCGACAATAATCTTTTTATTTCAATATTTTATACAACTTTTTAAAGAAGCGGTTCTTGAACCCAAAGTACATAATATTATTGTAAATATTTCATTAGATTTTATCATGATTTGATAAAAGTTGGGTTGCCTTATTTTTAGATTATCTTTCATGAAGATTGTTTTTCGATTCAAATATGAGAACTAACGAACGCCCGCGGCTCCATTCCCATGGGAATTACCTATATCCCTAATAAATTAAAGCCTTTAAGTTATTCTGATGAGCTATATTACTGTATGGGGTTCCATGAAAATCTGTTCAGCACTTCACTTTTTGCGTGAAAGAGTAAACCTAAACATGCATCCATCCTCACAAACTTACTATTATACTTACTATGAACTATTATATTTGATCCGAGGATCTTAATAATTAAATATAATTGTTTGTTCCACATTGACGCGTGTATAGGTGTCATCTTTTGCACGTGCCCGTGCTACACCTGTATCGTAGCTGTAATCGCAACCATGTTGCTGTTCATACGATGCTAACGTGCGCGTCTGTTGTTTCAGGATCTGGTTAAGAGCCACTTGATGTTCGCGGTGCGCGAGGAGGTGGAAGTGCTGAAGGAGCGCATCGCGGAACTCATGGAGAGGATCAACCAGCTCGAGGTGGAAAACAGCTACCTGCGCGCGCACGCCAGCCAGGACACGCTGGCGCAGCTGCCGGCCGCCGGCGCCAAGCCGCCGCCGCAGCCGCAGGGGCCGCAGCCGCCCGTGTCGTAGGGCGCCGCCCCAGGCCCGTGACACCGCCCCCCGGCTGCTCCGCATCCGGGGAGCCGCCCTGGCTGTGCTATGTTAGTTCGTGCGTCGAGACGGCTCGACCGCGGCCCCGCGCCGAGGGACAGGGGCGCGGCGCGCCGCACGCCCGCACCACTCGTATCTAGTTAGTGCATCTCCCGCTCGAAGCGGCCGCGCTCGGCGAGCTTCGATGTGTACTATCATGCTTGTATTCATAGAAGTATATTTTCCCGTTATTTAATCTTTAGGGTGCAGAATTTCGTGCTAACCGCCACGCTTCCGCTACGCATCTCGGCAACGAGTTACGGGTCTTTTCAGTGTCGACGTAACTATACTTAATCAATATTATGTTATTTTTCGTTCGGTCTACGTCCAGGCACCGGTATCCGTAACGTACCTCCTACTCCACAATAAGAATGTATCTCTTAAGTCGTGTTTATGTGATTAATATAATAAAATAGTTGAATAATACAATACGCATTGAACAATGACTGTTAATTTATTTTCTATTTTTTATATAGATACCTACGTAATTTAAGTTATTTATCGAGTTTTAAACTTTTAAACGTGTTAACTACAATAAAATGACATCGTGATGTGAACTTGACTCTACAGTTGTCTATGGAATTAAGAATATTTTAGGTTTCAACCATTAGTTTGAGGAGATTCTTAGAAATAAACGAGTGTTTATCTGTTGATAGCTGAATGAGTTCAATCCCTTAGTAATGTTTGGTTGTTTATATAGAAACTAAGGTGTTTTATTTCCTGATCATTTCAAAGAAATCTTTTTAAAATAATGCATCTATCCCAAGTCTTTACGTTTTCTTCTTCTACTTGCCCTTTTCCATGTTTTAAATTTCTTTGTCATTCATTTATTTATTTATATTTCAGTACGGTCAGCGCAGTTTTAATATTTCCACCATAAGCATACTATGAAAAGTAAAATATATATAGCTACAACATGAACTCAGTACAATAATTACATCTTTCAGCATCATTTTCTTCAGTATTTCTTTCTTTCACCGTGAGACCTCCAAGTATAATGATCTGTCAGTGGTTGTTTGAATGAGTGATGTTTTCGTTTAGTCGTATACTATTAATGCATACAGTTATGTTAATGTTGGGATGTACCATCAGTAATTGATGTTAGTTACTAAAGAGTAAAGAGTCGTTTAGAATTTAGTCGTTGCGAGAGTGTAGCCTCGTCAACGCTGGCTTTAGTGGATTTTGCACGCTGAAACTAAAAAAAAACTATTTTTATTCCAACCCTATTATTAAACGATAATAGATAGAGGTTAGTAAAAAAGCGATTAACATTGTATTTTTTTAATGATTAAAATTGTTTGTATATAGTACAAGTTGTAATAGCCGCGAGGGTCGTGTACATAGACGTGTGGGCGCGGAAGGAATTGTATAGGAGACTGGAGACTCCTTGAGACTTGTAATTAAGTTAAAAGCTGTATTTAAATTTGCTTTATTGTTTATCGTTGAGTAACCGAACAAAGTGGCTGGGTGATGATGTGTAATTGTTAGCGGACTCCAAGGGTTGGCGAAATGCGCCCAGCGACTGTGACTGTGTCCTAGTAAATATATAATAGTATTTTGTACAACGTTACTACGTATGTGTATAGATGTTCTATGAGCTCTTTAATATTATTGTGAATACTTATGCAGTAATTTACTCCATTTATTAGATATGAAATTATTATTACGATTCTGATATTGTAAATATACTGTAAACAGAATGTCCATTGTAGCTTATGTTGACCAGATGGTTCCTCGTACCCAATAAATGCAAAATTACTCGAACTTTTTGTTGTATTCTTTGATTCTAAACCCTATTCCCCGCTTGGTAGACCGCAGAGTGCAGACAGATGGAGTGTAAGTAGGTTCGAACTTCGAATCCTACTACAAATAGTGCGAGAAGGATCTAATGGCACATGGATGTCATAGAGAAAAAGCGGCGTGGGTGTGCAATTAAGGTTAAGTAAAAGTAAGGTACAGTCCTTCAAACTTCTCTGACCCGGTGGCCATCATTGAACTAATTTTTGCACGGTAAAGCCGACCGTGGTTTTTGAGGCACTGTATGTAACATAATTTTATGTCCTTTTTATAAGATTAATAGGCATTTATAATACATATTTATATAAAATATGTATTATAAATGCGAAAGTTTGGATGGATGTATGGATGTTTGTTACTCAATCACGCTCCAACGACTAAACGCATCTGGATGAAATTTGGCACAGAGATAGATTATAGTCTGGAATAGCACATAGGCTACTTTTTATCCCGGATAATTAAAGAGTTCCCGCGGGAACCGATAAACCTCAATCCACGCGGACGAAGTCGCGGGCATCAGCTAGTGATCAATAAAAAGAAAAATAATTTAAATGCCTGGTTAGTTTTTGTTTTTATTTTATTTTTCATAGATACTAGCGACGCTGTCACCGGGTCAGATAAGTTTGTCGGACTATAAAAGGGAAATAGCAGCATTAGTTTCGATTTTGGGATTTTGGCCACGCGCCAAATGATCCTTGTCCCACTGTAACCACCTGTAACTTCTCTGGTATAATATCATGTGTAACCTTACATTACCTACAAAAAATCAAAATCAAAAATCAAAAATCTTTATTTGGAACAAAAATGGTTTACAATAGTTGGCAAGGGTGGCACTGCAATAGTGTAAACTGTGCTGCACTGTACAAAATCTACCTACTTTGGAAAGCTTAACGATCATAGAGGTATAATCTATAGTATTATACCTCTATGTTAACGATGCTAAATCACATGACTAAACTACAAAGAATACCTACTACTGACTAATTGTAGGATCCTATCTAGTTTAATAGAGAGATGATTCAAGAGGATAATCTACAGAGAAAAGATGGATAAGCCCCTTTGTATTATACCTACTTATCTTAAGGCTTAGAAGAGATTTACATTAATAGGTAAATAAGCTACTTAGCGTTATATATTTTAAACTTTAAAGTAAGTAGTTTCATAGAGAAATGATTCAAGAGGATAATTTACAGAGAAAAGATGGATAAGCTACTTAAGACAGCATGTATAGATGGCACCACTTGTACGCGAGACAAAGTACAAGTGGTGCCATCTAGTTGGCCCAAGTAAACTAAATTACTTAGACGCAAACAATATTATTATTTTATTTAAAAATACTAGCGGCCACTTTTTGATTGGCACCCTGGCAAATATATATTCCCCCATTTATAATTATACATAACAATTAGTTTTTGATCACGTACCTACGCGATACATGTAACTTGTTTATTTTTTCTATGCATGTAACAATCCTGCAGCGGGATCTCGGGCTAATAGAAAAACTTTCTGTATATTATCTATCTCTTCGCATATTATATTATCTATGGTGATGTGTCTGTCTACTTTCCTAGGCCGATTTGCTCAAAGGATTTGCTCTACTCCATGCCTTCCCCTGTGGTGTTGCAGTATTGGTGCCATCTATATTGGTAACAAAGCCTATATCAACTTCCACTATAGATAGCACGAGTTACGACGTAGTTTACCTATTTGTTACTAGATGGCGTAATTTCTTGAAAAACTCGTTTATCTACTTGACACTAGATGGCAGTAAAGGAAAATAATGTGGCCGTCACAACTTTTGTAATACTCATAGACTAAAAATATGGTAATACTTTACTAAAATGACAGTTTTACATCTAGTTCTGTTCCTTTCCGCAGGTAGTAATAAGAAAGAGTTAGCAATATTTTTAATGTCTAGTTTAGAGATTGTGCACTACAGAATGAGGCTATCAATTTAGAAAAAGATACAGAATACAGCTTTCGGCAATTATCATTTAAATTCAACGATAATTATATTTATAAATATTATTTGACTTGATCACAAGATAATAAAAGAATATTGAAAAAAATTTCCGTCTATCGAACTATTCATGCCGTCCAATGAGTAAAGAATTATTACTTCCTTCTTCTTTTCTTGGTTCGTCATTGATGCCGTCACTTCATTGTGACGTTTGATGTTTTGACAACCTACTCTATGGTTTTGACAAGCTTCTTGCCGAATTTTGTTTATTTTCTAAAAGTATGAAATTTTTATAGAAAGACATGGATAATATGACTCTAAAAGAGATTCAAAACAAATTGTTGTTGTGGGAGGCGGCTGATAATCCTCTGGCGCCGCTCACGTCGACCCAAAGGGAGGCTATACTTGATTTAGAAGCCCTATCGCTTGGAGCTCGAACTGAAGAAGTATTGCTATTTATCAGTAATTTGCATATAAATAATAAATTTAGATCCTTACCCATTATTTGAGCGACCAAATTTTGTCTTGATCTTGCTAAAAATCTAATATTAAGTTCATGATTAACTTTCATTGGTGTAGGTACCACCTAATTATATCTTTGTTTTCCTATTTAATTTTTTTACCACCAAACCACTATTCAACCAAACTTAAAAAAATGTATTAATGGTTGTTCATTTTCATTCATAAAGGATCTACCACTGACATGCACTGCTTTTTCTACCAAGAAGGAACTCAAGAACTTTGAACTTAATTTATTAAACTAATTTTTTTTAGTACCCATCAGAACTTGAACCTACGACTGATTCAGATGGCATACCCAAACTGGACACTACATATGAGTTCCTGGATTGGTACAACAGGCTCAGTGAGGCAGTTGTCAAAAAGCATGATGAGCCTTATGAAACTTATTATAAGCAGCTGGAGGAACGACGGAATGAATGTGTTGCTTTGACAAATCAGGTACTAGGAACTGGCAACTAATAATGTTAACTTAAGGAATGATAGAGAGTAGCATATTAAGTAATTTGAACAGTTTCGATCTTGTCTTAATGTAGTGTAGTAATATAATTGTATGCAATTATACTAGAACAGGTACTACTATAGTATACATATAATATACCTAACACCTAGCACACTAATAACTAATAGGTATATTTTACATGCCAAATTGTGAACCTTCTTCTTTCACGGGTTAACAATCCAGCCTCTGATATTAGATACCAACTGTAAATTAATAAATAACTCATAGAGCCAATGCAACAGCAAAGGGCAAATGAAATATTTGTTGTTTCAACAATTCTTTGGCCCTGCTTTAGTTTAAAGTAATTAAAACTATTCACAACCTTCATTCATACACCACGCTGTGGTAGAATACATGATACCTTCAGTAAAACTAACATCTATGTACAAACCAACTTTTTTCACAAATAAATTTAATATGATTTGATTCATATTCCTTTATTTATTTGTTAATACAGTACAAAAGGTGTTACAATCATGAAAGTTTTAACCTTATAATGAAATACATGTATGTATTTACAGATCACAGCAACCTTGTCAGACTTGAATAAACTGTCAGATGAATACAACTTGGTTTCAAACAAAACCAATGCCCTGCACTCCATGAGCGAGCAGTTGCTAGCCGATCAAAACAAACTGTCGGAAATTGGTAAGACCAGATTGTTAACTGAATAAAGTTTGAGATATTCTGAACATTTTAAAAGATTATTTTGAAAGAAGTTACTGTTTTGTTATTTTTTATTTATGAAGGAACTTTCCATCAAATCATCCAGTATCATTTCTAATATTATAAAGCTCCTGTCACGAAAAAGGAGTCCTAATATTGCCCAAATAAAAGTTTCATGGAAATTTTATTAAGTTTCCATGGCGTGTAAGGCTGTCCTTCCATTTAAGGACAGCCTCACACACCTACGTATGATTTGTGTGATGTTGCGTTACAGGCGAGGACATAAAACACAAGTTGCACTACTTCACACAAGTGGAGCACCTGTCACAGCGCCTCAGCAGCTCCACCATGTCTGTGAACAGCGAGGTATTCTTCAACGTGCTGGCCAAAATCGATGACTGCCTGGATTACATGAGGGCTAATGTAAGTATGTGCGTTTATAGCAATCAAATATTTACTTATTTGAAAATTCAAGTGATTTATGTTCAAAATCATGATTAACAAAATATGATTGTGGCTGAAACCTTCTGTTAAGCATAAGGATACCTGCGTCAGAAGGCTCTTCCAAATTTAACAATTAATTAAAGCCTATGGCATTGTCGGCTATATGGCTTAAATCTAGACCTTGGATCAATAGAGTCCTTGGAGTCCTGACAATGCAGACTGAAGCACACACTCAGGACGGTGCGGGTTAAGGCGAGTGTGAAGCTTTTTTTTTTATCCACTACAAAAAAATCCGATATCAGATGATATTGCAGCCCTTGACTGCGATATCACCTGATGGTAAGTGATGATGCAGTCTAAGATGGCAGCGGGCTAACCTGTTAGGGGCATGGCAGTTATATTAAACCCATACACCCTATTCGGTTTCTACGAAGCGTTCCGGTACGATGCCGTCATCGTACCGGAACGCTTCATTGCTTGGCGGCACGTCTTTGCCGGTAAGCTGATCTAATTCCTAGTATTCATATCGATCTCCGTACCTGTCCCCTGTGCGCTTAACAAAAACCAGACAAACAGTGGCAGAAAGTTTTTGGATTGGCAGTTTCCGTTAATAAGTATGCCAATACGCAATCTTTCGTCACTTCTTCATATGTTTTAACCTACTACCAAAATGGAGGTTCTCAAATCATTTTTTTTCCAGAGCACGTTCAAAGAAGCGCATACCTACTCAGTCAAGTACCGGCATCTCCAAAGCCGCGCCATATCGCTCATCCGCGCCTACGTCACGCACGTCCTCAACCACGCCACAGAACAGGTGCTGACGCCGGACGAGCCGGGCGAAGGCGACAGTGGCGACACGGCTTATGCGGTGTACTTCGGCAAGTTCCAAGCCGCCGCGCCCAAGCTTAAAATGGTGTTGAGTGAGGTGGAGAAGCGGGCGCAGGGAAACGAAGAGTGAGTTATTATTGTTATTATGATTTCTGCAGGCAGAATAACCATTGTAGGCTCAATATTTGTTTGTTGCGAGAGTCCTCTCCGGTTGGTCCGTGAGGGCCAAGCGGGGGTACGGGCTTCGAGGCCTGGTCTCATTACCCGGGTGGGGCGCGGGGGTGGTAACATTGTACCCCGGTGATTGTCTGTGTCGGCTAGGACCTGCCTTGAAGGCTACGGGCCCCTAGGCCTGATGTCGTCTCCAGTGTTGGGTCCGCACTGCGGGTGACGTCGTCTCCGCCGCGTGCAGGACCCGTGTCATGTCCAGGTGTCTCGGCGCTGCGGGCAATGGGGTCGCCACCTGTAACTTAACTACGTATTAACACTCTTCCCACTCAATATAGATTGGTCGCTCATTTTTTTTACAATTCTAGTTATGCTTCACTCCTATCGGACCTGCAGCGCGAATACGCGTCGCGCAGACAACGCGTGGCGGGCGGCGCGACCGCGGGCGCACTACGCGGCGCCGCGGAGAATCATACGCGCGACCACTGCGCGTTACTGCGCGCCGCGTGCTCGCTGCTGGCGCTGGCTGTGCGAGACGAGTGCGCGCTCTATACGCACTTCTTCAGCGACACCTCCCCTGCGCTAGAGTGAGTATAGTGTGCAGTATAATGTAACTATACGCACTTCTTCAGCGTTTAGAGCGGAATAACATTTTAGACCTAGATAGACCTTCATCCAGGCTCAGTTTATTTGACTTTTTCAATGCGAAAAGTCATAAAACCTTACAACACATCTGCTCATAGTCAGAAGACTGGCCGCATCATATTGCACAGCGAAAAAAAACTAATAGAATTTATACTATGTGGTGGTACGGAATCCTCTGTGCGCCGATCTAACACTCACTTGACCGGTTTTTTTATATTATAGTATGTTCATTTCCAGGGAATACCTGCAGTCCCTGTGCAATGCTCTGTACGAGACGCTTCGGCCGTACATCATTCACATCAACCACCTGGAGACGCTCGCGGAGCTGTGTGTTATACTGAGGGTCGAGGTCATTGAGGAGCAGGTCAACAACGATCGTGAGTGTCGTAGGGAACAAAATCTATGCTAATACTAAACTAATCTATACTAAGTATATATATAATATTATAAATGCGAAAGTTTGGATGGGTGAATGGATGTTTGTTACTCAATCACTCCAGAACGGCTTAAGAGATCTGGATGAAATTTGGCACAGAGATAGATTATGGTCTGGAATAGCACTACTTTCTTCATAAATTAGAAGATCAATAATTATGCCTACAAAGGCATTATGTGTTCACTAACATCTGGCAGTGTAAATAACGTAGGTAGGTCCTCTTACACGGATCCGTAACTGTGGGTTCTAGAATGTTCGCTGTAGCCGTCTATAGTTTTTGTGTTACGTTGATTCGCAGTGAGGATGGGACTATAGACAGATGTGGGTCATTGACAAATGCTTTTGGTCCCATGAAGAAGTTTTTTTGTCGAGTCACATCTTTGTCTGTGGGTCCTTTCTTAACAGTCCGTAAACCAATAAACCGACATTTTAAGAACTTTTGATAAGCTTTGTTTATGAGATATTAGTATTATAACAAAAAGAAAATTAAAACATTAAAGATTAATCCCTCCTTAGTAGACTGTTGCAAATAAAAATTTAATTTTATTGAAATATAATAGTGAAATTCTCATTCTTGCAGAATACGTTTACCATTTTTGCACTTTTGGGTGACACTTTTCACCCATATAAATCCACGAAAAATTATAATAAATGACTTATAAAAAATACAAATATGATAAACACGCTCTTAAAATTGGACTGTTGCAATTCGTTTTTATACGTTCTATACAAAATTAGTTAATAAAAAAATCAAATCAATGTGCACGATTTATCAAAACTTACGCGTCACAATAACCTGTATTTCTTAAAAGAATGACGAAATTACTGATAAAATAAAGTTTACCATGAATGTTTAGTATTTATATAATACAAATTGTGTAAAAATAAAGTTCTATAAAATACCTATATGACCAAAAAATATTATCAAAGTCTGATCAAATTCACGTGTAAAATGGTACTGCAGATCGTACGACCGCACGTACGTACGAACTTGACTACGCAAAGTATCAAAGTATCTTTACTGGCCTATGTCGTCTATGTATGAGTGCAGCCTAACGGTCTACTGTGCGGTATACCTACAGATTCCAAAATTGACCGATGGCTAGTATACGGCCTCTTAATACATGGAATATCAGTAGTGTCTGCAAAGGTCTTACAAGACCATCCTTTGAAACTAATTTCAAGATTATATTTCATCTGGTAATGTGTTATGGTCAAGGTCATTGAATAGCAGGTCAACAACGATCGAACGAGAGTGTCTTACGTAGGTAACCAACATTATCTGTACAAACGGTCTCTACAAGGCAAAGATGGCGTTCTTTTTCCCATTTATTCGTGCCACAAGACTTCCCTTTGGACCAATTTTCGAGATTATGGTTCAACGGGAAGTGGCCTATAATACGGACGATGTCATTGAAAAGCAAGGCAAAAAGGATCCTGAGTGCCAGACTCTGTGGAAGGGTCTGTACGATTCGGTCTGCTTTTCTTGTGCCGCAAGGCCTCTCTTCGTGCCAAGGTTAATGGGAAGTGCACTATGGACTATTGTCGACGTCATTGAGGTGAAAGTCAACAATAATCGCGAGTGTCTCGCAGAAAATAGGTACAGTCACGCAAACTCACGGTTGACATGGCGCACGGATTTTGCACTCCAGGTCAAAATGGTTATGGGTGCCACGGAGTTTCCATGTGTTTGCATCGCTCCAGGTTTACAGTTTTCACGATTTACTAACCGTTAATGAGGAGCATAAGTGTGTCTGAGTGCGAGTTAATCGATTTAACATTTTCTTGTTATTTTTGTGAACCATAGCGGCACTGAGCGCCTTGGGGAGTGCGGCGCGCGCGCTGCTGCAGGACGCGCAGGAGAGACTCGTGTTCCGCGCGCACGTGCACCTGCGCGCTGACGTGCTGCGGTACCGCGCCGCGCCCGGGGACCTCGCCTACCCCGACAAGCTGCTGATGATGGAGGTGAGCGTACTGGACCCGAGCAAACAAACAGACAAACTACAGCGGCACTGAACGCCATAGGCTAAGCGTATGCTAAGACGCAGGGGACGCAGCACAGCACAGTACAGATTTTGCAGGGCAGGGCAGTTGGGCGACGCTAAATGACACAGACTCGTCCTAGCTAGTACAAAGTTAATAATTCCTTTAAAGTTGTTTTTGAATAGTATGATTTGTATCATACAAACAAGGTTCACAACGAACTAATTCAATTAAATGTTCTTTCATTGGCACAAACTTTTCAAATAATTAGTAAAAGAACCATGTCGACTGTCGACGTACCTGCGCCGCAGCGTACGCAACTCTCAGTATGTTAATGCATACAAAATCTGGTCAGCTGCGTCTCAGCATACGCTTAGCCTTAGGCCGCGCCCTGTGAGACGCTCAGGAGACAGCCGCACGCACGTGCATGTGTACCTAAGGTTGCATTTTCGGTGGGCGTAGCGTTCCGCAGTTGTTTTTTCGGTGACCAATTAGCGGAATACGCTGACCCGCTCATATCAACTATCATACTAATATCATAAATGCGAAAGTGTGTTTGTTTGTTTGTTGGTTTGTCCTTCAATCACGCCGCAACGGAGCAACGGATCGACGTGATTTTTGGCATGGGTATAGTTGAGGGCTTGGAGAGTGACATAGGCTACTTTTTATCCCGGAAAATTAAGGAGATCCCGCGGGAATCAAAAACCTTAAACCACGCGGACGAAATCGCGGGCATCAGCTAGTCCTACATAAAGGCTAACTTCTTTGCCATGTCACGAAATGTATGTCTAGACTCTCTAGAGCGTATGGCTACGGCGGATCCGCCACCGAGCCGCTGCCCACCGAATATGCAGCCTAAGTGTACTGGCTGGACCAGTACGTCCAACCTACAGCGTCACAAATTGTAAAGGTCTATGAAGTAAAATTATATTTTTATTATTTGAGCAATTGTTTTTTTTACAGCAAATAGCCCTGTCCATCCAAGAGCAGAGTCTAAAGCGCAGCGATTCCCGCAACTCGATGATATCAGACATTTCAGCAACTTCCCAAGAGGTTGCCAACATAAACGTCGAAGCCCAAAGAAGACCGCAGGCCTCGCCCGCAGACCTTCACGGCATGTGGTACCCTGGAGTCAGAAGGACTTTAGCGGCTTTGTCTAGACTTTACAGGTGTTTAGAAAAACGGGTCTTCCAAGGATTAGCGCAAGAAGCGATATCTCTTTGTGTCCAAAGCGTAGATAACGCTGCAAAGCAAATTTCGGCCACAAAAACTGACATTGACGGCGAATTGTTTCAAATAAAACACCTGCTGATTTTAAGAGAGCAAATAGCACCATTCCAGGTGGATTTTATCGTTAAAGAAACAACTTTGGACTTCAGTAACGTAAAGTCTGCTGCATATGGTTTGATCCAGAAGCCGAGGCAAATCTTTTACCTGAACAGCAATAATGCGCTCTTGGAATTCCTTTTGGAAGGAACTCCGTTAGTGAGGGAACATCTGTTAGACTCGAGGAAGGAAGTCGATCGACAGTTGAAGAGTTGTTGCGAAAACTTTATCAAAATTTCTACGGAAATTATGGCTGGTCCGATAATGGAGTTCATTGAAAAGGTTAGTTGAAAAAAGACATCGTTTTTGTTCTAAAATAAATAAGAAACAGTCCGATTCTTATTTGATATGCCCGCGACTTCGTCCGCGTGATTTTTTTACTCCCGCGGGAACTACTTAATTTTCTGGGATAAAAAGCCTTCCCCAAGATGGAACCTATCTCTATAACAAATTTCATCAAATACAAATGAAAAGATGTCCAGACAGACACACTATCGCTTTTATAATATTACTATGGATTTGGTTTGAAATATAAAAGTTATGAAAAATCATTTTGACATCAACATAATCCTAAATGCTATTTTGAAAATTGACCTTATTACAGTTACGTATAGATATGTTGTTATAGATTTTCCTCACATTTCAGGCCCAAGCGTTTACTCCACCGGATCAGCTAAAGTCCCAGCTGTGGGCAACGCCGGAGCAGTTGGCTGTGGTGGTGAAAGAGGCGCAGAGACGCATCAAGGCTCATCTCGCGCCGCTGCAGCGATCTATGCAGTTGTATCTCGCCAATAAGGAGACAGAGTTCATACTGTTTAGACCAATCAGGGTAAGAAGTATTTTTTTACTAGCTGATGTCCGCGACCTCGTCCGCGTGGATTGAGGTTTTTCGGTTCCCGCGGGAACTCTTTAATTTTCCGGGATAAAAAGTAGCCTATGTGCTATTCCAGACTATAATCTATCTCTGTGCCAAATTTCATCCAGATCCGTTCAGCCGTTGGAGCGTGATTGAGTAACAAACATCCATACATCCATCCAAACTTTCGCATTTATAATATTTACTAGCTGATGCCCGCGACTTCGTCCGCGTGGATTGAGGTTTTTCGGTTCCCGCGGGAACTCTTTAATTTTCCGGAATAAAAAGTAGCCTATGTGCTATTCCAGACTATAATCTATCTCTGTGCCAAATTTCATCCAGATCCGTTCATCCGTTGGAGCGTGATTGAGTAACAAACATACATCCATACATACATCCATCCATCCAAACTTTCGCATTTATAATATTTATTTGATATATTAGAATAGAATTAGATATTAGATTCGAAGCTATTCAGAGACACTTCTTGATTATAAGTAATGAAGCAGTCTAAGATGGTAGCGGGCTAACCTGTACATAATAACTGTATAACCCATACCCCCGATCAGTCGTCACTCATCACACCGGTATGTCATCGTACCAGAACGTTAAATCGCTTGGCGGTACGTCTTTGCTGGTAGGGCAACTGCTCAATTAAAGGCCGAACCCTCCCACCAGGCCAGACTAGAAAAAACTTGTTAAATTATAAATTCGTGAATTGAAGATGTTATATCTTTAAAGATTGTGAAGTAGGAACATCCAACAACATGAAAAGTTTCCTATTATATTGCATCAACACTGTTATTGTGTTGATGTTCCTTACTCATTTTAGTAATTGTTAGAGTCTACATGATAATAATTAAATCTTCCTTGTTTCAGAACAATGTAGTTGGTTACTTTGTGCAATTGGAACAAATTCTCAATCATTCTGGCTATTCTTATGAAGATGCCCTAATAGTGGCCTGCCCCACTCCAGAACAAGTATCAGTTTTTATTTCATCTGCAAGCCTGATCAGCCATGCTGAGCCTGTGTTGCCATATGGGAAAAAGAAGCAGACTACGGTTGTGAGGAAACCTAGTGTTACCAGCGTGCCAGAAAAATCTGAGGAAAAACCTACTGAGAACCCTTCTGTTCAGGACTCTCAAAATAACTAAATAAGAATTTAATCTTAAGAAATGTTATGCAATATTGAAATCCATAGTTAATTTAAATAAATAAAAATAATTTATATTCATTCCAATTATTTATTTACATGTTTTATAACTTATGTTATTTTATTGTACTATTACTATTAATAAATACATCCACCAAAGACAAGTGTTTTATTTCAATAAAACAAAAGACATTTGGGCAAGCCATTTAATGATTTTAACTTAACTGATTTGAATTGTTACTAATATAATAATAATAATTAAGGTTATGAGTTTACACCCTGAGCCAGTACATGCCAGCACGGATTCTGGTGTAGTCTGGGAGAGCTTCTGTAGGTCCAACAGCGGCGACCACGGGGCAGCGGTCATAAAGGAATTTGTAGCAAACATCTCTGACATTCTGTACAGAGACTGAGTCAATCCTTGCATCAAGCTCATGTAAAGGAATACGTCTGTTGTAGCATAAGATTTGACGGCCGATGTCCTCACAAACGGGTGTGGTTCCATCCAGTTGCAGTAACATGTTAGTTTTAAGAAGGTTCTTGGCTCTTTCAACCTCTCCTTCAGTCACTGATGTGCAAAGCTTCATCCATTCCTTCTGTATGTTGTACACCATGTCTTCAATCTGCATGGGCTCAGCTACAAAGTAGATACCCCACAGACCAGTGTCCTTGTAGCAAGTGTTGAATGACTGGAAGCTATGGCAGAGGTTCTCACAAGATGCTGCTCTTGCTAAGTAGGAGGCGTTGTTAGCACCACCACCCTGAGACCTGTCCCAAGCTCCAATAAGAGTGTTTGCAACCATCAGAGGAATGTTATCAGCATCTGTCCAGCCAGCTCCCTCAACTGCAATCGCGATGTGGGCAAGGGGCATAGAATCATCTCTTACACGGATCTCTGAGCCTGTGTAGCGGCAAGGCAGTAACTCCACATCAGTAGCCGTATTTTTCAGACCGCCCAAATGCTTTCCAGCCAAATCTACCAGTTTACTGTGTTCGATTCCACCTGCACCAGACAACACAATCCTGCTTGGCTGGTAATGAGTTTTGATGTATTGCTGGAGATCAGCTTTAGAGATTTTCTTGATGTTTTTGGTGGGTCCAAGGATTGTCTGCCCTAGAGGAGTACCTTGGAAGGCAGTAGCGTGCAAATGGTCAAAGACCACTTCTTGCAAGTTGCTCTCGACGTCCTGCATTTCGCGAAGGATGACGCCGCGTTCTCGTTCGATTTCGGGTTCAGCGAGCGACGAGTTTTGAATGATGTCAGCAAGGATTTCTACTGCAGCTGGGACGTCGTTAGCGAGACATTTAGCGTAGAACACAGTCTGCTCCCGAGACGTGTAAGCGTTCAAGTGTGCGCCCATATTCTCAACGAGGAGCTCTAAGTCTGTCTGGGACCTCTTGCTGGTCCCTTTGAAAGCCATGTGCTCTAAGAAATGAGCGACTCCATTGTTTTTAGAGTTCTCGTACCTCGATCCGGCGTCAATCCAGAGCCCCACGGTGGCAGTAGCGGCACCGGAATCTTCAGATGCAACGCGGATCCCATTGTCGAGTACTGTGAGTTGCGTCGGAGGAACGTTGACGAGGGCCTGCTTGTAGGCGGCCGCTGTGGCAAGGGCGCGAACATTGTTGCCCTTTTTTGCGATAAACCTTACAGTACTTGCCACTTTCAACATTTTTCCTCCTCAATCCGCACCCTTATAAAATTTTTACTCGCTGATTTACGTAATGAAAATGAACTAAGAATTCCTTGCAATCTTGAAAGGTGTCATTTGTCAAATTGTCATGTCAACAGTCAATGTGTGCGTTCCGTTATAAGCACTGCGAGCACTGGCAGTGCTCTTTACTGGGGACTTTCAGTGCTCTCAGTGTATTTCGGAACGCACCCAATGTCAAATCAGAGACAAGTTATAAGGGGTGCGTTCCGAAATACACTGAGAGCACTGGAAGTCCCCAGTAAAGAGCACTGCCAGTGCTCGCAGTGCTTATAACGGAACACACACAAGGTAAAATTGCAAGGTAGGTAAGTAATGCGTTCGTGGACCGACATGCTCGCGAACACCGACATGCTTGCGAACACCGACATGCTAGCGTTGTTACGAAGACAAAAGGTCTCAAATATAAACTACTAAATTCGTAATTAAACTTTAATGCCAGTGTTAAGGTTTATATTTTAATTATTTTAATTTTTAAAAAAAATATTTCCTTATTCGTTTTCACTTCTATCGGCAGTCCCTATTTTTAGACTGCTTTTTATTTTTATTTTTATCCAATGAGCGTAAGCCATCCGAATATAAATGCTATAGTTTTTTTGAAGAGAAACTTCTTTAAATAATCGCTGTGATTCAAAAATTCGATGAAACGAAAAATCGACTCTAACAAGTGAATATAACTCAAAGAATTAAAAAATACGACTGCCATAGTTAATAGTATATTGTGATACAAGGGTGGAAAGTAGGTTATTGCAAACGAGCTGTCATTAATAAGCCCGAGCCGAAGGTGAGGGTTTTTAATGTCACGAGTTTGCAATAACCTTCACACCCGTGTATCACACGACGTTTTTCAATACAGTTGTGGGAAATAGTAATAAACAAATCAAAGAATTACAAGTTTATTTCAACATACATACGTACATAGTAATTAATTCTGAAAATTGAGATAGTTTTTAACATGGAATAACTTGACCACAATGTAGATGGTTTATATTTTCCACTCAATTCATGAAAATAAGCTAACAAAACATTTTCTGAGAATGTCTTAGTTTTTTTATGTTTTTTCCATGAAATAAAATTATTGTAAGCCGTCATATATCTTTCTCGAGATTTTGGGGGCAAAATTCCATCTTGCGCAGTTTTCGCCTCAGATAAAATATCTGGTGGAGTTAATTCCATTTCATCATTAGTACTAGAACTCATAATAGCAAAAATATAATCAATTTATCACATAAAAAATAAAAAAATTCAGCAAATGGCGCGTATTTACACCTGGACATATTTTTTTTTTTCAACGAAACTAGGCTACGGGTTCGTACAGCTACACGTATACAGCCTATTCGATTTTTGTCAAATGTTGAAAATAATTAAATTAAAACTGGTAATTAAATTTAATCAACAACCATTTAAAAGAATTTTGGAAATTCAATGCTAAAACGTACGGATTCATTCATTTTTCCTCGTAAAAAGCCTATCCGATTATATTCTAAGTATGTATGAAAACTCCTTGCTACTAAACTTTTTTAATTGACTTGGAACATTTAAAACTAAACTGCAAAAGTAAGTGTCGAGCTTGTAAAAGTAAGTCACGACCGTGTAAAAGTAAGATGCCTATGCGAAAGATTCAATTTTCGAATCATAACTACAGCCTCTGAAAGTGCGCCATGTTTGACAACTGTATTGAAAATGATATTTTTTTTTAATCACTGGATATTGAAATATAGTCATAAATATTTTTGGAATCTAGGTAAGTACTCATCATTTTCTTGATGATGACAATAAGTTAATCTCATTTTGGAAAACAAAATCAACTTTAGTCTTTGATGCGGGACCACGGTCACCCTATCAATTTTTTTTTAAATTTTACTAGCATAATGACACCCGGAATAAGCTAAGGATTCTAACGATACTTCATTCATCAAAATCCGTTCAGGCGTACATAGAAGTTATGGTGGAATATTACAAACTCACATACATACATACATACATACATACATACATACATACATACATACATACATACATACATACATAAATGAACCCTGAAAACAATATACTCCTTTTTTCAGGCAGTCGTTTAAAAAGCGAAAAACATTTATTATTCATAATAGGATTTAGCCTGCGAGAGAATGAGATAGAATACAAGATATAGAATACATGTTAAATTTTTATCTCATTCTCTCATATGCTACTTTTTTGAAGTTTCACTTCTGCCGTGTGTGAATTGCACTCGCGCACTTTTTTTGTTTTTAATCTACTTTTTTTAGTTAGCCCTTGACTGCGATCTCACCTGATGGTAAGTGATGGTAGCGGGCTAACCTATTAGGGGCATGGCAGATAAATTAAACCCATACCACTAATCGGTTTCTACACGGCATCATACCGGAACGGTAAATCGCTTGGCGGCACGTCTTTGCCGATAGGGTGGTAACTAGCCATAGCCGAAGCCTCCCACGGCCAGACCAGGGAAAATTCAGAAATTATAAATTCCCAAATTGACCCTGCCGGGGACCGAATCCGGGTCCTCCGCTGGTTAAGAGACAGCAGCGCCACGGAGGTCGTCAAAAAGTTGCGGACATTGAAAAAGTTCTCACATGCAATCTTTAAGCAATAAGAGAAAAAAACCACAGACATAAAAAGCCCACACTGATGGAAATTTGTTAAAACTTAAATCCATCCAATCTTAAGGCATGGCAATTTCTGATTAAAGTATTTTCTGTATTTTTTTAGCCATCATCGTCGACCAAGTTGATTCTTGACTTGAATGTTTCGTGTTGTAAAGTTACCCACTTCAACTCCATTTAGGCCAGAGGCATTATCATACAACAGATACTGATTACCAGCTGATTACTGAACGCGTAAAGGAACGTCACGTGAACGTCACAGAATTACATGAAAGAAAAGAAATCATGTGGAAATTATTTCGTTCACGCATAATTCATTTCAACGGAATATTACGAAAGCAATGATGTGCAGTGTAAATCATTATTTATTAAATTTCGCTAAAGTTACGTGGGAAAGTGTTGGGCAGGCGTAAGCGTGAAATACAGTGCTATTAAAATGTACCTTTGATTTGTTACCTACTTCATCATGTCTACAATAAAGAATCCTAATCCGTCGTCTTCTAAACTTCTAAGCCACATGAAGTACGAGCACCTGGTAGCTGGTATATCAGGTGGCGTTACATCAACGTTAATTTTGCACCCCTTGGATCTGATTAAAATTCGTTTTGCTGGTAAGTTTTTTTTTGCAATATCTTAACCACAAAGTGACATTTGCAAATATTTGTGTGTTTTATCGCTTCCGTGTAAAATTTAATGTTCAAAATTCAAATATACTCAAGGAATATATAGGTCTTGCACTTTTATTAAGGAATCAGTTGAAAAGCAAATTGAGCCATTGTTTGGCGACCTTGAACTTGAAGAAGGCAGTTAATAAGTGATGTGAAAGTGGTATTACTAAATTGACACTCTAACAAAGAATTCCTGATGCAATCACTGTTTAACTTTACACCATTGCAGTTTATTATTTTTTGACTTATTTGCTTACTAGGTACTTACTGTTTACATTATAGACAACCAAATAGTTTACATTTGGTTAAAATCAATAACACAGATTAAACCAGTTTTTTACTACAAAATATAAAGGGCAAAGTATGTGGGGTTGGGCTTTAGTATACTGTCGGTGACGGAGGGGGAGGGGGAGCGGGGAGGGGGAGGGGGGGAGGGGATATACCCCCCCTCCAAGTAAGACGTTCCGAATTTTATTAGTTTCCGAGATATTAATTTTTTAAAATTTTGAGGTTAGGTTCTCAAATTGGGTAAAATTTAGTATCGTTTGGCAGGAGGAGGGGGGTGTGGGGGTTTTGGGGGAGGAGGGGGGTGCCCCCTACCCCCCGACACTACTCCCATTACAAGGTAATGCACCGTTTTTTTTCTATGAATTTTTAAAAATCTCATTTTGAGGTTATGTTTTTGTATATTTTTTTGATATCATGAACCTCATTTATGGAGGAGGGGAAGGGGGGGAGGGGTAGGAAGGGAGGGGGTGAACCCCCCCTCCAAAGAAAAAAGTACTTTAGAGGGGGAGGGGGAGTTAGACTTCACCCTCTCCCTCTCACCCCCTCCAAGGCCGGTCGACGGAGCCCCGCTTCGCGGGGCTCCTTTTTCTGGGACGTAAACAAAGTAAATAACCACAGAAGAGGATGGCGGGGTCTTACAGACCCCGCCATCCTCTTCTTAACCTAACCTATCCGAGTCGGAGTGCCCCCAAGTCCCGAGCTCGCTTCGCTCGCTCTTGATAGTGGGAGCGGAGGAGGAAAAAGTACCACCGCTATGCTGTCAGCAAAGCAAGGAGAAAGTGGGGACGCTAGGAAAACTCCTTAGACTTCACCCTCTCCCTCTCACCCCCTCCAAGGCCGGTCGACGGAGCCCCGCTTCGCGGGGCTCCTTATTCTGGGACGTAAACAAAGTAAATAACCACAGAAGAGGATGGCGGGGTCTTACAGACCCCGCCATCCTCTTCTTAACCTAACCTATCCGAGTCGGAGTGCCCCCAAGTCCCGAGCTCGCTTCGCTCGCTCTTGATAGTGGGAGCAGAAGAGGAAAGAGTACCACCGCTATGCTGTCAGCAAGGCATTTCTGGGTGGAAGATTTGAAATTTGAATTCAATAATGTCATTTGTCAATTTAGCGCAAAAAATTTTGGCGCGTTCCGTTTTTGGTACACTATCTGTGTTTTATTCGAAAACGTCAAAAAAAAGGGACTTTAATGACAGATTAGGTACTTTAGGTACTAGTTTACGTAAAACGAATCTCTATCACGCCAACTAAACGTCAATGAGTCTGTAATCTATGGCAAATGTCGTACGCAATAGTGAAAAGTGGTGAAGAATTGCGAATTTTCAAAAAAATATTTCTCGAAAAGTATTAGAATTCGGAGTAAAATATTTTAGTGGAAGGCTAACCACATCAAGGTCTTTCTGTAAAAAAAATATTAACGTCCAACTCAACCGACAGTATTCTAAAGCTGAGCCGTATGTGGATATAATGTTTTAAGTACATAAGTATAGTTGCTTTATATTTGCGCCCAAATCTAAGTCCGACAGGACAAAGATTTTGCAATAACAATTTTAAAATTGCATTATCTTCTGATGGACAACATACAACGGACATCCAAGTTTTAGTGCAGAAATGAAATCCAATGCTAGAAGTTGCTGCTGATGGGCTTAGTATATTGGTGGTTCTCACTATTTACTAATATATTATGTATATAGCTGTGCACATGTGCACATACATTAAACTATTTAGGTTTGTCATACAATCATTGAGATGATCAAAATATAATAATACTTATTATAAAATTATAATCATAACTTCTGTGTTTTTAGCCTTACATTTTGGGAGGCCTTTCATGCAATTTCTTATTAAACATCTCTAAGCTTAATACAATTTTCTAAATAGTTGAACTGTATTGACTAAATAGACTAGGTAGGTATATTGTCAAGCTTTAGTGTGAGACATTTATAGTGAAAACTATCTGATGATCCTTTTGCTTCAAATTAGTTTAATTATTAGGTATAGTAGGTACATCTCAATCAAAATCTTCAACCACTTACTTATTAAACCAATGGTACCAATTCTGTTATACCTATCCCTTGATTTTTTAATAAGACAACAAGTTTTGACATTTGCTAATGTGAAATTGTAAAATAATTATGCCATATTACATAAGTAGGTAATAGTGATTTGATGGTAATAGTGATTCAGTTGTATCAGGTGAATGAGTCAATGAACCAGTTTCTGCTTCTCTATTTTTTAGATTGAGCCATCAACACAAAATAATTTTTGACACACTTTTATACCTGTGACTACTGAACCTGAGTTAGGTAATTCATATTATCAATCTTTTTTGTCCCCAGCACTAAGTATTTATTTTTCATAAAAATCTGGAAGCACTGTAAACATCAAAAAAAATTGTGCAATTGAATATTCATTGGGGCTGATTCTGTTTAACACAATCTCTAAACTAAACTAAAATGGCAGCTTTAAATCTAGTTCTGTCCCTTTCCGCAGGGAGTATTATGAAAGGGTTAGCAATATTTGTAATGCTCTAATTTTAGTTTAGTTTAGAGGTTGTGCACTACAGAATCAGCCCCATTATCCTACTATGTCTAAATAATCTGAAAATTGAATTGACAGGTTGAAATTTAATGCTACCCTTTATAGGAAAGAAAATAGTGAAAAGGATATTTAGAAAACGGTCATTTTAGTTTAGAGAATTGGTACCAATATTTCAAAATTAAGGAAAATATTATTAAGCAAGAATATTATTTTCAACTGTTCAAAAGTATAATATTATTGTTTATATTTCATGTAATACTTTATGCTATCACTTCCAACCTGCACTAACTCTTTTAAACTGTTTTGAAGTTCATTGTATTTATTTTTAGCACAATTTTGCAATGTGGTAGTGTAACTAATTACTCACCTCAGTGTCGGCTCCATTGTTGGTTAATGAAGAGGTCATTTTATTATCTGTCAGTTTTTTATAATTTCCTTTTAAGTATTTAAGTAATGGTTGTAAAACACTAAAAATACTTTGCATAACAAACAACAAATTTAAAAATAAAGCAGACATAGGTACTTAGTATTTGAACAAAGAAAGAAGGAACTTCTAAATACTAACATACTGTATTAAGAAAATAAAGAACAATGGCTAAAATTGTCCTTTAATTGCAGCAACTTCTATTGACAACAATAGATAATAATATAATTTTATGAACATAATTCACTGTTACTTACTTAATGAAGAATTTGTAGACTTCATTGAATATTGGTTCATATATAAAACATAAGTAAGTAGTATTGTGTACGAGGTACAAAATTTTCTTTGGGGGTCTACATTACAGATAAACTGGTGCAAAATAATACTAGCAAGTTACTAGATTCAGTTGTTTGATATAATAGTGGATTTATTTTAGTCAGTTAGTAAATAAAATCTTTTTGTAAATATAATACAGACTAGTGGCCTCCTATCTCATGGCTTTGCACCAATGGGTATTTAAAAAAATCCAGCCTTACGCCTTGTCTACATTATAAAGTAAACCTCTGCAAAATTTCAGCTTTCTGGCTTTGTCAGGTCAGTACTCTTTTTATTGTATGTGATTTTCTTGTATGTTACTAGTTAATGATGGCCGGACCGCAACAGTGCCACGCTACGATGGGCTGGGCAGCGCGTTTGTCACGATAGTGAAGCAGGAGGGCGTGCGGGGTCTCTACCGCGGCGTCACGCCCAACGTGTGGGGCTCCGGATCCGCCTGGGGGTTCTACTTCTTGTTGTGAGTAATACTTTACAATATTAACACTGAACTAGAATATTATTCTGCAACAAACCTGCAGAGTTGAAGTGGCAGTTTGCACTTAACCGTTGAACAACCTGCAAACTGTCAAAAACTAGCTAACTGCAAGCTAGTAACAAACATAAATACTACACGCTTTTACGAAACTTTTTTAGGTAGCCGTTAGTTAATGTAAACATGATAGAGATTATGTATTTTGTGGAACCTCATCAACCAATTTTAAAGAAAACTTGTAAAAACTGTTCAAACATTTTCAAAAAATCTCATACTACAAAGATATAATGTAATTGAAGAAATATTTTTTTCAAACAAGTCATTAGTGTACTGTAAAGAAACCTAGTCTCTTAAATGAAAGGAAATAGCCATAAACATGATAAATTTGTGAAAATTTTCCAGTTATAACGCAATAAAAACATGGATCCAAGGCGGCAACGCGCGCACTCCGCTGGGCCCCGGCCTTCACATGCTCGCCGCGGCGCAGGCCGGCGTGCTATCACTCGTCATGACCAACCCCATATGGGTGGTGAAGACTCGCCTGTGTCTGCAGTACAGCGAAACAACCCTCGCCGACCACAAGCGATACAACGGCATGGTCGATGGCCTCTCCAAGATCTACCGGACTGAGGGCATCAGGGGGCTGTACAGGGTAAGTTTATTTCTCTTTTTTTACCATTGTGTCCTATTTAGGGCCGCTTGGGATGACTGACGACCTAATTCAGCCCATCTGGATATTGAAGACCCATATATTATGTAGTACAGTTAAAAGTAAAAGAGATATACACGGTTGAAGGCCTCACTAAGATCTATGGAGTGCGTTAGAGCTTATCCTGTGTTATAGTTTTGAGATTGTGTTAAGCAGAATTGGCCACATTGTTACAGTAAATATGCACTAACCAACTTGTTATTGATCTTTCGCCTCAGAAACATGTTGGAAATGCGGCTGTTTATAAACAAACCTATTTACACCAGTATACAAAGAAACCATAAGGGATCTTTATCACGTGTTTTATTCACTAACCAGTTTTATTGTGTCTTTAATAAACTTTTATTTGAAACAAAACACATGGACATTAAAACATAAAAGAACGATGATACTGCTAAAGTATAGTATTAAGGGACCGGCGACCACCGCTCGCAACTTCTACTCGAACCGCAAATATAAATTTGCCAGTATATTGCTATCCCTATTTGGCTGAAGACACATGATCGCGTGCAAGCGCGATAGCAATATGAGCGTACAGAATTTGTTATACATTTAGTCTTGTTCCGTGAATACCAAAATGATGAATGAAAAATTGTTGTGTTTTTAACTTCGTGTTGTTATTCTGTAACTTGACAATATAGGCTATGTTCCTGATCAATTAGTACGTGAGATATCGTTGGTTTTAATATGAAACAAATAAGGAGAAAACATGTCGTTTATGTCGCAAAAACATGCAAAACGCAATGTGCTTACATTTAACTTTGGGAAAGTATTTTAGAAAAATAATTATCCAGGGACCTAGATAAATACAAGTTCAATCTTAGTAATCGCATAATATGGAGGAAATATGCTCGAATTACTAATTATTTTGGTATTACGTTTGTATGAGCAATTCACCCTCCGCTGGCGCCTTAAGGCCCACTTGCACAAGGACTCTTAAATTGATTTAGTTAAATATTTTAATGCTGTCCCTTTTTGGCAACTACAATATGCATTTGCCAAAAAGGGACAGCATTACACAATTTAACTAAATCAGTTTAAATATCCTTGTGCAAGCGGCCCTAAGAATTTACACTGCTTAAGGAGGGCAGATCCTCATAGACAATCAGATTATATCATAAATAATGGAGTCTCACAAACTTATCTGACCCGGTGACAGCATCGCTGTTATCACATTTAGTGTTCCTAATCTCTGTCCAATCATTTATTTTACTTTTGGCAGATGGAGTCAATGATGTTCTAACGCGTTACTGATTCGATTTTTGATAACAATCGACTTTCTTTTTGAAGAAGTTTTAATCGATTTGACACATTGATATCAACATTTTTTTATTGTTTTATAAACATACCCAAGCATTTAAATGACTAAGTATATTAAAGTATGTATTAAAATAAATCATTACAGTAAATGTACATGAATCCGTCAGGTCATAGAAACCATCCATCGCCAAAGATGTATGGTGCTTAAAAGACAATCAAGAAAACTAGTGTTGAAGCTCCGTGACTATTTTGAAAAGGAAAGTCGTACTTGTAATTACTAGATGAGTATACGAGTTACGAAATATCGTATAAAATGGCACATCGCTTCACTATTGTAAAAAACTCTATATTGTGTCTATGGAGTATTCCTTTTTTTGTCGATGATTGCCTGTTAATAATTATGAAACTTCATAGACGTGCATATGCCAATAGTAAAATAAATCGTTGGACAAACATAATAAATATTAGAAATAAAAGAAAAACAAAAACTAAACAATCATAAAAATTTGTTCCAATTTTGGCTACCGGGCCAGATAATTTGGTGGGACTAAAAAGTTACAAAATCTTGTATATTTGCTCAACCGAAAAATATGGATATTGAAATCCAGGCTCTTCTCTACAGTTCATCACTCGAACTTCAAATACAAGCGACACACTGGGTAGAAGAAAAATAATGTGGCTGAATTTCGCGAAAATAAATACTAATAATCTAGATACCAGAAAATTCTTGAAACAGACTTGAAACAGGTTCTTGTTAATTGATAAGAAACAAACAAGTCAATAAAATACAGATGTATAGCATAATCTGTCAATACAAAGTAAAAAAATAATAATCTCATGATGATATCTGCAGATATCTGTAAAATCACAACAAAATAGTGACGCAAATTTTGAAATTATCGGTATCAATTTGATCGATCTTGTCGCGTATTTATATCGCCAGGGGCAGATAATAATGGGAATGGAAACTTACGTAATTCAAACGTTGCAGCGTCCTTGAATTTGATTTTTTAAAATCTATTTTTAATAAAAAAAATTGGTTTTGAATTTAATCTTCCTTATTGTATCCACTTACCGACCTTCGTAGCTCAGTGGTTAACGTTCTGGTGTACCAAGTGACAAGTGCAAATACCGTGTGAATTGGGTCTATTAAGCCTTGTTGACTTGTTACGTAAAACTGCTATAGTATTTTTTGAATGAATGAATGGTTTATTTGTATACAAAACGATTCTATTTCTATTTCTATAGAACCTTGAAGCAAATGTCAATGCTACGAGTATGTTTTAAGAAAAATGAATCGTTACTATCAAAGCCATCGTGTCAATAAAGTTGAAAAACCGGTCAAGTGCAAATCAGACTCGCGCACAAAGGGGTCCGTACCACCACACAATATAAATTCCATTAGTAAATAACACAGGAATTGCGATTGTCGCAATTGATGATAGCAACTAGACTTCTAACCGCCCTGGCTACACAGTCATGATATCGTACGTAATAATACTTTGACCTGAAAGATGTTAAGATCAAAGTTTATGTATGATAATTTGATACTGAACTGACAATCGCTTTATTAGATGATATTACGTTAAATTCCGATTGGAGCAACGTTCGTAAACTGGGTTATCTGTGTAAAATAGTGGCGCACTAATTAAATGACTAATAATCAGTACATTACATACGTTACAGCCCTTACGCTGCCGCAAACCCGATTATTTACTATTATACTTTCATACATTTCATTTCTATAATAGACTGTTTCGTCCCTTACCATTTAAATAAACCGTAGTCAAAAGCTAAGTTTTAGTAGAATAGTAAAATAAAAAATAAATAAAAAAAATATTTATTATAATTATAGTAACCATATGTTGTTTACCAATATATTTTAATATAGTATACTAAGATTGTAAATGCGAAAGTTTAGACTGATGGATGGATGATTGTTACTCAATCACGCCAGAACTACTGAACGGTTCTGGGTGAAATTTGACACAGAGATAGATTATAGTCTGGAATAACACATAGGCTACTTTTCACCACGGATAATTAAAGAGTTCCACGGGAACCAAAAAAACCTCAATCCACGCGGACGAAATCGCGGGCATCAGCTAGTAATCAATAAAGTTAAAAACTGATTGAAAATTCATATTGGTATTGCACGATCGATTCGCATGATTATTTTTAATCAATAGAAATCGACGATGCTCGATTCTGTTTAAAAGAATTAAATATCGTGTCACGTATATGAAATATCACATATATCACAGCGAGAATAAAAAATACATAATAATATATCTGTTGGTGCTTGTAAAAAAAGTTATCTTGTTTAAGTTATTATCGTATTATGCATATTCATTAGCGAAAACAGCATTGACCTTTTAACTCAGACTTTGATAGTTAGACCTTCTTTGTAATCTTTGTTAATATATAATAAAATTACTTAATATATATTTTTGGTTTATAATAATATGTAAAACTCCAAAACGTATTGTTTCAAACTCATATTCAAATAAACTTATTGTAAGTGCTTTTGAATCGTCGAGTGAATCTACCACTGGTTCGCAATGCCATTCCTACCGAGAAGAGCCAGCAAGAAACTCGTTTGTTTGATAACTTTTGGCTACTTCCTCCTGTTTTTTTATCCCACTACAAATTAGCCTTTGGTGTGGTCTCACTTGGTGGTAAATAATGGTGCAGTCTAAGAAAGAATAGTGCAGTTGGTCAGATAAGAACGTAACTGCCATAGTCCGCAGGTAGCTAAATGCCGGAATGCTAAATCGCTTGGCGGTACGTTTTTGCCGGAATGGCCACAGTGAAGTCTCCCACAGGCCCATAAGACCACACATAATTTAGAAATTATAAATTCCCAAATCATCCCTGTCGGGGCTCGAACCCGCGGCGTCCCATTTATAGCACCAAAACGTCCTCGGTCGGACAAAAGTGTGAGTGGACGTCTATAGTAATTTTTTCTTGTTTGACTTTTAAAGGTTACCTTTTCAAATTACCAGGTTAATAATAATTCAGTTTGACAGGTTACCAAATTGGGTATTTGACAACTATTCAAATCGGGTACTTTTGACAGCTACAGTGTAACGACCGCAATCACCTCTGACACTCTTCCGCTATTGGCCAGAATCCATTGACGCATCAAAAATACCATAAATTCAGCCAATCACAACAAATGAGACTGTAACAATGATTTCTGCAGGCTTAGCATAATCGCCCTGCAGATAAACTTGTCAAGACGACCGTAAAGCCGTCTCGTCCGCATACATCTTGGGCGTCGTCTCACGTGTTACAATGCTTGTGTTACAGGGCTTCATCCCGGGCATGTTCGGCGTGTCGCACGGCGCGTTGCAGTTCATGACTTACGAGGAGATGAAGAACCGCTACAACCAGTACCGGAACCTGCCCATCGACATCAAACTGGTAAGCTTCTTAGTCCAACAAACGCCTTAGTGTGCTATCTTTTTTTGTATGAGTGCTATAGCGTGCTTATTTATATACGCCACACCGCCACCACACCTCCACCGCGCCGTCGTCGCGCCTCTCGTATATATCCCGCTCCTTACTTTTTTACTTAATGCAAAGAAAACCAAGTGCTTAGAGTTTGTTTTACCTAATGTAAAGAATATCGATAAATCAATAATGTTAAATGTGGAAACACTAAAAATGGAGAACTCCACAGTTTTCTTGGGGGTGACCTTGGATAATAAGCTTCAATGGGGCGCTCATATAGAGACACTAGCGGGAAAACTTAGCTCGGCTGCTTTTGCTGTCAGGAAAATTAGACAGTTTACCGATATTGAAACGGCTAGGCTTGTCTACTTTGCCTACTTCCACAGTGTCATGTCGTATGGCATTTTATTGTGGGGCAGAGCAGCAGATATCCAAACAATTTTTATATTACAGAAAAGAGCCATCCGTTCTATTTATAAACTCGGATCACGCGAATCACTTCGTGAAAAATTTAAAGAGATTGGTATACTTACGGTGCCTTCACAATACATTTACAATAATATAGTCTTTGTCAGGAAAAACATTAATCTTTATAAGCAAATAAGTGATACTCACAATCGATGTACTAGAAACGGCCATAAACTTGTAACAACGTCATATCGTGTGCGCAAGGTGCAGAAATCCTTTGTGGGGTCGAGTATACGCTTTTATAACATGGTACCAAAAGAGTTTCTGGAGTTGCCATTACATAAATTTAAAGACTGTGTTAAACAGCATCTGTTAAGTCGAGGGTATTATAGTATAGATGATTTTCTCGATGACAAAGTTGCATGGCAGCAACCGGCTTCGCATCCAGCAACCCACAAGTCAGTGTAATACCTACTTGTTACGTAGCGTATGCATTTTATATTATATACAAATTGTGACATTTTTCTGTTTTTAAAAAGAGCAACTGCTGAGTTTCTTGCCGGCTCTTCTCAGTAGAAGCAGCTTTCCGAACCGGTGGTAGATTCTTACGACTTATCATAAGTGGCACAAGTTGTCCTACATGAAATAAATCATTTCTATTGCTATTTCTATTTAACGATACATCCCGTTGTTTCCAGACGTCAGTCGAGTACCTAACATTCGCGGCAGTATCCAAGCTGATCGCAGCGGGCGCCACCTACCCGTACCAAGTGGTCCGGGCGCGGCTCCAGGACCAGCACCGCAGCTACAATGGCGCTTGGCACTGCATCAGCGAAACGTGGAGGTACGAACGCCTGCGAGGCTTCTACAAGGGCCTCACGCCGTACCTCCTACATGTAACGCCTAACATATGCCTCGTCATGCTCATATGGGAGAAATTCACCAATAACGATTGATTTTAAAAACAAATCTAAACCTATCTGATGGGAAACGTACACGACTATTTAGTTTTCGATATTAATTTTTATTTGATGTGATGCAACTTTTTTTTGGATTGAAACTTCTTTAGAATCTTTGTGATTTGAAAATTCGATGAAACGAAAAAGCGACACTAAAAAGAGACAAACATATTCATAATAGGATTTAGCCTGCGAGAGAATGAGATAGAATACAAGTTGTATTTGTCTCATTCTCTCGTAGGTTACTTTTCTGAAGTTTCACTTCTGCCGTGTGTGAATTGCACACACACTTTTTTTGTGTTTATATTTTTCAGCCCTTTCTCACACAAAAGTAAAGCATTTTTAGTGCTGGTCGTATAATATCAAAAATTGTACGAATTGACAGAAAACTCTGTCCGATCTGACTAAATTCTGTGAGTTTTCGGGATCTGGAACTGAATGTATGAGCAAAATACCTTACTGCGCGAGTTTTTTCTTTAAATACTTTTTTTCTAATACACTAAAGGATTTGTGTGATTTTCAAAACAATTTGTTTCTGCATTATTTGATATTATATTTATTTATGCACAGCTCAACAACTTTGAAAGATTTTATGTATCGAAAGAGGAAAATTGGATGGGTATTTACGAGTAGGTCCATTTTTAAGTGAAATTCATTCCTAGTGCTTTTATTAGATTTTCCGTGTGAGAATGGGGTAGCAATCCACCAATAAATAAAAATAATTTAATAATCGCCATGTTTATTGTATTTTTTATATGTATGTGTTTGTTTAAATTTAGATTTTGCTCACTGACTCGGTCGCGTTATTTGTATAGATTGTTCTATCATTTTCTATCTACATATTTGTTTATTATTCGTTAACTCCACCAACAATTAATGTTTATCATGTTTTTTTTGACAATTTAAAAATTCATAGATATTATCATATTTTTATTTGAATTTGATGTTTTAAAAAGGTGAGAATATTGCATTTTCAAGTATATTACATATATAATTTATGACTGCCATGTAGTTACATACATACTGACATGAGTTACATATACGTACACATGGTATACATGGTGTATCTAAATTTTGTGTAAAGATTTTTTTTACTTTTTTCCCAGTTTTTGTAGGTTTGACAAGAAAAGGACAGGATATATTATTAAATTTATTAAATTTTTGGACCGATTTTTTCAACTGCTTATCCTTTATCCGAAATCTGAAAAAAAAAACTATTTTAATTGGTTTTAACAATTGAAAAAACTTTTTAATGTAGATAAATTTAGTAATAATTGTCACTTTTTGACAAGTTTTTCTGATGTTGACAAGAAAGGGGCATATTATAGAAAATCGTACTTAAACACATTGATGAAATTGAGTTATGTTGGTGGAGTTACAGTCCGTCGAAGTTATCAGACCCGTTGACAGCGTCGCTAGTTTATATGAAAAATAAAAAATAAACAAAAACTAAACAGGCATAAAAATTAGTTCCAATTTTAGCCCCAGGTGGCTAGATAAGTTTGACGGACTATTAATTCATTTAGGGTATGTTCCGATATACACTGCGAGCACTGTAAGGTGTGACGTCAATTTAGTATACTGCGAAGTCGTTCCTTTATAGTTAGCTATACTGGTTACTGCTTAGAACGGAACGCAGTCAGCACTGAGAGCACCTTACCTCGAAAACGCTAGTGCTCACAGTACAAAAATGGCGACGATTTATGACGTCATATATTTCCCTAGGATACTGCGGCAGTATACTGTCAGTCCATAACGGACCGAATTTCTCCCCAGTAAGAGCACTAAACAGTGCTCGCAGTGTATATCGGAACATACCCTTAGTGTCAATTCTGTTTAAATTTTGACAGCTGTCACCTTGACATTTCGGACAGGGTTTTTTATGGTGTCGCTTTTGTCGACGGTAAGGTAAGAGTTAGTGTAAGTGGGACCTAGTATTTGTTTATACTAACTTGCATTTTATTGTGAACCCTCGTTTTTAATGGTATTTTAAAATCGTATTTATTGACACAATCCTGTTACGTAATGCTGTGGAGCTAGCACGAAATTTGCGATGATTATTTTTTTGCGACAGTCGCAATTGTTGTGATTGACTGAATTTGTGTTATTTTTGCTACTTAACAGTCAATCAGATGTGATTGCTATCTTTAATATTAGCAGTTAAACTTTGATGCTAGATATACCCGCTGTTTATATTCAACATTGACTAGGATTTTATAAATATTTATTTGTACAGTTGCAACAGGTTTTGATAAGTTATCGATTATTTAAATTAGATAAATGTATAATTTTAAGAGTAACTAGTAAAACCGTGTATAAATTTTCAACAATTAACAAAAAAAGAAATTAAAGCTTACTTTTAGTCAAAAAATTGTCGCCATAAACGATTTGTGATGTAAGAGAAAGGTATTAAGGGCGATTCCTATAAAGAAAAGTATGGCCACAGCTTAAAAATATGCGAAAGCTCTGAGGATTATATTTTTAAAAATAAGTATCGAAACAGCTCGGTCTTATCCATGTACTGTGAGTGTATATCATTGACTTTTTATCCAAATTAAAAAAACTAATTAGACTTGTAGACTTGTTACTCTGAAGTTTTGTAGCAGAATCAATTGATAATAAAGTCAATGTATAAAAGCCTGTCTCACGACATATGTTTTGTGTTGTATCGCTCGTAATGATACTAATATTATCGCCATATTTGTAATCTCCTTTAAGTAGTAGTTGTACAATTTCCCATCAGATCGTAATAATAATACATAATTATTATAACAATATGGCAACACTGATGGCGGTGTTGCCACGGTTTAGTTATTTACAAATTGTTTGTGATAATAGTTCTTAGAATGTCTTAATAAAAAATATATATCCCATATCTTCATGTAAAAGACAATTATTTTTACTTTAATCACATAACGTTACATGTGTGGTGAGACGACGTTAGGTTCTTAATATGTAAGATAGTATTTGTTTCAACTTGTTATGGTAATTTATTTAATAATTTCACTAAAAAACGTAATCATTAGATAGATACCTTTAAAAAATAACTTTCATATCTTCCCGTAGCAAGTTTGAAGCTTTCTATCGTCGAGGCTTTAAGTAGTCGTAGCTATAGTAAAATTATTAAAAACACAACTTTTTTCCCGTGTTACTGTTTTTTATTTGAAGGGTAATCAAAATGAAACGGTAAAAAATTAATGTCATTTGCGATCGCTTTACGGTTTAGCCTTATCGATATTATGTGACAGAACTGACGAGAAAAGAAACACAAAAAAAGTCTGGAATCCTTACCGTGCATTGTAATTGCACGCATTGCATTGCATTTACATATTCGCAATCGAAACTCCACTCGACACTAGCATAATCTTGCCACTGTGTGATAAGAGATTTTGTATCTCCAAACGTTTTATAAAATTCCGACCAAAATTAAAGTCGAATATTCAGCTCCACCATTTTTTATTTGATTTGGAGTGCTGACTGGTGATTTATGGACGAAATTGAGCCTTAAAAGAGTTGTTGAGGTCCATTTTGTTTTAACGCAAGTGTTTCGATGCCCGAATTCTATTTACATTGGTCATATTATGTAACTCAACTAAGCTTAACTAGCAAAGCTCGTATTTTGGCTCGCGTCCCGTTTCGTCAACTGCGTGAATATGTAAATGCATCTTTGAAGTAAGAGTCTTGGCAGTTTCATATAAACTATGTTCAAGAAATGCCGAATTTTATTTATGATCTAATGCCAAATAAAAACAGTATAATGGAATGGTTTTCGGGTGGGGATAAATCAAGCGGAAAAACGCGCGCTTTTTTTCTTTCGCATACATCACATTGAATCAGAATTCCTTACGCGAATTTCCGCTTAATTTGTTTGCCTTTCTGTATAAAAAAAAAGCAAATTATTACTTATTACGTAAACGCAGCCACACTTAGTTCCGTTTAGATTTTTGTCATTTTAACAATTTTTAATGTTGTAGTATAGAAAAAAAAATGCAAACGAACTACTAATTAATTAATATTTTAGTGAATTTATATTATTAAGTAATTAATATTCTTATTACATTATGAAACGTGATAAATGAACGCTGTTGCTACATGTCAGTAAAAATATCTATTATATTTTTGGCGCTGTAGTATCAGTAGTCTCTGATTCTGACATAAAAGATAGTGTGGCGCAACCTTGTCTGCATGAAATTAGGATTTTTTTAAAATCCAGACAGACACGCTATTATTAGAACAGATTCAGGGTTGGGAGCAGTCGAGATGGTGACAAAACATATTTTTCTGTTGCATGAAAATTAAAATTGTCCTTAAATTGTTAGTAAATTATTTAATGTAAGAAAATTCTTCAGCCAGTCAAAGAACGTTTGGAAAGCTCAAAATTAAGTATTTGGCCATATAATTTCATCCCTATGTGTTAGTGATATAATAGGTAATTCACTTATCATCGCGATTAAAAAAAAAAGATTTTCGTATTAAGTATTAGTATTTATGACAAAATTGTATAGGTACTTATTTCTAGAGATTACTGGGATTAATTTTTAAAACGTCAAAAAATTTAATTAAGTAACCCAGTTTAATTTTTATGTATAAAATAAAAAATACGAACTCGAATTTAATTAGAGTTTTAATTTTTTTACTGACATGTAACCCAAGGGACAAAATATGTGACAACCAAAATATATAAATATTAAAATTTGAACTGTAAAGGCGTATTGTCGGATTCCTTTTCTTAATAATTCTTAGTGTAACTTGTTTGGTGGCTGGCCACATTTATATAATCACTGAGACGCATATATATTTTTATACATGTATATATATTCATTAGGGCCTATTTAAATTCGCCTTTCTCAATTTGTGTGATCAATAAATGATTATATTATTGCAAATTGACTTCAAGTATTTGGTTTTTATTTTGAGATCTATTCCCCTTAATTAAATGTTCTACCATACCATTTTATTAATTATATTTTTTATCTCTGGCAACTGTATCAATTCAGTTCTGCCAACATAATAATAGAAGCTTATAAACGCATTGTACAGTAAATCTCAGTTAACTCAATCCAGATGCTATTATGATAATAAGAATAGGTTTATCTCTTTTACTCTTAAGATTACAGTCACTCGAGAGAAAATGATAAAACTGATGAACTGAAAATGATTGACTGGCATCTTAATAGCATCTGGATAAGATAGTACACTATTTTGATATAACTAATGTATTTAAATAGTGTTTCCTCAAAGCGTAAGGGCAAAAATGTACTATGGACAAAATAAAAATCGTTCACTTTTATATAGAGCTGCAAAGACTAGAGCGACACGACATAACGTGTTTCCCTTCCACGCGATCGTTTTGACCTGTCCTGTCCGTAGTGTGTTTTCGCTCTTTAGGCTACTGCAGTTTTATATCGGATTCGATTTGTAGATAGGTATTTGTGTAGGTAACTATGAGCTATCACCAATATCGTTTGATTTGTGCGAAATGCGGTAAGTATGCTTTTGAAGTGTTTTGGTGTTAAGTTTTGTATTAATGTTATTTTTTTATGGATTTTACAGGCACGAAGGATGGAGGGGTTTCTACAAAGGTCTGAAACCGAACTTGATCCGTGTGGTGCCCGCCACTATGATCACGTTCCTAACCTACGAGAACGTATCGCATTTTATGCTGCATCGTAAACAGGAGAATATTAAACTCCCTACTTAGGGGGATATCGGACGGCCATATTACATAGAACCGTTTTTTGGCAGTTATGTAGGTACATACTAAGGTATACTCCTAAGTCTGTGGGGTTGGTATAAGATAACATCTCATCAATATTGCGAAAATTCGTCGAAACACTTTGGCTTTAAAGTAAAATCGACCTTTACGCTACGTTGGTACAGCGAAAAATATTCGCGCGAATTTTATTCTCGCGATTTATTTTCCGCGTACAGATTCGCAAGTGCGAACACCTCCATATTATGATTTCTTGTGTTACAGAATCGCGAAAAAAATACGTGTGAATAGGTTTCGCAGTGCGAACGTAGCCTAAGAAGCTGGTTTATTGGATTGTTAAGAGAACTGAGAATTGTCAAAAACGGATCCCTTGAGCAATGGCCATGACAATTTATTGACAGGTTAGCCAATGCGTTCGGCGAGAGTCGACCAATGTGTAATAGTAATATAAATTACACTTAAGCTTCAATTGTTATTATTTTCCTCTTTTTTTACCTTTTTTAATTATAGAACTTCGTCTTATTTTGTTTTATGGCGTTGCCACACCAGCTCAATGCACTTTGCCAATGGCAGGTGGAATTTAATTAAAGAATATCGTAACCTATGCTTTTATTAGTAACTAGGTAGTCTAAAAGACTTCAAGAGTTTGAAAATTGAGCGAATTATTCGTGGAATCTAGAATGAAATATTATGGTTAGTAATAAGATTTTTTTTTTAAGATAGTATATATCCAGGAATATCAAAGGGATCCCATGGAATTGAAAAAAAACCTATATATCCATGCGGATTAAATCTCGGGCATCATTTAGATTTTAGTGTATTGTAGGAATACTATTATGTCACAACTATTAAGGTCACAACTACACAATAAATATAATTTTATGGTTCTAGTGAAAACAGAGTAGATTATTTAACGTTTTAGATACTGGCAACACTTGAACCGTATAAAACTAAATACAGTCCCACAAACTTATGGTGGCCATAATTGGAAGTAATTTTGAATGAACGAGAAGTTTAAATCGCTATAATCCGCCACGCGGCCACAGTATATAATAATACTATGATATAAGGATTATAGCGAATTAAACTTCTCGTTCATTCATTATCATGGACTTCCGCAAAGTAACGCCTGCTTCGATTCAATATTTGGAAGTAATTTTTATGTCTGTATCGTTTTTAATCTAATTATCACTAAAATTTTTATCGTAATTTAATTTAATTTTTTATATACTTATTAGCGAATCTGACTCCGTGTCAAATAAGTTTGTCGGACTATAATATCGTACTCGTAGAGTCCGTATCACGAGTCTAGAAGGCTAGAAGTGGCGGCGCTGGTAGTCGCATGTTTATGCAATAATTGTTGTATGTAAAATGTATTAGTTTCAATTATTGCCGCGTGACTTCCTTCGTGACTTCCTACATACAATAATTCTATAAACATGCGACTACACGGACACGGACTCTACTTATTTAAGGGATAACTACCTACGGTTCAGGATCACAATTTGAGCAGATGAGAGGCGTATAGCAATAGTGAAGGACAAGAGTTTTGACGACCTCCGTGGCGCAGTGTTGAGCGCTGTTGCCTTAACGTGCGGAGGTCCCGGGTTCGATCCCCGGCAGGGTTTGGAAATTTATAATTTTCCTGGTCTGGCCTGGTGGGAGGCTTCGGCCGTGGCTAGTTACCACCCTACCGGCAAAGACGTGCCGCCAAGTGATTTAGCGTTTCGGTACGATGCCGTGTAGAAACCGAATAGGGGTATGGGTTCAATATTTAAACCGCCATGCCCCTAACAGGTTAGCCCGCTACCATCTTAGACTGCATGATCACTTACCATCAGGTGAGATCGCAGTCAAGGGCTAACTTGTAGTGGATAAAAAAAAAGAGTGAGACAGATGTTTGCATAGTACGTAGGTACTATGAAAACATAGTACTGCCAAATTGGACGAATCATATATTTTTTTTATTTCCCGCAATTTTGCACTCTTAGCTTTCACTAGAAATACTATTACTAGGTAGTAGGTACAAATTAAATCAGTAGGATTTTTTAAAATTATGGCTGTGCATGTTCCTTTTTTGTTACCACCCGTTGTTTTGTAACTAACATAGATACATAGGTGTTTTATTTATGTATTCAAATACATAGGTTAAAATAGACTGATTGGTCTATTATCCAAATATGTATTCCATGTTATGATACTCGTATCTTGGACGAAAATATTATGTTCTAATCCAAATGTTTGTTTATTAATTATGCGATCCATACTAAAAATAAGTATGTACTAAACATCCAAGTGTTTTTAATTGATACCTACTTTTTGTTACTTTTTGTGGCCGAGTGGTCGAAGGCGCTCAGGGCGCGATTCCTAGAGAGACGCAGGTTCAAATCCTGCCGGTTGCGAAAATTTTTGATATGTAGGTATATTAAAGTAGGTTTTGATACCTACTTCTCACCTGTTCAATGATTTTAAGGGAATTTGAAAAATACTTACAATAGGACATTGATTAATTATTGGTGCAGATCTTAATGTATGCCTCTTATTATGTGAAATGGGTAGGTACCTATTCAAATGATTGGGACAGGAAAATTTTACTTAAAAACCATTAATGTTTTTTTAATACTATAAGTAATTGATAAAAAGTTTAATGTATTATGGTAAAGTATCAAATAGGCATTTATTAATTTGTTTAGTGGCTTAAATTAGGTAATTGATTTTTGTCATACTTATCACTGATTTTACCACACCATTTAAGTAACTTTTAAATTAAAACTATCTATAAAGTTTTATGTTTTTATTTATAAACCTCTATAAACCCACAAATTACTAAATTACCGACAATTAATAAAAAAACTTAACAGGCATAAAAATTAGTTCCAATTTTGGCCACCGGCCACCTGATTATGTATCATGCAATCGATTCGCGATAGCAATAATCGTATAATAATTGCTGTATAATCGCAAACACTCTTCCGCTATTGGCCAAAATTCGTAGTCGCAGCGAGAACAGCCAATCACAACAGTCGAGACTTTAACAATGATTGTGCAATGATTGTGCAATTTTTGCAGTTTTTACTAACCCTGCTGATTTGACGGACTGTATTGTACATCTAAAAGAGCAGCAAATCGTTAGCATCACAACTCTTTTTTCTAAGTGACATCGTGAAAAGTTATTTTATGCAGAGTTTTCTCGTCTACTTTTCAAGACAGTTGAGAGGGGTTATTCAATTTACTTTTCTTTAATCGCACAGCGCGCTGTACTGCAATTAAGTAAATTCCGAAAAAAGATACATCAATCATTGCTACAGTCTCAATTAATGTGATTGGCTAAAATAATGGTATTTGCAGCAGCAAATTTTTTGGCAATAGCGAGATGATTGAGATGGTTAAGCTGTAGTAATGTAATGTAATGCCTAGTAATTTCACCGTAAACGACTACTCGGGCAGAGAGCATATTATAGTATGGTAAAATGATGGCAATAATCGCAATCGTTTATGATTGGTTCTCTCTCACTATTGGCCAAAATCCATGGTTGCAGTAAGAATACTATATAAATTCAGCTAATCACAACAATTGAGATTGTATCAATGATTGATAGGTACATTTAGAGTAGGCTTACCAGTCTCAATTTTGGTGACGAGAAAGTAATCAAACTGTCTCCAAAAACAGATTAGATACCTAGTTACACTTATAGCTCCTCTAGTGTACAGTTGAACAGGAAATTGTGTCGATTAGATTATACGTCAATCGATAAATCGGCGTCAAAAGTAAATACAAAGTAATAGGTACATTTACATACAAAACAACAACTTATCAAGTCTATTCGACGTGTCACGTGATATGTGTAGCGTCGCCCACACCGCTGCAGTGGTCGCGCGGGAAATCGAGACGTGCCGACAACGTCAGAAAGTTTCATCTTCTGTGAAGAACAACAGCGTTCAGAAACTGAAGATGTCTGGTAAAGTTCCAAATTCAAATAAGGTAAGCTATATTTTTGTTATTGATCATTCTTTTTACAGATTTGTGACTCGACTTGGGTTAGAGACGTGTTAAAATTAAGATATTTAAGGTCCCAGTGCGTAGAGTTTCCACTTTCCATTTTGTCCTAGTGTAATTAATGTAGTGTAAGTATGGCCCCTGAGGTAGGTACCTGGCGCAGTGTGCAGCGCTGTTGTCTTAACGTGCGGAGGTCCCGGCTTCGAGCCCCGGATTTGGGAATTTATAATTTCTGAATTTTCCCTGGTCTGGCCTGGTGGGAGGCTTCGGCCATGGCTAGTTACCACCCTACCGGCAAAGACGTGCCGCCAAGCGATTTAGCGTTCCGGTACGATGCCGTGTAGAAACCGAATAGGGGTATGGGTTTCATATATAACTGCCATGCATCTAACAGGTTAGCCCGCTACCATCTTAGACTGCATCATGACTTACCATCAAGTGAGATCGCAGTCAAGGGCTAACTTGTAGTGGATAAAAGATAAAACCTAAGTACCTACCTCAGGGGCCATGCTGCCAATGCTTTTAAAGCAATAAATAAGCAATATTACTCAAAATTACAGTTTGATGTCGCGTAGGTATTTATGTTCCTAAAATAAGGATTATTAATTAGGATTCTAAAACACGAAAATCAACAATAATGAAACGTTGGCAGTAGACCGGCCCCTGTGTCCTAGTAGGTATAACTTTTCGTAACACGAGTTTGACTAGTGTCATAGCCATGTGATCGTGGTTTAACTGTATAGCCTTATTAGGAAAACCCTGCATCAATTTAATAATAAGATTGGCTGAATTCTATGCTATGACAATGGATTATGGCCAATAGCGGCTCTATGGTGTTAAACAATCAGATGTGATTGCGATTATTACACTTTTGCAATCATTATTACGTATTAGGGGTCTTAACATGAAAAGTTCCATTGAGGGTCGAAGTACACTGAAAAAAATAGCACGAGACTTTTTACTGTTTTGGCACAGTAAAATTTAATTCGGTTAAAAAAACTGATTTTTTGTAAAAGTAATTGATTACTGACAGTTCGTTGAAATGGGCAAAAAACAGTAAGAAGCTAATCAGTTGTTTCAATTGTTTGTACATTAATGTTTACTGAAGCAAACGGTTCTTTTTAAGTATTGCCGTTTTCAGAGCTTTACTGATATTGTAGCAGTTATTTTTACTGCTTCAGAACAGTTTTTTTAGAATATAGTTAGGAGCTAAACAGCTATTTTAATTGTTTGAACTTTAAAGTTTACTGAAATAAACAGTTCATACTAAGTATTACTTTCTTACTTACTGTCTTACAAACAGTAAGAATAGTCAACCGGTAAAATCTACTGTTATAACTCAAATGTTTTTTTTTCGGTTACTTGAACTTGTTTGGACAATAGGCTCCATTTTTACTGGCCAAAGCAATGTATATTACCGAAAAAGCAATTAGTTTTACTAATTATTTTTTTCAGTGTACAGGATTATAAAGAAGCACAGACTGATTTCAGTAGGTAGTATGACAGATTTGGAAAGCCATACAAAATTAATATCCCAAACACACCATGATACATAATCTATGTGTTGCGCCATCTCAAGCGGTTAGAAGCTGCCCTTGAAGGCTTGATCTCATCCCACGTCATCCTCGCGACCTCCGCCGGAACCGCACGTCGCGTCGCCAAGTTTGTTTGGGTCGACCACGCTTTCTTTTTCCCTGAGGATTCCAGTCGAGAGCCTGCCTCGCGATATTGCCTGGCTCTCTACGTAGAGTGGGCCCATATCCCAAGCCATGATACCTATGGTATCTATGATTATCACTTAAAGACATGAATTTTCCAAGCTTTTAAGCAGAACCGGAAAACAGATTGTTTTATTTAAAATATAATTTTAACAATAGGTAGGTATCTACCTAATAGGTAGTCCCACAAACTTATTTGACCCGGTGACAGCATCGCTAGTAAATATTAAAAACAAAGAAAAAACTTCGTGTGGCCGTGTACGTTTGGCCCGTGAGGGCCAAGCGGGGGTACGGGCTTCGAGGCAGTGCCTCCTTACCCGGGTGGGGCGCGGGGCAACATTGTGCCCCGGTGAATGTTGGCCAGCACCACCAGGCCACCAGGCCAGCTAATAATGATAGGTAATGAAAAAACTAGAAGTTTAATTCGCTTAATCCGCCACAGAAGGTAAATCTATGTGGTACAGTGCGTATCTTGTACTTCCAGCCCACGATATTCACCACACCACAATATAAATCCTCCAAAATACTCTCAACGTAAGTACCTACGTTTTACTCCGATACCGGAGCATCTTCAGGAGGTGTTGACTCTACAATGCACGATTGTGAAGTCATTAATAATAATTAAATTAGTTTAATAAGTAATTAAACTTCTAGTTTTTAGGGTTCCGTACCAAAATGGTAAAAATGGAACCCTTATGGTGCGACTTTCTCCGTCTGTCTGTCTGTCTGTCTGTCTGTCTGTCCGTCCGTCACACTCGATTATTTCAGTAACTACCGAAGCTATCGACATGAAATTTGGAATAGTTGTGTATATTAGTGGCCCAAAGACACTGGAATTAAAAAAAATTGGAAATTATTTTTGTTCTTATTTAAAAAGGGGGGAAAATCGGAGGGTTGAAATTTAAAAGTGAGATAACTGTACTGTGTGGGGTATCATATGAAAGGGTTTACTTTGTACATTCTAAAACAGATTTTTAATTATTTTTAGTCATGATAGTTTTTGATTTATCGGGGAAAAAGTCAAAAAAAATACCGTTCCCCCCCCCTTATCTCCGGAGTTTACCAATCGAAAAATCTGAAATAATTATGGTCAATAGGAATTTATGTATATTTTACAGGAAAACTATAGCCAATGCTCTAACTAGCATAGTTTTTTTGATATTAACAGAAAACCTCTACAAACAAAGTTTTGCGGTTCATTAAATTCATTAATCGTAAAACTTGCTACAGGTTTGTACGGAACCCTCGGTGCGCGAGTCCGACTGGCACTTTGCCGGTTTTTTTCATTGTCATGGACTTCCGCAAAGTAACGCCTGCTTCTATCCAATAATGATAGGTAAGTTGGGAGACTTAGGTATACCTATTACCTATTCTATCTACTTATGTATAAGTAGGTACCTACGCTGTACGGCATAAAATATAAATGATCAAACTTCAAAGATTAAAGTTCTAAAGAAGTTATTCATGCGCGACGCTTCGATTTTTTTTTGGCATTGGAAACGGTCATGTGAGCCGAGCTTGCTTGAATGGCTTCATTTAGCTCTAAAGCTTATCTTTATTTGGATTTAATATTTTTTATCAGGGATTATCGCTTTTTACCTATTTATTTTTCATTCTGCTATTAGTTAGCCTCACACGGTGGGAAATGTGATGCAATCTAAGTTGGTAGCGGGCTAACCTGGGAGGGGTGTGGCAGTTATTTAAATCCATGCTCGATCCATGCCCTAAAAAGTTTCAATGCGGCATCGTCCCGGAATGCTAAATAGTTTTCCGTTTTGCGACGTCTTTGCCGGTACCTATAGGGTGGTCCGTGGTAACTTTAACACGGTCGAAGCCTTCCACAAGATCGCAGGGTCTACCTACCTATTTGGAAATTATAAATTCTGTTATCTTATCTCTGGTCTTCCATCGTATACTAGGTACTATGTATAGAGCACATCATCATAGTAAAACCGTGATCCACTTATACGCAGCATTGAAGTTAGCCCTTGACTGCGATCTCACCGAATAAAGTTGATACAGTCTAACAGAGATAATTTAGAAATTATTAGATGTTGCCCGCGACTTCGTCTGTGTTGATTTAGGTCTTTGAGAAATGCCGTGGTTTGTAAATTTGTATGTTTTGATGCTTGTTACTCTTTCGCGCCACAACGGCTGCAAACATGCTGCAAACTGATTTGGCTGAAGCGGGAAGTGATGCACGCAGACGAAGTCGCCGGTATCATCTAGTTATTTCTAAATTATCTTAGTAACACCTTCAGTCATAATCATGCTTATCATATAGGTCAATATATTACAACAATATTTGCAACATTGTAAGCGGTGTTTGTCAATTGCGGAAAATTACGAGGCCTAGAAAATTTAACCTAAGTAGCTTTGAAGATTATTAGGCAGAGTAGATTGACACTTTGGTAATAGGTAATACAGTTAAGTAATATGACACTCGTGAGCAGGGATGTTATAGAGCCCCGTAACTAATTAAAAATCAATCCGTAACCGTAAACAAATCACAAAAGTTTCGAATAATTTCGGATAGGGGGAGTTTAAAAGACATGTTATGGCCATCGATATATATTATGTAGGTACTAGATGGGCCCTTTCATAGAAAAAAATTGGGCGTCCGACCTGTAGAGCGCGCTCCACACCTGTACAAGCCTGTCTTTGTCCCCGCCATAGCGCTGTCCCGCTTTTCAAACTAGACGGCGTTAGTAAAGTCCACATTCTTTGTTTGACAGGGCCCGTCTTTGTAAATTGAGGTCGTTTGTTATGACAGGTTTTAGTTTTTGCCCGGCCGAGCCGAGACAAAATCAATAAATCTTATATCCGTAACCGAAACTATCCGAAACCGAAACTATCCGAAACTAACGGATTTAAACCCGAAATAATTGCATATCCGTAGCCGTATCTGAAACCGCGGTAATTATAATATTATTCCTATATTTTTTTTATAATATCCGAAACGTTATACCCAACCCTGCTCGTGTCGTGAGTCATAAAATAGAGAATCAGCTAAGGCGTTACTGCGACAGGAAAGCTGTGATACGAGTAGCTCGGTGGTTACTTGCCCTCTCGGGGTTCACGGTTCAAATGCCGAGCGCGTACCCAACTTTTCAAAAATCTTTTTATCGCGAAAAATGTATGAAATAATTTCCTGGTACTATGATTAATTAAGAACCTAAAAAACACATTTATTGAAACATGTATCTATATGAAACTAGCTGATGCCCGCGACTTCGTCCGCGTGGTTTAAGTTTTTTTTGATTCCCGCGGGAACTCCTTAATTTTCCGGGATAAAAAACAGGTCTTCAACTATGTCCATGCCAAAAATCACGTCGATCCGTTGCTCTGTTGCGGAGTGATTGAAGGACAAACCAATAAACCAACAAACAAACACACTTTCGCATTTATAATACTAGTATGAAGTATGATATACATACATAATATATCAATATACCAATAGTTACACAATTCATATATACTTACTAGCTGATGCCCGCGACTTTGTCCGCGAGGATTGAGGTTTTTCGGTTCCCGCGGGAACTCTTTAATTTTCCGGGACAAAAAGTAGCCTATGTGCTATTCCAGACTTATAATTTATCTCTGTGCCAAATTTCACCCAGATCCGTTCAGCCGTTGGAGCGTGATTGAGTAACAAACATCCATACATCCATACATCCATCCAAGCTTTCGCATTTATAATTTTTATATTTGATAGATTTTAATAAACTTCCAAAAATAGCAAAAAAATATATGCGGTCATTACTGGCTATATTATGGAAAAAATCGTGACTCGTGAGGGAATCTGCATGCCTGAGAGCCGCACTTAGTGAGGGTTGTGCACTCTAGCCTAAACCTTTTTCATTCTAAGAGGGGACCCGAGTTCAGATACTATAGTAGGCTGGTTAAGGTGATGTTGATACCGTCAATTATAGATCTCGATACTGATTAGGTCAAGCTAAGGGACAAAGATCATGGTTTTATCTATATTTATCTATGTCCTCATAAACCGTGAGGACAAATTAACATCTATGTTGATTAGGTATCTACTATGAATTGATATTTATTATAAATTAGTAATTAAATATTCGACTAAACTTTTTTTTTAAAAACCCTTCAAGTTGTTTAGTATAGATTCATGTATTAAATTCTTTTGTTTGCATCATTATCGCCGGCCTACTGCCAGGCAAGACTACTGACTACAGTCTACACACATTTAAGAACATTATGAAGAACTCCACGATGTTTTTTTCCTTTATTTTATAAGTAAGTCCCGTTACAACAAGGGTTACGAGACGAGAGAAGGTTACGCTCGAGAATCGTGCTCTCTACTCATCGTGCATCTTCTCGTTACTTAGGGTGAGGCCAGACGAGCGCAATTTTTAGGGTTCCGTAGCTAAATTTGGCAAAAACGGAACCCTTATAGATTCGTCATATTGTCTGTCTGTCTGTGTGTCCGTCCGTATGTCACAGCCACTTTTTTCCGAAACTATAAGAACTATACTGTTGAAACTTGGTAAGAAGATGTATTCTATGAACCGCATTAAGATTTTCACACAAAACTAGAAAAAAAACAATAAATTTTGGGGGTCCCCATACTTAGAACTGAAACTCAAAAAATTTTTTTTCATCAAACCCATACGTGTGGGGTATCTATGGATAGGTCTTCAAAAATGATATTGAGGTTTCTAATATCATTTTTTTCTAAACTGAATAGTTTGCACGAGAGACACTTCCAAAGTGGTAAAATGTGTGTCCCCCCCCCCGTAACTTCTAAAATAAGAGAATGATAAAACTAAAAAAAATATATGATGTACATTATCATGCAAACTTCCACCGAAAATTGGTTTGAACGAGATCTAGTAAGTAGTTTTTTTTTAATAATTTAAAACTTACTACAGGTTTGTACGGAACCCTCGGTGCGCGAGTCCGACTCGCACTTGGCCGGTTTTTTGAGTTGTGAGTCGTATAATATCGGTCACGTAAGTCCTGCTGCATTCTGTTTCATATAAAAGTCCAAAACTGCCATATGCCGACTCAAAACTCAAAATGAGTTCGACTTACGACTCATGCGCTTAAATACAATACGGGATTAGGTGAGGGAGGAGCTTTTGTTACCGAATATGCGCGGATTTTCTATCCGTTCCTGTAGAATTTCAGTTGAACCGAACATACGCGACTGAAAATTCGTGATTCACAACCATCGATATATCGATTAATACAGTATACCTACACTACAGAGCGGGGGTACGGGCTTCGAGGCCTCATTACCCGGGCGGGGCGCGGGGTAACATTGTACCCCGGTGATTGTCTTTGAGCCGTGTGTCGGCTAGGGCCTGCCTTGAAGGCTACGGGCCCCTAGGCCTGATGTCGTTTCCGGTGTTGGGTCCGCACTGCGGGAGATGTGACGGGAGACGTCGTCGCCACCGAGTGCAGGACCCGCGTCATGTCCAGGCCTGTCCTTGTCCTCGCCATAGCGCTGTCCCGCCCGTCTATGTAAATTGAGGTCGTTGAAGTTCACAACTCACAAAATTAGGCTCTTCTGGCACCTTCTGGCCCCACGCTATAAAGCCTAAAGAATAATGCTTTAAAGTTTAAATTCATAGAGATAAAATATACATATAGTAGTTACCTCTATGTTTAAATTATTAATTAGTACCTACTGACTTGATTTTGCCCGCGGCTTTGCTATCTTGGAATGGAAACTTATTTTCTAATACAATATTTTGCTGATAAGGTTAAGTTTGGATGAGGGATTTATTTTTTATAATAAATAACCTATTACTGTCATAGGTATACTTACTTAAGGTACCATCATACTTACCAAAGGTATAATTATTTACCTACTACTCTAGATGTTACCCGCGACTTCTTCAACGTGTTTTTTTGCAAAAGTCATAGGTATTCTTCCCCGCTTCTTCTTCAACCTATATCTCTGTGCCTCATCATAATCGTTTGAACATAATATGGGCGTTGGAAGCGAACCAAACAGGCATACTTTCGCATTTATAATAAGAGTAGATACCTATGTGTTTAGATTAATTAATATTAAATGTTAAAGATGTGTAAAAGGTATTAATTGATACACTAGCTAACATGCTCCTACCTAGCTCGGGAGGATTTTTAGTAGTGGAATTTTTAGAAATCTTGAAACACCTCATTTTCATTTTTAATCGATAAACCAGGTTTTATGGATAAGAAAAAAAGGCTGGGTTTCATACAAACTTAATTTTAACTTTTTTGTAATCATTAAACAGTAAGTAAGTATTTCAAAATTTTTTACTGAGTTTCGCACAAACTCCGAGTAACATTTTACCGACGATCTCATAGTATGTAGGTATAAATATCTACAAGGCTACAGTGAAATTATTATGCCTATTATTGATAGGTAGGTATATTGTATTGGATAGGTTATAGTCTTGTAGTATGATAACGCCTGGCGGTTACGAGTTACGACGTAGGGTATAGGCTTTAGGTAACTATGCGATGAGAGATCGATAATAATTTCTACAAGCATCATTTATTCTTAGCCCCCTTATCTCGCAAGAGGGCAAATGTTTACTCCACGTCTCTTCTCGTGAATTCTGATAACAAAATAATTGCCTCCTGTCAATTGCTACGAACAAACGCGCCATTGACGCCATCTTGTTTTAAAAAAAGGTCTTTTATAATACCCATTTTATTAAATCAAAGTGATACTTAATTTTTAAAAAAACAATCAAGCAAACGTTAAGTTTTTTTTAGGTAAAGTTTAAAAATAATTAAAACAGTAAATAAGTGTTTATTAAAATATGAATAATAATGATAAAAGAGTTAAGTAAAAGGACTGTTCACGAGCAATTATTGCAGCAAGAGAAGTTGTTTGAATCTAGGAACAAACTAAAGAACAGCACTAACATGCCCGTCAGTAAAAACGGAAAGCGGCTACTGGTAAGTTACTTTTTTATGCATTAAGCTCAGGAGCTTTTCGATCTAGTACCTCCTTTCACCTTTCTACCATCGTACCGCAAGACGCCGTGCGAGTTTCCACCCCTATGTCGTCAACGTTCCATCCACACGTACGAAGCTCTTTGCGTCTTCATTCCTTATTGGCATGGCTAGGGTCTGGAACACTCGGCCGCATCATCACTTCCCATCAGGTGTGATTGTGGTCAAGCGTAAGCCTATAATGAATAAATAAAAAAAAGTGGCAGTCTCTATTTCCTCACTCTCATAGCCTAATAAGACGGGCAATCTGATACGATCGGAAAGAGATCCAGCGCAGGACTGTTGGCTATGTGCTATGTTATGAAAGTATTTATAACACTACCAAGTACCTACCAGTTTTTTTTGTCCGACCTAGAACTCGCACCCGGGTCCTCATCATAATCAATTTTAGAAGAATGTTAATTCTCCTAGCATTTGTTAATTATTCATTTATATATTATATTATCTACTATAGTATATTACATAAATAATTTATTTATTCATTCATGTATACATAAATGCTTAAACAGGGCCACTTTGTTTTACGACTTAAAAGTTGTGATTAAAAATATATTATTTACCATACAAAAATAAAAATAATTAATTTTAATAAGAGCAGCCACTGAAGTCAACGGCGTTGACTGTCTGGTAAAAACTAAATAGGTACATAGAGCTAAATAGAGTCAGAATTGTGCAACGAAATGAAAAGTTAAGTACTTAATATTAATCGGTAAATAGGTATTAATTTTGTTAAGGAGCCGTAGAACAAAAGTTTTTCAGTATTACGAGTATGTAGAGAAGTTGCGTTGCCCATATGATGTTATTAGTATTTTTAAATAAACCCTGTACAAAATCCCACAAACTTATCTGACCGTTACCGTTGTACCGGTTACACTGCCGTCGCTGAGTGTTGCTAATAAATATATTAAAAATAAATTAAAAACATAAACAAAACAGTCATAAAAATTAGTACTAGGTAATTTAAATAAAATAAAAACAAAAACTTGACAGTCATAAAAATCAGTTCTAATTTTGGCCACCGGGTCAGATAACTTGGTGTGACTTGGTGGTAGGTAGGTCTACTGTACCTATGTATGTTTTAAATGTACCTACTTTAAATTTATTTATTTACTAGATGATGCCCGCGACTTCGTCCGCGAGGATCAAGGTTTTTTGATTCCCACGGGAACTCCTTAATTTTCCGGGATAAAAAGTAGCCTATGTCCGTCCCCGGGATATAACCTACCTCTATTATACCAAATTTCAGCAAAATCGGTTGAAAAGATGGGCCGGGAAAGCGTAGCAGACAGACAGACAGACAGACACACTTTCGCATTTATAATATTGGTATGGATTTATATTTATGTACCTATTTGTCTGTCTTTCAATAAAATGGTTTTCAAAGGAATAAAACCAACCAACCAAGCGAGACTCTTATCGTGAAGCTCTGATAACGTTCATCTGATAAAGTCAAATATACCGATCACCGATCACCTACCCATCGTATCGATAGTTATACTAAATATACGAGGCGAAATAGACATAGGAATTTATGTGTATCGGATTTCGTTTTTGTAACTTTTAAACTCTTTCGGTTTACTTACCTAATCTGTGCAATAATAAGAACTTAAATACCTACGTAAATAAAAAAAGTTGGCAGTCATGACTGCCGATAGAAGTGAAAACGAATAATTGAAATAATTAAAATATAAATCTTAAATATAAACCTTAAAACTAATGCATTAAAGTTTAATTACGAATGTAGTATATTTATATTTAAGACCTTTTGTCTTCGTAACAACGCGAGGTGTCGGTGACGGTGTCGGTCGGTGACGCGAATCCACAAGTTTTCCTCCTACCAAAAAGTGCTCAACGCGGCTAATGAAGTTTTCACTTCAAAAAGTTTCGTCATACAATTTATTAAGTACTTACTTAGTTTTTAAAAAGTGCAATGATTTAAAAAATACAACAATAAACAATGAAGCTTACCTAGCTAAAATGCGTACAGTTTATACTTAATGAAAAACAGGACTTGATAAAAGTATCTACCTACTTATTACATAATATGTAGGTAATAGGTATAGGTGCCTAATGCCTATACTGTTATAAGTAACGTAAATGGGCTCTACAATAATATTATAATAATTATTGTATTTCTATAAGACTAAATAATTAATAAAGTAAATATACCTATCTCATATAATTAGTGTCATAGTACTTACATAAGTTACTGAACTTTGTGTACCTACTATTCGGATATGGCTGCCGAGGAGGCCTGGGAGGCACAGGCCAATGGCCGGTTGACTGTAAGTAATTCGGTAATTCAGTTAAGTGTTCCACATGACAGCCTTCCTAATACAAATAGTAAAACCTTATAATCTTGTTAAATCTTGTGCGGAATTAATCACACATATCATTATATATTCGAGAAACTACGTAATGATACAACTATTATATTTATAATCTAACGATATTGCTTCGAGCCTCTATCTCACCATAGCAACGTGCTATTCATATACATAATAGCGAGTAGGTATGTATCCAATGTAAATACCAAGTATAGAGACCTATTTCCATGACAAAATTGCTTATAGCCTTAATAGACCGGGAGATGGTCGTAGGTGATAGTCTCCCATTTTCTACTGCATGCCTTTTTAAGAGTTGATAACTAACCCTAAAATATGAAAGATAGAGGGGTTACTAGCCCTTGCGCGCTTGCACGTCATAAACAAAATGGCTTCTTTTTGTGACAGAATTTTAGTTTTTGCCGTGACATTATACTGCATGCCTTTGTAATATAACGTAGTTGGAACAAAGGACATGACCAGTAACTGCCCTCCGATTCGGGACAATGTGCAGGATTTCCGTTTTTACAGTAAGGTTTAAAAATTAAAACCGAAATTACTATGGATTTATTATTCCGAATAAGGTCAAGGTTAAAATGTCTATAAAAACAATACGTTTATTGTTTAAATCTTGAGCGTCCGGTTTCCTCTTTAAGCACTACTCCATTTTGACGTTCCGTTTAATCCATGCCTAATAATAATCTTGTTACCCTACGTGAATACCATATAAGTACCTTAGTCACTATATTAAGAGTGATTTATTTTTGATCAATTAAATAGTAATGAAAAGGAAATGTATGTTTTGTTTTTATTATTTTTGTTAATTGACAAGCCTCAAACGAACAAAGCATTTTCAAATAACCACTGCGTTTAAAGGAACGTAACGCCCTCTGGCATTGCATCTGTCTGCCATCTGTGGTCGAATAGTTAAACAAACTCGCTAACCAAAACGTTTAGCGCCATCTGTTGTCGAATAGTTGAAAAGACTCGCTAGCGCCATCTAGTGTGGCAGCAGTACAATGTAGCGTGATTTTTAAAGGAATTACATAATTCTTGCAAATGATAGTTTTATTATTCCAGTATTATCCTCATCCATGCCCAAATAATGCAAAGATTAATTATTTTCCTGAAAAACGTGATTAGCAATACTTAAAATATTTTTTTAGACTCGCTCACCACAACAACTAGTGCCATCTAGTGTGGGAAAGCAGTTTTTTGGTGAAACTTCTTTTATTTATGTTCTCAGTTTTCAGAGCCTTCAGACTCCTAAAAACTTTTTTATCTGAAAACTATAAAATATAAAAATTACAATAATAAAGAGTTCATTGCTGCACATTAATTTTTGATATCTAGGCAAGCTCCCATAGTTGCGCTGGTCAAGTCCTTTAAGCTATAATAATTGATGGCATGCAATTCGCAACGGCCGACGGGGCTCAAACGGTTACGTAGAAATGTAAAAAAAAATAGAACATTTCCGTGTTTACAAATTGCATGCCGTTGTAAAAAATTACTTTTTTTATCTCAAATATACTGTACGAAAATTGGCATGCACCCCTCGTATGACCAAGGGTGGAAAATATTAGGAAAATGTTGTGAAAATTCAATACAGCTTTTCCGTGATTTCAAACTACTTCTAATAAAGATAAACATTAATTTAATGACCAAATAATTCTGAAATACAAATGGCATGCATGTTGCTCATGATCATTATATTATAAATAATAACAAAAGTTGCAAAAATTTAATATTACATTTCCGTGTTTTTTATTTGCATGCCGTTTTGTATTTCATAAAAACGTATTATTTTAAGTATATACCGAAAATGGCATGCGTATTAAATAATACCATCATATTTTAAATAATAATTAAAGTTGCAAAAAATTTAATAAACATTCCGTGTTTTTAATTTGCATGCCGTTTTGTATTTCATAAAAACATATTATTTTAAGTATATACCGAAAATGGCATGCGTATTAAATAACACCGTCATATTTTAAATAATAACAAAAGTTGCAAAAATTTAATAAAAATTTCCGTGTTTTTAATTTGCATGCCGTTTTGCATTTCATAAAAACATATTATCAAATAAATATTATAAATGCGAAAGTTTGGATGTATGGATGTATGTTTGTTACTCAATCACGCTCCAACGGATGAACGGATCTGGATGAAATTTGGCATAGATATAGATTATAGTCTGGAATAACACATAGGCTACTTTTTATCCCGGAAAATTAAGGAGTTCCCGCGAGAACCGAAGAACGGAACCGAAAAACCTCGATCCACGCGGACGAAGTCGCGAGCGTCAGCTAGTTTTAAGTATATATCGTAAATGGCATGCGTATTAAATAACACCATCGTATTTTTAATAATAATGAAAGTTTCATAAAATATGTGAACCATTTCCAGTGTGAAACAGAGATCAGAGATTTGGATTTTGGCGCTAACCCATCACCTACCTAGCCACGTTTCCGCGGGAACTCCTTAATATTCAGTGATAAAAGTAGCCTTTATGCTATTCTATATACTTAGCAGACTATAATCTATATCTGTGCCAAATTTCATGCAGATCCGTTCAGCCGTGATTGAGTAACAAACATCCATCCATCCATCCATACATACATCCATCAAAACTTTCGCATTTATAATATAACTAGCTGATGCCCGCGACTTCGTCCGCGTGGATATACCAAGATTCATCGAAATAACTTGAGAAATGATGGACTTTTATACAAACTTTCAACCCCTATTTCACCCCTTTGGGGGCGGAATTTTGAAAAACTGTGAAACACGTATGTTTTCATTTTTAACCCGCAGCTCATATACCAAGTTTCATGGATATAACTTGAGAAATGAAGGACTTTCATATAAACTTTCAACCCCTATTTCACCCCTTCGGGGGTAAAATTTGCGAGAACTGTGAAACACGTATTTCTTCATTTTTAACCGGTAGCTTGTATACCAAGTTTCATCGATATACCTTGAGAAATGAAGGACTTTCATACAAACTTTCAACCCCTATTTCACCCCTTTGAGGGTAAAATTTTGAAAAACTGTGAAACATTTATTTCTTTATTTTTAACTGGTAGCTTGTATAGCAAGTTTAATCGATATCACTTGAGAAATGACGGACTTCCATACAAACTTTCACCCCCTATTTCACCCCCTTAGGGGTGGAATTTTGAAAAACTGTGACACACGTACTTCTTTATTTTTTACTGTAAGCCAAAATAAAAAGTTTCGTTGATATAACTTGGTAAACATCTTGAGAAACGAAGGACTTTCACACCAACTTTCATCCCCTATTTCACCCTTTTGGGGGTCGAATTTTCAAAAACTGTGAAACACATATGTCTCCATTTTCAACTCGCAGCTCATATATTAAGTTTCATGGCTATAACTTGAGAAATTAAGGACTTTCATACAAACTTTCAACCCCTATTTCACCCCTTCGGGGGTAGAATTTCGGAATAAAAAGTATCCTATGTCCTACCTCGTATTATGGGCTCAAATGGGCGCAAAAAAAAACAGGGAAATGTTCTTTATTTTTAATTTTCGTTAAAAAACCTTTTTTTAATTTTATTTTTGCACATTTTTTATGTCAGGCTTGTGTAATATGCATGCCATTTTTTTTATCAACTTAAAATAATGTTTTTTAATGAAATATTGAATGGCATGCAAAATAAAGTCACGGAAATTATATCAGCGTTTTTTGCAATTTTCGTCATGCATGCCACTAATTTACAACTTTCTGTTGTGCATGCCAAATTTGCTAACGTCAAGTAATTATAAAAACTAAGTATTGTTCAAATGGCATGCAGTTTGAAATCACGGAAAAGCTGTATTGAATTTTCACAACATTTTCCTAATATTTTCCACCCTTGGTCATACGAGGGGTGCATGCCAATTTTCGTAGAGTATATTTGAGATAAAAAAAGTAATTTTTTACAACGGCATGCAATTTGTAAACACGGAAATGTTCTATTTTTTTTTACATTTCTACGTAACCGTTTGAGCCCCGTCGGCCGTTGCGAATTGCATGCCATCAATTATTATAGCTTAAATTTGTTCCAACTACGTTATATTACAAAGGCATGCAGTATAATGTCACGGCAAAAACTAAAATTCTGTCACAAAGAGAAGCCATTTTGTTTATGACGTGCAAGCGCGCAAGGGCTAGTAACCCCTCTATCTTTCATATTTTAGGGTTAGTTATCAACTCTTAAAAAGGCATGCAGTAGAAAATGGGAGACTATCACCTACGACCATCTCCCGGTCTATAATAAATAACTACTTGTAGCGCTCCTAGCGGTTACGTGAGGAACTACGACCTACGCAGATTCTATTCGCAAATAAAAACCGTAGTAGGTTTTGTAACCGTAGTAACTGATTCCCGGTATCAGGTAAGATTTTTGAAAATGTTTGAATATAGATATTATGATTTTTAGGGTTCCATACCTCAAGAGGAAAAAAACCCCTGAAGAATCACTTCGTTGTCCGTCTGTCTGTCTGTCAATGACCTTTTTCTGAGGAACACGCGGATGTATCAAGTTGAAATTAATATGAATTATTAGAGTACATTATTAGTAATATGAATAACGGGTGTCGAATTGTTTGTGAGGTGCTATCAGGTTAGCGACATATTAGATATGTAAGCCAGCTATATTCAGATTTCGTGTTGGTGTCATATTTCTTGATATTTACTAAAATAATGTATATTTGTTGGTCGTACGGAACCCTTTGTGCGCGATTATGACTCGCAATTGACTTATTTTTTTTAAATAAAAGAATGTTTCCATTTAGTGAAATTTGATATCTTCAATATTTAATGTAGGTACTTTCCCTCCATGTACCTACCGTTGGTTTAGTCCACTTAAATAGTACTTAGGTACTGATAAATAGATACATAATTTACTTAATATAAATTAATTGAATGTAGAGTTTAAGAATGTGGAGGCTATCATAAGAACTTAATGTAGGTTACTTTTTGAATAAATTACGTTGTTGACATTATAAAATACCCATGCTATTCAGAAGATACAAAATGGCCGCCAATCCATGATGTTCTATAAATAACAAGATAAATGATGCGATCATTGATACTTCCCGTAGAGTTGTAATAGGCAGAAAGAATGTCTTGCCTATCCACTAGGCATTATCAATGGGTACAAGCAAGGTACAATATACAATCGTAGATACTACGCGTTGAAACCAAAAATAGATTATTTCCGCCACGTAGTGACCTTTACTTAACCGAAAATATTATATAAGTATTTGTCGGTAAGTATATTCAAGATATAATAATACTATTATTTTTATAGATTTAGTTTTTAAATATTCTCGTTAAAAAAAATTCGCTACCTACTGTGTATACCTAAATAATTTTTCCAAGCCATTAATTTCAACAGGATTTTTTTTTCTTTAGGATTACCATCGATAGGTATGTATCTCGTAGGTACTAGATGGGCCCTTTCATAGAAAAAAATGGGCGTCCGACCTGTAGAGCGCGCTCCACACCTGTATAAGCCTGTCCTTGTCCCCGCCATAGCGCTGTCCCGCTTCTCAGGCTAGATGGCGTTAGTAAAATAGGTCCACATTCTTTGTTTGACAGGGCGCGTCTATGTAAATTGAGGTCGTTGAGGATTACGCATCAACCGATTCTCTGGGTCAACGTTAAAGGAGAAGTTCTTTTGAGTTGTTTCTTTTGAAAGAAAACTCCTTTGGCAAGGGAAATTATGTAGAAGGAACGTCTGAAAAATTTTCTCAGTAAGTATTTCTCTCACTGTATCACTTCACACCTCATTTTTTTTGCTCGTAAGCTTTTAACTTTTCGTGTAAGTTGCATTGATTCATTGTTTCAATATTGTTGACATTCGTGTTTAAGAATTAATCTTTATTTTAGAGACGTCAAGGTACGTGTAACCGGTAACGTGACATAAAGCTCATTCTGAATTAATACTTCTAACAAGCGATGGTAGTAAGTAACCCCCCTGACCTCGGCTTAGGATAAATGACGTTGGGACTTGGGCTAACGTGGAAATGGTTGATTGAACTTAAATAGTCCATACACTCCCGAGGCCGAGCTAGGGATCCACGACCGTATGACGTCAAAAAACGGGGACCTCATCTTGTGTCCGATCGCATTGCCACTTCAGCTTTGTATCCCTATTTATTTTCTGGGAAAGTATTAGCCTAATTGTCCGTCCCAGCGATGTCATTCAACCTATCTCTGTACCGAAATGGTAAGTAACAGACAGACATACAATAAATTGTATTATGTACGTGTTGATTCTTCTACGGATCTTATTCCTGATTTTTTACGTAAAAATACTCTGATCACTTCCTATGGTCAGCTGACTCTGAACTTTCCTGCCTATCTGGTAAATAATGGCAGAATTATTCATTCCTCGGAATAGGCACGTGCCACCGAATTTATTCAATAATTTATTTGCTTATTATGCTAATTATAGAAGTTTTTTTAATTAGCTGATTTAAATTCCGTCAGTTAAAAAATGGTGGAGGCAACATGTTTTCATGTTAGAAAACCGGCTTTCGCATTGTCAATAACACAAGTGAACCTACAGCTATAAGAACTCAATTGGAATTTTTCCGATCGAGAGGTACCTAGGTACCTATATTACAAAAGGTTGTGCAATAAAATTAAATCTATGTTATCATGTACTTGTAGACCGTAGTAATGACAATCTCTTTTCATTTCTAGTATCCTGTTATGTCTTTACCAACAGGAGGAGGATCTTGATTGGGCGCATTTTTAACTGTGTCAGCAGCTAAGGGTCGGGCGCGTAGTAATAGATAGGTGGGAGCGCGCCGCAACGCATTGCATTGCAAACCTCTAACATATTCTGAACTAAATTAAAATTTTATGAATATCGCTATTTTTAATTCAATTTTTAGCAAACCCTTGGGTATTTCGGCTATGAAAGTGTAAACATTCGTTAGGGATTCTCTACTTGTATGTATTTTTGTGTTTATAACAAAGGGGCTGGCATATTATAGGTTATCCAAAAAAAGCTCCCTGAATACCTTCTTAAATTTTTTAAACCACTATAACTGCCACCTGCTAAAAGCTTGCCACGTGCGCGCTTCTATATTAGGCCCAACGCAAACTTTGTGCCTAAATGCTTTGAATGAAGGCAAGGCGCAGCGTTTCTTTTTTGTTTCCGTACTTGAACATTTATAGATTCGTCCAGTCCGTTTGAGCAACTGTGGGTCGCAGCTACTTTAAAAGTCAACTATAAGGCTGCCTTTCCATGTGTTACGTTGCCCCCCGAAGATGTCTTCGAGCCCTAGGGCACATTTCTCGGTGACGCCTAGGGCTCGCCTAACCCCTGGTGACGCTGTAGCGGCCAGTAGGGTAGCAGTAGGGTAGAGTAGCAGCATATTCAATCCTAAAAGAGAGAGCTCAAAGCATGAAAGCGTTTTGGCATATTACGGCACCCTTAAAGTTCATTGTAGCATGTTCTAAGTCTAACACGTACTTGACCTTAGCTTTGATATACGGTTAGCGAAAACCAAATACAGGATAATCAATTGATAAACCACGAAGCGACCACGTGCCGCCGCGCCCGCGCCTTTCCGGTATAAATAAATCTTTCAATGGTCACGCTTTGCATCGGTTCCACTCTACTCTGCAGGTGTGCTATGCGCCTTAGCCTGCACCGTCACATTATTACTTACAAATGACCATTAGAGGCCTCGAGTGAAAGTTTTCAAGTCAACGAACGGAAAAATATGTGTGTTGGCGTTAATCCTTCTTTTACATGATTGACCGAGCGAAGCGAAGGTCTCTGAGTCTACTTGGGTGAATTGGCACTTGTCCGTCCGTCCGTCCGTCCGTCCGTTCGTCCGTCCGTCTGTCAGAGCCTTATAACTTCTGAATTGCTGAACGTAATTACTTCAAATTTAAATATAATATGTAAACCGATGGCCTCCCGCCGAATATGGCTTAAAAAGTTATAAAAATCTTTATTTCAGGGGGGCTCTCATAGAAGCGAATGCGAAGTAAAATATTTTTTATAGCGTTACATAGGGTTGCAGTATATCATTTTAAAGATAATTAGGAATAGAGTCCAAAAATATTTTTTTTTTAATTTTTCCCCTAAAATTGACGAAATGGGGGGCTTTCAAAGTGGCGATTTTCTAACGTCCAAAGTTGACCTCAGAACTCTCAATTTTCTGAACTCTCAAGCATGAAACTTGATCAATTATTTGAATTATATCCTGTACTTGAACAACAAATACTAAAATGAGATAAATATTATAAGGAAACGAAATTATTTAATTTTTAATGATGATGATATTTTTAACAGAACTTCACACTGATGTCAATAGATGGCGCTCTGTGAAACCGCGAGGTCTCAGTTCGGGGCGAACCACTAGTAGTGTAGTGTGTAGGTGTACACTGAACGTCATGAATTTACATCTTCTAACGGCCTAGACACCAACACTGCTGACAAGATAACATTGCTAGCACGTTTTTAAGATTCCATAGCCAAATGGAGAAATATGAAGAACTAGCTGATGCCCGCGACTTCGTCCGCATGGATTGAGGTTTTTTGGTTCCCGCGGGAACTCTTTGATTTTCCGGGATAAAAATTAGCATATGTGTTATTCCGCGTTATTATTGCGTGATTGAGTAACAAACATTCATCCATACATCCATCCAAACTTTCGCATTTATAATAGAAGATTTGATTGCACACAAAAACAGGAAATGGGTTACTACAAGAAATAATTTAACATTGCCTAGAGTGGATATTTTGGTCAATATCCACTCTATATCGGGCGGTCGATATCAAAACTCAAGTAGGTGTCATACGGCTTCTCTTCCGCTAACTGACGCCCTAGCAGTGCTACGTGACTACGGTATATGGTTCACAACACTCATGGGGTCAAACTTCAACAGCCAATGAGGAAGAGCCTGTTGAAATGTTTTCACATATCGCGTTACTTTGTTTGACAGGATTTACGGAACCGTTCATTTAGATTTTAGGGGATTATTGATCCCTGAAGCGGTGATAGCCTTGTGGTTAAGACCTCCTAGTCGTGTGGTCGCGGGTTCCAAGCACGCAACTCTAGCTTTGAGGAGCCATCAATGTGCGTTAAATTAAATATCACTTGCTATAACGCTGAAGTGGCAGTGGGCAGGTCATGTCTGTCGCAGAACCGATGGCCGTTGGGGCTGACGCGTTCTGGAGTGGAGACTGCGTACCGGTAAACGCAGTGTGGGACGACGTCCGGCCGCTGGACCGACGACCTTAAAAAGGTAGCGGGAGGTGGGTGGATGAGAAAAGCGGAGGACCGTGTGTGGTGGCGCGCTCTCCAAAAGGCCTATGTCCAGCAGTGGACGAATGCAGGCTGATGGATGGATGGATGGATGGAGGGATGGATAACGGTGAAGGAAAACATCGTGAGGCAACTTGCACGCCCGAGAGTTCTTCATAATGTTCTCAAAGGTGTGTAAAGTCTGCCAATCCGCACTTGGCCGGCGCGGTGGACTATGGCCTTACCCTTCTCATTCTCATAGGTGTAGGAGACTCTACCCAAGTACCTACCTACCTAATATTGTTTTGCGTCTATAAAAACTTTGTACTTACTTAACAGGATAGTAGATTATTATTAATTATGTAATCATACCATACTAATATTATAAATGCTAAAGTGTGTTTGTTTGTTGGTTTGTCCTTCAATCACGCTGCAACGGAGCAACGGATCGATGTGATTTTTGGCATGGGTATAGTTGAGGACCTGGAGAGTGACATAGGCTTTATCCCGTAAAATTAAGGAGTTCCCGCGGGAATCAAAAAAACTTAAACCACGCGGACGAAGTCGCAGCTAGTATTATTATAAGGTCATAAATGACTATAATATGAATTATCTCACATACCTATATTATATCTAACATAATTACAATAGTAGATATATGTAAATAGTTAATCATATACCTATTATTTAATAGCATAGCCATTTATAGCAATAATTTTTGTTTTATTAAGGACTTATAATTATTAACAAAATGATAATGATTTTATTATTAGTAAACGAGAGACCCATCATGTTTTATAGATAGTAATCATGTGTAAATTTAAAAAAAAATTCGAGCAGGGGTCCAAACTCCAAACCAACATTTCCATAATGTGATAGGTAGGTACCTACTATACAAAATATATGTACTTAACATGTTTTTCTTAATTTGTTACTGCCAATGAAATATTATTATTTTGTTATGAAGAAGTTTCAACGGTTTCAGCAGTCAGTTTTCAGGTTTTAATAGTTTTGAGGTAATTAATAGGTAACTAGTTAAGTAGGTATAATTACTTCGATGAAAAAAAAATATAATTTTTTTAATCCTGCTTAAATGGATTCTACCACTTAAAAACTCAAATTACTTATCCACTTTTCAGGCCACATATTCAGTATTCACCTATCCAATTAAACTGAAGGTATTAATTACATTAGGTTAAATTGTCAGGTTTAGTATAATCACTACCCACCACCACCCTTATCGGATTGGCTCGAGTTGAAGGATGTTGTCGAAAGTCGATCCTCGGGTTACGCATGATGATCAGGAGGTCGCGGCGCAAAAGCGCGGCGCGGGCCGGCAGTCCACGCGGCGCGCTCGCCACACCACCACCACCATGCGGGACGACGAGCCTCCCCTGCTCGACTCCCCCGCGTCCCGCCCCGCACCCCCGGACCGCAGCCCCGGCGCCCGCCCTTCCCGCTTCAAACGCGCGCTCAACTCGCTCCGCTCGTCGTTCCGCTCCGCCTCGCCCTTCCACTTCGCTTCGCTCAAGCGCAGCGGCTCCAATAAGTACTCAGTATCCGACAGTGAGATCGTGCGAGGCGAACGCACGATGCGTAGGAAAAACAAGAAACAACGCGCAGACGCGGCGGCCGCCCGCGCCGCCTCCGCCGCCTCGCGGAGCACCGACAGCTCGCCCGCGCCCGACAAAAAGAAATCCGGTTTACTCAAACGGATGAGCACCATCGGCAAGCGGCGGCCGGACTGCTCGACGCCCTCCTCCACCACCGACATGGACCTCGACTTGGACATGGACCCCGAACTCGAATTCGATACGAAGCTCGACGAAAAAACGATCCTCGAAACCAGCACGGAACCCGAAATTCAGCAGCCACCTTCCACGGATAACGTCGACCAAAATCCTAGCACCTCAGTCCCGGAGTCTCCTTCGCCGGAAACTGCGTTCATGCCCATAGCGGTCGAGCATCCGGTCGCGATGCGATGTTTTACGAAGGAGGCCTGGAAGAGGCGCAGTAAAACCGAAATCCCGAAGCCGATCGAGGAGTCGGGTCCCGGGAGTGCGTTTCAGCGCCGCATCGCTTTCGTCGCGCAGACGTCGGCCGCGATGTCGGAGGACCGCGACGACGACGACGACGACGAGGACGCGGACGGGGACGGGGGGGAGGTGGGGTCGCTGGAGGAGGCGGTGGCGCTGGCGCGGCAGCGGCTGGCGCAGGCCGTGCACTCGGCCGCGCCGCCGCACTCGAGCGACACCAACGAGCCGGACGAGGAGGGGTGCGCCGACATGCCGGCCTACGGAGACCTCATCGAGCCCGAGCACAAGGCTGAGGCCGACGACCAACCGGTGAGTGTGAGGCGAGCGCGCGCGCGGACCGCGGACCGCCTCAGTGGACGCAGGCTGTCCGTGCGATGCGCGCGCGCCATGACCTTCGAGGAGACCGCAGCCGATGAGTGCTACCTGACGGTGTGCGAGTGCTGCGGATTCAGCGCTGAGACGTCGCTGTTGTATCCTGTACGTTTCATTTCACGATAGTTTTCGAAGAAGGACTCACCGCTATGCCCTTCGTGAGTACACGTCAAGCTTGCCTGCCCGTGTGCTTTGCATTGCAACAATGAGACTGTTCTTATTTGTGCAAGTGTTCCGTAGTACCTATACCTGTATAATATAGCAGGTATTTCTGATTATTAAGAACGGTTTTCATAAATTTTCAGTCATCACTTAACTCAAATATAAATCTTTAATCAATATCCTTTAAGGATTTTGATAAGGCTTGTCATAATAATTTAATCTTATTTGTGCAGTTTCACAGTGATCATTCGCGGTAGCTGATAAAATTCAAAATACTTGCCCCGATATCAAAAAAGAGTTATGATAGATAAATAACGATAACACTACTAACAATACTTTCCATGTAAATTGTCGTAGTACTAGTTAGACAGACATAATTTTATGATTTTCTGAAGAATTTGAGGCAAAGTTTCAGCGATTTTATATTTATTTTTAAACGGTATTTTATTCAAGTTCTTCATTCATTATTGTTATCGATAGCCGGCATCAAAGAATCTAATCTAAGTATTTACAATCTTAAACTGTACCTACATATTATTTACTAATTATATAACTTATTATCGTTTTTTCTTATTTAAACTATTTCTTCACACTTTATAGAACATTAAAGTACCGGTTTGACCACATCGGGTCTTGTTTTTGGTTTTTAGGTCTACTCAATGAATTTTTAAGTGGCTTAACTCATTAGTAAAACATATTATACTTACTATAAAATAACTAAAAAAAAAACCTAATTAAAACGGAGATCCCAAAAAGCTTGCATTACGTACCTATAGAGATCCCGCGACGATCAGACCTTCGTTATTTTATTAAAGTTTTTCAGTTTTTTTTACCCTGTTGTTTTATTACTTAAGAGCATTGAAATAGAATGAAAATTCTACAACATCAATGTTTAAGAGTGTCTGACAGGGGGTTGCAATCGTACTAAGTGTCTGACAATGGACAACGTGGTTTCTAATATTATTGCAAAGAAAAATATAAAAAACGGAGCTTAATACTTTAATAACGAATTTCAGGAGCCACCTTTTCTACCTGATACCTTCCAAAGCAACCGCGATCCAACCTTCATAGTCGGGGATCGTTTATACCTCTATTAAAGAGACATACATAGAAAAACTTTCAGCTTTAATAAAATAACGAAGGTCTGATCGTCGCGGGATCTTGCTTGTTACGGGATTACTAGGGAATGGCTACGGAGTACGGACAACTTTTCGACGTAGCCAGGCGATCAGCCCCCCTAATCTCTAACTCCAGTGGGTATCAAAAAATTGAATCCGCTGACATACCTTTATTTTTTATGCATTGAAGGTTTGCTATGAAATGTTTTTTTTTATTTAATAGCAAACATTCTATGGGTAAAAAATATAATATGTTACTGGCTTTAATTTTGTAATTTTGTCACTGAGAGAATTTGGCTGCGTTGGTACTAGAGAGCGTCGCAGCCATGTCGCAGCCAACTCTAGATCAATTAAATAGTTTGAAAAAGTTTAATGCTAAAAATCTGATCAGTCCATCGCATGCCACGCACTTTATCAGCCCATTATTCCATCGGACTCCTGTATCACTTTTATTTTTTATCATAACCAGTTTTTTTTTGTTATTATTAGTTCAAAATTGTAACCTGATCGTCGTGGTGAATTTTAATTTTTTTTTCGTAAAGATTTCCGCGTGGTATTTTATGTCATCCAAAATTTTCCGCAGGAGTTTTTAAAACGAAACGTTTTGTTATGGAAAAGTTGTTTTAGCTTACTACTTACTTGGCGAATAAACTTTGGACTCACTTAGGCACATTTTCCTCAAGGGTTACAACCTTTTTTATGAAACTGCATTCTTAAAATTTCTAATAGAAAAAAATTAAAAAAAAATTATAATCATCAAAAACGAACGTAATCTTTCTGAAATTCTGTCTAATCTTCTCCTTGTTCTATATTGATTGATTATAGTTTTAAAATATGCTTTATTATTATGAAGCGCTATTTTAAGATTCTTTATATTTCCGTCGTCATATCTTATAGTTTCGAAAGTACATCAATTTGCCTTATATTCTTTGCATTTTTTATGTTCCTTCTGTATCGATTGAGACTGTTTTAATTTTGGGAAAAGCCCTTTACTCAGATCCCTTATTATTCATGCGTCTCATATTTTATAGTTTAGTATAAATTAAACGCATAAATAATAAGGGCAGTCTTTTCTTTCTAAAATGTTGATTGGGATAGTTTGTTTAGTTCGGATGTGAGAAAATAAAAATATGCTTAATTATTTAGAGATTATTTATTAAAAAGCGCTATTTTAAATCCCATAAACGCCATGGCCTACTTAGCCTAGTTTCTATAAAATTAATTGTTTTATTGTTTCATGTTTACAAAGCAGCGCTGATTAGGATCTATTCTATTTTCAACGACTAGCTTCTAGCTGCTTTAAGTTTTTTTTTATCCAGTACTGGTGCGATCTCACCTGATGATGAGTGATGATGCAGTCTAAGATGGTAGCGGGCTAAGCTGTTAGGGGCATGGCAGTTATATTAAACACATTGCCCTATTCGGTTTCTACATGGCATCGTACCGGAACGCTAAATCGCTTGGCGGCACTTCTTTGCCGGTAGGGTGGTAACTAGCCACGGCCGACCAGGCCAGACCAGGGAAAATTCTGAAATTACAAATTCCCAAATTTACTCTGCCGGGGATCGAACCCGGGACCTGACAACAGCGCTCAAGACTGCGCCAGGGAGGTCTTCAAAAAGTAAATTAGCTCAGTGTTTTCTATTTCTATGATTCGCTTTATTAGTTCACTAAGCGCTGTTATCCATTTAAATTTTCATCGTCTTATAGAAGCTGCTTGATTCTCTATCTTGTGGTTGAGGGTCACCGCTGATGCGAAGACGTAACGCGACACCCCATCTAAGCTTACCAGTTTGCGGTTCCAACGGTTGTGAAATTCGGTGTCGATAACTGCCGCTCACTATAATGCTCAATTACCTACTTGAAATTTGGTTCGAGGACATACAATAAGATTTTTAGAAGAATTTGCTCAGTTAGGTCTAGAAAAGATTTTGCGTGAAGGTTTCATTTAAAACGTAAGCCATCACTAAGAAACGATTTTCGGAAATTCCACCCAAGCGAAGTTGGTGATATTTTTTTTTTATCCACTACAATCGCCCTTCGCCCTTGCCCTCGCCCTTGCCCTTGACTGCGATGTCACCTGATGGTAAGTGATGATGCAGTCTAAGGTGGAAGTTATATTAGATGCAGGCATGGCAGTATTAAACCCATACCTCTATTCGGTTTCTACTTTCTACACGGTATCGTACCGGAACGTTAAATCGCTTGGCGGCACGTCTTTGCCGGTAGGGTGGTAACTAGCCACGGCCGAAGCCTCCCACCAGGCCAGACCAGGGAAAGATCAGAAATTACAAATTCCCAAATTGACCCTGCCGGGGATCGAACCCGGGACCTCCGCACGTTAAGACAACAGCGCTACACACTGCGCCACGGAGGTCGTTAAAATTAAAATAACAATATGTTAATAGCAGCATATTGTATTCAGTAATCATTCACCAAACTTCATGAATTCTTATTATGCGACATTAAAAAAGGGATTTCATCCATTCCATCTATTAGCTAATTAAAAATTAATTAGAGTGACTAATAACAATTTAACCAAAATCCAATTAGGTAGGTATACATTTCACTTTACTTCAAAGAATCTTACTATATCGGATCACTATGATCTTTAACCTGTTTGTAACGTTTAGGGCTTCTTCACTAGATTATATATAAATACTTATTACTAACTGATACCCACGTAGCACCTACTTACATACCTAACTTGCGGTTCTTAGTTATTACTATTAATATTAAGTACTTATGAAAAGCCAATCTAACGTTAGTTAATGTTTCTCTGGTATTTCAATCTTTAATGGGAACTTTAAGTTACTTCATCAAACTCGCTTAACTATTTACCTAATGTTTCATAATATTATTAATTGTATATAATGGGACTCGGAGTAACGTTTGCGTAACTATTTAAGTACTATTTGCTCATAATTAGGGTCTGATTGTATTTTTAAAATCGCAATTACAACAAGTTTTTTTATTGTATAGGTGTTCAGTTTTGAATTGAAAAATATTTTCCTCTTTGTCTGATCGATTCACTCCTACCCGTCAACGTTTGTTTACTTCTGCTTTTCTTTGGAGATTTTAAGTATATGAATTAAATTTCGGCACTGTAGCCTAGAAAACTCTTCCGATTTACCTACCAGTTGTTCTACGAGAAGTTGCTTTACATCACCTGTTCTTGAAATCGCTTGGGAGTGGTCACAATCGAGCACAATAGACGAACTTAAGTACTAGGTAGTTACAACCTTGACTATCGTTTGAGCTGGGAGATATGGGCTAGACATCGCTTTGCTCTCGTCTTTACCAATGTAAAACGTAAGTCTTGATATTTGTTTTGGGTGTGTTTTGTTGTTATTAGGTTTTTTTTGTTTTTTTCCTCATCGTAACCTCGTTCGATATTTATTATTTTTTGAGTTTTTACAACGTAGGTATCTTATATAATTTTTAACAGATTTCTATGAAAAGATTTTCAATTAAAGAGCTTCCTAAAGCCTCAACTTTCGCCGTACAAAACCGCCCGTACTGAAAATTTATTTAAGGGCAGTGAAAATTTTGTGGCTACTCATACATTTGTATTACAAAATACGGCAGTGCAGTGATACAATTACCTAGACTATGCTTATCATGAGTAGGTGCAGCAATGCGCAGTGATAAAGGGATTTAGCCAATGTATTACAAATGATTCCATTATAAAACACTGCCTTTAGCCTTGCCTCTTTGTATTTATCTCTACAGACCTGCTACATAGTTGCTACTTTACTACAGTTACATAGTTACAGTGCGAGGTAGGATCGCTTACAGAGGGTTCCGTACATAGGAAGGAAAAGTTTTACGATATACTGTAAACTGTGGTATTCATTATCATATCATAGCCCAAAAAAATTAACCCCTTTTGTAAGGAAACACGTCATTAACTGTCTAGTGTCTCCTATATTATGTCATTTTAAATATTAATTACTGCATTCAGTAGGGCAGATCAGGAATTTTTATTTGCTAAATTCTTTAGTGATTTGGTGATATGGCGTTCCGGTTATGCGATATAGAAATCCTACGAGTACATTATGGGTATGGGCTTAATTATACAGCCATACCTCTTCCAAGTCAGCACACTTCTTCCTTAGTCTTCTTACCAGTTTAGCCCTATTGTACAAAACCTTTACCAATCATTGTTACAGTCTCAATTGTTGTGATTAACTGAATTTTTGGTACCTAATCTTGCTGCGACAATGGGTTTTGGCCAATAGGGAAAGAGTGTTAGCCAATCAGAGGAGCTTGCGATTGTTACACTGTCGCAATCATTATTACATAACTAGCTGATGCCCGCAACTTCGTCCGCGTGGTTTAAGTATTTTTGATTCCCGCGGGAACTCCTTAATTTTCCGGGATACAACGTAGCCTATGTCACTCTCCAGGTGCTCAACTATACCCATGCCAAAAATCACGTCGATCCGTTGCTCCGTTGCGGCGTTATTGAAGGACAAACCAATAAACCAACAAACAAACACACTTTCGCATTTATAATATTAGTATGATAAGGCCCCAGTGAGATCGCAGTTAAGGGCTACCTTGTAGTAGAATAAAAACTACGAGGGTATGTCTGAACGAAAATTGGATTACAGTCAATTGTCCTCATTAAGCAATAGGCATAGACTACTGTTATGAGTTCTTAGTTAGGTATTGCCTTACACTTTTAAATAGGTAATTACCTACCTACGTTAATTACTTATAAGCAGTTACGTTGTGGGTGGCAGAATGACATAAGACGGCAGAAAAACTAGGTTTTGATTCCAGTCATACATTTTCCATCCATCTGAAAGCTTATGTGGAAAAGTGAAAAGTGAATAGAAAAAGTGAAGTGAAAGGAAGGGCGTTGTTATATAATGGTATGTAATAATAATTATGTCAGGTTAGATAATAATATTAGGATGATAATAATAAAAAAAACACATTCTCCGAACCGTATTTTTTATATTTATAATTTTTATAATAATAATCAGTAATAAAAGCGAATAACTGTTCCCCTTAGTTTAGTTCGATATTTGAGAAAGTTAAATTACTTTACCCAACAAAATATTTACTCGCTTGGAACGCTCAATCCACAGTATTTTTATCCTGCGCCCCACATTAGCGCCCGTCCCGTTCCCAGGGAATCAGCGTCAATCCATCAGGTATCTTGCTATCGTCACGATTAATCCCTGGCGGTTCAATGAGCGCAGGAATATCTAAGGAGCCCTTTTGATCGTGTCATTGAGTGAGCCATGCCCAAATAGCTTACCGGCCGAGCTCCTTTGACAAGGGATCTGTCTATTTAATTTAAATTGACAAAACTAATAAAAAACCGGCCAAGTGCGAGTCGGACTCGCGCACCGAGAGTTCCGTACAAACCTGTAGTAAGTTTTAAATTATTAAAAAAAAACTACTTACTAGATCTCGTTCAAACCAATTTTCAGTGGAAGTTTGCATGGTAATGTACATCATATATTTTTTTTAGTTTTATCATTCTCTTATTTTATAAGTTACAGGGGGGGGGAGACACACATTTTACCACTTTGGAAGTGTCTCTCGCGCAAACTATTCAGTTTAGAAAAAAATGATATTACAAACCTCAATATCATTTTTGAAGACCTATCCATAGATACCCCACACGTATGGGTTAGATGAAAAAAAAAATTTTGAGTTTCAGTTTTAAGTATGGGGAACCCCCAAAATTTATCGTTTTTTTTCTATTTTTGTAAGAAAATCTTAATGCAGTTCACAGAATACATCTACTTACCAAGTTTCAACAGTATAGTTCTTATAGTTTCGGAAAAAAGTGGCTGTGACATACGGACGGACAGACAGACAGATATGACGAATCTATAAGGGTTCCGTTTTTGCCAAATTTGGCTACGGAACCCTAAAAATCCGCACTTGCCCAGCGCAGTTTTTATTGGCAGATTTTGAGAACATTATAGAAAATTCTCAGACATGCAAGTTTTACTTCGATGAGTAAGTGATATGCATACTAATATTATAAAATTTATAATAATAAATAATAATAAATTTATAATACAGAGAGACTGTACACTTTCACATTTAATGTAAAAGTGTGTCTCTCTGTCTGTCTGACTGTTTACTACGCTTTAACGGCCGATCTTTTCAACCGACTTTGATGAAATTTTGTATAGAGAAAGGTTGCATCCCGGGAACTTTTACTTCCGGATAATTAAGGAGTTCCCGCGAGAATCAACAAAAACCTAATCAACACGGATGAAGTCGTGGGTATAATCCGCGGTTTAAAGAGAAGTATTTTGTTACATTTGCGGTACAGATCAGGTCAATGTTCAAATAAGTACCTATAGCATAACTAAAAGAGCTTTCTATTATGATTTTGTTTAGAATAAATAATTTATTATATGAAGTAGCCATTAGCAAATGTTGGTAATTAATCATCGCTAATTATAATTAATTATCGATTGATTCTAGATAATTTCAATAATTTAATGGCCCAAAAATGTCTAAATTCTGGCGAACAATAATTATTGTTTGCTATATAATAATTTGAAAGCGCCTTTAATTTTTTCTACTTCGCTACGATTTCCCGGCCCATCTTTTCAACCGATTTTGACGTACAGAGGTAGGGTGCTTCCCGGGGAAGGACATAGGCTACTTTTTATCCTTTGATCGCAGCCTGAGACTTTTTATCCTTTGATCGCAGCCTGAGTTAAGATAATGCCAGCGACTTTGTCCTCGTGGTCCGTGGATTAAGGTTTATTGATTCCCGCGGGAACACATTAATTTTCCGGGGTAATATGTAGCCTATGTGTTAATTAAGCATAATATTATGCTATCTACATCAGCCAAATCGGTTTACATAAGTAGTCGTAGCGGAGTGAAGCGCTAACAAACATCTATACAAATTTACAAACAACTAAACTTTCACTTAAATACTATTAGTTAGATAGGATAATATCTAAGTATGTATACTACTAAATACCTAACAACAAATTTCACTCAACGACCTTAATTTACGTAGACGAGCCCTGTCAAATAAAGAATGTGGACCTATTTTACTAACGCCATCTGGTCTGAAAACCGGGACAGCGCTATGGCGGGGACAAGGACAGGCTTATATAGGTGTGGAGCGCGCTCCACAGGTCGGACGCCCAACTTTTTTCTATGAAAGGGCCCATCTAGTACCTACATATACGAGTATATCGAGGATTTTACTAGGTTTGTTACCCAATGCGTGACTCGTGAGAGAAGAGACCCTTATCTCAGTTAAAATTTAACGGATGGAATCCAGTTTTTGTCTTACCTACCCAGAATATAGTCACAGAGACAACGTGAAACAACAGCCGCCGAGTTACATGCTGGTCACCTCGGTAGGAATAATTTTCCGAACCAGTAGTAGATTCACTTGACGATTCATAAGCAAGTCTTGTAAAAGTTTCTTTACTTAAATAAAAACATTTGAATTTTAATTCAAAAAGTAGGTGTGTGATATACGAAAATCAAAGTTATAAAATAGACTAATTAAACAGTTTAATTTGGATGAAACAACCATCCAACCATGATTATTATCATGATAAAAGTGATAGCTAAAGATAGAAGCGTTTCGAGACTTTAGTAGAAACTCTAAACTCAGGTATATACCTACCAACCTACAGAAATAATGACTACAGAGATACAGAATATTATAAGTAGTACTACTGCTCTAGATACAGAAAATCAAACATAATTATGATCTCGAGTCGAAGAATACAATAATTATAAGTATATAATGTAGCTAATTATTGGTTGTCCGTTGCCCGGTACTGAGTTCCAAGAACGTAAATGAAAGAAAAAAAGGTAGTTAGGTAATCTCTTGGTGTATAATTTAAATTGGGATGACCGTTTCTAAATAACTGAGAATCGATCAAAAACAAGTTTTATTTGAAACGAAACAGTCTTTTTTCTACTTATCTTCTACTCCTACATTAAAATAATTAAGGAATGTGGTCAGTTGGTCACTTTGGTGAAATGAGAATATTATTCATCATCATCATCAAAGATCTAGCGTAGCCCTGGGTCACTGGGTGTCTTTAGCGTTTGTCTGGTTCGATCAAACTTCTTCATCAGAAGTAGTTACGAGCAGGTTCCTTTCCGCTCGGAACTCTCCAAAATTCATCTTCTGTCCGTCAATCCAGCGGCCTCCTAAATTCAATTTTTTTTTTATTCAAGTTGACTTTGACAAGTGCTTTTGAATAGTCGAGTGAATCTACCACTGAGTCTTTAGAATCCTCCAGTTTGCCATATATAGTGACTTTTTCAAGGATCTTGTTATGTGCATTCCATGCATTACTGCCCATCTTCCCTACCCTGTCCATCATCTCAGATATTCTCCATTGAATTTCTAGCTAGTTTTTAATGTCTGATTGAATAAAGGACCCCAGATCTAGATAATCTCTTACCGCAGACTCTGTATCTCTCTGTATTTGACTTCATTTTAATTGATATTTACTCGTACCTCCAATGTTATTCTGTTAAAGACTATTTAAATAACTCTTAATGGTATTTTTATTTTCTACTGACTAAGTATAATTTAGAATTTATGTGACATCATTTTACCATTTACATATTTGGACATAATAATATTATATGATGATTTATTTATATTCTGACTTAAATTATTGTAATGATAGGTTCTATAATAATGATTGTTAATTGTCATTGATATGTTAGATAAATTGTAGTGGTAAATTATACGAATTTTCTTGAGTTTATTAATTAATTAAGTAAGTACTTACATATCAATAATTGTATTTTATGTTAATTTGCACACCATATGATTGGTAGATTGTGACTCGAGTCTATGGCTTTATTGTAAGAACTTTCTATGTACCTACCTACAATCAGCAAATAAATATTATGATTATGATTATGATTATGAATGGAAAGTGCTGATCACTATCATTTTGAATCATCTTTGAATGGATTGTTTGGACCCCTCACAAGAATATAAGGTTATAGCAGATTAGTTATAAATGAAAAGACCATACAGAAAAGTTAACAACCAAAGACTGCTAGAATAACTTTAGGATAGGTATACCTATTATTATAATAGAATGGGTTTAGTAAACAGTTAGATTAGTTAGACTGATAGACGTAATTACGTGTATCAGTCAAACTAATCCAATAATCCAATAATGGTCTAGTTAGACTAATGGTCGCATTAAAAATATCTAATGTACCATTTTACACATTTGCATTTGTACATCAATTTAGTAAGAGAAGGCAAGATAAAATACACAGAATAAATAAAGCTTGAAGTGTATCTAGTAGATACACGGTGTCGTCGTCGGTATAAAGTGTAAATGACAAACACTTAAGTAGGCCTTATCAGTGTCCGATAAGCGTCAGGCACAGCAAACTTTAATAAATACCCGATCATTGGTACGTACCAGTTCAATAGTAGTATCATAAAATGACAACGGGGCGTACTTATAGCATTCTCTAGAAAAGTATATTTATAATTTAAAGTATTTAGTACGTATTTTTGGCCAGAAAGTAGCGTAAAGTAAATTTTGGAATTATTTATTACGTGTCACAGTGTTTATACAGAATTGTTAAATCGTAGTAAAAACTGTAAAAGTCAAACAATTCATAAAATTCTATTTACATAAGTATAAAGTTTTACAAATAATTTATACAAATTGAGTGAACTTGATTATTCAATTGAGGAAACTTAAGAAACTTGTATAAATAAAAAGGACAATATTAAATTATTAAATTATATTATATATAATAAATAATTGGTAGGTATTCATTAACTAAATTTCAAATACGTAATAGATATTCGTAATGTATTGTAAGTAGGGGGGTGTGAATTGGACATGTGTGTTTTTGTGAGACATCTATCTTACTCGACGGTTGTGTTTTACTGGACAAAGAATACTTGTGCTTTTTGTGTTTTTTGATATTGATAAAGTTTTTGGAGATGCCACCAAAGTATAACAGAAACGTGAGTACAAAAATATGTTGTAAAAATAAATGTGTATCTAATATTTAAAAAAAACAAATATTCACTCTACTTTGTAATATTGTATTTGTACTTATTTCATTCCTTATAAAATATTGATTAAAAATGTATAGAATAACTGTTGAGAAAAATTAATGGATCCGATTGGATCTGATAAAAAGAATAAAAGTTTTGTGCCAACTCCAATGACGAAAGATTTCTTAAATTGAGTCATTTAAATAAATAATATGTGGTTGCTCGATCAATATCATGCCTGCGATAAGACACTGGGCATAGATATCTTTAAAATAATAATATAATCCGTGCTATCTATTAAGATATTTGTATCAAATAAATAAATGCCGTGACATAAATACATATAATAAAATGCTATTTTGCGACACACTCGATCGCACTTAGTTAAGCAACATTGACCCAAGTCAATAACTAGAGTGTGACCCAATAGACACTCTTACCTCCATCCCTCTGTTCGGAGAGCACGATGCATCGTCGGTCCCGGTTGTTGTCACCAGATAGGGAGTTGGTGGAAGTGAAAATTATATCTTTCAATTTTTCTTTCTTCTTCTTTGTAAGCTTAAACCATTTTTTAACTGGCTTTCGATGACATGAGGAATCCTAGTTTAGACCCCTGCCACATTTATGTGATCTTTTATATGATACCAATATTAAAGTGTTTGTTGGTTTGTACTTCAATAGCACTGCAACGAAGCAACTGAATATCGTCACTTTTTGAATTAAGTACTATTTTTTGAAAAATAAATCTTGATCAATTATTTATTTTCATTTTTATTAAATTTTCAAAAACTGCGACACTTGCAACCTTGCCATTTTGTTTATTGTATTCATAAGCTTCAAAATGTTCTCTGCTAACTAGCTAACTAAAATTACCTACCTATCAATCTCATCGACTTTACGATCATACACAAGATTGCACATCGTAACCTAAATGAAAACGTATTTCAAACTTGATTTCAAATTGTAATTGCGTTTTGCCATCCTTTGAACTTTAAATGTATATTTAGTGTAGCACAAGGTAGTCGTCTGTGTCTTAAACAATTTTGAATTTATATACCTAAAATACAATTGATTAGTTTAAGAGGATATGGGATGAACGGGAAACTTTGAGAATAGGTATTGAACAATTATATTGCCGTCGCGCTGCTCCTCAAATAGAATTCCATAACACCCGATAGGGACAACTGCAACTTGGACCGATAATACATATAAAAAACAGTCGAATTCTTACTCTCGTATTTTTCTGTTTCCTCCTCCAAAACAGAACCGATTTTAATTTTTTTTTCAAGAACAATTTAAGAAGGACTCAGGCTATGTCGGTATGTTTTTCTTTTTTTGATTATATTCGTCAAATTTATATGCGGGATATCTGATGATGACGCGAAAACTGGGCCATTTTTTGCAATTTTTGAAGGTCTTTCCAAATTCTTAAAATTATTAATTTATTGAAAAAAGCAAAACATAGGGACATGGCACGGACTCGTATAAATTTTATGGTGCAAAGATATTTTCTCTATTGTAATTATTTACGGAGAAAACAGACTAATACGATTGTATGGGGGAAACCGCCCTCCCGTATCGTCTTAATGATAAAAGGTTTTACAGAAAATACTTCATCATTGCATTACTGTATGCAGATTATATGCACATAATATGAATTTAATAACATGCCACGACTGTTCTTTAGGTCATATTTCTTACCAATATTATATTTTATCTCGTATCATGATTAAAGATATAAGCTGTCACGATAATACTGGTACATTGATGCAGCATCAATAAATTCTGGTTCGGAAGCGTTCGGTAAATTGTCTTTTAATTGACGTGAATTAACTCATGGACATGATCTTTAAATAGGATGTGCAAAGTTTCTATACTATTGAGCATAGTATATGCAGCAATATTGGTTAACCTTTTCTTGACTGAATGTTAAATGAGTATTTATATGCTGTTAATTATTTATTCTAATAATAATGAGGGAAGTAGAAAATTATTACTTTAAAACTAATACATATTATTATAAATGCGAAAGTGTGTTTGTTTGTTGGTTTATTGGTTTGTTGGTTTGTCCTTCAATCACGCCGCAACGGAGCAACGGATCGACGTGATTTTTGGCATGGGTATAGTTGAGGACGAGAGTGACATAGGCTACTTTTTATCCCCGAAAATTAAGGAGTTCCAGCGGGAATCCAAAAAAACTTATACCACGCGGACGAAGTCGCGGGCATCAGCTCGTGGTTAAATAAAAAATGAACGAGATCCAAAATAGTTTGACCATGTTATTGTCTTCTAAGAAGCTTGCGTGCAATCCGAACCAACTTAAATTTATTAAGTACGATAGGTACGTAAGATAATATATTATTATGTCTCAAACTTGGTCCTAAATTGATGACATCTTAGTTGACCTATAAAAAAGCAAATGTCACAATTCCTTGAACAAATTATTTGAAAGAATTGTAAACGAAAGGTTGAGTGACACACCAATCAATGAAACACGACTGTGCACATTCAAATGCAATAGTTCTTTTCCTTACACCCAACTGTAACAACGCCAAAGCTTCACCAATTCCTACAAACAAACAGTTCCAAAACCTAACCGACTTTTTATTGTTGCAGGCCAATGCCACAGCGAGTGCTGAGAGGCGGGAGCATTTATACAAGATCCTGGTGATTGGGGAGCTCGGCACGGGGAAGACGTCAATCATCAAGCGTTATGTACATCAGTTCTTCAGTCAGCATTACAGGGCGACGATCGGTGTGGACTTCGCACTCAAAGTGCTCAATTGGGATGCGAATACGATCATCCGGTTGCAGTTATGGGATATTGCCGGTGAGTCACCTTTTCTATAATAATCACGAAATACCATAGAACTTGTACCGCGAATTATACCATAAACCTACCAACCTACCTAAAAAAAATGTATGCAGTCACTTTTATACATTTATAATTGATTGATGTCAAAGTCTAGGAACAATTTAATGACATTCCGTTTACTTGCGGTTTGCGTGTTTAAAATGGACGACATGGGATATTTCTTTTCTTGGATATTTATGTCCTTGATGCTTATTTATTTGCTTTTGTTCATGTCCTTGTTACTAATGATTTCGTATTAATTTTTCATAAGTGAGTAAAGTTTAAATAGTTCAAGTGTAAGACATATTTTATAAGAAATTACTAGGGAACCAGGGATCCAAAATTACTAAGGAACTGTGATGGAACTATAATATGGAACCAGTAAAGGTTTACTTCATGTATTGATTATTTTGCAGGTCAAGAGCGATTCGGCAACATGACCCGCGTGTACTACAAGGAGGCCGTGGGCGCATTCATAGTATTCGACGTGTCACGCGTGGCCACATTCGATGCAGTCGTCAAATGGAAGAACGACTTGGACACCAAAGTGCAACTGCCCGACGGATCGCCCATTCCGTGCATACTATTGGCGAATAAGGTAGTTACATATAATTGCGAATAAGGTTCATAGTTTCGGAAGTGTCGCGCGTAGTCACGTTTGATGCAGTCGTCAAATGGAAGAACGACCTGGACACCACAATGCAACTACCCGACGGGTCGCCCATACCGTGTATATTACCTACTGGTGAATAAGGTAAGCGAATAAGGTTCATAGTTTTCGAAATGTTGCGCGTGGCCACGTTCGATGCAGTCGTCAAGTGGAAGCACGACCTGGACACCAAAGTGCAACTGCCCGACGGATCGCCCATACCCTGCATACCTACTACTGGCGAATAAGGTAGTTACTTAATTTCGAATAAGGTTCATAGTTTTCGAAATGTCGCGCGTGGCCATATTCGATGCAGTCGTCAAGTGCAAGAACGACCTGGACACCAAAGTGCAACTGCCCGACGGATCGCCCATACCCTGCATACTACTGGCGAAGAAGGTAGTTACTTAATTGAGAATAAGGTTCATAGTTTTCGAAAGGTCGCGCGTGGCCACATTCGATGCAGTCGTCAAGTGGAAGAACGACTTGGACACCAAAGTGCAACTGTCCGATGGGTCGCCCATACCGTGCATTCTACTAGCGAATATAAGGTATGTAGTTACGTATTTGCGAACAATGTTCATAGTTTTGGAAGTGTCGTGCCTGGCCACGTTCGATGCAGTCGTCAAATGGAAGAATGACCTGGACACCACAATGCAACTGCCCGACGGATCGCCCATACCGTGCATACTACTGGCGAATAAGGTAGTTACTTAATTGCGAATAAGGTTTATAGTTTTGGAGGTGTCGCGCGTGGCCACGTTCGATGCAGTCGTCAAGTGGAAGAACGTGGACACCAAAGTGTACCTAAAGTAAGTCTACATATCTAAAAGCATCTATGAACTCCTTAAACAGGTCGAGTAGTGCGTTTTAAGCTGTCAAATGCCTCTGGACACCAAAGTGCAACTGCCCGAGTTGTCGCCCATAACTTGCATCCTACTACTGGAGACTAAGGCAGATTTGATCAGATTTCGGAAACGCTTCGTCACAGTGGAAAAGCAAACAAGCATTCGCAGCTAAAGAATAACACAAATTCCAAATGCCAATCACAGCAATCGAGATTGTAACAATGTCGATTGATGCATCTTTCAGTTTCGCAATACCTACTGTTGCCGAGGTGATCACTGTAACCATCAAACTTTTCAAACGTCAAACGTTATTTGATCAGCATTTGTACAACGTTTCTCTTTTGTCCCACAGTGTGACCAGCAAAAAGAGGGAATAGTGAATTCCCCCACAAAAATGGACGAATACTGTCGGGAAAAAGGATTTGCAGGCTGGTTCGAGACCTCCGCTAAAGAAAACATTAACATTGAAGAGGCAGCACGATCCCTAGTTAATAAGGTACGTACTTAAATGGTTTTTTGAAGCTTTGCCCTCTCTCTGCGTTCTCATCGCTGAAAGTCCTGATCTCTTCCATGAATCGTATCATTCTAGGTTATTTTTGGAATATTAATGCAATGTGGTGGGTTCGAACTTCGAAGTAGGTAGGTATACTCTTTCCACATACAATTCGCGTCCTAACAATCAATATGATCTATTTATTAATTTTACCTCACTTTAACATTTTGACATCTTTCGTAGTTTAGTTGTTAGTTTGTATTTGTATTATTCTTTCATTTCCATTAAGTTACATTTACAACTATTCCTTTCAAGTCTATTAAAGCATTAGTTAGTTACTGAAATATGCAGTGGCGTTTAGTTCATAGGGGCATAAAGGCACTGCTTACCCAAATGCTTAGGACTGCGGTTACTTACGTCATCTTCATATTAATGTAATTGTAAATTTTTTTTTCAAAAGAGCAACCACCGAATTTTTTTTTTTTATCCACTACAAGTTAGCCCTTGGCTGCGATCTCACCTGATGGTAAGTGATGATGCAGTCTAAGATGGTAACGGGCTAACCTGTTAGGGGCATGGCAGTTATATTAAACCCATACCCCTATTCGGTTTCTACACGGCATCGTACCGGAACGCTAAATCGCTTAGCGGCACGTCTTAGTCTTATTATTATTTCTTGCTGGTTCTTCTCCATAGGAACGGCATTCCAAACCAGTGGTAGATTTACTCGACTATTCAAAAGCACGTGTTAACAGTCTACTTGAATAAAAAATAAGTACCTACCTATTTGATTTTTTGATTTTTGAATGGGAATTCGTCAATACTAATTTTTCATCAATACAGCTATAAGCTTTATAGTGAATAGGTATGAGCTGACTAACGAATGCCTCCTTTAGCTTCAAAATCTGTGCACGCCACTGGAAATATGCAAGTTTGATAGACAGAACAGATTTCCAAGAATTTTCCTAACTCATAATAGAATCAAGCTTACCAAATTTGTCAATCGTTAAACTTACACAGCTATATATTCAGGATGTTATAAAAATATACTAAAGTAAACAAGTTTTTGTATATCTATGCGTTCCCACGCCCAATAAGTAGATACATCAGCAGATTATACTATAATGCTATTATCGTGTTATGTATTTAAATACATAATTTAAAAACATAATAATAATTGAGACTTTTATTAGACATTCCAATCTATATTTTCTCATCTTTATAATATTAATAATATTTTTATCCAATAATATAAAGTGCATCGTAATAGTCGTTTGCATAAATCAAACTTATTCTAGAAGAATAAGATTTAAATATGTATATTATATAAATAAAGATTACTACCTATAACATAATAACGGCGACTTCGTCCGCTTTGATTTCCGGAAAACAAATAACTATGAGCAGGATACACGCTAGTCTCAGTAGGTAGTAGGTACCTACCGATTTAATACGGATGATATGGATATGAGATAAAATTGCGTGTTTATTTCAGGGAAAGAAATACGTAATTTCTATCTGTTATGGTAACCGAAACTATCGGATATTCCATACTAATATTATACCTAAATGCCAAAGTGTGTCTGTCTGTCTGCTACGCTTTCACGGCCAACAGTTCAACCTATTTTGATGAAATTTGGTACAGGGATAGGGTGTATCCCGGGGAAGGACATAGGCTACTTTTTATGAAAATCAAGGAGTTCCCGCGGAAATCAAAAAACTAAATCCACGAAGTCGCGGGCATCATCTAGTCCGAAATAAAAATCTATCCGTACCTGTGATCCGTACCGAATCCGATACAAACATTTTGAATAATTTCGGATACGGAGGGCGGAGTCTAAATGAGACATGTTTTCCATACTTATGACAGGTTTTTGTTTTTGCCCAGCCGAGCTGATGCACTAGCCGTGCGCTAAAATATCTAATATCCGTAACCAAAACTATCCGAAACTAAAGGTTAATCCGAATAATTGCATATCCGTAAGTGTAACTGAGTCTGAAACCGGTATTATATTATTTCAATAAGTATCCGTGTCCGTATCCATCCTGACCTGAAATTTCATATCTATAACCTCACTGTTTTCTTTATAGAGCTGCAAGTAACTTCGCCAAAGATTCACCTAGAACTTATTATGAATGCAAAAGTGTGTGTCTGTGTGCTACGTTTTCGTGGCTTATCTTTACAACTGTTTTTCATGAAAATTTAAACAAATATAGGTTCCTATCCGGGGAAGGACAAAGGTTACTTTTAATTCCGGAAAATTGAAGAGTTCCCGCGGAGCTTTAATCCACGCAGACGAAGTCGCGAGCATCGTCTTGTAGATAATCAAATCCATACTTCCATATCCATACTAATATTATAAATGCGAAAGTGTGACTGTCTGTCTGTCTGCTACGCTTTCCCGGCCCATCTTTTCAACAGATTTTGCTGAAATTTGGTATAAAGGTTGGTTATATGCCGGGAAAGGACATAGGCTACTTTTTACCCCGGAAAATTAAAGTGTTCGTGCGGGATTTAAAAAAACCTTAATCCACGCGGACGAAGTTGCGGGCATCATCTAGTCTAGTAAATATTATAAATGCGAAAGTTTGGATGCATGTATGGACGTATGGATGTTTGTTACTCAATCACGCTCCAACGGCTGAACGGATCTGGATGAAATTTGGCACAGAGATAGATTATAGTCTGGAATAGCACATACTTAGGCTACTTTTTATCCCGGAAAATTAAAGTTCCCGCGGGAACCGAAAAACCTCAATCCACGCGGACGAAGTCGCGGGCATCAGCTAGTAATAAATATAAACATTTGTAGTGAGGCAAAGTAGGTAGTAGGTACCTATTGTGATGCGGACCGCTTGAGGGCCCCGGATTTAGTCGGTTACTTTTTATGAAGGGCACAATGCTTCATTGTGTAATAAAAACGGTTTTATTATCGTCAGTGAGGTTATAAGCTGTTATAACAAGCCTCATAAAAATGTTATTTGGTTAACCGTTAAAGCATTTCATTCTATAGCGGCAGATATAATCGGTAGTTTTTTTATCATAACTAAGTTAGTAAGTAGTACGAATTAAAACATTAGCTTCATTATGTTTATTTTATTTTTATTTTATGTTATGAGTAGTTTAGTAAGTTTATACGATTATTTGCGTCTTATGGTTTATGTATAGGTATATACCTTATTAGATGTATAGATAAATACTTTATTGCACACAATATGAAAAAATACAAAGAGTACAGATATCTAAAATCTACGTATGCAAAGGCGGCCTTATCGCTTAAGTCTGTAATAATAATAAGTCTTTATTATTATTGACCTACTAAGTGGTCGTGAGTCGTGACCTTTAAACACTAAGTCAGATAATATTATTAAGTAGAATAGAGGATACCCACGAATTAGCCCGTCTGGATTTTTGGAGCTCTTTGATTTTCCGAAATAAAAAAATCTCTGAGATTCGGCGATCTCTGTACCCGTCAAGATCGATTTAACGGATGGCCGTAAAAGGTAACGGACCGACAGACAGACTTTCGCATACAATACCTTTTATGACATGATTATATATTTTTTTATGCACTGCAAGTTAGCCCTTGACTGGGATATTACCTGATGGTAAATGAAGATGCAGTCTAAGATGGTAGCGGGCTAACCTTTTAGGGGGCTGTTAATATGGAGCTCTTCAAAGGGCGGATAAACAAATATCCTTTACATCTCTCATATTCGGTAAGTAGGTCCTTATTACCCCCAAATGGAGCTTGTAGGTGACCAATTAGCGCTCTAGGGTAATAATGTAGCTAGAAAAGCCCTAGGGCGGTAAGTAATTAAAAAAAGTATGATGGTTAGATGTACGCGAACTTTTTGAAAGAGTGAAGAGTTTTTTTTAAAATTACTTACCGCCCTAGGGCTTTTCTAGCTACATTATTACCCTAGAGCGCTAATTGGTCACCTTCAAGCTCCATTTGGGGGTAATAAGGACCTACTTACCTCACAATCGAGATGTAAAGCAGAGTAGTTAGCTCGGGTGTAAGCATCAATTGCACCCTCGAACTATAGGCGCCCTCGCTGTGCTCGTGCGCCTTAATATCTCGGGCTGCAATTGATGCCTTACAGCCCTTGGCTACTAATCTACTATAAACAATCCTCCAATATAATAATATATAAGGTTTTTATTTGCCGCGGCCGAAATTGTGGTTAAAGGAGGTTCTTATTCTTATTTTTTTTAGTGACAACCCTAATAATTTAGGGTGCACTGACTTAGCAAGGTTTACATTGAACGAAAACATTACACTTGCGTTATGCGGTTATGCGAAACTTTTTAGTGGGATTAGTTTTTGTTCTGTCGCAGCCGGAATTGTGGTTATAGGAGGTTCATATTATTCTTTATTTTTTTTGTGACAACCCTAATGATTGAGCGTGCACTGGTTTAAAGCAAGGTTTACATTGAACGAAAACATTACACTTGCGATAAGCGAAACTTTTTTGTGGAATTTAGCGTTGATTTCAAATTTAAAAGAAGGTACCTAATATTTTGATTTTCTTAAGCTGGTTGGCTGAATTCTGAGGTCTTTTGCGCTCGATTATTGTGAAGCACGCTATGCAAGTGTGACGTTTTATGCACGTATATTAGGTGTGATAATATGGCTATTGTAGTTTTTTGACTCTTAAATTACACAATAATAAGGTGTTAAATAAAAATGATTCAATGTTCAGTATTATCTTCGTTTTAAAAATTAAAAGCTATATTGCTGCCGCTGCCGTTATTCGTATTTAACGTATTTATTTTGCTTTCATTAACAAATATAAATCACATTATTATACCTACCATACTAAGGCAATTCATCTTATGGAACGTTTAAATACCGATCAAATTAAAATTAGACAACATTATATTGATGATATATCAATCTTATATACCTATTGTAATCTATAAACTGTGGGATAATCGAATGATTGCTATTAATAAATTAACATAATTTATTTTGGAAGATAAATTTAGGCAATTGTAAATTCTTAAAAAGTAAATTTTAAAGTGTTTTTAGGCAATAGTAAATTCCACTTCGATAGTTAAATATTCTGTAATAAAATAATAACGATGGATCTTTGAATAAATACGAACTTTTTCGAGGTAACTCAGTAGGTACTAGCCACTAGGTAGGTACTTGTTTTAGCCAGACATATTGTATAAATGAAAAAAAAAGTTATTACCCAAGTAACATTTGAAATAGTTTGTCTCCAAACATATTGACAGATAAATGCCAATATCCATAATATTATTAACAACTTAACTGTCCAATGAGTCACTTAAGACTCACGGAGAACTTTTGAAATAAGTTCAAGAGTCACATGCGACTCATTTTTTCATACAACTTTGGCACATAATTTTGTTATGAGCGTGGAGTAATATTATAATTAAAATTACGTGAACGTATAGCAAAAAACCTAATCTATAAGAAAAAAAAAATTTCGCAATGTGAATGTTATTAATCTATCAAAAAAAAAACACGAGGGACTTGGGGTAGTTGTAAATTGTATTGTATAGGGACAGTTAAGTTGTTAATATCGTGGCTACTAACATAAATAACCTAATCTCCACTCACTTTGTTGGACTGAAAAAGCAAATATTTTTTAGAATATCTACTGACGTGTTGTAAATATATTTGGTGTAGGTACCATTAAAAAAATGTATGGAACAAAAGTTAGTTTTTTGAAAATTAGTTAAAAAATATTATCAATCGATATCAATATGAATTAAAGATTTTAGTACCCTTATTTATGTCTTGCCTTATATGAAGTTTGAGTTTGAATCGTGAAATCTTTATGTTTTGAAAATGGGGTGATTCATTATATTCTTCAATTCCAGATTCTTCTCAACGACAAATTACTACAGAGCAACGACAAGGACGGTGAAAAGTTCGGACTTGACCACAAGATAGCCAACGGTGAGAATAATCGAGATACGAGTACAGGCAAATCCTGCGCGTGCTGACCGACTGGTGCGAGAAAAGACGTTGATTATAACTTAATTGTGGGTTTGCATAACGATGTAATTGTTTCTATGTTCGCTGTTATGACGAGGCTTGTTAGAATTTAATATAGGCATGGTTTCGAGTCACGCCGCGACAGACCAATCAAACCAAAATTGTTACCTTACTGATGATGATAATAATATGTAATTATTTAAAATGATAATATTAAATACTTATACAACTTGTATATCAGACAATATTAATATATCAGTAATTCAATAAACATTTTTCATTAATTACTTTTTGCGAGACATTTACTATTTACGGCTTTTTAAATTCCACCTTCAGAAAAACCAATTTTAATTTATTGATCTGAAAATATTATACGTCGATATGTAAACCTGTCTTAAGCATACAACGATGAAGATATTGTTTTAGTTTTATTTTATCTGTGTAAATGACTTAAACTCACACCGAACAAATTGTCTACTTACGAAAGATTAACGAACGAACAAACTAGTTTTTAATATAAGATAGTAATATGGCGGTAATAATCGTTAGGTCAGTGTGTTGGTCCAATAGCCAGAGCTAACTTAGGCGTGGTTTATTAAGTGCGTTGGACCAATACACTGGGCATACATCCAAACAAACAAGGGCTATAAGAATATAATCATAGAATAGAAAGGTAACAGAAGGTCGGTTTAATACCATACCCACAATAGGGATAATGACAACTCAATCAAATCAGCAACTCTAAAATCAAAACTAACCCAGGATGTGAATTTTAGGCCTTTTGGAAGACCCTCTATTTAATAATCAGTTTGATATAGGCATCATCCCTATAATAGGTGCACTTACAGATCTGGACGCTTATAAGGGCAAGCACAGCCTGTCAGCTGAATAAGCTGAGCTAATATTATAATAAGTGGTAATGCACCTGTTAAATGCACGTTGTTTTGAGTGAACCTTCTTCAAGCGAACACTACCATGCTCGATGTTTATCGTGATTCGTATCACGATCCATATTGGTGAATCATTTTTATATTTATTTATAATATGAATAACAAAAATAATAAGAAACCCACGAAACAAATAATATGAGCAATACAGATAATGGTAATAAAATAACATAGAAATATGGCCAACACTAGACTTCCGTATCAAGATACTTTAATATTACAGACATTCTGAATATTACCAACATGACATTATTATAAATACTACTACCATACAAGAGAACATAATTAAAAAAATTAAAAAACAGGACTGCCCTGCAATATTGACTTTTAAAAAAAAAATATTCTGTGTCATTTGGGAGGATGTAAGGATCCTAAATATATTTAGGATTTGGATGTGTGGGATATATCCCATACATCCAAATCTGTTCAAGCATTTAGAAGTTATGGTGGAATAAAGAAACTCATTTATGTATACATAAATATGAACCCCGAAAATATTACACTCCTTTTTCACAATATGAAGCGTATAGTGTTCGCCTACCTTTATATTTTGTAGAATAACTTATAATTTACAGATTGTGTAATTCAGTGTAAAAATACGCATAAGTTGCAATAAAGTTGCGTTTTTGCTAAGCGTGTTAATATTATTTATATGATTATTATAAAGTGTAGAGTCTGTTGGTCTGTGTTGCTCCGTTAGATTGCAAAAAGCTTTAACTTTTAGCTCATAAAAAGCGGAATTTATTTTAGTGTAATACTTATGCAATAATAATATTGTCATTCATTTTATCCTTAATCATTATAATTTTTCATTTGATCCGTGCAAGCACGTGAATTTTAATGCTTATAATAAAATTTTATAAATTCTTATTAACGATTGCGTTCACGATAGTACAGCTGTAGTTACTAGCGGTATAAACCGGCGTCGTTATGACGGCATACCTACGTCGCTCAAGTTCAAATGGTTATACATCCACATATACATTTGAATACGATAAGTAACTATTATTTCAACTGTGACTACAGTAGGTATAATGCTATATAGTATAATATGCTATTATATATGACAGATAAAATATTGCTACAGATACTACTTGCCAAATGTGTCCAAGCCAAGACATGTTGTTAGTGTTTAGTGTCAATTTTATTTAATGGATTCTTTACTACTAACTTTTTAGTAAAATGACAAAATAATAATTTATTGATGTTATTATTTTTTAATTGAACAATATTATTTGATTTCTTGTTGCATTTTTGTATGTTTCTAACTTTCATTAACGCTATGCTTTAAGTGGACTGCAAAGCTTATGCAAATCTCATATTAGTGTTTTAGTTATAATATATTTGAGTGTAGTAGATATAAAGATAAAACAAAATGTAAAACGGTTTATCTATGTATAGTCTAGTCTAGTAGGGCAAGTCAAGCCCAAATGTACATCAAGTATGCTACTAGCCTTATATAATTTTATGTTGACAGCTTTTAAAAAAAGAAAAACTTCTAGGGTTGGCAAGATGTTTTAAAAATATTTTATTTGGCATTTTTTTATATCCGACAAAATCAAACGAAAACTGTGTTACATAAGTAATAATATATTACAGATATGTAACAATAATTATTAAATGCAGCCCGCTACACCTTGAACTCCATAATCCTACATAGCCATTTTTAACCTTTAATCTTATCTAAATAAGTATTTTATTAATTTACTACTTACCTTACTTAATAACGTTAATGAGTAGGTTGCCTACTTATTTAAAAAAATATTTTTTCCATAATATTATGATATTCACGTGAAAATATGAATAAATTGATAACGAAGTGCCTCTTTCTATCGAATTTATATTATTATGATTGTATAATCGACTCTCTAATAAAGTGTTCATATGAATTTTACATGAAATAAAAGTGTTCAACTATTCATTTAACTACTATGTTAGGTTAAAATAATAATTGTTTGTTTTTATTATTAATTAATATTATTAAAATATATCACAGTGTATGAATGAGATAACCCTATTGTAAATCAGTAGAAGGCCGGGCGCAAACAAGCTCCGATTTTTGCTTTTGTTTCACTTAATGACCCCTGTCCTCTAATATGTCCCATCCATTGTGAGAAATTATAATCAAATCATTATTATCATTTATCAAGGTGCGAACAATTTTTTTTTACATTTATATTAAGGAAATTAAAGTTTATAATATTATCTATTCTTGTTAATCTCGTTATAATTTAATAACGACCTTTTAATGTAATATCTATAAATTTTGTTCACGCTTCGCATATTAAAAGTACCTGATGTCTACCTACCTCAACCTATTTTAATGAATTGGTTGTTGTGTTAGGGCCTTTGCCACGCCTTTGCACCCGGCCTTGTAAAATATTTTAACGATTTTTTTATAATAATTATCATTCAGTTTTTTGTTATGTTAAAAGTTGCTATTAATTGTAAACTTTATTCTGAAAGTGTTAAGTGCCATTTTCACTTGGAGTCCTAATGATATTTAACATTTTGGACATCGTGTATAATATTACCCGAGTTATCTTATTGTAATTAGTATTACTTATTGTGTGAGAGCGCGTGATGTTATACTTTATAATATATAATAAAATGTTTCAGAATGCTAATGATGTTTGATTTCCGTTTGATTTTATCTTTTGTTGTACCTTCAAGCCGTATGCAGACTACAACCTAGTCCTACCTATACGTTTATGAACCATAAACGTAAGTAGGATTCTTATACGTCCCCTGCAGGATGAAAGTTATCTCCTTGCCACCAATTTGTGCTGAAAATCAGTTAAAGGTTACAAAACAAGATGAGTCATTATATTTTATGTTTTATTAGGGATTTATGGAATAAAACTAAGCATACCGTATACAGTAGATCGTCTTACTGATATTAGGAACGTATTTGGGCTTGTAAGGTTACAATGGGGCTGATTCTGTAGTGCGCAATCTCTAAACTAAACTAAAATGACAGCTTTAAACCTAGTTCTGTCCATTTTCGCAAGGAGTATTGTGAAAGGGTAAGCAATATTTTTAATGCTGTCATTTTGGTTTAGTTTAGACTTGGAGATTGTGCACTACAAGTACAGATCAGCCCCATTATTAGGTATTTTATTCTACATATTCAGATATCCAAATCAGATATCTAAAACATTACAAATAAACTATAAATAAGCAGCGGATTTCATATAAATCAGCGACAGGCATGATTCCACAATATATTTTAACTCATAGACATTTTTTCAACGAATTTTTTCGCTTCATGTTTTAACTATATCTGGAAATATATCTAATTTGACGAGCCCTTTGTTACACCGCCTAAGTTATTTGGAATTGTTGCTGCTGCCACTACACACAGTGTTGCTACGTACGGTTAGTATCGGATTAGTTTTATATTATTGGGTGGCCAGACAACTATCTCATTGCAGCAGAAAGGCATGCAGTTTTTTAACCCATATACCTACCTAATAGGCTTCTATGCGGTATAATGAACCGGAACACAATCGTTTGGCAGGACAGCTTCACTGGTGCTTCAGTGGTAACTAGATATAACCAGCCTCCCAGCCATATCTAAGCCAATTTAGAAAAAAAAATATCCCTGATTGAATCCGCGACCGAACCCGAAACACTATCAACTAAAACTTTCCGTAGGGGTTAATTTTTCCTCAAGAATTTAGTAACCACTGTGCGCCCAGCCATGTAGATATGATGTTGATGCTTATTTCAATTATTCATTTTGAATAAATTATGGTAATACATATCAAGTAAGTACTTACTCGTAGCAGTTTCTGAGCCATGTAATCAACTTTGTGATCCTGTCTTTTTTATATAAGTTAAGTTACTTACAATAAAAGTTTCTTGCTTGTATTTTATAGAATTTTAATTGGAAAAAGCTCTCCAGAATCCTTTTTTATGACCCGACCCTATAAAACATGATACCGACGTTGATTGACATTCTTAGGCTTAAAACACACACGACGCGACGATAATATTGTGTAGAAAGCGGCTCGAAAATGTAATGGGTACAATAAGTACATAACGAAAATGGCTCATGTTTTCCCGACCATCAAAATAGAGTATAGGTTAGTTCGCGCGCGAGTTGTACCTATGCAGAGCTTATGTATGGTGATTGGTAACACATACTGCTCTATATTAACTAAACTTATACATCTACTACTAAACTTATACTAAAATAATTATTATACATCAATGTTCCCCACCGAATTTCGGTTGACAGAAACCGAAAATTGTCATGAAACTAGTGAATTACGCAAGAAGTATTATAGTGTACAAGTATGTATCTACCTATGTAAACACAGGAGGATTCTCCTTTCCCATATTCTCCGTGCTCATAGATGTTATTAAATTCTGTGCTCATAGTCCAATAGGCCGGCAATCCGACACAACCGGAGAAACAACGTATTTATATGCTCTCAAGGTCTAAAGCACAAGGTCCCCGCTGACTTGGCAACTTCGAGCTCCTGTTCAGAACTTCAGGCTAAATTTTTTTAGTACTTAGATACAGCTGTTGATTTTTAGGGTTCCGTAGCCAAATTTGGCAAAAACGGAACCCTTATAGATTCGTCATGTCTGTCTGTCTGTCTGTCTGTCTGTCCGTCCGTATGTCACAGCCACTTTTTTCCGAAACTATAAGAACTATACTGTTGAAACTTAGTAAGTAGATGTATTCTGTGAACCGCATTAAGATTTTTACACAAAAATAGAAAAAAAAACAATACATTTTGGGGGTCCCCATACTTAGAACTGAAACTCAAAAATTTTTTTTTCATCAAACCCATACGTGTGGGTTATCTATGGATAGGTCTTCAAAAATGATATTGAGGTTTCTAATATCATTTTTTTCTAAACTGAATAGTTTGCGCGAGAGACACTTCCAAAGTGGTAAAATGTTGGTCCCCCCCCCCCCCCCCCCGTAACTTCTAAAATAAGAGAATAATAAAACTAAAAAAAATATATGATGTACATTACCATGCAAACTTCCACCGAAAATTGGTTTGAACGAGATCTAGTATGTAGTTTTTTTTTTAATAATTTAAAACTTACTACAGGTTTGTACGGAACCCTCGGTGCGCGAGTCCGACTCGCTCTTGGCCGGTTTTTTTTTTACTAACTTTTTTTTACTACTTGATTGACTAACTTAGCTCATGATGGTTTTTTCCCGGAAATAACAACTTTCGAAACCCAGGGTAATAATAATATATGTTAATACTTGATTAACATTTTCGAAATCGAACCATTTTTTTTTTGGTCCGGACTCCGGATTTCAGAACCCGTTTGAATATTTTTTATCTCGGCAAGTCCCTTTTTTTATATAGGTATAGGTATATATAGAACTAGTATGGCGCGTGGTTGCGCGGCCCGCTACAGCGGACCGCGTAGTGGACCGCGTGGTCCACTGTCTACTTACTCGCTGTCCTACTATCCTGCCCCCCGATTATGTAAGAATGGCCGATCAAATCGTCAAAGTTCGGCGTCAAAGTAAAATAAACCATAACAGCATTAAATTAGAGCTCAATTTCGAAACACGAAATTGAGCTCTAATTCAATGCTGTTATGGTTTATTTTACTTTGACGCCGAACTTTTACGATTTGATTGACAATTCTTACATAATCGGGCAGCTGGTTTACTGTCTACGTGTTCTGATCTGAACAACACACTGCTATGCTAGTGAGCACAGTGGAAGCGCCAGCACGCCAAGCGTCCGACGTAAAAGAAAATTCTCATAAAGGAAAAACATAAAACAAAGACCACCAACCCCCCGCCCCTCCCTTTTTGTTTGAGCAGCCCCTAAGTAGGTACCTATCTTTAATACCCTGACCGTGCTCCTCACCCATCATCCGAACCTTCGATCATCATCTCTCTCCATATTTTTTTCTCCGAACCATTCGTCAAAATGAGATTTCTTCCATAAAAACAAATCTTGAAAAGGAACCGAACCAATATTCGCCATACATTTTCTATGGAAAATAAATTCCGCCATCTTGAATTTTTTCCTGTTCATCAAGTAGACCTTCATGTTCTGATCATCTTTTGCCAAGAAACCACTCTTCCATCTCTTATACTCTCCGAGATAGACACCGTCGAAATTTGTATGGCGGCCATCTTAAATCCGCCATTTTGAATTTTTTTTCAGCTCACTGTCAATTGGAAGAAGTTTCGAGTGACATTTGGTCGAGCACCCCCCACCTCTCTTCAATACCCTTTTCTATGGAAAAATAAATTCCGCCATCTTGAATTTTTTTCCTCTTCATCAAGTAGACCCTCAGGTCCTGTCTATCTTTTGCCAAGAAACCACTCTTCCATCTTTTATACTCTCCGAGATAGACACCGTCGAAATTTGTATGGCGGCCATCTTAAATCCGCCATTTTGAATTTTTTTTCAGCTCACTGTCAATCGGATGAAGTTTCGAGTGACATTTGGTCGAGCACCCCCCACCTATCTTCGATACCCTGGCTGGTGCTCTTCATCCGTCTTCGAAATCCTCAATCATCAGCTCTCTCTGTATTTTTCCTCTTAATGAATTTTTGTCTTCTATACGAAACGATGAGTGAAAAAAAAAATGTTCATACAAAATTTTACAGGAGAGGTGATCAATCAGTGAATCAGCACGAGCAGCTATATATATATTAAAATCATTGGGTAATCTATTCTTAGTTTAGTGCTCATTAATCTTGTTTTTTTTTCTGTCCGGACACGGCTTGTTATACATGTACCTATAAGTCATGACTCATTTTCTCTTCAACAAAGCATGGATATAGCTGTGGTATTATAGTCTCGACTAAAGCTTCCTTATGGCTTCCAACCAGAATTTAGTATAATTTACTACTATTACCTATTCTGTGGTATAATCATTACTTTTTATCTCGGAAAATTAAAGAGTTCCCGCGGGAACCAAAAAAACCTCAATCCACGCGGACCACCAGTATAGTTAGCTTGGTATAGATTCAATAACTGCCAAACGCCTACCAGGGTAGCCCGCTGGCTACCATCATCACTTACCATCCAGGTGAGGCTGCAGTCAAGAACCAACTTGTACCTACTAGAATTAAAAAAGTCTAGCTATTACTCAATTTGTATTTCGTGTAGAACATTATGTGTCTCTTCGTGTGTGTGTATCGTGTGTGTGTGACTTCGTGTGTGTCGTCTTCATTGTGTGCCTCGTCTTGTTTTGACTCTACCACAGCACCGGTTCAGAAATCAGATTCTACTGATAAGAGCCGGCAAGAAACTCAGTTAAAAGTCTAGCTAGGTTTTACTCAATTTGTATTTTATGTAGGATAATAAGTGTATCTTCGTGTGTGTGTGACTTCGTGTGTAAGTAAGTAAGTATACAGAGTAAACTGTAAGTTATTACTCGTATAATATACTATCCTGTATCCGTGTGGGGCGCCGGACGCAAAGTCGATTGCTTCTATTGTCACTATAGGTACCTACGTCAATTGTATAAGTCCAGAAATTCGTCAATTGTATAATAGCCTCGGCCCTCGACTTAACAAGTGATTCTATTAGTGTGAAGATAGGGCGGCCACTAGTATTTCGATAGAATGCAAGAAACAAGTTTAAATACTAATATACCTACTTTACTCAGTAGGTACGTAGTACGTACTACTTAGTAGGACGCCATAATATGTACGAATGTAAGATGCATTATCTGGCATTATCATTTATCACACAACAAACAAGTAACTCCTTGTTTGTGAACTCAGTCTTGAGTGCGCGCTTTCACAATTATTTTGTAATCATCAGAGCAGATTGTCTTAATGGTTTAATTACATATTTTCGTTACTTATATTGATGGTGCATTAAATAAAGTCATCTTGGCTGTGATAGTGCTTCAAGTTCTAATTAATTATAGAAAATGGATTTGTGTGAGGTATGTTTTTTCAAAATTCTTAGTGTAGGTACCTAACTAAAATGTTGGCCCTAGTAATGCTAGTATAACTTCTCAAGTAAGGCATGATGGAGAAGTTAGGCAGTATTTAGTGTAATGTGACATACACTACCGACCGATATTCGAGAGCGCTATGACGGTGGCACTTTATCGAAAAAAGTTAGAAGCTGTACAAAGGCGAATGGCGATAGGCATCAGTGGAGCGTACCGTACTATCTCCAATTCTCCACCGATGCGGTGCTAGTGATCGCAGGACTCATCCCCATTCACAAGATGGTAAAAGAACGCGCCACGCTCTTCACGAGTAAGGAACAAACGGCAATTGAAGTGCGTGCTCACAGAATGGGAAAACGAGTGGTCGGGAGTCGAAAAAGGTACCTGGACGAGAGAACTGATCAAGGACCTGAAGATGTGGCACAAAAGAAAACATGGGGAGACAGACAGGTGGCTGACGCAGGCGCTGAGCGGTCACGGGGTGTTTAACACATATCTCTTCGCAATAGGAAAATCACCAACAGAGAACTGTTATTTCTGCGGAGAGGAAGACACCCCGAGACATGCAATCTTTGACTGCTCTGGCTGTGCCGACCTGTGAACAGAGGCGCAGGGAACGAGCGACGCTGTTAACGCTCAAAACCTCATAACACGGATGCTGTCGAGCGAGGAAGCATGGCAACGCTATGGGCAAATGCTTAGGGCAATGATGATGCGACGAGAGAAGGAAAGAGAAGGAAAAAAGAAGACTGAGTAAGAAATAGAGGGTCAGTACGAAGTAATGCTAAGTGGTTCCGTGCTGACCCGAAGACGCGGGCGGAGGTTGTTTTAGTCCGTGCAAGTCGGAGACGCCCTGCCGACAGGCAGAAGTCCGGAGGGATTTTTTCCTCCCCCCCCCCAATTTGAAATTGTCAAAAAAAATTCACCACAGTTTTTCAGGAAATTCTTACTTTTTATTCATAATATTTTGTGAATATAGACTACGTTTTCCCGGCCCACCTTTTAAACTGATTTTGATGTTTGGTACAGAGGTAGGTTGCATCACGGGGAAGGACATATTATGCTACTTATTATTCCAGAAAGTTATGGAGTTCCCGCGGGAATCAACACGGACGAAGTCGCGGGCATCATTTAGCTAGTCTATATATTTTTTTCCATTAGGTAATATATTAGGAAATATATTTTTCCTGCTTAGGCTTAGCTTTTCATGTCAAACCCAAAATCAAGAATATAAAAAAATGTCATAGATATTATTAACCAATGTTGTAGAATGTAGGCAATATTAATTGATTGATTGATAAGATAAACTAAGCATATAGAGTTTCATGTAAAAACCAAGGAATAATCTGAATGTTTAATTAAGGATGTAAGAAAGACGTTTAAATCTACTTGCCGACAGACAGACAGAAAAAATGTGTTGTTAACAAAAAAACTCGCTTTACGAGTATTATCTATTTGTGATTTTTAACGATCTCAATTAACAATCTACAAAATCTATCTATCTATCTATCTATCTATATCTATCTATCTATCTATCTATATATATATAAAATCGTTACGGGATCAACGCACAGCCTAAACCGCGAGGGTTAGAAACTTGAAATCTTGACAGTAGGTTCCTTTTGTGACGTAGGCGCACACTAAGGAAGGATTTTTCAAAATTCCACCCCTAAGGGGGTGAAATAGGGGGTGAAAGTTTGTATGAAAGTCTGTCATTTCTCAAGTTATATCCATGAAACTTGGTACACGAGCTACAGATTGAAAATAAAGGAACACGTGTTTCACAGTTTTTGAAAATTCTACCCCCGAAGGAGTGAAATAGGGGATGAAAGATTTTATGAAAGTCCTTCATTGCTCAAGATATTCTCAAGTAATATCAACGAAACTTGGTATTTTGGCTTTCGGTAAGAAATAAAGAAGTACGTGTTTCACAGTTTTTCAAAATTCTACCCCCAAAGGGGTAAAATAGGGGTTGAAAAATTGTATGATAGTCCTTAATTTGAAACTTAGCATTTGAGCTTTTAGTTAAATATAAAGAAGTACGTATTTCACTATTTTTAAATATTCGACCCCCAAAGGGGCGAAATAGGGGATGAAAGTTGGTATGAAAGTCCTTCATTTCTCAAGATGTTTTACAAGTTATATCAACGAAACTTGATATTTTGGCTTAAGGTAAAAAATAAAGAAGTACGTGTGTCACAGTTTTTCAAAATTCCACCCCTAAGGGGGTGAAATAGGGGGTGAAAGTTTGTATGAAAGTCTGTCATTTCTCAAGTTATATCCATGAAACTTGGTACACGAGCTACCGATTGAAAATAAAGGAACACGTGTTTCACAGTTTTTGAAAATTCTACCCCCGAAGGAGTGAAATAGGGGATGAAAGATTTTATGAAAGTCCTTCATTTCTCAAGTTATAGCCATGAAACTTGGTATATGAGTTGCGGGTTAAAAATGAAAACATACGTGTTTCACAGTTTTCCAAAATTGTACCCTCAGAGGGGTGAAGAAATAGGGGTTGAAAGTTTGTATGAAAGTCCGTCATTTCTCAAGTTATATCGATGAAACTTGGTATACAAGCTATCTGTTGAAAATGAAGAAATACGTGTTTCACAGTTTTTACAAAGGACTTGTCCAAGATTGGGCCTTGAACATGAACCAAGATGATTTTAATACACGTGAATAGAGATCCTAAAATATGGCTTTTAGAATTATTTACACATTTTTAAAGGACCCCAATTTGGAGAAAAATATATTTTTATTTTGTGGCTTTTTTAGATCTTTGTCTGAATTTTATCAACAGTAAAAAAAAACTTGTTTTTTTTTTGTCACTTATGTCATTGGGTGATTGTCAAATGTCAGTGTCAGTTTTGTTTATCTTAGTTTAGTGGTGATTTAATGTTGTCTAATAATTATTTTACGAATGTCTCAAATACTCAATTATTATTTATTAATCTTATATTGTTGTATGTACTACCTATGTAGTGGAAAATGGGTAGTTTATCGAAATGGAATATTAATAATCACAATTAATGCGCATTACCCAAGGTTTAGTGTTGCCATCCATAGAAAAATATTTTCTACAAACGATATTTTTCATAATTAATTTTTAAAAAAACGGGGTTTTCTAAAATTATTATTTAAATGGCTTTTAATGTTATATTTTTTTCTCTTTCACTTGATGGCAGTTTGGTTCTGGTTCATTGACACTCAGAATAAAAAAACACCCACCATACTGAACTGGGACATGTCCTTTAGGGGTTGAAAGTTTGTATGAAAGTCCTTCATTTCTCAAGATGTTTTACATGATATATCAACGAAACTTGATATTTTGGCTTACGGTATAAAATAAAGAAGTACTTATGTCACAGTGTTTCAAAATTCCACCCCTAAGGGGGTGAAATAGGGGTTGAAAGTTTGTATGAAAGTCCTTCATTTCTCAAGTTATATCCATGAAAAACTTGGTACATGAGCAACCGGTTGAAAATGAAAAATACGTGTTTAACAGTATTTGAAAATTCGACCCCCAAACGGGTGAAATAGGGGATGAAAGTTGGTATGAAAGTCCTTCATTTCTCAAGATCTTTTACAATTTATATCAACAAAACTTGGTATTTTGGCTAACGGTAAAAAATAAAGAAGTACGTGTGTCACATTTTTTCAGAATTCTACCCCTAAAGGGGTAAAATAGGGGGTGAAAAGTTGTATCAAAGTCCGTAATTTCTTGAGTTATATCGATGAAACTTAGAATACAAGCTACCGGGTAAAAATAAAGAAATAAGTGTTTCACAGTTTTTGTAAATTTTACCCTCGAAGGGGTGAAATAGGGGCTGAAAGTTAGTATGAAAGTCCTTCATTTCTCAAGTTATAGCCATGAAACTTAGTATACGAGCTGCGGATTGAAAATGAAGACATACGTGTTTCACAGTTTTTCAAAATTCCACCCCCAAAGGGGTGAAATAGGGGGCGAAAAGTTGTATCAAAGTCCGTCATTTCTCAAGTTACATCGATGAAACTTGGTATACAAGCTACTGGTCAAAAATGAAGAAATACATGTTTCACAGTTTTTGTAAATTTTTTCCTCGAAGGTGTGAAATAGAGTTGAAAGTTTTTATGAAAGTCCTTCATTTCTCAAGTTATAGCCATGAAACTTGGTATATGAGCTGCGGATTGAAAATGAAGAAATGCGGGTTTCACCGTTATTGTAAATCATACCCCCAAGGGGTGAAATAGGGGTTGAGAATTTGTATGAAAGTCCTTCATTTCTCAAGTTATAGCGATGAAATTTGGTATATGAGCTGCAAGTTAAAAATGAAGACATGTACGTGTTTCACTGTTTTTCAAAATTCTACCTCCAAAGGGGTGAAATAGGGGTTGAAAGTTTGTATGAAAGTCCTTCATTGCTCAAGTAATAGCCATGAAACTTTGTAATATGTGTTTCACAGTTTTTCAAAATTCCACCCCCAAAGGGGTGAAGTAGGGGTTGAAAGTTTGTATGAAAGTCCTTCATTGCTCAAGTAATAGCCACGAAACTTGGTATATGCGCTGCGGGTTAAAAATGCAGACAAACGTATTTCACAGTTTTTCAAAATTCTACCCCCGAAGGGGTGAAATAAGGGTTGAAAGTTTGTATGAAAGTCCTTCATTTCTTAAGTAATAGCCATGAAACTTGGTATATGAGCTGCGGGTGTAAAATGGAGACATACGTGTTTCACAGTTTTTGAAAATTCAACCCCCAAAAGGCTCAAATAGGGGATGTTATATCAACGAAACTTGGTATTTTGGCTTTCTATAAAAATTTCACAATTGTTCAGATCTCCACCCCCAAAGTGTATGATAGTCCTTAATTTGAAATTTAGCCTTTGGGCTTTCAGTTAAATATAACGAAGTACGTTTTTCACCATTTTTGAAAATTCGACCCCCAAAGCGGTAAAATAGGGGCTGAAAGTTTGTATGAAAGTCCTTCATTTCTCAAGTTATTTTACATGTTTTATCAACGAAACTTGGTATTTATGCTTTGAGTAAAAAATTAAGAAGTGTGTGTGTCACATTTTTTCAGAATTCTACCCCTAAGGGGGTAAAATAGGGGGTGAAAAGTTGTATCAAAGTCCGTCATTTCTTAAGTTATATCGATGAAACTTAGTATACAAGCTACCGGTTAAAAATAAAGAAATAAGTGTTTCACAGTTTTTGTAAATTATACCCTCGAAGGGGTGAAATAGGGGTTGAAAGTTTGTATGAAAGTCCTTCATTGCTCAAGTTATAGCGATGAAATTTGGTATATGAGCTGCAAGTTAAAAATGAAGACATGTACGTGTTTCACAATTTTTCAAATTCCACCTCCAAAGGGGTGAAATAGGGATTGAAAGTTTGTATGAAAGTCCGTCATTTCTCAAGTTATATCGACGAAACTTGGTATACAAGCTGCGGGATGAAAATGAAGACATATGTGTTTCACAGTTTTTCAAAATTCCACCCCCAAAGGGGTGAAGTAGGGGTTGAAAGTTACAAACTTTCAACCCCTACTTCACCCCTTTGGGGGTGGAATTTTGAAAAACTGTGAAACACATATGTCTCAGAGGGGTGAAGAAATAGGGGTTGAAAGTTTGTATGAAAGTCCGTCATTTCTCAAGTTATATCGATGAAACTTGGTATACAAGCTATCTGTTGAAAATGAAGAAATACGTGTTTCACAGTTTTTACAAATTTAGGGGTTGAAAGTTTGTATGAAAGTCCTTCATTTCTCAAGATGTTTTACATGATATATCAACGAAACTTGATATTTTGGCTTACGGTATAAAATAAAGAAGTACTTATGTCACAGTGTTTCAAAATTCCACCCCTAAGGGGGTGAAATAGGGGTTGAAAGTTTGTATGAAAGTCCTTCATTTCTCAAGTTATATCCATGAAAAACTTGGTACATGAGCAACCGGTTGAAAATGAAAAATACGTGTTTAACAGTATTTGAAAATTCGACCCCCAAACGGGTGAAATAGGGGATGAAAGTTGGTATGAAAGTCCTTCATTTCTCAAGATCTTTTACAATTTATATCAACAAAACTTGGTATTTTGGCTAACGGTAAAAAATAAAGAAGTACGTGTGTCACATTTTTTCAGAATTCTACCCCTAAAGGGGTAAAATAGGGGGTGAAAAGTTGTATCAAAGTCCGTAATTTCTTGAGTTATATCGATGAAACTTAGAATACAAGCTACCGGGTAAAAATAAAGAAATAAGTGTTTCACAGTTTTTGTAAATTTTACCCTCGAAGGGGTGAAATAGGGGCTGAAAGTTTGTATGAAAGTCCTTCATTTCTCAAGTTATAGCCATGAAACTTAGTATACGAGCTGCGGATTGAAAATGAAGACATACGTGTTTCACAGTTTTTCAAAATTCCACCCCCAAAGGGGTGAAATAGGGGGCGAAAAGTTGTATCAAAGTCCGTCATTTCTCAAGTTACATCGATGAAACTTGGTATACAAGCTACTGGTCAAAAATGAAGAAATACATGTTTCACAGTTTTTGTAAATTTTTTCCTCGAAGGTGTGAAATAGAGTTGAAAGTTTTTATGAAAGTCCTTCATTTCTCAAGTTATAGCCATGAAACTTGGTATATGAGCTGCGGATTGAAAATGAAGAAATGCGGGTTTCACCGTTATTGTAAATCATACCCCCAAGGGGTGAAATAGGGGTTGAGAATTTGTATGAAAGTCCTTCATTTCTCAAGTTATAGCGATGAAATTTGGTATATGAGCTGCAAGTTAAAAATGAAGACATGTACGTGTTTCACTGTTTTTCAAAATTCTACCTCCAAAGGGGTGAAATAGGGGTTGAAAGTTTGTATGAAAGTCCTTCATTGCTCAAGTAATAGCCATGAAACTTTGTAATATGTGTTTCACAGTTTTTCAAAATTCCACCCCCAAAGGGGTGAAGTAGGGGTTGAAAGTTTGTATGAAAGTCCTTCATTGCTCAAGTAATAGCCACGAAACTTGGTATATGCGCTGCGGGTTAAAAATGCAGACAAACGTATTTCACAGTTTTTCAAAATTCTACCCCCGAAGGGGTGAAATAAGGGTTGAAAGTTTGTATGAAAGTCCTTCATTTCTTAAGTAATAGCCATGAAACTTGGTATATGAGCTGCGGGTGTAAAATGGAGACATACGTGTTTCACAGTTTTTGAAAATTCAACCCCCAAAAGGCTCAAATAGGGGATGTTATATCAACGAAACTTGGTATTTTGGCTTTCTATAAAAATTTCACAATTGTTCAGATCTCCACCCCCAAAGTGTATGATAGTCCTTAATTTGAAATTTAGCCTTTGGGCTTTCAGTTAAATATAACGAAGTACGTTTTTCACCATTTTTGAAAATTCGACCCCCAAAGCGGTAAAATAGGGGCTGAAAGTTTGTATGAAAGTCCTTCATTTCTCAAGTTATTTTACATGTTTTATCAACGAAACTTGGTATTTATGCTTTGAGTAAAAAATTAAGAAGTGTGTGTGTCACATTTTTTCAGAATTCTACCCCTAAGGGGGTAAAATAGGGGGTGAAAAGTTGTATCAAAGTCCGTCATTTCTTAAGTTATATCGATGAAACTTAGTATACAAGCTACCGGTTAAAAATAAAGAAATAAGTGTTTCACAGTTTTTGTAAATTATACCCTCGAAGGGGTGAAATAGGGGTTGAAAGTTTGTATGAAAGTCCTTCATTGCTCAAGTTATAGCGATGAAATTTGGTATATGAGCTGCAAGTTAAAAATGAAGACATGTACGTGTTTCACAATTTTTCAAATTCCACCTCCAAAGGGGTGAAATAGGGATTGAAAGTTTGTATGAAAGTCCGTCATTTCTCAAGTTATATCGACGAAACTTGGTATACAAGCTGCGGGATGAAAATGAAGACATATGTGTTTCACAGTTTTTCAAAATTCCACCCCCAAAGGGGTGAAGTAGGGGTTGAAAGTTTGTATGAAAGTCCTTCATTGCTCAAGTAATAGCCATGAAACTTGGTATATGCGCTGCGGGTTAAAAATGAAGACATACGTATTTCACAGTTTTTCAAAATTCTACCCCCAAAGGGGTGAAATAAGGGTTGAAAGTTTGTATGAAAGTCCTTCATTTGAAACTTAGCATTTAAGCTTTCAGTGAAGAAGTATATTTTTTACCATTTTTGAAAATTCGACTGCCAAAGGGGTGGAATAGGGGATGATAGTTTGTATGAAAGTCCTTCATTTCTCAAGTTAATTTACAAGTTTTATCAACGAAACTTGGTATTTTATGCTTTTAGTAAAAAATAAAGAAGTGTGTGTGTCACAGTTTTTCAAAATTCCACCCCCAAAGCGGTAAAATAGGGTTTGAAAGTTTGTATGGAAGTCCTTCATTTCTCAAGTTATATCAACCTATTCTGTGGTTATATCCATGAAAAACTTGGTACATGAGCTACCGGTTGAAAAACCTCAACTGAATGTTTGTTTCTCAATCACGCCAGAACGGCTAAACGGATCTGGATGACCTCTGGCACAGAGGTAGATTATAGTCTGGAATAATAGAGAGGCTACTTATTATCCCGAAAAATTAAAGAGTTCCCGCGACAACCAAAAAACCTCAAATGAATGTTTGATACTCAATCACGCCAGAACGGCTGAACGTAGTCTAGATTAACACATAGGCTTTTTTATTCAGGAAAAAACAGTTCCCGCTGGAACCATAAACCCTTAATCCACGCGGACGAAGTCGCGGGCATCAGCTAGTCATAAATTAAAATTACAAATTGCAAGTCGTTGTAGGCATCTAACTACTATGGCACCTATACCTTCATAGTACCTATATTAAACTAGCTTTTGCCCGCGGCTTCGCTCACGTTAGGTTCTATTTTCATATTTCAAAGCCCTATTTTATCCCGTTAAGAGAGTAACCCTTGAATGAATTTTCAAAAATCCTTTCTTAACGGATGCCTCATGCTGTCGTGATAGCTAACTATATGCCAAATTTCAACCCAATTCGTCCAGTGGTTTGAGCTGTGCGTTCGATCAGTCAGTCAGTCACCTTTTCTTTTATATTTAGCTGAAACGCACCGGTTTCGCACGGTTATCCTAGTTACCTTATGTACTAAAAGCCTTTACTAAGACTGTGTAATTAAATACTTTTTAAGATACTCTAGTTCTTAAATAGACTGTAATTCATAAGGTAAGCCCACAGATCAGAGACTGTGGGTAAGCCTATTCGAGAGAAGCCGGGGCGTGGCAGGTCAGCGTATAGGTTTAATTTATTATTTTTTAAATATATTCAGATTAAAATTCATTCACTACTATTGGATTAGAACTAATCTTTAATACAACTAGCTGATGCCCGCGACTTCGTCCGCGTGGATTAAGGGTTTATGGTTCCAGCGGGAACTGTTTTTTTCCTGAATAAAAAAGCCTATGTGTTAATCTAGACTACGTTCAGCCGTTCTGGCGTGATTGAGTATCAAACATTCATTTGAGGTTTTTTGGTTGTCGCGGGAACTCTTTAATTTTTCGGGATAATAAGTAGCCTCTCTATTATTCCAGACTATAATCTACCTCTGTGCCAGAGGTCATCCAGATCCGTTTAGCCGTTCTGGCGTGATTGAGAAACAAACATTCAGTTGAGGTTTTTCAACCGGTAGCTCATGTACCAAGTTTTTCATGGATATAACCACAGAATAGGTTGATATAACTTGAGAAATGAAGGACTTCCATACAAACTTTCAAACCCTATTTTACCGCTTTGGGGGTGGAATTTTGAAAAACTGTGACACACACACTTCTTTATTTTTTACTAAAAGCATAAAATACCAAGTTTCGTTGATAAAACTTGTAAATTAACTTGAGAAATGAAGGACCTTCATACAAACTATCATCCCCTATTCCACCCCTTTGGCAGTCGAATTTTCAAAAATGGTAAAAAATATACTTCTTCACTGAAAGCTTAAATGCTAAGTTTCAAATGAAGGACTTTCATACAAACTTTCAACCCTTATTTCACCCCTTTGGGGGTAGAATTTTGAAAAACTGTGAAATACGTATGTCTTCATTTTTAACCCGCAGCGCATATACCAAGTTTCATGGCTATTACTTGAGCAATGAAGGACTTTCATACAAACTTTCAACCCCTACTTCACCCCTTTGGGGGTGGAATTTTGAAAAACTGTGAAACACATATGTCTTCATTTTCATCCCGCAGCTTGTATACCAAGTTTCGTCGATATAACTTGAGAAATGACGGACTTTCATACAAACTTTCAATCCCTATTTCACCCCTTTGGAGGTGGAATTTGAAAAATTGTGAAACACGTACATGTCTTCATTTTTAACTTGCAGCTCATATACCAAATTTCATCGCTATAACTTGAGCAATGAAGGACTTTCATACAAACTTTCAACCCCTATTTCACCCCTTCGAGGGTATAATTTACAAAAACTGTGAAACACTTATTTCTTTATTTTTAACCGGTAGCTTGTATACTAAGTTTCATCGATATAACTTAAGAAATGACGGACTTTGATACAACTTTTCACCCCCTATTTTACCCCCTTAGGGGTAGAATTCTGAAAAAATGTGACACACACACTTCTTAATTTTTTACTCAAAGCATAAATACCAAGTTTCGTTGATAAAACATGTAAAATAACTTGAGAAATGAAGGACTTTCATACAAACTTTCAGCCCCTATTTTACCGCTTTGGGGGTCGAATTTTCAAAAATGGTGAAAAACGTACTTCGTTATATTTAACTGAAAGCCCAAAGGCTAAATTTCAAATTAAGGACTATCATACACTTTGGGGGTGGAGATCTGAACAATTGTGAAATTTTTATAGAAAGCCAAAATACCAAGTTTCGTTGATATAACATCCCCTATTTGAGCCTTTTGGGGGTTGAATTTTCAAAAACTGTGAAACACGTATGTCTCCATTTTACACCCGCAGCTCATATACCAAGTTTCATGGCTATTACTTAAGAAATGAAGGACTTTCATACAAACTTTCAACCCTTATTTCACCCCTTCGGGGGTAGAATTTTGAAAAACTGTGAAATACGTTTGTCTGCATTTTTAACCCGCAGCGCATATACCAAGTTTCGTGGCTATTACTTGAGCAATGAAGGACTTTCATACAAACTTTCAACCCCTACTTCACCCCTTTGGGGGTGGAATTTTGAAAAACTGTGAAACACATATTACAAAGTTTCATGGCTATTACTTGAGCAATGAAGGACTTTCATACAAACTTTCAACCCCTATTTCACCCCTTTGGAGGTAGAATTTTGAAAAACAGTGAAACACGTACATGTCTTCATTTTTAACTTGCAGCTCATATACCAAATTTCATCGCTATAACTTGAGAAATGAAGGACTTTCATACAAATTCTCAACCCCTATTTCACCCCTTGGGGGTATGATTTACAATAACGGTGAAACCCGCATTTCTTCATTTTCAATCCGCAGCTCATATACCAAGTTTCATGGCTATAACTTGAGAAATGAAGGACTTTCATAAAAACTTTCAACTCTATTTCACACCTTCGAGGAAAAAATTTACAAAAACTGTGAAACATGTATTTCTTCATTTTTGACCAGTAGCTTGTATACCAAGTTTCATCGATGTAACTTGAGAAATGACGGACTTTGATACAACTTTTCGCCCCCTATTTCACCCCTTTGGGGGTGGAATTTTGAAAAACTGTGAAACACGTATGTCTTCATTTTCAATCCGCAGCTCGTATACTAAGTTTCATGGCTATAACTTGAGAAATGAAGGACTTTCATACAAACTTTCAGCCCCTATTTCACCCCTTCGAGGGTAAAATTTACAAAAACTGTGAAACACTTATTTCTTTATTTTTACCCGGTAGCTTGTATTCTAAGTTTCATCGATATAACTCAAGAAATTACGGACTTTGATACAACTTTTCACCCCCTATTTTACCCCTTTAGGGGTAGAATTCTGAAAAAATGTGACACACGTACTTCTTTATTTTTTACCGTTAGCCAAAATACCAAGTTTTGTTGATATAAATTGTAAAAGATCTTGAGAAATGAAGGACTTTCATACCAACTTTCATCCCCTATTTCACCCGTTTGGGGGTCGAATTTTCAAATACTGTTAAACACGTATTTTTCATTTTCAACCGGTTGCTCATGTACCAAGTTTTTCATGGATATAACTTGAGAAATGAAGGACTTTCATACAAACTTTCAACCCCTATTTCACCCCCTTAGGGGTGGAATTTTGAAACACTGTGACATAAGTACTTCTTTATTTTATACCGTAAGCCAAAATATCAAGTTTCGTTGATATATCATGTAAAACATCTTGAGAAATGAAGGACTTTCATACAAACTTTCAACCCCTAAATTTGTAAAAACTGTGAAACACGTATTTCTTCATTTTCAACAGATAGCTTGTATACCAAGTTTCATCGATATAACTTGAGAAATGACGGACTTTCATACAAACTTTCAACCCCTATTTCTTCACCCCTCTGAGACATATGTGTTTCACAGTTTTTCAAAATTCCACCCCCAAAGGGGTGAAGTAGGGGTTGAAAGTTTGTAACTTTCAACCCCTACTTCACCCCTTTGGGGGTGGAATTTTGAAAAACTGTGAAACACATATGTCTTCATTTTCATCCCGCAGCTTGTATACCAAGTTTCGTCGATATAACTTGAGAAATGACGGACTTTCATACAAACTTTCAATCCCTATTTCACCCCTTTGGAGGTGAATTTGAAAAATTGTGAAACACGTACATGTCTTCATTTTTAACTTGCAGCTCATATACCAAATTTCATCGCTATAACTTGAGCAATGAAGGACTTTCATACAAACTTTCAACCCCTATTTCACCCCTTCGAGGGTATAATTTACAAAAACTGTGAAACACTTATTTCTTTATTTTTAACCGGTAGCTTGTATACTAAGTTTCATCGATATAACTTAAGAAATGACGGACTTTGATACAACTTTTCACCCCCTATTTTACCCCCTTAGGGGTAGAATTCTGAAAAAATGTGACACACACACTTCTTAATTTTTTACTCAAAGCATAAATACCAAGTTTCGTTGATAAAACATGTAAAATAACTTGAGAAATGAAGGACTTTCATACAAACTTTCAGCCCCTATTTTACCGCTTTGGGGGTCGAATTTTCAAAAATGGTGAAAAACGTACTTCGTTATATTTAACTGAAAGCCCAAAGGCTAAATTTCAAATTAAGGACTATCATACACTTTGGGGGTGGAGATCTGAACAATTGTGAAATTTTTATAGAAAGCCAAAATACCAAGTTTCGTTGATATAACATCCCCTATTTGAGCCTTTTGGGGGTTGAATTTTCAAAAACTGTGAAACACGTATGTCTCCATTTTACACCCGCAGCTCATATACCAAGTTTCATGGCTATTACTTAAGAAATGAAGGACTTTCATACAAACTTTCAACCCTTATTTCACCCCTTCGGGGGTAGAATTTTGAAAAACTGTGAAATACGTTTGTCTGCATTTTTAACCCGCAGCGCATATACCAAGTTTCGTGGCTATTACTTGAGCAATGAAGGACTTTCATACAAACTTTCAACCCCTACTTCACCCCTTTGGGGGTGGAATTTTGAAAAACTGTGAAACACATATTACAAAGTTTCATGGCTATTACTTGAGCAATGAAGGACTTTCATACAAACTTTCAACCCCTATTTCACCCCTTTGGAGGTAGAATTTTGAAAAACAGTGAAACACGTACATGTCTTCATTTTTAACTTGCAGCTCATATACCAAATTTCATCGCTATAACTTGAGAAATGAAGGACTTTCATACAAATTCTCAACCCCTATTTCACCCCTTGGGGGTATGATTTACAATAACGGTGAAACCCGCATTTCTTCATTTTCAATCCGCAGCTCATATACCAAGTTTCATGGCTATAACTTGAGAAATGAAGGACTTTCATAAAAACTTTCAACTCTATTTCACACCTTCGAGGAAAAAATTTACAAAAACTGTGAAACATGTATTTCTTCATTTTTGACCAGTAGCTTGTATACCAAGTTTCATCGATGTAACTTGAGAAATGACGGACTTTGATACAACTTTTCGCCCCCTATTTCACCCCTTTGGGGGTGGAATTTTGAAAAACTGTGAAACACGTATGTCTTCATTTTCAATCCGCAGCTCGTATACTAAGTTTCATGGCTATAACTTGAGAAATGAAGGACTTTCATACTAACTTTCAGCCCCTATTTCACCCCTTCGAGGGTAAAATTTACAAAAACTGTGAAACACTTATTTCTTTATTTTTACCCGGTAGCTTGTATTCTAAGTTTCATCGATATAACTCAAGAAATTACGGACTTTGATACAACTTTTCACCCCCTATTTTACCCCTTTAGGGGTAGAATTCTGAAAAAATGTGACACACGTACTTCTTTATTTTTTACCGTTAGCCAAAATACCAAGTTTTGTTGATATAAATTGTAAAAGATCTTGAGAAATGAAGGACTTTCATACCAACTTTCATCCCCTATTTCACCCGTTTGGGGGTCGAATTTTCAAATACTGTTAAACACGTATTTTTCATTTTCAACCGGTTGCTCATGTACCAAGTTTTTCATGGATATAACTTGAGAAATGAAGGACTTTCATACAAACTTTCAACCCCTATTTCACCCCCTTAGGGGTGGAATTTTGAAACACTGTGACATAAGTACTTCTTTATTTTATACCGTAAGCCAAAATATCAAGTTTCGTTGATATATCATGTAAAACATCTTGAGAAATGAAGGACTTTCATACAAACTTTCAACCCCTAAAGGACATGTCCCAGTTCAGTATGGTGGGTGGTTTTTTATTCTGAGTGTCAATGAACCAGAACCAAACTGCCATCAAGTGAAAGAGAAAAAAATATAACATTAAAAGCCATTTAAATAATAATTTTAGAAAACCCCGTTTTTTTAAAAATTAATTATGAAAAATATCGTTTGTAGAAAATATTTTTCTATGGATGGCAACACTAAACCTTGGGTAATGCGCATTAATTGTGATTATTAATATTCCATTTCGATAAACTACCCATTTTCCACTACATAGGTAGTACATACAACAATATAAGATTAATAAATAATAATTGAGTATTTGAGACATTCGTAAAATAATTATTAGACAACATTAAATCACCACTAAACTAAGATAAACAAAACTGACACTGACATTTGACAATCACCCAATGACATAAGTGACAAAAAAAAAAACAAGTTTTTTTTTACTGTTGATAAAATTCAGACAAAGATCTAAAAAAGCCACAAAATAAAAATATATTTTTCTCCAAATTGGGGTCCTTTAAAAATGTGTAAATAATTCTAAAAGCCATATTTTAGGATCTCTATTCACGTGTATTAAAATCATCTTGGTTCATGTTCAAGGCCCAATCTTGGACAAGTCCTTTGTAAAAACTGTGAAACACGTATTTCTTCATTTTCAACAGATAGCTTGTATACCAAGTTTCATCGATATAACTTGAGAAATGACGGACTTTCATACAAACTTTCAACCCCTATTTCTTCACCCCTCTGAGGGTACAATTTTGGAAAACTGTGAAACACGTATGTTTTCATTTTTAACCCGCAACTCATATACCAAGTTTCATGGCTATAACTTGAGAAATGAAGGACTTTCATAAAATCTTTCATCCCCTATTTCACTCCTTCGGGGGTAGAATTTTCAAAAACTGTGAAACACGTGTTCCTTTATTTTCAATCGGTAGCTCGTGTACCAAGTTTCATGGATATAACTTGAGAAATGACAGACTTTCATACAAACTTTCACCCCCTATTTCACCCCCTTAGGGGTGGAATTTTGAAAAACTGTGACACACGTACTTCTTTATTTTTTACCTTAAGCCAAAATATCAAGTTTCGTTGATATAACTTGTAAAACATCTTGAGAAATGAAGGACTTTCATACCAACTTTCATCCCCTATTTCGCCCCTTTGGGGGTCGAATATTTAAAAATAGTGAAATACGTACTTCTTTATATTTAACTAAAAGCTCAAATGCTAAGTTTCAAATTAAGGACTATCATACAATTTTTCAACCCCTATTTTACCCCTTTGGGGGTAGAATTTTGAAAAACTGTGAAACACGTACTTCTTTATTTCTTACCGAAAGCCAAAATACCAAGTTTCGTTGATATTACTTGAGAATATCTTGAGCAATGAAGGACTTTCATAAAATCTTTCATCCCCTATTTCACTCCTTCGGGGGTAGAATTTTCAAAAACTGTGAAACACGTGTTCCTTTATTTTCAATCTGTAGCTCGTGTACCAAGTTTCATGGATATAACTTGAGAAATGACAGACTTTCATACAAACTTTCACCCCCTATTTCACCCCCTTAGGGGTGGAATTTTGAAAAATCCTTCCTTAGTGTGCGCCTACGTCACAAAAGGAACCTACTGTCAAGATTTCAAGTTTCTAACCCTCGCGGTTTAGGCTGTGCGTTGATCCCGTAACGATTTTATATATATATAGATAGATAGATGTCGAGACTCAAAGGTGAATGACAGAACGTCTGTGCGTCATTCGTTTTAAGGCCACACTTGACTATAATATGGCTACTTATTTGCATACACAGGTGCACTCTCTATTCCTTCATTCTCATAGTCCGATGGTACGGAAAATCTGACACAACCGGGAAGAGATCAGGCGCATGACCGACGGCTTTACGTGCTCTTCGTAGACTAGTACCTACTTCATACCTCCTAGAACAAATGAGGATTTCTTGTCAGAAAAACCCACTTGGAAAACGCTTCCTGGACCTCGTCATCCGCAGTCGAACATGCTAACTTATAGGCCATAGGCAGGCGTAGGTACCTACGTAAAGGATGTCCACCGATTCTTACTTATTTTATACCTAACTGTGTAGTGTTTATACTTATACTTACTAATACAAATTATACAAATATTTTAGCGTCGGTATTGCACCTAATTACATTATTGAGGTTTGCATTGCAATGACTTGAGCATTTACAATTTCTTAAATAGGTAAGAGCAGTTTGGGCATTTTTTGTTATAATAAAATTTTGTACGATCTGTGATTTCAACAAACAGGCAGATAGGTTTTTACTTTTTATTTCATTTACTCAAGAGTCTAGACCCTATTCAGAATCTTACTTAGACTCAGGCACGTAAAACTTAAAACTTAAAGCGTAAACTACGTTAAATTTCTTCACGAATTTTTATCTTTATTTCTAGTGCAACGCAACAACGCCTACTCCTAAAAGCTTATTTTAGATGTTTTTTTTTATTTCAGTCACTTAAAGCGCTGAAAAAGAATCACGTATTAATAAAAGTAGAGCATCTAAAAGTCTGGACAAAAGAGGAGAAATCTTGGTGGAGACGAAAGCCTGCAAAACCTGAAGTGATCATTTTGAATAATGGTTTGTATACTAACTAACTATATATCATGTTCATGATAAGGTATTTTTTTATTCCCGTGGGAACTCCTTAATTTTCTTAAAAAAAACCTATACCTAGCCTTTCCTTCCCCGGGATACCAACTACCTCTATACCAAATTTCATCAGAATCGATTGAAAAGATGGAAGAATGGATTAGATTTTAATATTTGGTCTAACTAACCAAGTTTTACATAACATATTTAAAAGGTAAAGTGACGTAGGGTACCATATTATATCCTGGAATAATGGTTTGAAAAATATAAATCTACGCGGACGAAGTCGCGGGTATCATCTCTTGTACTAACGTAATATCGTATACTTAAAAGGTAGAATAGAGAAGGTAGGTAGGTAGAGTAGGATTTAGGAAGGTAGTTCTCATACCACTACAGCCCATTAACGCCCCACTGCTGGGCACAGGCCTCCACTCTTATAGGAGAGAGGGAATTAGAGCTTAGACCCACCACGCTGCTCCAATGCGGGTTGGCGGGCTTTAACGACTATTATCATGTTAGTGATAATAACCGGGACCGACGGCTTAACGTGCTCTCCGAGGCACGGGGGTGAAACACCGCCAACTTACTAACTCCGGGCTAGTACTGAGAATTTCTAGTCAGAAAAACCCAATACTCAATTATGGCCCAACTCGGGACACGAACCCGGTACCTCGTCGGCCGCAGTCGAACATGCCAACAACTAGACCAACGAGGCAGTCTCATACATGTATTTATTTCAGTTTCTGCTCGTCTTAAAACTGGTGAATTTGTTGGTGTTATTGGACCGAGGTGAGTTTTTTAAAATTTATTTGTAACTTAGTTTATAATACGGCTAGGTAAATGTTACCTACATATTGCTTTGTCTAAGGTTCAACACATAGGTACCTGCGGATGAGAAGTGTCGGGAACCAAATTATTTTTGACTGAGCTTCATTTACTCTGGCATAGTTTTTAAATTGATATAATGTAAACAAAACACGAGGGTGGAAACAAACTAGAGACACACACAAATCGGGCGGAAAGGAAAATACCTAAGTATATCCGCGTGACTTACTTATTTAAGGAGCCACCAAACTACCGCGACGTAGTATCTAAATAAAATTACAATAAAAATTACAATACTTATTATTTGAATTTTTTGTTCAGTTCTAAAAAATATATTATATATTCAGCGGCGCAGGAAAAACCACTTTCCTCGTGTCACTGGCGGGCAAGTGCACTCTCCCGAGCACTGGCACGGTGACAGTGAATGGCACAGACGTGAGGAAGGTGCAGCGTGGTCTGATCGAGGTATTGCCACAGTTCGACGAGTTTATGGACGGCATCAGTGTCTGGGAGCATTTAGTGTTTATGGTTAGTGTATGATAAATACCTACTTAACGTACCTAATGTTTTGTTTTTTCAAAAGAGCAACTGCTGAGTTTCTTGCTGGCTCTTCTCAGTATAGAATCTATTTTTCGAACCGGTGATAGAGTCAAAACACGAAGTAACAAAATACACCTGTAGGCTGTACAAGTAATAAATAAATTGTAGGTACATGTAATAAATAAATTGTAGTATTGAGTATTCATTATTAAGTTGTTAAACCTTGGTCTCCAATTCCGTAGTTCGATACACTTCAGCCCACATCTTATTAACGCCAACATGTTCAACATGGATATATTGAACTTGACTGAGATTTCACCCCGTGGTATTATGGTCCGGTACTCGGTAGACCTCCATTAAAAACGATTTTCACGAATCCCATCCGAGCGAAGCAAGCGCGTTTCACTTATCTAGTTTGTTGCAAAGTCTTCTCTTCCATAACCTTTGGTAGTGGAGACAGGGTTGAAAGACTTGCATATTTTTTCACTTTTATTTTATTAACTACTAGCGACGATCCGCCCCGGCTTCGCACGGGTAGCACTAATAATCCTAATAGTCTATACCCAATATAGCTATAGAAATGGTTATTGTGAGTCAACCTAAAAAGATTAACCTTTTTTTGAACTTTTTGAGTTCCATTTCAACCATTCCATCATACATTGTTTTCATGTAACTTTAACTATTTACGTAGCACACACCACGCAAGCTCTCAGAAGAGAGGATTTTTTCCGACTTAGTTCACATAATTGCAATTTTCGTAAGGATCTCTAATTTTTTGAAAATAAAATATAGCCTATGTTACTCGCTGATAATGTAGCTTTCTATAGGTGAAAGAATTTTTAAAATCGGTTGAGTAGTTTTTGAGTTTATCCATTACAAACAAACAAACAAACAAATCTTTCCTCTTTTTAATATTAGTTTAGATGGACTCACGCTTAACCACGATCACACCTGATTGTCAGTGATATTATTGTGGCCTAAGATGAGACTCGATTGCCTATAGAAGGCATTTTTTATTGCTTCTAACTAACATTAACTAACTTATCGTAACAGCTGTATTCACAAATAAATAAAATTGAAATTGCTTTTATACGTTTCATTATTTTTCAGACAGAAATGAAACTGGGAAGCATAAAGAAGTCTGCACACCGGCAAACTTTAAAGCAACTGTTGACCGAACTCAAGCTAATGATGTTACAGCACACACCCATCAGTGCCTTGTCCGGAGGAGAACGAAGGCTGTTGTCCTTGGCTACTTCGGTAAGTATACTTCTTCTTCGGGAAGTATAGGTTCGGAATAGGGATGATGCCTATATCAAAAATAAATTATTTCTATCTGAAAATAGAGGGTCTTCCAAAAGACCTAAAATTAACATCCTCGGTTAGTTTTAAGTTTGATAATTATTTTAAAATATAGCATAAAGAATAAAAGTGCGTTGAAATTTGATGACGTCACAACTGTGAATTTCATACAACTTCCCATACTAGACGTGCGTTTTTAAGTTTGATAAAGAGATGCTGATTTGATTGAGTTGTCATCATCCCTATTGGTGAATCTACTGTTTATGACAAAGCAAAAAGGAAGGGTTATGATTTATTAATGAACTAGATGATGCCCGCGACTACGTCCGCGTTGTTAAAGTTTTATTATTCCCGCGGCAACTTCTTTACTTTCCGGGACAAAAAGTAGGCTATGTCCTTACCCGGGATGTATCAATACGACCTATCTAAATACTTACCGAATTTTATTAAAATCGATTGAAAAGATGAGCCGTTAAAGCGTAGCAGACAGAAAGACACACTTACGCATTTAGTGTACTTTTAACTAATATCATCTATACTTATATACTAATACTAGCTGATGCCCGCGACTTCGTCCGCGTGGATTAAGGGTTTATGGTTCCAGCGGGAACTGTTTTTTCCTGAATAAAAAAGCCTATGTGTTAATCTAGACTACGTTCAGCCGTTCTGGCGTGATTGAGTATCAAACATTCATTTGAGGTTTTTTGGTTGTCGCGGGAACTCTTTAATTTTTCGGGATAATAAGTAGCCTCTCTATTATTCCAGACTATAATCTACCTCTGTGCCAGAGGTCATCCAGATCCGTTTAGCCGTTCTGGCGTGATTGAGAAACAAACATTCAGTTGAGGTTTTTCAACCGGTAGCTCATGTACCAAGTTTTTCATGGATATAACCACAGAATAGGTTGATATAACTTGAGAAATGAAGGACTTCCATACAAACTTTCAAACCCTATTTTACCGCTTTGGGGGTGGAATTTTGAAAAACTGTGACACACACACTTCTTTATTTTTTTACTAAAAGCATAAAATACCAAGTTTCGTTGATAAAACTTGTAAATTAACTTGAGAAATGAAGGACTTTCATACAAACTATCATCCCCTATTCCACCCCTTTGGCAGTCGAATTTTCAAAAATGGTAAAAAATATACTTCTTCACTGAAAGCTTAAATGCTAAGTTTCAAATGAAGGACTTTCATACAAACTTTCAACCCTTATTTCACCCCTTTGGGGGTAGAATTTTGAAAAACTGTGAAATACGTATGTCTTCATTTTTAACCCGCAGCGCATATACCAAGTTTCATGGCTATTACTTGAGCAATGAAGGACTTTCATACAAACTTTCAACCCCTACTTCACCCCTTTGGGGGTGGAATTTTGAAAAACTGTGAAACACATATGTCTTCATTTTCATCCCGCAGCTTGTATACCAAGTTTCGTCGATATAACTTGAGAAATGACGGACTTTCATACAAACTTTCAATCCCTATTTCACCCCTTTGGAGGTGGAATTTGAAAAATTGTGAAACACGTACATGTCTTCATTTTTAACTTGCAGCTCATATACCAAATTTCATCGCTATAACTTGAGCAATGAAGGACTTTCATACAAACTTTCAACCCCTATTTCACCCCTTCGAGGGTATAATTTACAAAAACTGTGAAACACTTATTTCTTTATTTTTAACCGGTAGCTTGTATACTAAGTTTCATCGATATAACTTAAGAAATGACGGACTTTGATACAACTTTTCACCCCCTATTTTACCCCCTTAGGGGTAGAATTCTGAAAAAATGTGACACACACACTTCTTAATTTTTTACTCAAAGCATAAATACCAAGTTTCGTTGATAAAACATGTAAAATAACTTGAGAAATGAAGGACTTTCATACAAACTTTCAGCCCCTATTTTACCGCTTTGGGGGTCGAATTTTCAAAAATGGTGAAAAACGTACTTCGTTATATTTAACTGAAAGCCCAAAGGCTAAATTTCAAATTAAGGACTATCATACACTTTGGGGGTGGAGATCTGAACAATTGTGAAATTTTTATAGAAAGCCAAAATACCAAGTTTCGTTGATATAACATCCCCTATTTGAGCCTTTTGGGGGTTGAATTTTCAAAAACTGTGAAACACGTATGTCTCCATTTTACACCCGCAGCTCATATACCAAGTTTCATGGCTATTACTTAAGAAATGAAGGACTTTCATACAAACTTTCAACCCTTATTTCACCCCTTCGGGGGTAGAATTTTGAAAAACTGTGAAATACGTTTGTCTGCATTTTTAACCCGCAGCGCATATACCAAGTTTCGTGGCTATTACTTGAGCAATGAAGGACTTTCATACAAACTTTCAACCCCTACTTCACCCCTTTGGGGGTGGAATTTTGAAAAACTGTGAAACACATATTACAAAGTTTCATGGCTATTACTTGAGCAATGAAGGACTTTCATACAAACTTTCAACCCCTATTTCACCCCTTTGGAGGTAGAATTTTGAAAAACAGTGAAACACGTACATGTCTTCATTTTTAACTTGCAGCTCATATACCAAATTTCATCGCTATAACTTGAGAAATGAAGGACTTTCATACAAATTCTCAACCCCTATTTCACCCCTTGGGGGTATGATTTACAATAACGGTGAAACCCGCATTTCTTCATTTTCAATCCGCAGCTCATATACCAAGTTTCATGGCTATAACTTGAGAAATGAAGGACTTTCATAAAAACTTTCAACTCTATTTCACACCTTCGAGGAAAAAATTTACAAAAACTGTGAAACATGTATTTCTTCATTTTTGACCAGTAGCTTGTATACCAAGTTTCATCGATGTAACTTGAGAAATGACGGACTTTGATACAACTTTTCGCCCCCTATTTCACCCCTTTGGGGGTGGAATTTTGAAAAACTGTGAAACACGTATGTCTTCATTTTCAATCCGCAGCTCGTATACTAAGTTTCATGGCTATAACTTGAGAAATGAAGGACTTTCATACAAACTTTCAGCCCCTATTTCACCCCTTCGAGGGTAAAATTTACAAAAACTGTGAAACACTTATTTCTTTATTTTTACCCGGTAGCTTGTATTCTAAGTTTCATCGATATAACTCAAGAAATTACGGACTTTGATACAACTTTTCACCCCCTATTTTACCCCTTTAGGGGTAGAATTCTGAAAAAATGTGACACACGTACTTCTTTATTTTTTACCGTTAGCCAAAATACCAAGTTTTGTTGATATTGTTCATAAAAATATATAATCTATGTAATGTAAGGTGGCAACACCGAACTTCTGTCTCTTTTTCATCTTTGCTTTTGGCTTGCAAGCAACCATATTTTTGTGCTCGTTAGAAATAATAAATTAATTATTGGAATACAAGTCTATATCAATTATTTCCAAACCATTGGTGCCGAAACTCATATAAACAAATTCAAACCGGGCGGTCACGGACGAGTGTCGTCTGCATGATACTAGAAAACTGCATCGCGGCGTGGCGTCCATCTTGTCACGTTCCCGGGCGGGAGCGCAATTTCTACGCAATTAAGGACTTGGTAACGTTTTTAGCGATATGTCTTCCGACGAGTCCAGCATCAAAGACACAAGGGTTGAAATACGGCGCATTAAGGCTAAAATCTCCCAGATTAAAGGCCTTCTGACTCGCGTAGCAAAATTTGCGAGTGAGCAACGCGACCAAGTGCTACTCGACACGGAAGGTATCCAGCTCCGATTAGAGATGCTGCGGACATGCCTTGGGGACTACAAACAACTCTCCTTGGAGCTGCAACTACTCCTGGGCCAGGATGCGGAGCAATATTTCGCCGAGGACCTGATCGAGGATAGGTGCATCGCTCTCATGGCAGAGCTTAGAAGAATTACGAATAAAGCCCACGACACGCCCCCCGCGACGCCAAAGGCTCATTCCCAGCCTGGGCATAGTGATTGCCACAGCAAGAAACTCCCTCACTTGGAATTACCTGTGTTCGACGGTAAGGAGATTACACAGTATGCTTCCTTCATTGACATTTTCAATGCGATCGTCGACAGTGATAATAAGTTAATGCCGGTGGAAAAGCTATGTTACTTAAGAAAATATTTAAAGGGTGATGCATTAACATTAATTGAAAGATTGCCATTAGTTAATGACTCATATAAAAGTGCTTTAGATTTGTTAAGTAAAAGGTATAACAATAAATGTTTACTGATAAGTCATCATGTGCACGCATTGCTAGATCTCGAGCCAATCTCAAGGGGTACTGCCAGGGATCTCAGGCATTTGGTCTCTGTCGCAAGACAAAATTTAGGGGCTCTCAAGGGTCTTAATCAAAGCATAGAATACTGGGACATGATAGTTATACCAATTTTGCTGCGTAAGTTAGATGTATATTCTTGCAGGGCATACCACGCAGAGAGAGATCAAACTCAGCTTCCCACGTTGGAACATTTCTTAACATTTTTGGAAAAAAGAGCAACTAGCTTCGAAGAGTCACAATTATGTAATGGTAAGGCTGCATCCTTTAATAAAATACCAAAATCTGCCAATTTAGTAGCAAAGGTCAATGAAACAAACACACTTTGTTGCAGATACTGTAAAGAAGAGCACAAAATATACACATGCAAAAAATTTCAAGCCCTCAGCACACAAGAGCGAATAGACTTTATTGACAATGCTAAATTATGTAAAGTTTGCCTCAATTTACATACTAATAAGTGCCGCTTCCATTTTAGATGTAATTTTTGCAAAAGTAAATCACATAATTCACTATTACATTTAGAAGATGACATGGCATGTAACGTGGCCAAGACTAACATAATTTCAATCCCCAAAAAGATGGTGCTATTGCCTACAATTAAAGTCAGAATTAAAGCTAACAATAATTCATTCATAACTGCAAGAGGTATTGTCGATAGTGGCAGTCAAATATCTTTTGCCAAAACAACTTTAGTCAATAAATTGGGTTACCAAACATTCAATCATTGTGTCAATGTAACAGCTCTTGGTCTAAACAAAAAACCGGTTACCAGGGCTGTCAATCTATCATTACATTCAATACACAGCAATTATAATTGTAACTCTTTATTCTCTGTGGTAGACAATATTACAGGGTTTCTGCCACAGGCAAGGTTTGATTTAAAAGATGTTCAAATTCCAGATACAATCAAATTAGCCGACAATGATTATAATACCCCTGGTGAGATAGACTTTCTGGTTTCAGCAGACATATTTTTCCAAATTCTGTTGCCAGACAAAATAGAGTTAGCACGGGGCGATTTAGTATTATTATCAACAAAATTTGGCTACATTTTGTCTGGCAACATAAAAAATGAAAACATTTGTCTTCAATGTAAAGACAACAATGATCAAGTGTTTTTACATGCAAATGTCACTGATGACAGTGTAGATACTATAATACAAAGGTTTTGGGAGGAGCAAAAACTGCCAGAAGCCACGGCTGCAGCTTATACTGACCCTTGTGAGATTGAATTTCAAAACTCTGTTCAGCTCACCAATAACAGGTTTCAAGTCAAACTTCCCCTCAAAATTCCAATAGATGAAATAGATCTAGGAGACTCATTTTCTATAGCCCTCCATAGATTAAATGCACTTTGCAAAAAATTCTCAAAAAATCCAAACTTAAAACAAGATTATTCCAATTTTATAAAAGAATACCTTGAACAGGGTCATGCAAAAATTATTGATTTGTTTAAACTTGAAAAACCTCTCCACCAGTGTTACTTCTTGCCTCACCATGCAGTCTTAAAAGAAGGTAATTCTACAACCCGTCTGCGAGTGGTATTTGATGCAAGTGCACATTCAGCTGGGAATCAGAGCCTAAATAATATATTACATACTGGTCCGGTGGTTCAAAAAGACCTATTTGATATTCTTGTCTTATTCCGTACCTATAGATATGTAGCTATGACAGATATTAAAGCTATGTTTAGGCAGGTTCTTTTAGACCCTTCACAGGCACACTTACAATTAATCCTGTGGAAAGAAAGCCTAAATCAGCCATTGTTGTGTTTACAGCTGTTAACAGTTACCTATGGACTTACATGCTCCAGTTTTTTAGCCACACGGTGTGTAGCAGAGCTAGCATACAAATATTATGAACAATTCCCCTTAGCAGCTTCAGCTATATCAAATAATATGTATGTAGATGACTGTCTTTTTGGTGCCTCTTCAATTGAGCAAGTAATTCAGGTGCGGGATGAATTAATAAAGTTGACTAGTTTAGGTAGCTTTGAATTGCATAAGTGGTGTGCAAATGACCCAGCTATTCTAAAGGGTTTGCCAGAAAACAAATTACATTCGCAAGATTTAGCTAACTTTGATAACATTGAACAAACAGTGAAAGCCCTTGGTCTATTGTTCAACATAATGGGTGACTATTTTATAATCTCAAGCCCCAAAGGGCAATTACCCCAACAGTGGACCAAGCGCACGGTTCTTAGTTTCATTGGTTCCTTTTTTGACCCATTGGGGTTGGCTGGACCTATAGTGATGCGTGCTAAAGTATTTTTACAAAAGGTTTGGCTAGAAAATTTAGATTGGGACACACCCCTAGCAAGTAATTTAATTGATTCTTGGAATTTATTTGTCACAGATTTAATGAACATGACCCCTATACACGTCAAACGTGATTTAATGATAACGAGCGCTGATAAAATTGACTTGTTAGGCTACTGTGACGCCTCAAGTATAGGATACGGCGCTTGTATTTATTTAAGAGTTTTGCATGGTAACAATGTGGATGTAACCTTATTATGTAGTAAATCAAGAATTGCGCCCATGAAATCTAAGCCCACAATGCCTAAATTAGAATTAAACTCATGTTTATTGTTGGCGCAATTGTATGCAAAAATACAACCTCTATTAGACAAATGTCAATGTCACTTTGACAATAAAATTTTATTTAGTGACTCGCAAATTGCACTCTGTTGGTTGCAGAACCCACCCAAAGAAAGCTACGTGCATTCCAGGGTCTCAAAAGTTAACGAAATAACCAAGGATTGTGTGTGGTCCCATGTGAGTGGGTTGTGTAACCCAGCGGATTGCTTGTCTCGCGGAGTGATGCCCTCCGAATTGGCGCCGAATGTTTTATGGTGGAACGGTCCTAAAGAATTGAAAAAAGTTATTCAAAATTACATACCATTCAATTCATCATCAATAAATAATAACGTGTTAAATGAAAACCCCTTAGTTACGCTGTCAGAGGTGAACTGTAATGTGAATGTCGAACTAATTCCAGTGTCAAAGTTCTCATCTCTAAACAAACTTCAAAGGGTCATGTGCTATGTGATGAGATTTATCAACAATTGCAAAGTAAAAAGGCAATTCCGCAACAGTTCCAAGCAATTCGCAGCCTCCGAATATCGGCAGGCTATGTCTGTCTTATCTAGGTATGTACAATCCCTACATTTCGTTGCTGAACTTGATTGTTTGAAGTCAGGGAAACCCGTTAAGTCTAATTTGCAAAAATTATGTCCATTCATTGATAAAGAAGGGCTAATGCGCATAGGAGGCAGGCTGGATAATGCTAACATTCCCTATAATCAGAAATATCCTATCATATTGCCAAAAAATTGCAATCTAAGCATACTGATTATTAGAAATGAGCATATAGGACTATTACATGCAGGGTTAAGGTTAACCTTGTCCAGTCTGGCTCAAAGATACTATATCATAAGTGCTACTGTACTTGTAAAAAACATTATAAACAAATGTGTGCAATGTTTTAGATTTAGAGCCAAAAATGCTAAACAATTAATGGCAGCGTTGCCTCAAGACAGAGTAGTGCAGGACAAACCATTTAACAAAGTTGGCATTGACTTCTGTGGTCCATTTAGTATGAAACAGTCAACATTGAGACGGTCAGTTATTACCAAAGGTTATGTTTGTGTGATAGTGTGTTTGGTAACTAAGGCTGTGCATTTAGAATTGGTCTCTGACCTGACCACAGACAACTTCCTTTCTGCTTTTAAAAGATTTTGTAGTAGGAGAAATTATCCGTCTACTGTGATTTGCGACAACGCTTCCACATTCCGAAGTGCTAATACTAAATTGCACGAACTATATAAACTTAGTAAGTCAAAAGAGCATAAGGATTTAGTTAGTGACTTTTGTTCACGGAAAGGCATAGAATTTAAGTTTGTACCAAGTTATTCCCCGTCGTTTAACGGAATATCCGAGGCTGGAGTGAAATCTTTTAAGTATCACTTTAAGAGAGTTATTGGAAAATTATTATTAACTTATGAGCAGTTTAACACAATCATTGTACAAGTAGAAGCTGTACTTAACTCTAGACCCATTACTCAACTCTCAAATGACATGTCAGACTTTAGCTTTTTGACTCCGGGTCATTTTTTAGTTAACCGGCCACTGACAGCTGTCCCTGAGCCTAACTTGACTGATGAAAACATAAATACAATGCGGTTTTGGAAAAAGTGCACCAAAGTCCAGCAAAGTTTTTGGCAAGTCTGGCACAAGTCTTACATGTCACAAATTATAAATAGGCCTAAATGGCATAAATTAAGCTCAAACATTAAGGAAGGTGTTTTAGTCTTACTAATTGGTGACAATTTGCCTCCTCTTCAGTGGCCTGTTGCCAGGGTAGTAAAGGTGTATCATGGTAATGATGGCAATGTAAGGGTTGTCAAAGTGAGAAAAAGCAATGGACATTGCCACAATAGGGCTGTCAATAAAATAGCAGTTCTACCTATTTATGAACAAAATTAATTCATCCTCTTTTAAGAAAAATTATTAAAGTAATTAGTGCTTCATTTTTGATTTTTCGATACTGTACTTAATATACTTTATATACATGCCACAAAATAATGTACCTATTATCTTATATACCTACTTACCTTATACCTAGATGTTGTATGTGGGTACCTGTGTTTACTTGCCTACCATATTGTGTGGCATCTTACTTTAACAATTTACTTAATGTAGATTAACAAAATAGGAAAATACCTTAAAGAAAAATGTTTATTACCTATATTTATATATTTGCTATCTTTTATTAACTTAATAACATAACATTAATTTTATAATTAATTAAATAAGAATGAATGTCGTCAAATTGTTGGTTTGCCCTTTTGTTCTTATAGCTAATATACAATGTTTTGAATTAGTATTTACAACTCATGTAATGCCGGGGCCAGATTTATGTTCATAAAAATATATAATCTATGTAATGTAAGGTGGCAACACCGAACTTCTGTCTCTTTTTCATCTTTGCTTTTGGCTTGCAAGCAACCATATTTTTGTGCTCGTTAGAAATAATAAATTAATTATTGGAATACAAGTCTATATCAATTATTTCCAAACCAGATATAAATTGTAAAAGATCTTGAGAAATGAAGGACTTTCATACCAACTTTCATCCCCTATTTCACCCGTTTGGGGGTCGAATTTTCAAATACTGTTAAACACGTATTTTTCATTTTCAACCGGTTGCTCATGTACCAAGTTTTTCATGGATATAACTTGAGAAATGAAGGACTTTCATACAAACTTTCAACCCCTATTTCACCCCCTTAGGGGTGGAATTTTGAAACACTGTGACATAAGTACTTCTTTATTTTATACCGTAAGCCAAAATATCAAGTTTCGTTGATATATCATGTAAAACATCTTGAGAAATGAAGGACTTTCATACAAACTTTCAACCCCTAAATTTGTAAAAACTGTGAAACACGTATTTCTTCATTTTCAACAGATAGCTTGTATACCAAGTTTCATCGATATAACTTGAGAAATGACGGACTTTCATACAAACTTTCAACCCCTATTTCTTCACCCCTCTGAGACATATGTGTTTCACAGTTTTTCAAAATTCCACCCCCAAAGGGGTGAAGTAGGGGTTGAAAGTTTGTAACTTTCAACCCCTACTTCACCCCTTTGGGGGTGGAATTTTGAAAAACTGTGAAACACATATGTCTTCATTTTCATCCCGCAGCTTGTATACCAAGTTTCGTCGATATAACTTGAGAAATGACGGACTTTCATACAAACTTTCAATCCCTATTTCACCCCTTTGGAGGTGGAATTTGAAAAATTGTGAAACACGTACATGTCTTCATTTTTAACTTGCAGCTCATATACCAAATTTCATCGCTATAACTTGAGCAATGAAGGACTTTCATACAAACTTTCAACCCCTATTTCACCCCTTCGAGGGTATAATTTACAAAAACTGTGAAACACTTATTTCTTTATTTTTAACCGGTAGCTTGTATACTAAGTTTCATCGATATAACTTAAGAAATGACGGACTTTGATACAACTTTTCACCCCCTATTTTACCCCCTTAGGGGTAGAATTCTGAAAAAATGTGACACACACACTTCTTAATTTTTTACTCAAAGCATAAATACCAAGTTTCGTTGATAAAACATGTAAAATAACTTGAGAAATGAAGGACTTTCATACAAACTTTCAGCCCCTATTTTACCGCTTTGGGGGTCGAATTTTCAAAAATGGTGAAAAACGTACTTCGTTATATTTAACTGAAAGCCCAAAGGCTAAATTTCAAATTAAGGACTATCATACACTTTGGGGGTGGAGATCTGAACAATTGTGAAATTTTTATAGAAAGCCAAAATACCAAGTTTCGTTGATATAACATCCCCTATTTGAGCCTTTTGGGGGTTGAATTTTCAAAAACTGTGAAACACGTATGTCTCCATTTTACACCCGCAGCTCATATACCAAGTTTCATGGCTATTACTTAAGAAATGAAGGACTTTCATACAAACTTTCAACCCTTATTTCACCCCTTCGGGGGTAGAATTTTGAAAAACTGTGAAATACGTTTGTCTGCATTTTTAACCCGCAGCGCATATACCAAGTTTCGTGGCTATTACTTGAGCAATGAAGGACTTTCATACAAACTTTCAACCCCTACTTCACCCCTTTGGGGGTGGAATTTTGAAAAACTGTGAAACACATATTACAAAGTTTCATGGCTATTACTTGAGCAATGAAGGACTTTCATACAAACTTTCAACCCCTATTTCACCCCTTTGGAGGTAGAATTTTGAAAAACAGTGAAACACGTACATGTCTTCATTTTTAACTTGCAGCTCATATACCAAATTTCATCGCTATAACTTGAGAAATGAAGGACTTTCATACAAATTCTCAACCCCTATTTCACCCCTTGGGGGTATGATTTACAATAACGGTGAAACCCGCATTTCTTCATTTTCAATCCGCAGCTCATATACCAAGTTTCATGGCTATAACTTGAGAAATGAAGGACTTTCATAAAAACTTTCAACTCTATTTCACACCTTCGAGGAAAAAATTTACAAAAACTGTGAAACATGTATTTCTTCATTTTTGACCAGTAGCTTGTATACCAAGTTTCATCGATGTAACTTGAGAAATGACGGACTTTGATACAACTTTTCGCCCCCTATTTCACCCCTTTGGGGGTGGAATTTTGAAAAACTGTGAAACACGTATGTCTTCATTTTCAATCCGCAGCTCGTATACTAAGTTTCATGGCTATAACTTGAGAAATGAAGGACTTTCATACTAACTTTCAGCCCCTATTTCACCCCTTCGAGGGTAAAATTTACAAAAACTGTGAAACACTTATTTCTTTATTTTTACCCGGTAGCTTGTATTCTAAGTTTCATCGATATAACTCAAGAAATTACGGACTTTGATACAACTTTTCACCCCCTATTTTACCCCTTTAGGGGTAGAATTCTGAAAAAATGTGACACACGTACTTCTTTATTTTTTACCGTTAGCCAAAATACCAAGTTTTGTTGATATAAATTGTAAAAGATCTTGAGAAATGAAGGACTTTCATACCAACTTTCATCCCCTATTTCACCCGTTTGGGGGTCGAATTTTCAAATACTGTTAAACACGTATTTTTCATTTTCAACCGGTTGCTCATGTACCAAGTTTTTCATGGATATAACTTGAGAAATGAAGGACTTTCATACAAACTTTCAACCCCTATTTCACCCCCTTAGGGGTGGAATTTTGAAACACTGTGACATAAGTACTTCTTTATTTTATACCGTAAGCCAAAATATCAAGTTTCGTTGATATATCATGTAAAACATCTTGAGAAATGAAGGACTTTCATACAAACTTTCAACCCCTAAAGGACATGTCCCAGTTCAGTATGGTGGGTGGTTTTTTATTCTGAGTGTCAATGAACCAGAACCAAACTGCCATCAAGTGAAAGAGAAAAAAATATAACATTAAAAGCCATTTAAATAATAATTTTAGAAAACCCCGTTTTTTTAAAAATTAATTATGAAAAATATCGTTTGTAGAAAATATTTTTCTATGGATGGCAACACTAAACCTTGGGTAATGCGCATTAATTGTGATTATTAATATTCCATTTCGATAAACTACCCATTTTCCACTACATAGGTAGTACATACAACAATATAAGATTAATAAATAATAATTGAGTATTTGAGACATTCGTAAAATAATTATTAGACAACATTAAATCACCACTAAACTAAGATAAACAAAACTGACACTGACATTTGACAATCACCCAATGACATAAGTGACAAAAAAAAAACAAGTTTTTTTTTACTGTTGATAAAATTCAGACAAAGATCTAAAAAAGCCACAAAATAAAAATATATTTTTCTCCAAATTGGGGTCCTTTAAAAATGTGTAAATAATTCTAAAAGCCATATTTTAGGATCTCTATTCACGTGTATTAAAATCATCTTGGTTCATGTTCAAGGCCCAATCTTGGACAAGTCCTTTGTAAAAACTGTGAAACACGTATTTCTTCATTTTCAACAGATAGCTTGTATACCAAGTTTCATCGATATAACTTGAGAAATGACGGACTTTCATACAAACTTTCAACCCCTATTTCTTCACCCCTCTGAGGGTACAATTTTGGAAAACTGTGAAACACGTATGTTTTCATTTTTAACCCGCAACTCATATACCAAGTTTCATGGCTATAACTTGAGAAATGAAGGACTTTCATAAAATCTTTCATCCCCTATTTCACTCCTTCGGGGGTAGAATTTTCAAAAACTGTGAAACACGTGTTCCTTTATTTTCAATCGGTAGCTCGTGTACCAAGTTTCATGGATATAACTTGAGAAATGACAGACTTTCATACAAACTTTCACCCCCTATTTCACCCCCTTAGGGGTGGAATTTTGAAAAACTGTGACACACGTACTTCTTTATTTTTTACCTTAAGCCAAAATATCAAGTTTCGTTGATATAACTTGTAAAACATCTTGAGAAATGAAGGACTTTCATACCAACTTTCATCCCCTATTTCGCCCCTTTGGGGGTCGAATATTTAAAAATAGTGAAATACGTACTTCTTTATATTTAACTAAAAGCTCAAATGCTAAGTTTCAAATTAAGGACTATCATACAATTTTTCAACCCCTATTTTACCCCTTTGGGGGTAGAATTTTGAAAAACTGTGAAACACGTACTTCTTTATTTCTTACCGAAAGCCAAAATACCAAGTTTCGTTGATATTACTTGAGAATATCTTGAGCAATGAAGGACTTTCATAAAATCTTTCATCCCCTATTTCACTCCTTCGGGGGTAGAATTTTCAAAAACTGTGAAACACGTGTTCCTTTATTTTCAATCTGTAGCTCGTGTACCAAGTTTCATGGATATAACTTGAGAAATGACAGACTTTCATACAAACTTTCACCCCCTATTTCACCCCCTTAGGGGTGGAATTTTGAAAAATCCTTCCTTAGTGTGCGCCTACGTCACAAAAGGAACCTACTGTCAAGATTTCAAGTTTCTAACCCTCGCGGTTTAGGCTGTGCGTTGATCCCGTAACGATTTTATATATATATAGATGAAGAAATGCGAAAGTTTGGATGGATGGATGTATGGATGGTTTTTTTTTTTTAAATGTATAGGCCAGCGCTTGGCTGCCATCAGACTTGCTTGCAAGTGGTGATGCAGCCTAAGGTGGAGCGCGCTTGCCTAGAAGATGCCTATTCACTCTTGATTTGAAGGTACCTATATTAAAAGAGGAGGGGAAAACGGAAGCCGGAAGGGCATTCCATATCCTAGCGGTTCGAATTAGAAACGAGGAAGCAAATCGCTTCGTACGAGCCCGCGGAATTTCGACTGCGTAAGGGTGCAGACCTTGTCGATGCCTTGCGGTTCGATGATAAACAGGTGACGGAGGAACCACACTGAGAAAAATTTCCTTGTTTACCTTCCGATCTTTACCTTCTAAAACCGATTCCTTCCAAAATTGGGTCTTTTCCTTCCACCGATTACCTTCTGAATCGGGGAACTGCCAAATTCCTACCGATATTTAGAAGGTAATGAATTTTATCCGTCTAATACGGAAGAACATAAAGGAAGGAAATTTGTTGGAAGGAATTAACCAAGAAGGAATTTCCTTCCAGCTAAATATTCCTACTAAATAAGGATGCATTATAATAATTCCTCCCAAATTTATCCTTCCAAATTAGATGTTAATGTCCTTCTGAATTCAAATCCAAAGTTGTCGGAAGGAAAACGCAGCTAACCTTCTGATATTGAAGGATATTTACCCTCTTAACTAGTGGGAAATAAATTGACATTACTATTCCATCAAAAAAGAAAGGATTAGAAAGGCTCGCTGGAAGGAACTACCATCCAAATTAGATGGATCACACTTGGAGGGAATAACACAAGGAGTATCCTTCTAAATTAGATGATAATATCCTTCTAAATCAATTATAATTTTTCGGTAGGAACATGTCGGAAGGAAAACGCATATTTACCCTCCGAAATTGAAGGATATTTACCCTCTTATTTAGTAGGAAATGAAATGACATTACTATTCCATCAAAAACGAAGGGATTAGAAAGGCTCGCTGGAAGGAATAACTATCCAAATTAGATGGATCACATATGGAGAAAATAACACAAGGAACATCTTTCTAAATTAGATGATAATATCTCTCCAAACAAATTGGAATATTTCGGTATCGGAAGGAAAACGAATAAGTTTTATTAAATAGAAATTGTAACACCGAATGTAGTACCCGACCCGACCACTAGATGTCGCTACGCGTATATTGGCTCGCGGTATAGGGTGGCGCCGGTCAAACACATATATATCGCCAAGTCCGCCTGTATCGGTACCTGCATCGTGGCAAATGGTGCTTCCACCTAGTTGGGACATTCATTGAAAGCGCATAGCAGAGCATAATTCATAGGTGGTATACGGACCCTTGCTGGGACAGGGCGTTTTGAAAGCCTATAATTTTGCAAAAGCCCGCTCCGTATTCGCCATCGCCTTAGGTAGGTAATATTTTGTCTTCTAGGTTTGGAAGGTTATTTATATTTACCGAACAAATATGTCCAAGTATGTATTTACCGTCATTTATTTTCCTTCCAAAAATTACCTTCCCTTTTGACTCAGTAGGAATTTCCGACCGAAATTTGGAAGGTACGTATTACCCACCGAAATAGAAGGCAGACATTGTTTGGAAGGAAATTTTGGAAGGTAATAATATCCTTCCAAGTTGAAAGGTAAATTTCCTACTGAGTCAAAAGGGACGGTAATACCTTCCGTATTTCGGAAGGTCTTTTTTCTCAGTGCAGATCGAACAGTTCTTCAGCACACTCTCCGAAATATATCCTGTAGAATACCGACGGACAGGCAACTTTGCGCCGATGTCCCAAGCTTTGCAGCTTCGAACTGACCAGCGCTTTGTTACCAATAAGTCTCCTGGCGCGACGATCCACAGAATCCAATGCATCAAGCTGGTACTTGGCAGAGCCATCCCATAAATGGCTGCAGTACTCCATGCACGATGATGGATGATGGATGGATGTTTGTTGCTCAATCACGCCCGAACGGCTGAACGAATTTGGATGAAATTTGGCACACAGTGTTTTATCCCGGAAAATTAAGGAGTTCCCGCGGGAACCAAAAAACCTCAATCCAGGCGGACGTAGTCGCGGGCATTAGCTAGTCAGCTAGTAATATATAAGACACATCCTAAGCTTTCCTTTTGCAGCTTCTCTCCAGCCCGCAGATCCTCATATGCGACGAACCCACCACAGGCCTGGACAGCTACAACGCCTCTCTTGTCATAGGTGTGCTGAAGCAACTGTCGGTCAGCGGAAAAACCGTCATCTGTTCCGTGCACCAACCCTCGTCGGATCTGTTCAAGGAGTTCACCTCTATAGCCTTGATGTCTGACGGGAGATTAGTCTTCCATGGAACGCAGAAGGACTGCGAGAAATTGTTTAACAGGTAACTTTTTGGCTTATATAGTTGTGTAGGTATATACACGATAGTTCAAATAGTGACGTCCAAAGAAAAAAAAGCAAGAATCCTGTATATATCCACACTCTCAAGTTTCAACTAACTAATCACTTAGTGGCTCTATAAAATGCTTGAATGATCGATAATAAGCGTAAATCATGTGTGTGCGAATAGTTTTTAGGTCGTTTTAGAGCCCCGGGAGACTCGTTAGATGTACGATTATTATCTTGATATACCTCTAAGAACATCGGGTGGCCTGACCATAGTGACGCCTCACGCCGCTTAAACTATCTTCCCAACCTAAATCATCATAAAATATAATAACATGTTCCTCAACGTGATTATTTTGACGGGCCATGAGCTTTTTATTAGAACACTATAAATACCAGGCCATATATTCTTTTTGTGATTCTTGAAAGATTTTTGATAGAAAACTATAAATACAATAAATATTTCAATATCATGTGCTTTTGTGACGCAAACACGATTAATCGACCACAATTTTATCGATGCAAACATTTTACAAAATCATCCGTACCACCAAACAATGTTAATTCTTCTCTATCAACATACTTGTGCTGTGAGACCTTGCTTTTTGCCCAATTTCATGATTCTTGGTCAACGGGAAGTACCCTATAGGTTTTGATTTAGGTATTGGCCAGTGTCATAATATGCAGAATATGCGGCATACACGGCCGTATCCTTTGATTGCGTTAGAAGCTTAATTTTTACAGTTCAAGAGACCGTAGACGGTGTTTTATATTAATTTAGACTTGATATACGGTATACCTACTGATTTAGAATTCGCGTTCCTGACAAAAAGGGTGTTAATAAACAGACAGCGAAGTGTTATAAGGGTTCCTTAATAGGATTATAAGGGTTCCTTTTGTGCTTTTGAGGAACGGAACCCTAAAAACTATCCGATCGATCTCGAGCTCAGACCCTAATTTGCCGAAGATTTACTGCGTCATTAGGCAATCTAACGATAAACTCAAGCATGTAATCTTTGATCCGTTTACAGATTCAACCTACGATGCCCCAAAAACTATAATCCGGCCGAGTTCTACATCAAGGCAGTTTCCGAGTCGAGCAGCATTCACACGAAGGTTTTGGAAAATAACTGTGACCAACTGGACGAGGGCAACGAATGCGGGCCCGTGGCGGCGCGCGCTCAGCGTTCATACACGTAACCCGTTTACATTGTTGCTTTACGACTTTTTACGGTCGAATAATCTGATATAATTGAATCGTCTCGTAGCAGACTCAAGGATTACTTATCTCGGTCTCGTAGCTTTTCTAATGAGCTTAATGTAATAATGTAATAATATTATCGTCTGAAATATTTTTTTATTACTAGATGGATATATACTCATAGAGAAGCACATAAGGGCATTTTTCGAACAAGAATATAAAACACGTGTGCTATGCTAGTAGGTATATAATCTTAAATAATAGCTTCAAAAATTATGCATAAATGATGCCCGCGACTTCGTCCGCGTAGATTATTTTTTTTAATTCCTGCGGGAACTCTTTGATATTCCGTGATTAAAAGTAGCCTATGTTCTTCTCCGGGATACCACCTATCCCTGTACCAAATTTCATCAAAATCTGTTAAACAGGTGATCCGTGAATGCGTAGCAGACAGACAGACCCACTTTCGTATTTATAATATTATTAGTATAGATATTAGCATGGATTATAAGGTGTACTGTTAATTAAATAAAAAAGATAAAATTGCCAGTTAATAGTTTTATAGAAGGTTATTAAATAAAATCATGAGATAACAAGAGCTGTAAACTTTTTATATTTCAATTAGTATTTACATATTTTATTAATAGAAAAGATAAGACATATCCATTGCAAGCTTTTAAGTAAAGGTAACAAATACCTGAACACTTACAAATTGATTAATAAACATAAAATCTAGGAATTTATTAGCTTTATATTCATCATCATCATATTTAGCATCATAGGATGTAAACACTTAATACTAATAATATTAAAAGTGCGAAAGTGTGTCTGTTTGTTGGTTTTTTTGGTTTGTTGAGTTGATGACCTGGAGAGTGACAAAGGCTACTTTTCATCCCGGAAAATTAAAGAGTTCCCGTGGGAATTGAAAAACTTATTCCACGCAGACCAAGTCGCGGGTATCAGCTATTTTAGTTTATAAAACAGAGAGGTGTCATATACTAAAGGTGCAAATGTCCTGTAAAACGGCCTCTACTAGACTGACATAGAGGTCACTAAAGGTGACTCTACTGACTGACTCTACTACTTAGTCACCTTTTTCTTTTGATAATCATAAAATGCTACTTTTTTGATATTGTAATTAACATTTTCAATGAAAATAATTATTGGTTTAAGGTGGGGAGCGCTTTTTAAACGCCTGATGCATGAGGTTTTTATCTCTATAGTCTCTAACTCAATGGTTTGAAAGAACAAGCTGGAATAAATTTATTAAAACATCGTAAAACTAATGAAAAGAAGTGGGTGAAGCGGCTTTTTACAATTCCATTAGTTAAGCAATAGAGATAAAACAAAAACTATGTATTATAATTCTGTATTAATTTATTAGCTTTAGAGCCAAAGCTTGACACGCTTGAATAGAATTTGACTAGATAATTAAACGCCGGGATATTTATCTGTTTTATCGTTTTTAAAGATTGTTTATTGTTCTGTTGTTGTAAAAAGTGTTGTTGTTACATCTGTTTTATCGTTTGTAAAACTGCTAGATTTTAATTATTGTATCTAATGGTATTTGGTGGAATTAAGAATAAAATATTAATTCATAATTATTTACACATGAATAAGTATGATTAATTTAAAAATATTTCTCAGGCAATTTTGTCATACGAGGTTTTTACATTAATTGTCGTATTTATCAAAATTATGTTTTTAAATAATTCGTAATATGCATAACAATTTCACAGTAAAGTTATAGGAATCTTTACGACATCGTAGCAAAGGGCTAGAATTCCTACCTACTTACTTTGGATTATCTATTTGTTTTTTCCTCTGTGTCCTAATCTTTTTCTCTAATGGCTCATCTGCATATGCCGTAGGTTAACCGATATAAAGTAACGTACTTTATAGCCCATAAAAACGGCCTCTAGGAGGGACGACTGTTTGTTGCATAACGTTTTTTTTCGGTGATTCGAATAATTCATAGTAGGAACTACGTCATAAGATCACCACACACTATGGTGCGGTTGCATGATATGAAGTAAAAAATTTCGTCTCAACCTACCTATAGACGTCCACTGCTGGACGAAGGTCTCCCGCATGGATCGCCACAGAGCACGGTCTTGTGCCGCTTGTTTCCAGCGGTTCCCAGCTACACACTTGAGATCATCCGTCCACCTACTGGGGGGTCGTCCAACGCTGCGCTTCCCGGTGCGCGGCCGCCGCTCTAGCACTTTGGGACCCCATCACCTATCGGTTCTACGAACTATGTGCCACTTGAACTTGGCGACTCTTCGAGCTATGTCGGTTACTCTATCTCCTCATTTCTGATTAGATCACGCAGGGATACTCCAAGCATAGCTCTCTCCATCGCCCGCTGAGTGACCCTGAGCCTTCTTATCAAGCCCATAGTTGGCAAACCATGAAGTAAAAAATTTAGCAGATTAAAAATTATACCAACGGATACGACTAATACGAGCTAACTGGCTGGAGCTTTAATGCACTTTCAGTTGCTTTGCGCTATTGGTGGAGTGAAAAGGATTTTAAAACAAATATGTACAAATAGGTTGTCGCAAAGTTTGTAAATATGTACCAGGTACGATGAAACCGATACAAGTTGCCGCGCTGGGCCGACGGGTTTTGTGTAGCACCCTTTATAGGAATGTATAATTAATACTTCTTTTGCTTATGAATTATTATTCGATCTAGTAAAAATGGTGTTATAACACCTACTTAAGTATTTCTAGGGTTCTGTACTAGAATGTTAAGATCTTTTAGGTGTGAATGTCGGTCCGTCTGTCACACTTGCATATAACAGTAACTCTACTAATATTATCGACCATAAATTCGCAATAGTTCTAAATAATGCATGCCGAACTGCATTATTGCAAATGAAAGAAGAATTTTTTTTTAATTTCATATGTCCCCCTAAATAGTAAATACAATAGTAGATTAGTAGCCAAGGGCTGTAAGGCATCAATTGCACCTATAGTTCGAGGGTGCAATTGATGCTTACACCCGAGCTAACTACTCTGCTTTACATCTCGATTGTGAGGTAAAGTAGGTCCTTATTACCCCCAAATGGAGCTTGTAGGTGACCAATTAGCGCTCTAGGGTAATAATGTAGCTAGAAAAGCCCAAGGGCGGTAAGTAATTTAAAAAAAAAACTCTTCACTCTTTCAAAAAGTTCGCGTACATCTAACCATCATATTTTTTTTAATTACTTACCGCCCTAGGGCTTTTCTAGCTACATTATTACCCTAGAGCGCTAATTGGTCACCTACAAGCTCCATTTGGGGGTAATAAGGACCTACTTACCGAATATGAGAGATGTAAAGCATTGAAATTCAAAATTGAGGTAGAAAGATCTAGTGGGGACTAGCTTATCATATGAAAAGGTTTTCATTGTGAACATTCTAAAATAGATTTTTAATGAGCCTAAAATAAAACCTTACAAGAGAGTCAACACGAGGTCTCTCGAAGCACTTTAATAAACTGAAACAAAACTATAATGAACTGTTACAGTTTAGTTTCGCGGTACCAAGGAAATGGGATTTGTTTTTGAGGCCGGCAAATAACTATAGGTGTACATATTTATGTTATAGTACTATTTATGTTAAAATTTACTTAGTTATTGTGTGGGCCAATAAAGATTTGTTTATTTATTTACCTATGTTTCTTGGCAAGCTACGGAACCCTGGGTGGGCGAATCTGACTCGTATTTGTTTTTTATTTGTTATTTCAAGGCTTGATTAATTTTATAATCCGAATCGGATAAAATATTTATTTTTTTATAAATATACCAAACAGTTTATTGCACAACATATTTTTCTTGGAACTATGAAAAGGTCGTTGCACCTACTTCTTGGAGCAATTTGGATGAGTAATTATCTTGCTTCTAAATTGAACAGAAAATGTGTTCACACTATATTAAGCGTTTTATTGTATTCTACATACGCGTCTAGAGCTTTTATTTTCTCTAGATAAATGCCCGTGATCTCGTCGTCGCGTCGTCCGCGTGGATTAAGGTTTTTTTTTGTTTTCCGTGGGAACTCTTTAAGTTTCCGGCTATCTCGGCGTGAAGGAGTAACAAACATCATAACTTACAAACATCCAAACTTTCACATTTATTATAGGTAGGTATTAATAGACTGTTCCTACCACTTAAGTACACCGTACATGCATTAGCGATTTATTTTTGCAATAATTGACTACAGATAAAATTAAATGTGAAAAGTAATATTAATAATCATAGACTTGTTATATATTTAACGTGATTGTTAATAATCTATACTCAATATTATAATGAGATAAACTTTGTCAGTTTGTGAGGTTGTAGGGGGTAATCTCTGGATCTACTGAACCGATTTAGAAAATTCTGTTACCAATCGAAAGCCACATTATTTGTGAGTGTCATAACCCGAAATTTAAAAAACTTATTTCAACCGGACGAAGTCGCATGCATCTGCTAGTACTTAATTGGTAGCATGGAAACGTTCCCTGTCTTTGTACACGTGATTGTTACAACATAACCATCGCTATTGGTTGGTCACTCTTCCGCTCTATTCGAAAGCACTTGTAAAAAGTCTACTTGAATAAAAAATATTTGATTTTGATTTTTTTTTAAATTGAAAACTTCTTTAGCCGCGTTGAGTACTTTTTGGTAGGGTGTAAACTTGTGGATTCGCGTCACCGACATGCTCGTCACCGACATGCTCGCGTTGTTACGTAGACAAAAGGTCTTAAATATAAATATACTACATTCGTAATTAAACTTTAATGTTTTAGTTTTAAGGTTTATATATTTTTTTTTTTTAAATATTCGTTTTCACTTCTATCGGCAGTCCCTATGACTGCCAATTATTTATTTTCAGAACGGTCTAATAACACCACACTTCCTACCGTGTGGAACATTTTAGTTTTTTTCGTACTCAGGTCTTTTTAATGCTCAACGTGTTGGTACAGCCACAAGCTTGTTCAACGACATTCAGAACATGATGTTTGACAAATACTTATTTATCATTTGCGAATCATGTAGAACAGCAAAAACAGCAATAAAAGTTCCATGACAGACCGTAGAATAAATTACCGAAATTACCTGTCCAAGCCTGGTCCAAGCAGATTTTCGAAATAGGTATATATACATATTTGTTACCCAGGATTCCTTATAGGTACACTACTTCCCTATCAAGAACATTGAAAATCTATTTTTATTCTTAACCCGTTGTCTTAGGTGAATGACAAACGCGGTAATGCGACGCGACGCGACAGAAACAAACGGTAGCTGACCCTCCACGTGGCTTACGTTGTCGCATAGATAAGTTAGCCATTTTCTATAGATTTGTATCGTGTCGCGTCGCGCCGCTTTCATCGCTCACCTAGGGTAACGAGTAAGCTATTACATTGATCATGATCGATTTGCTGTTACCCATTGAGGAATTCTACCTTTCATCTCCGAACATTTCGTTGAAATCTATTAGTTTTCCCTTAGTATCTAAACAATGTCATTTCTGGTATCCTACAAACGAGCGAGGTCGGGACAAACCAATATATTATTACGTAGTTTTAAAAGTAGCAATTCACACCTACTCCTAGCCATAATTCACTATCTGCTAACGAAACTCCCGTCAAAATCGGTTCGTTGTTTTAATTCATTCATATTATACTTAGACGTTTTTTTTCAGGCACCAAAGGTTCTGGCTACGACAAGTGCAGCTCTTACTATGGCGTTCGGCACTTACATTCAGAAGGGACATCAAAAATTATGTTTTCCAATTATTACTGAGCACAGTGAGTTTAAAGGGTTGATTTTAAATATACATTGTAGTGAACTTTTATTCCACGACTTATAAAAAATCTGCTTTAAAAAAAACATACAAAAATAGAAACATTTTGTCAGCCCTAACGCAGACTACGGTCTATTTGGGCTGCAAATTACAAACGCCAGCCTGTGTTTTTAGTCAAAGTTTTAGTCAAGTGCTTTGGTCTGCAAAAATGTGGTGTAATTTTAGTTTTTTTACAAGCATTAAAAAAAAAAATAACTGGCTGCCCTATTTACATGAGAATTTACTATCTTTACTTTATCTACGCAACGGGTGGTTGGTCATGGATCGACATTGTAGCGCAGCCTACTAAAACACATACCTGAATAGCCTCCAGAGTATTAATCAAAAATCTTTATTTTTGAGAGGTTAATAATATTTTAAAATTAATCCTGCGTATTACAATTATTCTAAGACAAGTCGCTATGAGCGATAATGGTTACCTACCCACGGTGAAGGGGCGTATTTAATCTGTGTTTGGGGTAGATAGATAGGTACAAAAAGCACAGATTAAATATGTCTCAGCCTTTATGGTTAAAATTTTGTTTATATAAACCGGTTTACTTACGCATATTGTCGGAAATCGGAATGTGCCCGACTAGTTCTGAGAATCTGAACCCGTCCGTGGTCCTTATTTATGAGCCTGTTCAAGCGACACTATGTAGGTACCGTAGTTTTAAATAACCAAATTCGATAAGGAGGTCCTTTTGCATTTCGGCTCCGAAATGTGTGCCCTAAAAAAAGTGTAAAATGGCGGGAAATTAAAGCAAAAATTAGTTCGGGTATTCCCAAAAATCGGGTAATCCCAAATATACCTACCCACTACTCACTAGATTTGTTTTTTGCATGGCCCCAGGGTTGCCAGTAAATAAAAAAGTAGTAAAAGGCTAAATAATTAATGGAATCTCAGCCTTCACTAAACAGACTTTCGCTTGGAGACTCAGGACAATTATTGGCGTCAATTATTATATTGTAAAGTTTATAACGTACTAGATGATGCCCGCGACTTCTTCCGCATGGATTAAGTTTTTGTATTCCCGCGTTTATCGTAATCCACGCGGATGAAGTCGAGGGCATCATCTGCAGTTCGCGCGCGAGTTGAATGCAGAGTAAATGTATGTGTCACCATACATTTCCTCTGCATTCAACTCGTGCGCGCACCTAGTTATTAATAAAATTGTAATGTTTTTCAGATAATTTCATCAGTTATCATAGGGACATGCTACGTGGGTATATCGGGCACTACGCAGCGAGGAGTCCAGGATCTGCGCGGCTTCCTCTGGCTCATGTGCTCAGAAGTATCCTTCAGCGTGTCATACTGTGCCCTGTTTGCGTTCGATAGTGATCTGATTCTGTTTAGAAGAGAAGTGGGAGTGTATAGCGCATCTGCATTTTACGTCAGCAGGTTATTAAGTTTAGTAAGTATATTTTTTTTATTCTACTGCAGTATAATTGACACATAATACAGGACTTGGATGAAACAAACTGATTCGTCCAAGACTTGGATGTAACAAACACGGGGTAGGAAACGTAAGAAAAATGTATGAAACACAGACATGACAGAGGTTGACAGAATAAACTATACTATTTTTCTTAATTGTGGATCAGTCGTTCGTAAAAGTTCCTTAAGTTTCCTTTTATGATTACAGTCACTTGAAAGATAGGGATAGAATGCAAACTGTCATCCTAATAGCATCTGATATGATAGGTATGGCTTGTGATTTTATTTTTACGCCACTACAAGTTAGCCCTTGACTGCAATCTCACCTGATGGAAAATGATGATGCAGTCTAAGATGGTAGCGGGCTGACCTGTTAGGGGTATGGCAGTTATATTAAACCCATACCCTTAGTCGGTTTCTACACGGCATCATAATGGAACGCTAAATCGCTTGCCGGTACGTTTTTGCCGGTAGGGTCGTAACTAGCCATGGCCGAAGCCTCCCATCAGACAAAATGTTAGTTTCAACGTTATATTAATGTTAGTTTCAATTTTCTTTGCTAACAGATGCCGCGTTGTGTGGTGTGGTCGCTCACGTATGTAGCGATAGCAACGCTCATGGTAGAGCTGCCGGATCACTTGGTCACATCGCTGAAGTTTGCTGCAGCCCTGGTCGCCGTGTCTGTCGCTTCGACTGCTTATGGTGAGAATTTTGCTGCATCCAGTTTTTTGATGAATAATATTATGGCTCTATTTGTTTTACCCTGAGAGAAATTTATTGACGTTCCTTCTGATTTTCTTTTCCCAGAACCTTTAAAAAGAGATACATTTTCCTTTCCTGATTTCAGCAGTAATATCATAGTTAACCAATTTAACTTATCGATAAAAATATCTCCTGTTTCAAAGAAAACGCTTTTAAAAGAAGAAAATGAGAAGGAAAATTTATCTCAGTCTATCAAACATAATAAACTGATATAATATATATTAATAGATTTCTATATAATGTTATGTGCTCTGAAAGCTGTGACAAATAAGCAGTAAATTATAATTTTATTATAAGAGTCGAGAAATTACTTTTGTACTTATATGTTACTGAGTAGGTAGTATGAGTAAAAAAATTATAATTTTTGGTTCATTTTTCAACCAAATATGAACGTAGTAGCTGATGTCTGCGACTTCGTCCACGTGGTTTAAGTTTTTTAATTCTCGCGAGTACTCCTTAATATTCCAGGATAAAAATTAGCCTATGTCACTTTCCAGGTCCTCAATGTATCCTCAATCCACAATCATACCCATGCAAAAAATCACGTCGATCCGTTGCTATGTTGCACTTTCGCATTAATTCAAGTATTAGTATGGAGTATGATTCCCAATAACTATAATAATTCTTTGTTCGTAGGTCTCGGTATGGGTGCCATCTTCATTTCAACGGGTATAATGTGCGACGTGATGCCCTGCGCCGATCTACCTTTACTCCTAATGTCCGGAGCGTTCCTGAGGATATCTTCCCTGCCCTTCTGGCTGTATCCCGTGAAATACTTCTCACATTTCTTCTACGGCATGGACGCGATAAGCAACATCTATTGGAGACAGATCGATCATATAGGCAAGTGAATGTTTATTTTGATTGAAAACTTTACTTTAGAACTTAAAGCTAGCTAGCCTAATCTAAGAAATGTATAATTGAATAATAATTGTTGTAAATGTTTATTATAATTTGAGCTGATGCCCTCAACTTTGTCCGGGCGAATTCCCGGGACAAAGTAACTTATGGCACTCTCCAGATTTTTAAAAATTTCCATGCAAAAATAAGGTCGAAAATTATTATGGTTGTAGTACCCTTTTACATCCGCAAACTAGGTAACTACTAACTAGCCCCCGTTACGCTCTTGCGTAGTAGACTAAGAGATAACTGCAATTTTGGTAACCATCGCCAGAAAGGCTGATTCAGTGTTAGGTGGATGTAGAGCTCTCCACTGATCACAAAAGTTGCAGTCTGCCTGCATTTGGATGGCCCTTTCGCTAAATATGGCCGTTCAAAGACGGTTTATTGTTACCAAAAATGAACGATAATTAGAAAAGCTGATTCTTGTACAGTATTAAAGTATGCGCAGTACCTATGTAAACAGCGTAAATACTGACGCATGTGGATGGGACTTTTTCTAGATATCAGCTTTCAAAGACGTTATAAGCTATACTTACTATGCGTTCCTGTAAAAAAATATTAGCAATTATTATGTCGTCCCGTTGATTGCTGTTAAACATTTTTAATAGCGATCAACGACGACAAAATTATTGCTAATATTTTTTTACAGGAACGCATAGTAAGTATAGCTTATAACGTCTTTGAAAGCTGATATCTAGAAAAAGTCCCATCCACATGCGTCAGTATTTACGCTGTTTACATAGGTACTGCGCATACTTTAATACTGTACAAGAATCAGCTTTTCTAATTATCGTTCATTTTTGGTAACAATAAACCGTCTTTGAACGGCCATATTTAGCGAAAGGGCCATCCAAATGCAGGCAGACTGCAACTTTTGTGATCAGTGGAGAGCTCTACATCCACCTAACACTGAATCAGCTTTTCTGGCGATGGTTACCAAAAGTGCAGTTATCTCCTATAATCATATTTAACTTTGTAAGTATTATTTATAAAACTTTATAAGTATTACTTATCAAACTAGTAATTTATTAAAGGCGTATTATTTATCAGAGCTCCCAATGGATTAAAGGGCAAAGGCAGTTTAATAACGTGTTGATAGTAGCAGAAATATCAGACTAGACAAAACAAAATGTTGAAAAGAATGTAACCATTAAAATTCTTGTGAAATCAGTCGGTCATAATATACGTATTACTATACATACATTAATTAGTAAATACTAAATAATATGTATTTCAAATATTGCACACCTGTAATTGATACGTTGTTGCCTCAAAAGTGTCTAAAGTTTTAATTAATACCTAATACCTATATGGACAAAAAAATGGTGTTTAATTATAATACGTATCGATAGTTATTTTAATTAAAAACGCATTGCAAAGTCAATTACAATCATAATCAAGCCCACTGAATCCTTACTAATATTATAAACGCGAAAGTTTGTATGTATGGATGTTTGTTACTCTTTCACGCCAGAACGGCTGAACGGATCTGGATGAGTCACAGAGATAGATTATAGTCTGGAATAGCACGTAGGCTACTTTTTATCCCGAAAAATAAAAGAGTTCCCGCGGGAAACAAACAACCTCAAATGCATGTTTGTTACTCAATCACGCCAGAACGGCTGAACGGCACAGAGATAGTTTATAGTCTGGAATAACACATAGGCTATTTTTATCCCGAAAAATTGAAGAGAACCCGCGGCCCGCGGGAATCAAAAAACCTCAATCCACGCGGACGATGTCGCGGGCATCAGCTAGTTGGTAGATAAGGATTAAGCCAAAATCATTAAACCGCCTGTCACCCAGTACTCAATATAATAACACCAACTAATTTTGACGTGACTAAAAATAATAACTAATTAACATCGCGCAAGACCTATGCATTTTAATTGGATATTATATAGGTACTACGACAAATAAACAATAATAAAGTAACAATTACGACAATAATAAAGGATTATTGCGACGACCTTCCTGGCGCAGTAGTCAGCACTGTCGTCTTTGGACGGCCCGGGTAACAAGTTCATAATTAAAAAAAACCGGCCAAGTGCGAGTCGGACTCGCGCACCGAGGGTTCCGTACAAACCTGTAGTAAGTTTTAAATTATTTAAAAAAAACTAGGGGGGGGGGGGGGGGGGCGGGGACACATTTTACCACTTTGGAAGTGTCTCTCGCGCAAACTATTCAGTTTAGAAAAAAATGTATGGGGACCCCCTAAGTATGGGGACCCCCAAAATTTATTGTTTTTTTTTCTATTTTTGTGTGTAAATCTTAATGCGGTTCACAGAATACATCTACTTACCAAGTTAGTGGCTGTGACATACGGACGGACAGACAGACAGACAGATTTGGCTTCGGAACCCTAAAAACTTATTTGTCTGGTTCACTGGTATACTTATCCTAACTCTATGCTTATAATCAACTAGCCGATGCCCGCGACTTCTGATTGAAGTTTTTTGGTTCCGCGGGAACTCTATAATTTTCCGGGGTAAAAAGTGGCCCATGTGTTATTCCAGACTATAATCTATCACTGTGCTAAATTTCATCCAGATCCGTTCAGCCATTCTGGTGTGATTGAGTAACAAACATCCATCCATCCAAACTTTCGCATATTTATATTATCGGTATAGACTATAGAGTATAGAATCATTTATTTCATTTCGATACAAGTAGGTAATCCCTAGACTGCGATTTCACGGGTCGTACCTAATTTGTAAAGTGATGATGTAGCCCTTAAAATGATAGCGAGCTAAAATGGAAATTGTGCGCCAAAATTTAACCCATTTTTAGGGTTCCGTAGCCAAATTTGGCAAAACCGGAACCCTTATAGATTCGTCATGTCTGTCTGTCTGTCTGTCTGTCCGTCCGTATGTCACAGCCACTTTTTTCCGAAACTATAAGAACTATACTGTTTTTTTTCCGAAACTATAAGAACTATACTGTTGAAACTTGGTAAGTAGATGTATTCTGTGAACCGCATTAAGATTTTCACACAAAAATAGAAAAAAAATAATAAATTTTGGGATATAAGTACTTAGATCTGAAACTCAAAATTTTTTTTTTCATCAAACCCATACGTGTGGGGTATCTATGGATAGTTCTTAAAAAATTATATTGAGGTTTCTAATATCATTTTTTTCTAAACTGAATAGTTTGCGCGAGAGACACTTCTAAAGTGGTAAAATGTGTGTCCCCCCCCCCCCCTGTAACTTCCAAAATAAGAGAATGATAAAACTAAAAAAAATATATGATGTACATTACCATGCAAACTTCCACCGAAAATTGGTTTGAACGAGATCTAGTAAGTAGTTTTTTTTTTAATAATTTAAAACTTACTACAGGTTTGTGCGGAACCCTCGGTGCGCGAGTCCGACTCGCACTTGGCCGGTTTTATTATTTTAGTGAAACCCTATATCGCTAGGGTACCTAGCAGTACGTTTATGCGATTGCCGAAAGGGTGAATAGTGAATAGGCATCTTCTAGGCAAGCGCGTTCCAACCTAGACCTCATCATTGCTTTGCACTAAGCATGATTGTCGTCAAGCGCAAGCCTATCACGCAATAAAAAAAAAGGGTGGTGACTAGCTTTAGCCGAAGTTTCCCACCAAACAAATTGTAGGACTAGGTACCTATTCTTTAATCGATCTACAATTACAAATAGATCAGCTTTCCCTATCTTTATGAGAGATCATTATTGGTATCTATATCTTTTTGCATATGAAATACAAGTATGATAAATGGACTCGCTGGGAAATGAACTATGACATATTATTCTCAATTCTGTATGAATCCGGAGGTGTTTATTCTCACGGTTACGACAGAGATTAGCTCTCAAATATCAGTGCAATCAGCCATAAAGATAAGCTGCCTCATAAAAGAGTATTTTTCATAGATAGTTGCCGATCGGATTGATAAGCATCTACCTTTATCAAAGATTTATCGGAGATTTGCATATGATACTAATAAATATCTACTGTCTATCTTGTAGCATCTACAGATATGCCAACTTTTAAGATCGTATTGGGTCGGTAGCCGACTAGTCTCGGATCCGTATGTCATCTCTGGTAACACGCACTTAACACTTAGGTCTTCAAGCACTAATGAACTTTAGACGAGAAGACAACCCGAAGCTTCCCGAAGGCTGCCTATAGCAGAGTTAGCTTCGGCCGCTGTCCAGTGTCCAACTTTTCGAAATTGGACCAATCTAGCTGGACCGTTTGTCCCACTTTATAATAGAGATAATGATTTACACAGTAAATATTTAAAATCCGTACATATTATGTAGATGCTTGAATTAATACCTACTGTTTATTTTAACATTTAATTCTATAATCGTGGGAAACTAGGCGAAACAAGGTTCCATTTTTATTTTATCAAATGCTTGTAATTTTTTTACAGACAGCTGATTTCAGCTAGGAATTCAATTTGCAGGTGTGAAATGTTTTTGTTATGAATTGCTTCGTACCTATTTACATTGTAGTAGGTAAGTGGGTGATAATAAATAATTATTGTTGATTTGTATGCACATCAACTAGTAGGTATACTTATACCTATTCAAAGTTGTGATTATTGCAGCAACATAAAACAGCAGTAGTAAATCGTGAGAGTTTTATGGGGCTACGGGCTAACTAGGTAACGTAAAAAACTAAAGTAGAAAATCCTTTGAATACTTATTATGTGAATGTTATCCTAAAATGTGTTCATAAACTGTGCGCATCCCACCACTACAGCCCATCAACGTCCCACTGCTGGGCATAGGCCTCTTATAGGAGAGAGGGATTAAGAGTTTAGACCCACCACGCTGCTCCAATGCGGGTTGGCGGGCTTTAATGACTATTATCATGTTAGTGATAATAACCGGGACTGACGGCTTAATGTGCTCTCCGAGGCACGGGTGTGAAACACCGCCAACTCCCTTACTCTGGACTAGTACCTACTGAGAATTTCTAGCCAGAAAAACCCAACACTTATAACATTAGTCGATCATACTAACCACGAGACCAACGAGGCAACTGTGCGTATATCAATGATATTTCACAAGTAAGGATTCTGAGGCCCATATTTATGCTGACCGAGGTATATATTCCAGCCGGGATGTTAAATCCCTTCGTCAGACTAAAAACTTAGTAAAAAAAAAACGAAAACTAACTAAACGTCTAGTATAACTTTCCATAACTCTACCTCCGTTCAGCTACGTGAGGAACTGAGTTATAATTCTATTAGTTCCATAATCGGTTTTGACGAAATTCGCTAAATTTATGACTAACATTTTTGTGTCGGACTTATGCCACTTTTTATCCTGGAAAATAAAAGAGTTCCCACGGGATTATTAACGCGGGCATCGACTGATAATAACTTTTTTTTTTGTTACAGATTGTCCATCCAATACATCTTCAACTTGCCTTAGCGATGGCGCTGCAGTGCTGATGGAAAATGGGTACTCGAAGAATTTCGTGCTTGAAGACAGTTTAGGAATTTTATTTGTCACTCTAGTGTGGAGTGTGCTAGGCTTCTGTGGATTGAAACGAATTGAAAATAAAGGCTATGCTTATTAATACTAGTATTTTTTACTTCTATTTTCTTTTGTTTTGAAATATAATGACAATTTCCATGGCACTGTGGTGTGCGCTGTTGTAATTATTTTACGTCTAGTTTGGTGGGACGCTTCGGCCGTGGCTAGTTAGGTACCACTTACCACCCTCCCGGCGAAGATTTAGCGTTCCGGTACGATGCAGTGTACAAACCGATTATGGGTATGGTATGGTATAAATATACCTACCCTACCAAGCTAACTTGGACTGCACTTACCATCCAGGTAATCCAGACCGCAAAAAACATGGAATATTTTTTTTTTGGTTTGCCACTAATGAAGTCGTTTTTACCCAAATACCTATATTAAGAAAAACTATACTTTGTAAAGGCATATTTTAAATATTTATTTGAATTTTGAAAGTTATATCTAAATTCTAAACAATATAATTACTTATATGTACTTAATAATGAAGTCGTATATTTTTTATATGCGGCATTATCTGGTCAGCCACCTGCAGAGATGAAAGTTTTATAAAACTGAGTGTTATTATAGTAATATCATTATGCCGTTTAAATTTTATTTATGCAGTAATAAATACTATCTACGAGTAATAAGGTTATGACGTTAAAGTATAACGTATAATTATTAATTCGACTTTTACGTCTGTGTGCCTAGTGGCAGCTTTTCTTCCCATTCGATCTACGATTTGTATGGAATTCTCAAGCAGTTGACAGCTGGCGCTCGATAGATTCCGTATTTAAATGGTAGTTAACGTTGTCGCGATCGAATACGTAGACTCCCACATGGCCTGCAGTACTTAGTACTTACCTACTATTCTTTTACTAAGTACCTACTATTCTTTATAAAATTTTAAAACCCCTGCCATTATGTGATTAATGGAATGGGGTCACGACCCTCAGCAATGGGGAATACGATGCAGAGAGAGAGACTATTCTTTATACTGCAGTACTTACCTACTATTCTTTTCGTTCTCGTCAACTTTAGGTACGTACCTACGACCCGACCGCCCGAACGCTACGAAACGCCCATTATTATTTATTATCTAGCTCATAGAAGATTAATAAAAAATCGTGGAAGATTAGGTAATAACTAGAAGACAACAACATAATATATCTCATTTGTGTGAGAACCAGATAATGTGAAACCGGATTAATTAAATTATTTCTGTATTAATATTATTTTAATCTTTGACGACAACAATATAGTAGGCATTTCACATAGCGTAGCATAGTGGGTACCTAAAACTAATCTGTTGACGATATATGCTTCCTATCCTATATCCACCGATACAGGATGTTATTTGGAGCCCTCGCTTCGCTCGTGCATACAAACATTTAACTACTAACGTTACGACGCTTTGACCTAAGCGTTTAAAAAGCTCAAAGTCTTAACAGTTAATTTTAACCAGCCTCAACTTGAAGTTTTTACAAGCTTTTATTTAGCTTCGCTTGTACCGGTGTCTGTCTGTAATCAAATCATTCAAGTTAAATTTGACTCACATCTCGGTTTCCGATTGAGATGAAATTTTGCATGTGCAGGTTTAGTTTGGAGGACAATTGCATGGTTAGCAAGTGACGTCATTCTAAATTCAATATGGCGGGATTCCAAAGATGGCGGACTAGTTATTTTACCATTGAAAATGGTTATCAGATGCAAATCACCTGAGACGTTTTTTTGGCCATAGCTTCGAGGATTTTGAGAGGATCGAGATGGAAATAGTACCAAGAGTTGAGGAATTTATCGAGACACGTGTGAGCGTTTGAATTTTGAAAAGGCTGGTAAATTTTTTTGGAATTTTGAAAAATTCCAAGTAAAAAAGTCGGGCTTTTTGGGGGGGTGTTTGTTTACTAAATTGTGAATATTTCGGAAAAAAAACCAACTTTAGAAAAAATTTAAAAAAAAGTCGTACCTAGGGTTACTTTAGCTACAAAATGGCGAAAAAATTTTGAAATCGGTTAATAATTATTGTGACCTGTAGGTGGTCCCTTTAGATTTGGAATTGAAAAAAACGAGCTCTCGAAACGTTCCTATTTACTAGTGGTTCGCCCCGAACTGAGACCTCGCGGTATCACAGAGCGCCATCTATTGACTTCATTGTGAAGTTCTGTTAAAAATATCATCATCATTAAAAATTAAATAATTTCGTTTCCTTATAATATTTATCTAATTTTAGTATTTGTTGTTCAAGTACAGGATAAATAATTAATCAAGTTTCAGGCTTGAGAGTTCAGAAAATTGAGAGTTCTGAGGTCAACTTTGGACGATAGAAAATCGCCACTTCGAAAGCCCCCCATTTCGTCAATTTTAGGGGAAAAATTAAAAAAAATATATTTTTGGACTCTATTCCTAATTATCTTTACAATGATATACCGCAACCCTATGTAACGCTATAAAAAATATTTTACTTCGCATTCGCTTCTATGAGAGCCCCCCTGAAATAAAGATTTTTATAATTTTTTAAGCCATATTCGGCGGGAGGCCATCGGTTTACATATTATATTTAAATTTGAAGTAATTACGTTCAGCAATTCAGAAGTTATAAGGCTCTGACAGACGGACGGACGGACAAGTGCCAATTCACCCAAGTAGACTCAGAGACCTTCGCTTCGCTCGGTCAATAAGATAATATTAGGTAATATGTATGCAGAAAGCTAGATTTGGAACTCGTTCTACCATAAGCCTTTATTGTAGTCAATAATTGACTTAGGCTATAAAAACGCTATTTATCGCTATGCTAATTCTAGTATTATTTATTTAGAGAGCGGATCAGCTTTTAAATGTACATTGCATTTACATAAAAAACACCACAGAAACATTTATGTGGTATTTTTGTTTCTATTAAGAATTGAGATAAGCTCCGTAGCCTTTGCCAATTTTCCTAGATCAAGAGTCCGTATGTGTCATACCTACGCCTACGTCAAAGTATGAAAGCTTGCTCCGCACAAGGGATGATGACAACCAATCAAATCAGCAACTCTTTAACAAACTTAAAAACGCATATATAGTATACTAGCTGATGCCCGCGACTTCGTCCGCGTGGTTTAAGTTTTTTTGATTCCCGCGGGAACTCCTTAATTTCGGGGATAAAAAGTAGCCTATGTCACTCTCGGTCCTCAAATATACGAAATACCCATGCCAACACGTCGATCCGTTGCTCCGTTGCGTTAATAAAAAATTAGGTAGGTAATCTATATCAGGGATTACCAAGGGTCGATATCAGTTTCCGAGGGGTCGACATGAACGAAAACTAATTTTAAGGGTCTACGAGGTCTAAAAATTGACCTCTATTTTAATGTTTTTTAAAAAATAATTAGGTACCTCCTTAAGAATTTTTACATAATTTGTATTAATAATTTTTAATAACGCTTGATATTTACTGAATATTATGTCTATTTATTTGGTTAAATTTTGATGAGAAAATAATGTCAAGTTTACGTGTTTGGTGGCGCGCTCTCGAAAAGGCCTCGCATGTACTCGTAGTACACGCATGTACAAGCTGATCGATCATCGAATGTAATGGAATTTTCGGCATATACCTATACGGCGCGGAATTATTTCGCTGTATTGTCCTTGGCTCCAAATACTAATTACGTACCTACGTATCATTTATTTTAATCTATAATTCTATTTTGAACTGTGACCTTTATAGACCAGGGTAGAAGCCTTTAAAAATAATAAAAAGTGAAAAAAAATAATAGTAGGATGAAACCCATTAGAAAAGGAGGGGAATATTATAAAAATGAAAGGAAAAATAATTTACGGGCGATCCGAGGTCGGGAAAGGGATGGGGGGGGGGTTTTAAGGGTAAAAAACGGTTTTTCTCGATTTCCGGCAAAACTAAAAGTCCTATCGAAAAAAGTCAAATGGCAAAGTTGTAGGTAATAAAAAGATCTAAAACTTTTGTATTTACACTTTTTTCACATAACCTCAAAATTTATGTGAAAAATTCAAAAAACCAAGTTTTTGATTTTTTATTTTTATCTTTTACAAATATTTTTTTTTTTTAACGAAATTTGGTGAAAACTTACCTTTTTATGTCCCAAATACGCTGTAATTTATTTGAGTAAAAATATTTATTATTTCACCTTATTTTGAATTAATATCGAAAAAACAACCTAATTTTCAATCGAAAATTCACCCGTCAAAATATCAGCTTTTTTAAAAAAGTTGGTATGTTTTCTGTTCGTTGAAATCTCTACTTTCCGATGGTGAAAAAAAATATATATGTTACTATAGTAAATCTTCTCAGAAAATGCAAAAATCGAAAATCGAAAACTCGAATTCGAAATTTTTTTTTTTATTATTATAAATCATTTTGAGCTATTTATTAAAATTTACACTTTAATTACTCGAAAAACGTTAGATTACATGTTAAATTGATAAAAAAAAATTGCAAATCAAAATATACTACTATAATTAACAAACAAATAAGTTAATAAAATTAATATTTATGTAATCTAACATTTTTCGAGTAATTAAAGTGTAAATTTTAATAAATAGCTCAAAATTATTTATAATAATTTAAAAAAAAAATTCGAATTCGAGTTTTCGATTTTCGATTTTTGCATTTTCTGAGAAGATTTACTATAGTAACATATTTTTTTTTTTTCACCATCGGAAAGTAGAGAATTCAACGAACAGAAAACATACCAACTTTTTGAAAAAAGCTGATATTTTGACGGGTGAATTTTCGATTGAAAATTAGGGTGCTTTTTCGATATTAATTCAAAATAAGGTGAAAAAATAAATATTTTTACTCAAATAAATTACAGCGTATTTGGGACATAAAAAGCTAAGTTTTCACCAAATTTCGTTAAAAAAAAAAATTATTTGTAAAAGATAAAAATAAAAAATCAAAAACTTGGTTTTTTGACTTTTTCACATAAATTTTGAGGTTATGTGAAAAAAGTGTAAATACAAAAGTTTTAGATCTTTTTATTACCTACAACTTTGCCATTTGACTTATTTCGATAGGACTTTTACTTTTGCCGGAAATCGAGAAAAACCGTTTTTTACCCTTAAAACCCCCCCCCATCCCCTTCCCGACCTCAGATCGCCCGTAAATTATTTTTCCTTTCATTTTTATAATATTCCCCTCCTTTTCTAATGGGTTTCATCCTACTATTATTTTTTTTGGTTTTAAAAATTATCGACCCTGGTCTATTAGAAGAAGGTAGTTAAAGCTATTTTTTCTCTCGAAATCACTATTTTTGCATATCTAAAATAAATTGATTTATAGGTATCTATGCAGTATTGAATAACACCCAGTAGAGAAGATAAGGATTTATTACACTATGGCATTAGTAAAAGTCTTTACGATCAATAAATTCTTTTTTATTCGTATAAAAATACAGAAATGATCGTAATCCGAACAGTGAAAATATTCGCTGCAAAACACTTAAATTGTAACCGTAACTTACCAATAAGTTTTTAGCGTCAACGTGCACTGTACATATAAAAGTCCTTAGCCTTAGATATAAAAATTGTCTAATATTTTTCTTAATACAGTCCAAAGATTTGCGCAGACATAGTTATATTTTGTATGTACCTATCTAACTATTTCCGTGTGTCAATGAAAACACGCCTTTAGTACTATAGTCACAATTAGAATTCTTAGCCAAATTATAACTTCATTTTTAGCTAGAAAAATCAAACAATTTAAACTTAAATACTGGCTGAAATTTTTTGGCGTCTAAAAAAATTTATATCATATTAATTATTAGGTAAATGGAATATAAGGTATATATACGGTATTATTTATTTAATATCTTTGGTTTTGCTATAGTCCATCATATCCATAAAATTACATACACGCACGACATACTAATTAGCGCCGCGAAGAATGTACGCAACAGCTGAGCGTTCGGTTCAACGAACTCGCGCGTTAGAACTCTGCGAACGGCGTGTAGGTTGACAATGATTTACAATAATTTTAATAATTTCACTTTTTTGTTGAATTCCTGTTTTTGATGTTTTGATATGAAAAAAATACTCTAAATGAGTACCTTTTTACTAACAATAAAATGCCATGGGCCTTTCATTTCATGGGCCATTCAATTTTTAGAGACGAATAAAAAAGTCACCCAGTATTTAAAACGCTTATATTTAACACAAGTAACTAATGCACCGATTAAGTAATGGTATAGTGGACTATACATTTGCTTATGATTTTCACATAAAGACATAAGTACCTACTTACACAAAAATATTCAAAAAAATTACAAATTATACACAAACATTTTGTAACTAAGCACGATGTGACATCATCGTTATTGTTAAACCAAAATGTACAAATTAAAATGTCAAGTGTCGACCAAATCAATCTCACTTTCCAAATCAGATTGATTATAGGCACGGTTTGAAATTTATCGTATGAAACGTTGAAGGTACGAGTACATCAGATGATTTAGGATCGCGGACACAGTCAGAAAATAAGGCAATACAATAGTATCTCTGACACAGTGGATGCCTAGCTTTAGACTTCCACTCGAGCTATATTTAAAGGGGGATTCAGATGATTGAAGTTTTAACCTGTCATACCTCCACGTTCACATTATTAATAAGATGGTTTCACACAGTGAAGAAATGTTATAAAACATGTTACTTACAACCTGAACACGGTATCAACACAATAAATATCTAAATTACAATTTGAAAAAACCTAATACACAGGCGTGCCCCGACTCCGTTTCACGACCATTATGAACGCTATGATGTGCGCAACAAAGTACATAACCATCAAACATATGCAGTTCCTCCAATAATGCTCTTCCATGAACCCGTACCTTCGTAGCACGTCCGCCCCAGTTTTAATACACGGCATGCCCTTTATACTAACGCAGTTGATAGTCTCAATTGAGTTCCATTGGATGATAGATATGGTTTCAACACCGTAGTAGAATGCCGATACGTATTTGAGCCACGCCACGAACGGCGAAGCGCTTCCTAAGTTTAGATAGATTCCAGAGAACATGGTCCCTATTAGGTCGAATGGAACGGAGACTAGCGCCGCTGTCTCCATTTTGTTGAACACTGCTGACAGGAATGAACCTATAGAAAGAAATTACACGTACAGAAAAAAAGTGAAATAGTTTGACGACCTCCGTGGCGCAGTGTGTAGCGCTGTTGTCTGCGGAGGTCCCGGGTTCGATCCCCGGCAATTTGGGAATTTATAATTTCTGAATTTTCCCTGGTTTGGCCTGGTGGGAGGCTTCGGCCGTGGCTAGTTACCACCCTACCGGCAAAGACGTGCCGCCAAGCGATTTAGCGTTCCGGTACGATGCCGTGTAAAAACCGAATAGGGGTATGGGTTTCATATACCTAACTGCCATGCCCCTAACAGGTTAGCCCGCTACCATCTTAGACTGCATCATCACTTACCATCAGGTGACATCGCCGTCAACGGCTAACTTGTAGTGGATAAAAAAAAAAGTGATCGCATCAATAGTATTTCATTATTTAAATACCTAATTTAGCTCGTTTTATTATTATCTATATAATTATATTTTACTCTCTTATAATAATTATTAAAAAGGCGACCTTATCACCAAAGTGATCTCTACCAAACAACCTATGTATGAATTTTATGTAAATTTTTATTAAGTATGCAAATCTAATTATGGCAATAAATCATTTAAATATTCTACGTTTCATATTTTAAACAATTAAGAACATCCTACAATAATTTAAAAGTAATTTTGTTGATCATTTACTTAGAAAATTTTATATTATGTTTTTTTTATTAGTTTCATAGATAAAAAGGACGTTACGCAAGCGGGCCTGAAACCCTAATAAATTCCAAAACTAATCCGCATTAAAATAAATAATGCAAAAAACAATGCAACAATGGAATTTTTATTTGAATAATGGTTATGTACGTTTTTAGGGTTCCGTACCAAAAGGTTGCTAAAGGGCCCCAATAGCCTCCGCTATCCGTCCGTCTGTCTGTCTGTCAGCGGGCTGTATCTCATGAACCGTAATAGCTAGCACAGTTGAAATTTTAAATCGACAAATATTTTTTTTTAAATCGAATTAAAAAATAAAGGGACCCCGGGATTACAAGAAACGTGATTTTTTGGCGTTTCTTTGCTGTATCTCTTAAACCGTTAAAGGTAGACACGAGAGCGGGTCTAGCTGCTTTAACAACAAATAATGAAAATAAAAAACATATTTTTTTAAGATATACCATACAATTTACATTTAAAATACAAGTTTATACTTGTTTAAAAAACAATTTGTAGTTGGTTAATAAAAAAAAACAAAATACCATATGCATTAGCGTAGTTGGCACAGAGTATGCAAACGAAGCACATGCCCAGCCAGTTCATGAAGCCTCCTTGAAGACCAGCTACGTTGAAGACGAGGGTCACGAAGAGAATAGGCTCTATGACCGCTCGAGGGATCTGTAAGGAATTATTCTGGTCAGATGCGAATGAATTTTCTATTTGGTATCTCTGCGAAAAACATAATAATTTTAAGAAGGAACCCTTCGATAGCAGTGGTCCAAATAAAGAGTTACATAGATTTTCGTCCTATTTGGATAATTAGAGTGAGTAAAGAGAGATTGCATCTTTTCTCGCATACAAATTCATTAACTTCCGTGTAGTTGCCATGTTTCCGCTGTGTTCATAACTTCATTAAAAAGTTAAGTTCATCACTCTCGCAATTATTTAAGAAGGAACCCTTCGATAGCAGTGGTCCAAATAAAGTTACATCGATTTTCATCCTATTTGGATAATCAGAGTGAGTAAAGAGAGATTGCATCTTTTCTCGCATACAAATTCCGTGTAGTTGGCATGTTTCCGCTGTGTTCAAAACTTCATCAAAAAGTTACGTTCATCACTCTCGCAATTTTTTAAGAAGGAACCCTTCGATAGCAGTGGTCCAAATAAAGTTACATCGATTTTCATCCTATTTGGATAATTAGAGTGAGTAAAGAGAGATTGCATCTTTTCTCGCATACAAATTCATTATCTTCCGTGTAGTTGGCATGTTTCCGCTGTGTTCAAAACTTCATCAAAAAGTTACGTTACACTTAATCACTCTCGCAATTAAGTAAGTGAGAATAGAAGCCTTTCAAATCCGATGGTAGGGGTAACAAACAGCTGGCAAACACAAAAGTAACGATATAGGGCTTGACGTCATTATCATAGGTGGAATATTTCCAAGCTTTGTGACGCTTTTTTATTTCAGAAAATTTGATCGTATTAGCCATCGACCACACAACCAATAGACGCCTAATTACTATGCTTTCGTAATGCAAACAATTCAGTCAAATGACTCAAGTAAGCGGGCGCGGGGTACTAAACGCTGATTGGTCTACTCAAGGTCAAAAAAATCATAAATCAAATGGGATGGGGTCCTAACTCCTAATAATTATTTATCGATAATTAATTATTGATATACTCTAATTAATATTTAAATAACTATAGGTTTTGTTACAAGGGCGTGGAATTATATAAGACCTATTAAGTCTGATGTGTTGTCTGAAAGTGTTCGCCCTATATGAGGAGTCTATTAGTTGTATGGTCGATGGTATTAGCATAGTTAGTGTTATTAACTTTATAACTTATAATAAGAGTGTAATTATTACCTATACTGTGTTTAGTATATTATCATGCAGTGACGTGCACAGGGCTTGAAGCTAGGGTAGGCTTAATAGTTAGTCACAATACCTATTTACTGACTTTTATAATGAAAAATGAGCATTTACTTATTTCCATTTGGTTAAGCAGTGCTTTTATGCTTCTATAAACTGCACGCCACTTATATTATACTAATTTTATGAATGCGAAAGTGTGTTTGTTTGTTGGTTTATTGGTTTGTCCTTCAATCACGCCGCAACGGAGCAACGGATCGACGTGAATTTTGGCATGGATATAGTTTTAGTTATGGTTATAGCATACCTGGGGAGTGACATAGGCTCGCGGGAATCCAAAAAAACAAAACCACTCGGACGAAGTCGCGGGCATCAGCTAGTTAAATGTATATAGAGGAATTTGGTCTGGTTTACAATAGGAATGAGTTAGAAGTATAATTTCCCAAATTAGTCTCCAAACAAAAATTCAACCTTAATAATTATGAAGATTATAATATTTTGTTTCTTTATGAGCTACGGTGTTGCTACGAAGTCAGTTGGTTTGTTGCTCTAATGTCCAGTAAATGCGTAGTCCGTAGATTTGTGTTTAAAATGCTACGAACTACGTATCTAGATCAGATTAGGTCTACAAATTCGAGGCAACACCTAATGTCTACGAGTAAAACGCTACGAAGCCATAATTTTTTAAATATTCGTAGAACGACTTTCTTAGCTTTCGAAAACGACATTCTATATTATCGTGTTTCTACATGACCTTTTTTAATTTTACTTAAAGTTCGCTTTACTTACGAGTAAAGTTCGCCCTTGTTTGCAATCCTAAGATGTTAGCGAGCTGTTAGGGTTTTGGCAGTTATATTATAAACATCTCTCATATCCTCTAATCAGTTACAACACGGCGTCGTACCGGAACGTACAATTTTGATCTTGTTTTATGTTATTTATTAGATAGGTACTAGCTTATGCCCGCGACTTCGTCCGCGTGGTTTATTTTTTTTTGATTCCCGCGGGAACTCCTTAACTTTCCGGGGTAGTCTATGTCACTCTCCAGGTCCTCAACTATACCCATGCCAAAAATCAATGAATCGATTCGTTCCTCCGTTGCGGCGTGATTGAAGGACAAATCATACAAACCAATAAATCTACAAACAAACACACTTTCGCATTTATAATAGTCATTAGTATGATAGTCTTTGCCGATTGGGTGACAGCTAGACACGGCCGAAACCCTCCTCATTCAGCCAGAAGTATATTCGTATTATTGTAACACCAATACTTAGTTTGAGCAATAATACTCAAATAGACTAATTAAAACTCAATATGTTTATTACTTAAAGGACAAACTGGTGTCTTTTATGCTAACCAATGTTTTGACTCTACCACCGCGGGTTCGTTGACCTTTAAAAAATAAGATAACTGCTAATTGCAGTAAATACTAGGGCTACAGAACAGATAAATTAATTGACGTCTTTTTGACGAATTTTTTAGTTAAAAAATAAAGATCATGTGGGTGTTCCGATATAAGCACTGCGAGCACTGTTCAGTGCTCTCACTGGGGACTTACAGTGCTCGCAGTGTATTTCGGAACGCACCCATAATGCATTTAAATGACGCAAACATGACGCGAATCTCTAGTAAAGTTTATTTTTAAATAACCTCAAAATAACCTTTATAATTACAACATTTTATACATAATAATTATTATAATAGTAATAATATAATGGCCATTCTTTGCATCCGGAACACATAAAAGTATAGTGGATGTAGCATAATTATGCATGCACCAACAAATATTTGCTAAGAGATTTCCTCTTAGATTATAATTTATCTTGACGACGCGACGGGTTAAATGTCATCTTCGTCATAAATTGTTGCGAATTCGAATTGGGTATTCCTAATTATAGCACTCTAACGCTAAAACCGAGCTAAAATTGTCTTATTTGAATATTATTTCACTAAATAAGACCTATTTTTAGCATAACCACTTTGATTAACCGATTTAATACTGACATACCTACTCTTCAAAGAATGCTAAGCTAGATATTATGGTAATTGATAAAATATGATAATATTATTATAAAAGCTTCACAAATAGCTACTCCGTTTTTTTCAAACTACATTAGTATAGTTTGAAAAAAAACGCATAGGTATGCTTATTAAACCTAGGTACCTATGTATTTTTATTACTATTGGTTTTCGCAAGATTTTCGCTTAAACCACACGAGTATATATCCGATCAGAGGGGAAGCTTCCTAATAAAGTCGAAAATGTATACCTATTCTGCTAGGGTTGTCACCTGATGCATGTCAACAATTTAAGGAAAAATAAAAATATTATACATTGACTTAGACATCGACAATCGACAATCGACATCGATATCGACAATCGACATCGATATCGACAATCGACATCGATATCGACATCTACAACGACATCGATATAGACAATCGACATCGATATCGACAATTGACATCGACATCGATATCGACAATCGACATCGATATCGACATTTGTATCGACCATCGACATCGATATCGTCAATCGATATGAGTATCAACATCGATATCAACAATCGACATCGATATCGTCAATTGATATGAGTATCAACATCGATATCAACAGTCGACATCGATATCGACAAACGACATCGACAATCATAATCGATATCGACAAACGACATCGACATCGATATCGTCAATCGATATGAGTATCAAAATCGATATCAACAATCGACATCGATATCGACCATCAAAATCGGCATTAATATCGATATCGACAATCGACATTCACCATATTATTTGACTTTTCTATGTCAAATATGGTGTAGCTGCTTCTAACATTATATCCTTAATGGTAAGGCATATTATTCAAATTCTTTTGATTTATTGGTGTATTTAAATATATTCTTCCCGAACCCAACCTAACCTAAACCTTCCCGAAAGTAGGTAGGTACGTTAATAACACAAGTGAAAAAATCATAAAAATAGGTTCATTGGTTTCCGAGAAAATCGTTAACAAACCTACATACATACATACCTACATACGGGTCAAATCCTTTTGAAGTCGGTTAAAAATGTTGGTGGAGCCAGGGGTAAATAGGAAACACCTGCCCCACGTTTACCCTATTTATCCCTGGGGTCGCAACTCGCAACTAGCAAAAAGTTCCTCCTACCTCTATGCAGAGTTTCTTCAAAATCGGTTGAAAAACTGGGCCGTTAAAGCGTAACAGACAGACAGACTGACACATTTTCGCATTTATAATTTGGGGGGTGGACAAAGTCACACATTTTAGCCATATTAGGTACTTCGGGTATTCTACTATCTGAGCACTGTCTTCAAGTAGGTGAGACCGACTTAGGCTACATAGTACATACCTACCTGTCTAGCACGTCATTCTCACTTGACGATCAATGTTATTACCTAGTTTTATTGTACAGGTGCGCTAGGTACGTGTAAAAAGGTACTTACTTCTCTTTATCTCTCGGGTATGAAAAATAGGAAACATCCTTATTGTCTTTAGAGCTTTTCAAGCAAACTGTGCAAGTATTCGGCATTTTTGTTGAAACAGAACACTATATTTACATAAATAAAACTAAATAGTTTTATTTTTAATACAAAATCAGTAAACTTATAGTAATGAAAATAAATTGAGGAACAATTTCGTGATTGAACACGAAATTGTTCCTCTATTTATCCTCAGTCAGCCCTTGCGTTCTAACCCAGACAGTGTCTCGCTAACCCGGACGATCGTGTCGGTGAATGTGTCGGTGAGAGCTCACGCACACATCGTTGCGCTATGTATGGGTGAAGTCGCCGCGAGCAGTTTGTATGAAGCTTCCTCTCTGTTCAGTTCTCTGTGCTTAAACTTTATTATATTTAACTACCTGATGCCCGCGACTTCGTCCGCGTGGAATTATTAGGGTTCCGTACCCAAAGGGTAAAAACGGGACCCTATTACTAAGACTCCGCTGTCTGTCTGTCTGTCTGTCTGTCTGTCTGTCTGTCTGTCTGTCTCCAGGCTGTATCTCATAAACCGTGATAGCTAGAAAGCTGAAATTTTCACAAATGATGTATTTCCGTTGCCGCTATAACAACAGATACTAAAATTAAAAATATATATATATTAAGGGGGGTCCCCATACAATAAACGTGTTTTTTTCGTATTTTTTTGCTCAATATTAAAAACGGTAACAGGTAGACGGTTCAAATTTTCACAGAATATTAACTTGTATATTACCTTTCAAAATAAATAATTAAATATCAATAAAGTAAATATTAAAGGGGGGCTCCCATACAACAAACGTAATTTTTTGATATTAACAATAAACCTCTACAAACAAAGTTAGTTTTGCGGTTCATTTCGTCTTGTTTTTAATACGTCATAAATCGTAAAACTTACTACAGGTTTGTACGGAACCCTCGGTGCGCGAGTCCGACTCGCACTTGGCCGGTTTTTTAGTTTTTTTAATTCCCGCGGGAATTCCTTAACTTTCCGGGATAAAAGTAGCCTATGTCACTCTCCAAGGCCTCAACTATCCTATCCATGCAAAAAAACAAGTCGATCCATTGCTCTGGTGCTACGTGATTGCAGGACAAACCAGCAAACAAACTCACTCTCGCGTTTATAATATTAGTATGATTATCTCATATAATGATGTGTCATTTTTTATTTTGTTCATTCGAATTGCAATCTTACAAAAAAAAGCAGGCTGAGTAGGTAGCAAAACCAAAAGCAGGAAAGAATATTTGTGGTTAAAAATAAATTGGACGTGAACAGGAAATTGTCAGTATGTACCTACATATAAAGTTGTACTATAATTATAGTGTCAAGCTATTAGATTTTTTGTGACAAACCAAATAATATTAGTTTTCCGTAGGGTTAGTAAGAGATTTTGTATCTCACCAACGTTGACAGAATTTGAGCGTCGAAGAACAAGAACGTTAGAGTAAAATATACTAAATTTTATGGATTTAAAGGCGGAAATTCAGTACCTTCCACCGATTTTAATGTCTGCAGGTCTAGATGTTTGAACGAAATTAAGCTAATTAATTAAATTACTTGTCGAGTTTAAAATCTTTTACTAACCCTACAGGTAATTTGGTAAATAATATTTACTCAAGTCATTGCTCTGATGGAATGTAATTTAGTCTCTAACAACCTAATTATTTTTCTTTTTATGGTTGATTCTATTTTACTTAGCATAGCCGTTATGAGATAATTAATTTTATATTTTAAAATTTAATTAATAGGTTTAGTTATTTTTTTAGTTTGCTTCAAACATATTCTACGTCTACATTTGCTAGGCTTGCTAAAGGCATTTCAGACTATTCTTTCATTTAAAAAAATGTATCGAGCTATTTCTATATCTCTATGAAGTGTACACCACAGATTGACCCATTGAGAAGTAATTTAAAAATTATGTACTTCAAGCCCGCGAGCGTAGCGAGCAACAATTTTATTATTTTTCGTGCCGAATACTCCCCCGTTCTAGAGACTATAATCTTATAATATAACTATCAGAAAAATCTTCAATTTAATAATAGGTAGTATTTAATACTAAACTTACCCAAAATATCATTTTCGATAGGTAATACGGCAAGGGTGCGTATAATCCACTGGCGGTTTCCCGCAGCAGTACGGGCACTTCACTAGGGAAGGTGATGAATACTGCGTAGATGAACAGGAAAATGGTTTCCGTGATCATCAAGTACAGAAGTCCTTCAGCGTTCTGGATGTCGCGCTGGTCTAGCTCCTCGAAGTGACCGTAGTAGGGGATTGAGATCACGAGTCCGACAAACTGTTGGAAATGTATATTATTGCATAAGTTGAGAAGTGTGAAGTTTTTTTTTATCCACTACAAGTTAGCTTTTTACTGCGATCTCACCTGATTGTAAGTGATGATGCAGTCGAAGATGGTAGCGGGCTAACCTGTTAGGGGCATGGCAGTTATATATTAAACCCATACCCCTATTCGGTTTCTACACGGCATCGTACCGGAACGCTAAATTGAAGCTAATCGATTTGGAGTTAAGTGAAACTTCACTCCAAAGATCTCCTTTTAAAGAGATGAAATAAAGTTTTCCTTACCATTAGAAGCACAAATTCAGCTATCCATATAGATTTATTGTGTTTTATTGACAGTATATTTCTCCACATCAGCCAGTAAAATTGGACGAAGTAGTTCACTTTGACTCTGCAAATAATTAAAATGTCACGTCCAAATACGTCCAATCCAAGTACGTCCAAAAACATACGTAATACAAGACACGTTATTGTATTTTATATAGTGTAGGTATGTACTTACAGTGTTAAATAGCGCTCGAAGTATACGTTCTAAAATAAAAGAAAGTAAGTTATTTCATATTTAGGTAATTAATAATAGGTTCCTAAATAATAATATATTGGCATTTGTTTATTTAACCAGATCAAAATGTTCTTATGTTTCAGTTAAAAGAGAGGATCTTTCGTTTTTATACGAATAAACCATCACTGGTTATCACCAACACATATACTGTGACTACAATGTATTGAGATATTGTACTATTGAGATATTTGACTATGATTTAGTTATTTAATTATGTATGAGTAAGTAAGACATGTACATGAAAGCTATCTCTAATAGATAAATAAATAAATGATTAGAAAGATCTTCAAAAAATATCATAATATCTCAACCAATTATGAACCTATAAAATCTTAAAGGAATTAAACCAATACGTTAATATGATTTCGTATTCGTAAGTACCTTTTCATCTGTATCTCCATTAAAATACTCCATTTCATCTTTAACATCTCCCACTCTACTCTCAATGGCCGCCGCGTAGTGTGATCTCTGGTACTCGTTGCATATGCGCCTGATCCTATCTCTACTCTCCATCTCTTTCTCTACGTCTACGCCGAGAAGAGTCACGTAGTATTCCGCCGCGTTGAAGCCCACTGGACATTTGTAGTTGAGCCTATGAGAAAATACTTCAAAGTTAAAAATAGTATAGGGTCGTCTTAAATTTTTTTATTATTATTGTGAGATTGGGTGGGTAGGGAGGGTTTATTGGTTTGTTGGTTTGTCCTTCAATCACGCCGCAACAGAGCAACGGATCGACGTGATTTTTGGCATGGGTATAGTTGAGGACCTGGAGAGTGACATAGGCTACTTTTTATCCCGGAAAATTAAAGAGTTCCCGCGGGAATCACAATAACTTAAACCACGCGGATGAAGTCGCGGGCATCAGCTAGTATTAAATATCGTAAAAGACACAAGAGAGGCGCTCAAAAATCACGTTTCTTGTATGGGGATTTGGGCCCCCGCTAAATGTTTTATTTTACATTATTTTCATTTTGTGTTGCTATAGTGGCAGTAGAAATACACATTCTATGAAAATTTCAACTGTCTACCTACGGTTTATGTGATAAAGCCCGCTGGCAGACAGACAGACAGATGGACAGCGGAGGTTTGGTTATAGGGTCCTGTTGGCACCCTTTGGATACGGAACCGTATAATGAGCAGCAGTACGTAGGTAGGGTGATAACTATAGTCACAGCATTCCACCAGACCAGATATAATATAGAGATTTCCAAAATCCTCCAGGGATCGTTACGATCATTTGTAAAATGTCTGTGGGAAACAAGTTTCACGTTTATAATCAACTAGCTGATGCCCGCGACTTCGTCCGCGTGGAATAAGTTTTTTTTAATTCCCACGGGAACTCCTCAGTTTTCCGGGATAAAAAGTAGCCTATGTCACTCTTCAGGTCCTCAACTATATCCATGCAAAAAATCACGTCGATCCGTTGCTCCGTTGCAGCGTGATTGAAGGAAAAACCAATAAACCAATAAACCAACAAACCAACAAACAAACACACTTTCGCATTTATAATATTAGTATGATGATCAAATAACACTTAGAATTGATTGACTAGAAAATAAACCCGAAATGGTACAAAATAAGAAACCGATTAAGACAAATATATGATCGGATTAAGCTAATAATTTTGCTCTTCATTTTCATATTAGCCGGTGTTTCTGCTCGTTTTAGTAGTATAAGCGATATGGCATTAATGAAGGAAATACTTAATTTATGTGTCAATCTATAGACGATCGTCTTTCGATACAAATCTATTCATAATCTAATATATGCATAACAAAAATCTTCTATTCCTGAGTATAATACATTTTTAGGGTTCCGTACCTCACGAGAAAAAAAGGAAACCTTATCGCTAGGATAATTTCGTTGTCCGTCTGGCTGTCAACCACCTATTTCTCGGAAACGCGTGGAGTTATCAAGTTGAAATAAATATCAAATACTAAAATCTATGGTCCCTTGGAGTTGTAAAAAAAATCAAGCGTCTAAAGTCAACGAAATCAAAAGATACGGCCGTTTATGACGCATATTTTGACACTCGCCAATAAATTAAAACCTATAGGGTACTTCCCGTTGACCTAGAATTATGAAATTTGGAAAGAAGCAAGGTCTCACAGCACAAGAATAGGAAAAATGCGAAAATCGTTAATTAGGGTTCCGTACTCATATGGTGTCGAATTGTTTGTCAGGTGCTACCCCAGTTTAGCGCTGTATGTAAGCCAGTTATTTCACAGCTAGGGCAGAGCTTTAGGTCGACACCATGATGGTCGACACAGTGTGAAACGCTGTGTCGACCATTGACGCAGAGGTTTTGGCCTGGTGGGAGGCTTCGGCCGTGGCTAGTTACCACCCTACCGGTAAAGACGTGCCGCCAAGCGATTTAGCGTTCCGGTACGATGCCGTGTAGAAACCGAATAGGGGTATGGGTTTAATATAACTGCCATGCCCCTAACAGGTTAGCCCGCTACCATCTTAGACTGCATCATCACTTACTACCAAGTGAGATCGCAGTCAAGGGCTATCTTGTAGTAAATTAAAAAAAAAAAAGTTTGGTTAGTTCATAATATTATAAGGATTAATATTAATACTTCTGGCTGCCGCTAAACTAAGTCGCTGCAACATGTTTTTTTTGCACGGATATAGTCAACTATGGAAGGGACATAATATAGGCTACTTTTTAACCGACTTCAAAAAAAAGGAGGAGGTTCTCAATTCGACTGTTTTTGTATGTTTGTTTCGCGATTACTCTGCCAATTATGAATCAATTTTGATGATTCTTTTTTGTTTGATATATCATACTTCAGAGGGTGCAGATCTGATAAATATCTTCGGACATGGAGAACGGAACTCCTCAATGAGGTGCCAATGTGGAGACCCAAAACAATATGAAGAATAAACGATTCGTGCGGCTAATAATTGGCACCGGCTCCAAAAAATATTATTATAGAACTACATTAACTTTTCTAAATATAATATATTCGGTAATAAATTAAAATATATTTTTTAGTCGGTTTTTTTTTTTTTGATTTTTTTTCTTTTCAAACTAGTTGCTTAAAAAAAAAGAGTGTAGGCCTGTTAAACTACAGCTTAGACTTGACACCTATATCTACTGGATTTAGCTTATCCTATGAAAGACCTACCAAAGCTATACATGCAAACGATTTGACCTTTGGAAGCCAATTAGAATAATCTATGAAGTTAACTAAGCGTTGATTATATACTTGCACTTAGTAACATGTCACAATGGACCGGTCTCTTGTGGTATTTCATAATTTCTAAGAAGCACAAATATACCTACACATTACCACAAATTACAAAAGCAATAACAAGCGATCCATTCATAATATACTCAATAATAATAATCGTTTTGTGGTTGGAGATAATTCAAGCTATGAACGGAAATCTCGATGTAATAAGGTCTATAATGTTTGGGTGAAAATAAATTAACATCAATGACTCTCGTTTATCCGGCGGAAAGATCAATGAAGGCACCATAAATCAACGGATCAAGCTTCGAAGTTCGAACAACCGGCGAGTTGTTGTAGCCAATTCAAGCTCACACGCATAATAGACGAATAACTGAGGTGGGATAATAATTAATACCTATTACTTATGTCATAATCACAGATATATCACACCTCGTTTGTGTGATCTGTGGTCATAATACTATTCCATAAGTAATTTATGTTAGTTTGCAGGTGATCTTATACACATAATATATCATACACTAGTTTTATCGTTTATGAAGCATATACCAATGAGTTTTTTATTTGTTGATATTTATACATGATACTAGCTGTGCCCGCGACTTCGTCCGCGTGGAATAAGTTGACGCGCCTAAAGAAATTTTCACTTCAAAAATTTACAATTTTTCACATAAAACTCAGCTATTGTTCCCTTGAGCCACGCGAGCGAAGCCGCGGGTAATAGCTAGTATCTATTATAAGTGCGAAGATGTGTCTGTCTGTCTGCTACGCTATAAGGCCCATATTTTCAACCGATATAGATGAAATTTGGTGTAGAGGTAGGTTGCATCCCGCTACTATAAGAGTTCCCGCGGGAATAAAAACTTAACGCGGACGAAGTCGCGGGCATCATCTGGTTTTGTATATATTGACGAAAATACTTAATAGTACCTTTGGTAAGTGGTATTTAATTTTTGCCAAAAATTCAGTACATAAATACCTATATTATGTTCTTTTTTTTTTTTTTTAAATAAAATATGTTCGATTTGAATTATTACTTTTGACGTGACAACCGTATCTATTAATTACATGTCAAGACTAAATTAATTAAATTTACACAAAGGTTTTAATAAATTTAAGTTTTGCATCATGCAAAAACATTGTTAGTAAATAAGTGGACAAAAAAGACTTGCAAAAAACTTGATGACTATTTTTGCGAGTTTGATAATAATCCATGTTGACAGTGATTGCAATCGCAAATTCGTTAATTATATTATAGCCTCCTGAAATACTGATTGACTTTTCACTAGATATGTTTGATTTGAGATAAGATAATCACTAATTAACGCTTTTTAGCATTTTAATTACTTACAGTCCACATAACATTAAGATCATTGATCAATATCTTTGACTAATTTCGTGTATACCTAGTTATTTTTATTGCTCAATAAAAAGTTCTTAAATCTTAAATCAAGGATATCTATTATCTATCGTAAATCTCAGATAAGAATCAGAATTTGATATATGCGTCTGCTAATTAAGGACCGCGGGATTTTGTCTAAAGCATAATATAATAGAAATAAAAGCATAGGTATAGATAAGATCTAAGTAGGAATAATGACATGATGCAAAAACTTATCTTTTGCCTTAAATGGCCAAATCATCGAAAAGCCAATAGAATAACTTGGTAGAATAGTTGAAGAGCAACAGGTTATGATGGCTTTTATAAATTGGCGAGTTTCTTGCTGGTTCTTCTCGGTAGGAATGGCATTCCGAACCAGTGGTAGATTCACTTGACGATTCAAAAGTACTTGTAAAAGTTTATTGGAATAAAAAACATTTGAATTTTGAATTTTTTTAAATACACCGTCTGAATCGTCTGCCAAAATTTAAAAAGTGGTAATTCACTCGACGATTCAAAAGCACTTGTCAAAGTTTACTTGAATAAAATAGGTTTGAGTTTGAAAATATTTTCAGATAAACCCGAAGCCTTCTTTATTATTAGCGATGAGACTAGTAGGTAAACGCCTGATGACAGTTGGTGAATGGAACATAACGTGATTTGATCATCACTAATTGATGGCTTTAGAGACAAAGTGATCCCCTCACGAACATATTTTCCGCTGTTCACTGCTGCCCATCGATGTATGCTGGCTGAACTAATATCTGACTTTTAATTTGGTTGATCCATCACATGGGCGACCTACCACGTCCCCTGGTGCTCTCCACTTAACTCTGCATTGCACTAGCTTGCCAGTTAACTATCTGTTTAGATAAAACCTGCTTAGACAAATCTAAAAGTATACTTACGATGCAAAAAACTGGTCGGCCTGTTCGATACTCCCGTGGAATGCTATTCTCCCATTAGCCAACAGCACCACTTGGTGGAATAGCTCGAAGACGCCAGACGCCGGTTGGTGGACGGAGCAGATGACCAGCTTGCCACCTATTGCCAATCTTCTTAGACGGGAGACCACAGCACTAGCTGCTGAACTGTCTAGTCCCGTCGTGGGCTCGTCGCAGAAGAGGATTGGTGGATCGTTGAGGAGCTGTGTGAAAAGACATTTTCATTACTATCATATCCTGATAATATTAGGATGACTGTTAGCATTCTATTATTTCCTCTCGAGTGACTGTAATCATAAGAGGAAAGGAGATAAACCTATTTTTTATTACCCTAATGGCATCTGGATTAGGTAATAACACTAAAAAATATTCAATCATGTCGCAACAGATCTACGGATTGACGTGACGCATATGAGGATCTGAAGAGTATTACGAAAAATTAAAAAGGTCCCACGATATTAGAAAAACTAAATCCACGCGGGCGAAGTCGTGGGCATGATCTTGTTTAGTATAAGTAAAATATTAATAGATGTCTATGTTAAAATATTAGCTAAATGTTCTATTTTCCCCATCTTTAATCATATATTATTAATTTCACAAGTTTTACAAAGTTTATATTTTTCCACCGTCAACCAGCAAAATAACAGCGAAACGGCGGTCTACATCCACGCGTGTGCTTTCAAAACACGGTATATTTCCGACGGCTGTCATTAAAATAATAGTTCGACTGCAAATTATACAAGTTAAATACATGGCGACAGACAGTCCCACTGCACAACATCAACAGTAGTTAAATCCTTTTGACTTTAAATAGTTTCACGCAAGTTAAACAAGTTAACCTGCAGGTATAATTGGAGCGTTCCCTTGACGTAGGTACTCACGCAAGTTAAACATTTGTTATTACTGTAACGTAATAATTATTTTAAACGTAATACATACTTTTATGAGCCAGTGTGCACTTAAGCAGCCAATAAATCTTAACTCTTTAGTTTCATTATTTATATTGTGGGATTTGTTGTTTTTCAATTTATTTGTATTTTATTTATTATGATAATGTATTTTATTTTTTTTAATCTAAGAAGCCTGTTTTTACCACAAGGCGCAGACGCTTATACATTGAGGGCAAACCTCTGTGGTTTTTTCAATGTATACTAAGTGTGGTTTGTAAAATTTGTACGTTGATAAATAAATTAAAAAAAAAAAAACTTGTCTTCTTGAAAAAGAATCTACAACAGTCACTATGTTTCAGTAATGATTTTATACGATTTTGTTTCGAAATACCGCTCTCTCTCTGTGTCGTTTTCCTCATTACTGAGGGTCTTGAACTCGTGATTCTTTCCATTACTCAAATAATGGAGTTTTCTTGGGATAATAATGCGGTGGATTCCCACGTCACGTAAAATTAAATAAAAGAAATTGTATGAAATTTTTTAAAAACAGATCTTTTAGGAACCTTACAAAAAAATTCGACGTTATTAAAGTAACCTTGTATAAACTTACTACTTAATTAGCTAATGACCGCAATTTCGTCAGCGTGGATTGAGGTTTTGGTTCCCGCGGGATCTCTTTTATTTTGCGGGATAAAAAGTGTGCCTATGTGTTTTTCTTCCTTGTTGATGCGGCTTTGCAGGGCTCTGTAACGAGACCCGGTATCACTTTGACCGTTGCCGATCTATTGTGATCGCCACTATCTAAAGTTCCTGACCAATACTACTTGCTGCTAGGAACAGCAACAACTTCTTGGCCGGGATATTCTTTGCCTCCTCCGGTTCCACTAGGTGCTTCCCAAGGAAGAGGCTACGTTTATGCATTATGTGGTATTATTCTTTGCTAAACTTCATCCAGATCCGTTCAGGCGTTCTGGCGAGATTGGGTTACAACTAACAAACATACATTCATCCATTCGCATCCATTCCATCCGTTTCGCATTTATAATATTAGTATAGATAGTCTAGAAAGAAATGAAACCTACCTGTACAGCAAGCGCAACACGTTTCCTCTCGCCCCCTGAAAGCGCTTTCAGTTTGGTCTGCGTGCAGCTCACGACTCCCAGATCAGCCAACAGCTGCTGGATTCTCTTCGAACGAGCTATCCCTGTTGCCCTTTTGTCCATCATCAGACGTGCCTGTTGAGAAATACTCAAGTTAATTCATTTTCATTTAACCTGCATTGAAAGCCTGTCAATGCTTTCAATGCCTGTTGAGCCACCCAAAACTAGTCGATTTCAGACGAATACGTCATTCAGCGGGTAGAAAACCATCACTTTCTGCCAGACCATCACTTTCTGCCCTAGGGCAGAAAGTGATGGTTTTCTACCCGCTGTATGTCGTAACAGCCCTCCTTTTAATCCTGTCAGAATATCTTTTGTTTATTTCTAACCTTTATAATTGTCATTTTAACCACTAACTAAACTGACAGATATCATATTTGTAAACAACAGCCTAGCAACTAAAATAAATAAGAAATACAATTTTAATAAAACTCGCACTTTTATGCAGATTATATGAAAAATATAGTGCGTGCCGCGGGACGAAACACGATTTCGGTGATGCCAATTGCCAGCCCTCGCTTCGCTTTGGTAGACAAATTCACCCTCGTCTGAACTCGTCTTGTTTCACCCCTAGGCACTCAATATACTATTACAGCTGCGATCTTTGCGATTGACAGTACATTGCGATTGTTGCAATCATTAGCCACGGGCAGAAATACCCTCACTATCGGCTAATAATCGCAAAATCGCAAATCTGCCGGATAGCATCGTTGGATTTAGGTTTTCGTCGATTTACATAAGTAAAAAATTATCATGTTAATATTATTTTGATCACCATGTCAAAAATATACCTAATCTTAATATTTTTATTTCTAAATTATAATATTTTCAAATAGATTATAGCATAAACTGGTCGTGGGAACGTTTTTGAATTACTTACTTAATAAAGTATAAAAGCTATAATAAAATTGATAATAATATCATATACATATTCTATTATTACACGTAAACCACAGAAGAATTTCGATTACCTACAGTACCTAGTATGGAAATTAGTGGTATCTAAATCTGTACTAAAGCAGCATGATCAGATTTAAAATGTATTAATGTAGATTTTTAGACAACTTTGATATATATTATACAAGAATTCCGTGAGCCATTTCCATTTGTCATATCTTTGCGGCGTGCCACTACAAACTGGTTTAATATTATATTTCCTGTAACTCCGCCTTTTACCAGGCAAAGTAAAAATTGACAATGTTTCCAAGAATCTATCTCGTTTGCATAAATCATGGTATTATCTTCTGCTTCGTAGTAGTAGCCTATATGTCACTCTCCAGGTCTCTCCAGTAATTGCGGTATTGCTGATTACCCAATAACTACTTATATAAAATGTAGTCTACATTTCCAGTATTGTCGGCTCTATGTGATTTTGTAGCTTAAAGCGTCGTTCTAGCGTTACAATTATTGTAGAGTTGATTGTAATTTGTAATATTCTAAATTCGTTAATTTGTTTGTTTTTTTCCGTAATTTTTAAGTATTCTATTTTTTTATAAACTGCGAGTATATTTTGCTGAAGATGTATGTTCTATTGCGTTTTCCTATAAACCTACTTATATTTCCTAGTTTGTGTCAATTATTGTTGAACGATGAAGATTTATACATTCATTCATTCAATCTTAAAATATTAAATCTACGAATATTCAATAATTAAGTACAGGAAATATAAAGAGTATCACATCCATCAATCTCTGTCACAAATTATTTTCTCAGAGACTTGGATTTTTTTATAAATTGGATTATGAGCCAGATTCAAGAATCTCGTTGTATTCTAGTGTCTTTTTTTGCCCTTATACCTAATATCGTGATGAAATCCGTCGTGGATACGGACGAAAAACCTCCGCGTGGATTAAAGGTTTTTGATTCCCATTTCAAATTAGCCAAATCAATAAGATATTTTGACTGCCAACGGTTCGGAAAGTAGTTGGCAGTGGCGTGCACAACATAGAGGCATAAAGGTACTGCTTACCCTAGTTAAAAAAAGCTCAATGCATAATTTTCATCATTCCCTGCCTGAAAGTAGGTATCTACGTAACCAATGCCTACCCGCGGGCTGATTACGTATCTCACGACCGGTTTGCGACAGGCGTAAATCTCGCGATCGCTGCTGTCAAACGGCAATTTTGTATTACTTAACAGCGGCTATCGATAGCAAAAGTGCATGAAAAGTGCATTTTGCGGCAGGCGAGCAATAGACGTGCGATCGGCTTGCGTAATACGAATTCTAAGTGACGTTTTGCGACCGATTTCGTAGTGATTGCTGTCGCATTGCTACTGCTGTCGCTACTGCAAATTTTACGTAATCAGGCTGCCGGGCTCCGAATACTGTGCACGCCACTGGCAGTTGGTTCGTAGTAGGTACTAGGTAGGTAGGTGCAAACTGAAAAATTTATAAACTCATTCCAACAACATATAATTGGAATTTCTTAAAATCCTTCCATATTGTGCATCTAGTCTCTTCCTTATAAATCTCTAGGTCTACTGTTTTTTGCGTTGTCCGTCAATGAGTTGCTAGCTTTTCCCGCGACTTCGTCCGCATGGACTACACAAAATTCATGACTCTATTTTTACCTCCTTAGTGGTCGAATTTTCAATAATCTAATGCCCACATCTATCAGCTATCTGTAAACCAAATAGCCAAATCTGTCCAGTGGGTTGAGCAGTGCGTTGAAATAGATCAGTCAGTCAGTTACCTTTTCCTTTTGATATATTTAGATAGATAGAACTCTATGATTAATTCCCGTTGTGGGGTGATGGACCAAACGGATACATAACATTAAGTTGTGATGACCCCTATGTTATATTGACAGCATAATTATATCTCTTGGCGTCGGAACAAAATTGAGGAACCTTTTTTTATAGTACCATTTGTCTCATTAAATTTTTTTTATCACTTCTGAACACAAGCATTTGATTAGGTATCATCAGTCAGCACTCAAAACACTTGAGCAAAAAACAAATCGCTATTTACTGAATGAAGACAATAACTGTTGTTGTCTTTCAGTAAATAGCGATTTGTTATGATTGCAAGTGCTATTGGTAGCAAAGTGTTCTAACCGTGATAATCAGTTTAGGATTAGGTATTAATAATAATATAAAAATAATTTATTTCAGGCAACTGCAAGCCCATATTTTGTGAGCAACAATCACTAAGACTATGTTAGTAAAAAACAAAATACGTAACACAACTACAACTACAAGAATGTGTGCACCATTCCGGCTCCTCCAGAGAGGGCTGTTCAGTAGTCAACTAGGTACTTACCATAAATTCCATATGTTCAGCAACAGACAAGTCTCCAATAGAGAGGTCTTCTTGTGGTACGAAGCCGGAGATTCGCGCGACAAGATCAGCCCCCGCTAGACGTCCGTTCAGCATGAGGTAGCCTGACATTGCGCTTTTGTCTCTTCTACTTATCGCCGCCAACAATGTTGTTTTACCGGCGCCACTGGGTAAAGAAAAATACAGGTAAATATTTTGAAAGTTTTAACTGCCTAGTTAGTCTAGGTTAGCTGTCTGGTTAGCATGTTCGACTACGGCTGACGAGGTCCCGGGTCCGAGTCCCGGGTCGGGCCATTATTAAGTATTGGGTTTTTCTGACGAGAAATTGAAGTGACGAGGAATTCTCACATGCGGGTTGGCGGGCTTTAACGACTATAATCTTGTTTGTGATAATAACCGGGACCGACGGCTCAACGTGCTCTCCGAGGCACGGGGGTGAAACACCGCCAACTTCCTAACTCCGGGCCAACAGCCAAATCCGTCCCGTAGTTTTTGCATGAAAGAGTAACAAACATACACACATACAAACTTTCAAACAAGTGTGATAGGCATGACTCGAATTATATGCAGGTGAACCGTAAAGCCATGTGCAATGTGCATGAAACTCAACAAACAACTCTATATTATAAGAAGCGCTTGTAATATTATCTTTTATTGCACAAATCATGTCTGTCGATTTCATCTGTCACTTGCTCCACTGAACAAATGTAGCATTGATACTATAATAAGCAAGCTTTGTAGTTGCTTATCATTTTACCAAGCCATTTAGTTTGGCTTTAATAATTACAGCGTCTCGAATTTATAAAGAGTCATTTTCATTGGTCAACTATGGCCGCCTGGCTTTGTATAAAATCCTTTCTTACGATCGTTACAACCACCGCCACCGCCACCACCACCACCATTACAACCACAGATAACGGAAACAATCTGTGATTGCAACCCATCCCTGGCTTACAGTTGAGCACGAGTCTCCTCTCAGAATGAGCAGGGTTTTGATCATAGTCCACCACGTTGTCTAAGTGCGGTTTGGCAGACATCACACACCTTTGAGAACATAATGAAGAATTCTCGGGTATGCAGGTTTCTTTGCGATGTTTTCCTTCACCGTTAAAACATGTGATATTAATAAGTTGTTTAAAATGCTTCGTAACGTTTATAACTTTCTAGCCTTGCGCAAAATGTTTCTAGCATAGATTAAGGATTCTTCTCTGCTCGATTTATAGGAGCAAATTGTTAATCTATGGTTTCTAGACCAGCTGTTTGCCAGCTCAAATCTAAATCAGTCATCTAATTTTTTGTATGTTCAGGAGTTCTATAACCTGAGAAAACAAAGATTTAGGATTGGTTCCAGAGACCATGCCTTTATCTATGCTTAAAAACTTTTAAACTCTGCTTATTTTCGACTAAGCGGTTCCCTGCGCCAGCCGACTGTAAATTGCAGGCTTGTAAATTGTATCGCCATGCATTAGCCACCAGCCATCGCTACGCCTAACCTCCACGCGCCTCAATCTGCGCTGGACCTAAGGGTTCCTTTTTTCCATTTTGATACGGAACCCTAAACAAGATAAAGTTAAGCTCAAAGTAGGAGCAATCAGAACTGTCAAACCTTAATAGGGAATCCATTAATAATATCGTTAATGTATTAAAAATACCCGAAAGCCCACAAAACTATTTGACCCTGTAGAACTAAAATTATAATCTTCTTACCTTGAGCCCATTAGGGCGACCAAGTTGCCGGACGACACTACGCCGCTCACTGGAAACAAAAAAAAACTGGTCAAGTGTGTATCAGTACACGCATAAGGGTTCCGTATCTACTTCTTCTTCATACTAAGTCCCGTCCTTCGCGGCGTTGCGATCACGATCCATGCAACTGGGTCGCAAATAATAATCAAAATCTAAAATCGTCGTATTCGTTATTACTATATTAATATGCTTGTTGCTAAAATTATATAATAACAGTCATTACTTCGCAAACCGTAGCTATTTAAAACAACCCCGTAATGATGTTTAAATAGGCTATGCAAATTGAAATAAGGATTATCTTATGTAAAAAAAGAAAAATATTAATTATTTACCTTTTCTAGTTAAGACTAGAAAGGGTAAATAATTGATATTTCTCTCTCGCGTTTCGTATTTGGAAAATAAAGTTGTTTTTTAATAAAAATAATAATAGGCCTCTATGCCTTAAGTTGCGTACAGCTTTATATATTAAAGGGTTCCTTGTTTTACTGCGGACCACTAATATATTGGCATCTTACCTTACTTGAGCCTACTTTATAAACTTTTGATTATCTGGTCAGTTGATTAAGTTAATCTAATATCTATTTATAACAAGTATTTAAATTATGCATGACAGGCTGACCAGCAGATTGAACGAATGTCTGCGAGTTTTGTGTACTTTGGAAGTATTAAGTTTAAAATATGCGGCCTCTTAATTACTGAAGACAAAATTACAATAAAAGAAGTTAAGAAAATTACTTTATACTACACCCGCTCGGAAAGTACCCTCTTGCTTTTGTCAAAACGAGGTAGAAAGTACGTCATTGCTACAAACCAATTAAGCGGGAGGAAAAGATGTATGAAATTTCATTTCTAACGTGCTAAGCGGGGAGAAAACTGTATGAAAATCCATTTCTAACGCGCTGTTGCTTTTTAATTTTAAGTAAATATGGTATGGACGTTGAGAATTTGGATGTCATTAGAAGCAGCTTCACCATATTTGACATAGAAAAGTCAAATAATATGGTGAATGTCGATTGTCAACATCGACGTCGATTATCGATATCGATAGTTGATATCGATATCCGATATTGATAGTCGATATCGATATCGATGTCGATTGTCGGTATCGATGTCGATTGTCGATATCGATGTCGATTGTCGATATCGAAATCTATATTGAAATAATCCTCAAAAAGTAGTCTAGTTGTGATAGTGAAGCTTCGAATGAAACGACTCATAGTTATGATAGAACGTCATTTTTTTTTTTAAATTTTTTTTTTTAATTTTTTGAAAACAATACATTAGAAATTAAAGCTAGCTAGCCTAACCTAATTAAGGACTATAAACTATTATTAACTATTAACCTAAACCTTTTTTTTTTTTTTTTTTTTTTTGTTTTTTTTTTTTTTGTTTTTTTTTTTATGTTTCTGTATTTTGAATATGGGTTTGTAAAATTGCCTGAAATAAAAAATATTTATTTTATTTATTATTTTAAACCTTTGTAAGTTCGTTTAATCACTAATTATCGCTTATTTTCCTCGCAGGTGTAGTATAAAGCACTATGTATCACTCGGTAGAAAGTACGATTCCTACCTCGCGTGTATTGCGGCCCTTCGGCTACGCCTCGGGCCTCAAACTACACCCTCGATAGTAATCGGTCACTTTCTCCCCTCGGTGAACAATGTACTATTATAGTAGTATGTTTTGGTTTACCGCTGATTTATCATTTATATAAGAGCTTTATTTGAAAAAAAATTGATTTGATTAAAAAATAATTGAATTCTTTCATTTGTAATAAGGTTGGGTAAAGGGTTGGGTAAGCATTCTTTATTGACCGAGTGAAGTGAAGGTCTCTGAGTCTACTTGAGTGAATTTGCACTTGTCCGCCCATCCGTCCGTCTGTCAGAGCCTTATAACTTCTTAATTACTGAACGTAATTACTTCAAATTTAAATATATATGTATACCGATGGCCTCCAGCCGAATATGGCTTAAAGATTTATAAAAATCTTTATTTCAGGGGGGCTCTCATAGAAATATTTTTTATAGCGTTACATAAGGTTGCGGTATATCATTTTGACTTCGTCCGCGTGGTTTAAGTTTTTTTGATTCCTGCGGGAACTCCTTAATTTTCCGGGATAAAAAGTAGCCTATGTCACTCTCCAGGTCCTCAACTATGCCCATGCCAAAAATCACGTCAATACGTTGCTCCGTTGCGGCGTGATTGAAGGACAAACCAGCAAACCAATAAACAAACACACTTTCGCATTTATAATATTAGTATGATGTGAACAGACCGACATGGTCGCACCATAAGGGTTGCAAAGTGCAAACCTACTTTTCAGGACGTATCGGTACGTTAGGTAAGAATCGAAGCCGTATTTCAGCACAGATGATCTGTCTTTGTGCGGTTGGAGGCTTGGGACGGTATTATGCGTGAGGATTTCCGGGTAATTTCCGCTTCCTGGCCTAACCAAAGATAAATAAAGATTTATTTATATCTGGTCTAAATTACTGATGGAATGAGTATTATACCTATACTATACTACTTAAACTGCCACCATTTCACTTGCTTTCTCGAAAAGTTGCCTATCTATCTATCTATCTGTGTATGTATCTACTATATAACCATCTATCTATCGTTACACTTCTTGGTAAATGCGTTTAATTTTGTATCGACATAAACTTGCTTAGTTCATAAAATTGTTTGTCGGAGGTAAAAAATAGATTATTATTTTCTCGAAGCCTCCAACTTCTCGAGGCCATATTGCATGTCCAGAATCATTTTATAATCATTTGGATTAACATAACTTATGTAAATAAAGATACTTAAACAGGTTTAACGTAGCTATAGGTTTCTCTTATAAGTAACTTTATTTGTGAAATTGTTTAACATTTAGTGAAATTAATAAGCTATTAGTCCATAGTTATGACTTATGAGATAGAAGATAATGCCCGCGACTGTCTGCAGAAATTAGGGTATTTTAAAATTCCCATTAAAGCTCTCTGATATTGCCACATGCTGGATAACTCCGGCATGCAAGCTATCTTTGTAGTCTGTACCTACTACGAGTACCTACCTTTGGGCATAGATATAAGATGGTCTCGCTGGCGCTACAACTAAATACCGCCCTTCCTAAAAACAATAGCTCCTTTAATGCGGCAACTTATTATCGTAGTGTGTATTCACTATTTGAAAAGAAACTTGTGTGCGTGAGCGTAAAACTAAGCGTAAACTTGTATATGCTAGCTCTGGCCACAAGTCAATTGCCGCAATTTGCTAGTACGCCGACGATATCTATTTGTAGCGCCAGCGAGATCTATGCCTTTGGGTCAACATTATTTAAGCTGATGAGTCGTGTAAATTTTTAGTGTAAAACTCTTTATACTTTACGGTACTTAAGTTTAAAATGTAAGTTAATTTTTCAATAGAGCAACAACCGTGTTTCTTGCTGGTTTTTCTTGGTAGGAATGGCATTCCGAAGTGGTAGATTCACTCGACGATTCAAAAGCACTTGTAAAAGTTTATTTGAATCAAAAACATTTGATTATGAATTTGAATATAGTTTTGATATATAAAACAGCATTCTTAGACAAAATCACTTTAAATAACCATGCAATTTATTGAAAATTAATATTTTCGCAGTCAAAAATGGTTTGGACCAATTTCCATAGTCAACTACTACTTCTAACTACTTTTGACTGAATTTCATAGTCAAAAGTGGTTTTGACCGGTTATGAGTTTTGACTGTAACATTTATATGTAGAGTATCTTATTTTATCATTATTTTACCTTTGGAACCGACAGAGATTTCATTCTTTAAAAATATACTTTAGACAGAACGAGAGAGATTCGTAGTGGTATATTTATAGGTACCCATAAATAAACGGTATTTTATACCATTTTTCATCAATCAACAAAAATATTTCATAATAATATTATTATAATGATACCTACCCTACCCCAGTTGATTTAATAATCCCATTTCAGCCCTTTTTTATTACAATAATTGTAATAACAATATTTCTAGAATTCTTTCACTTCAAAAAAGGTTGGGCAAGTAAAAATTTAAACTATTCCTAATTTGAAGTCGATAGCATTACTTAAAAGTAGCTATGACAGACGGACAGACGGATGGTCGAATAAACAGATGGATATTTAGTAGGTACCTAGTACCTAGTACGGATAAGTTTAGTAGACCATGTTAGAACGGAGCCCTAACTTATAAGTAGCTGTGAGTTGTGACAGAAGGATGGACGGATAATCAGATGGATATTTAGTAGTAGTACGGATAAGTTTAGTAGACCATGTTGGAACGGAGCCCTAATGAAACAATCCTATTGATAGGTTTCACACAGATCTCTCGCTACGCATCACTGCATATCATGGCGGAGACGCAGTCAACGTGAAATGGAATTCACGTGGGGTCGTTGTATTTTTAACCGACTTCAAAAAAAGGAGGAGGTTCTCAATTCGACTGTATGTTTTTTTTCTTTTTTTTTTTTTTTATCTATCAAGAATCTGGGCTGACATGTACCACAGAATTACAAACCATAATAGCTGATGCCCGCGACCGTGCCGCGACCACGTCCGCGTGCGGTGAAAATTTTTTGGGAATTTATAATTTCTGAATTTTCCCTAGTCTGGCCTGGTGGGAGGCTTCGGCCGTGGCTAGTTACCACCCTACCGGCAAAGACGTGCCGCCAAGCGATTTAGCGTTCCGGTACGATGCCGTGCAGAATCCCAATAGGGGTTTGGGTTAAATACCTATAACTGCCATGCCCCTATCAGGTTAGCCGGCTACCATCTTAGACTGCATCTTCACTTACCATCAGGTGAGATCGCTGCAGTCAAGGGCTAACTTGTAGTGGATAAAAAAAAAATTACGAGTATATCTTCGAACGAAGGGATTCATATAATAACTATGGTAGAACTTCACTTACAGGAAAGTTCGTATAGTCTTTAATTAGAACACAGTTTAGAGATTGTCTGCAACATAATCACATCAGTTATGTATGGTGGACTAGTAAGTATATTATATTGTGTTTGTTTGTTGGTTTGTCCTTCATTCACGCCGCAACACAGCAACGGATCGACGTGATTTTTTGCATGAGCATATAGCTGTTGAAGACATGGAGAGTGACATAGGCTTTATCCCGAAAAAATACGGAGTTCCCGCGGAAATAAAAAAAACACTTGTTGAACTTGATGAAGTCGCGGGTATCTCCTATTAACATTATAATCCTACTAGATGATGCGCGCGACTTCGTCCGCGTGGCTTAAGGTTTTTTGATTCCCGCGGGAACTCTTTAACTTTCCGGGATAAAAAGTAGCCTATGTCCTTCCCCGGGATACAAACTATCCCTTTACCAAATTTCATCAAAATCTGTTGAACAGATGGGCCGTGAAAGCGTAGCAGACAGACAGACAGACGGACAGACAGACAGACACACTTTTTCATTTATAATACTAGTGGTTCGCCCCGAACTGAGACCTCGCGGTATCACAGAGCGCCATCTATTGACACCATTGTGAAGTTCTGTTAAAAATATCATCATCATTAAAAATTAAATAATTTCGTTTCCTTATAATATTTATCTAATTTTGGTATTTGTTGTTCAAGTACAGGATATAATTCAAATAATTGATCAAGTTTGAGGCTTGAGAGTTCAGAAAATTGAGAGTTCTGAGGTCAACTTTGGACGTTAGAAAATCGCCACTTTGAAAGCCCCCCATTTCGTCAATTTTAGGGGGAAAATTTAAAAAAAAATATTTTTGGACTCTATTCCTAATTATCTTTAAAATGATATACCGCAACCCTATGTAACGCTATAAAAAATATTTTACTTCGGATTCGCTTCTATGAGAGCCCCCCTGAAATAAAGATTTTTGTAACTTTTTAAGCCATATTCGGCGGGAGGCCATCGGTTTACATATTATATTTAAATTTGAAGTAATTACGTCCAGCAATTCAGAAGTTATAAGGCTCTGACAGACGGACGGACAAGTGCCAATTCACCCAAGTAGACTCAGAGACCTTCGCTTCGCTCGGTCAATTATCTTTAAAATGATATACCGCAACCCTATGTAACGCTATAAAAAATATTTTACTTCGCATTCGCTTCTATGAGAGCCCCCCTGAAATAAAGATGTTTATAACTTTATAAGCCATATTCGGCGGGAGGCCATCGGTTTACATATTATATTTAAATTTGAAGTAATTACGTTTAGCAATTCAGAAGTTATAAGGCTCTGACAGACGGACGGACGGACGGACGGACGGACGGACGGACGGACAAGTGCCAATTCACCCAAGTAGACTCAGAGACCTTCCCTTCGCTCGGTCAATTAGTATGGATCCTTACCTCCATGTAAAACTTTCACTTCTTCATACGTCGGGGACCTCCATATACTGGTCTGGTATTTCTTCTTCCTGTAAACGGAGAGGTCCTTCCAGGCCAGTGTCAGGTTTTCCGGCGTGTCCCCCAGCCCCGCCATCTCATCGTCCTCCCAGTTGACCACGGCCCCTGTGAGGACATTGCGGGTAGGTACTTTAAAATCCGACTCCTTCATTGTGAGGCTACGTCATTTGGTACTGTGGACAAACAAAAAGCTTTCATTTAATCTATACTAATATTATTATAAATGCGAAATTTTGAATGGATGGATGGATGTATGGTACCTACTAATAAAATGCGAAAGTTTGGATGGATGTATGGATGGATGGATGTTTGTTTATTACTCATTTACGCTGAAACGGCTGAACGGATCTGGATGAAATTTGGCGCAGAGGTAGATTATAGTCTGGAATAACACATTTATTTTTAATCTATTTATTATTAATAACACAGGCTACTTTTTATCCCGGAAAATTAAAGAGTTCCCGCGGCCGGGAACCAAAAAACCTCAATCCACGCAGACAAAGTCGCGGTTAACAGCTAGTATTATTTATATTTTCCAAGAAGGTAAAAGGAAAATAAGGGCCCCGAACGGGTTTGAAACTAGTCGGGCATTTTTCGACTTAACACGTGAGTTTATCCGGTAATTAGTAGTTATGTATAGTTAAAAGGTAAAAGGCTGTGGTAAAAGGAATCAAAACTAAAATAAATTAAATTAAATCTAAAACCTCATCGAGACCACCGCAGCGAGGCATTGTACCCAAGATGCTGGCAGCATTAAAAGGAATTACATAGAAGACATATATATTTTAAAAAGAGCAACCACCGAGTTTCTTGCTGGTTCTTCTCTATAGGAATGGCATTCCGAACCAATGGTAGATTCATTCGAATAAAAAAATATGAGTTTGAGTTTGATATAGGTAAGTTAAAAAAAAGTTTATATAATATCGTCCGTCATATTGAATTTAGGCTGACGTTATTTTATTTTCCGTATTCCCTTTTAGGGTTTGCTGAGAAAAATAGGTGGTAATGAAATGGTCACCGAAACTAAATAAAGATTTATTTAGCTTTTCACGGTTAACTACAGAGAAAAAGAAAAGAAACACAAAAATGAAAAATTATAAAGTTATGCCTAATTATAAAATTACAGAGAGACATTATTATTTTAAATACGTCATATTGATGAATTATTCTAATCGCAGTAGGTACTCGGAAAAACAGTGTCATGAATGATCGTAAGATTTCTTACTCATCTTGCGTTGATCTTAGTGCATTTACATACTCATCATATTATAATCTGTTATTAAGTAGGTGGGAACAACAGGTTTGTTCGAGTCTTCAAAGTGCTTGATTGATTATTAAATACCTGCTACATTGTAATTTGTATAGCTTATATGCTGACCTCGTAAAGCGAATTGAAAGTTAATCAAAAGCAAAGCTGAATTAATAAGAAAATACAAAAAGTGCCACCTTTAAACTCTTTTATAACATTATGTAGAACAGCTCTACCTACCCCATATTCCTACATATTGAGCGTAATAAAGCTTTTAGGTATACACGTAAAAGACGAAATATATTTTTTAACTCTAATTAATAATTACTGTAATTATTATTAATTAGTAATTACTAAACTATTGTACATTCTGATAAGTGGATCACGAGTGATTTTCTGTTGTACTTTGAGAAGTTCCGTCTTCAATCTCAGAAAGTTTTTCTTTTTAAATCTGATCAGCCCTCATTTAAATATAGACTCATTATCGTCGTGCCATCGTCGTGCATACTAAAAATTATTACCTACTCTATAATAATATTATTATATCCCTAATTAACCTTATTTATCGGATGTCAGAAACACAGTTGGAGAGCTATTTTATCTATTTTATTGAAGAGTACAGTCCCTACAGTAAAATACGATTTCCTTTTAAACGGACACTAAATGTGTCAATTGATGGCCCATTTTGGGCACTGCAAGTTATAGACTCACTGCTAACGATCGATACACATTGAGGGTCGAAGCGACAGCAACACAGGAATTAATAACGGCTTGTTTCCATTTATTCTTCGTCCGCGTGGATTAAGGGTTTTTGGTTCCCGCCGGAACTCTTTAATTCTCCGGGATAAAAATATATTTTATCGGATAATAACACTTTATTTTATCCCGAAAAAAAAAAAGAGTTCTAAAAAACCTCAATCCACGCTGACGAAGTCGCGGACATCAGCTAGTTTTACATATAAAAACACTAGCTGATGCCCGCGACTTCGTCCGCGTGGATCGAGGTTTTTCGTTTCCCGCGGGAACTCCTTAATTTTCCGGGATAAAAAGTAGCCTATGTGTTATTCCAGACTATAATCTATCTCTGTGCACAAATTTCATCCAGATCCGTTCAGCCGTTGGGGCGTGATTGAGTAACAAACATCCATCCATACATCCATCCAAACTTTCGCATTTATAATATTTATTTGAATTTGATAGACTAATCGTACTTATTGGTCTAATTATTATAACTGCTGACTACAGCAATGTTTACGGAAAATGGAACAATTGTATTTGGTGAGAAATCGCGTGTGGAAATCATGTGGTAATAAAGAATATTGTGTATCAAAATAATAGTCATGCTCTCTTCTATTTAAAACGTGCGTTTAAAATTTAAATCAGTAACTCAGAAAAGTTACAGGTAGGAACGGGCTCGCTCGGAATTCGAACCCGCGCCTTCAGGAGTTCGAAGTCTTAAACCACTGCTCTTTGTATTCAATTTCATACTAAGAGGTACTTTTTAGGGTTCCGTACCCAAAGGGTAAAAACGGGACCCTATTACTAAGACTCCGCTGTCTGTCTGTCTGTCTGTCTGTCTCCAGGCTGTATCTCATAAACCGTGATAGCTAGAAAGCTGAAATTTTCACAAATGAAGTATTTCCGTTGCCGCTATAACAACAAATACTAAACATTAAAAAAATATATATATTAAGGGGGGTCCCCATACAATAAACATGTTTTTTTCGTATTTTTTTGCTCAATATTAAAAACGGTAACAGGTAGACGGTTCAAATTTTCACAGAATATTAACTTGTATATTACCTTTCAAAATAAATAATTAAATATCAATAAAGTAAATATTAAAGGGGGGCTCCCATACAACAAACGTAATTTTTATTTTTAATACGTCATAAATCGTAAAACTTACTACAGGTTTGTACGGAACCCTCGGTGCGCGAGTCCGACTCGCACTTGTTTTTATTTTATCTACTACAAGTTAGCCCTTGACTGCGATCTCTCCTGTTGGTAAAGTGATGACGTAGTCTAAGATGATAGCGGGCTAACCTGTTAAGGCCGGGTATGGCCATATTAAATCCATAGCCCTAATCGGTTTCTACAGGGCATCGTACCGGAACGCTAAATCGCTTGGCGGCACGTCATTGCCGGTAGGGTGGTTACTAGCCGAAACCACCAGGACAGTACAAGGAAGATTCAGAAATTAAAAATATAGAGTCAATATGTTCCCATATTGACTCTACCAGGGATCGCTCAACATTCAACATTGCGCCACGGAGGTCGTCAAACTCAGATACTACTGGATATAATTATAAAGTGTTGCACAGAATACGAGTACAATATGATGCTTAGTATAATAAGCAGATGCTCCTGAAAAAAGCATATTATACTGTCGAAGGTTACATAGGTAAATGATAAAAGCGCATGGATTTGACCCGCTACAGTAATGCCCAGGACTGCGGTTACTGTATCTTATTCTTTACATTAATTTAATTGTAATTTTTTTTTTCAAAAGAGCAACCACCGAGTTTCTTGCTGGTTCTTCTCGGTAGCAACGACATTCTGAACCAGTGGTAGATTCATTCGACTATTCATAAGCACTTGTAAAAAGTGCTAGTGTAAGTTGTGTTCTTCTATTCAATTAAAATTTATAGGTTTTAAATTTTTTTTTTTAATATAAGTATGTGTTGGTATAAGTGCAATAGCCTGTAATTAGTGACGCTAGTTTTATTATTTATAATTATCTATGGGTCCGTGGCGTCGCCTGCTATGGGGCCCCGGCTGAAAATCAGCGCTGCATGGTTTTTATATTGCCCTTGTGCATATTCAAATCATGCAGCATTATGCTGAGTTGGGGCCTTTTTTCAGGTTGTGCCAAACATGACTACTATTGTCCCGGCGCTTCTGTCACCTTGGTAGTTTAGCTTATTGCTGTTGGTGGTGGTGATGGAGGCGCCGGGGTAGCATACCCTTGAGGTAAAGGCATGTGTGGCAACATTGGAAATAAATATTTTTTCTTTCTTTCTTTTCTTTTCTTTCTATTTGAATAAAAAACTTTTGAATTTGAATCTGAGATTCCTATTTCTGTAGTGAGTTGTAACTTTTAATATATGGGTACCTACTACCTACTATGTAAGTATAGTCGGTGAGAAAAGTCGTAACGGAAGTGGGCCGGTCTTCGCGGACCAATCATTAGCGTTTTCGTCAACCGTCGTTTTTGGCAGTGGCACAAGCATGGCACCACAGGAAAAGGAATCTGTTCACGAAGCTGATTGGGTAGGTTCACAGAATAGATAACATCTACATGTTATTGTAATTTTATCTCCTCTAATGTTATTCTAATGGGAAAAAAATTATCTGCGGTCAAGAAAAAAAATCAAATTAGCATATACTTACTTAATATATAATTAGATTAAAGTAAAATAAGTCTGATTAACTTAAGTAGCTAATTAATTATTTTTTTCTTTTAAAAGTATTACTTTACTTATCTACAGCCTACAACGTTAATTTATAGAACATTAGGTATATTATTGTGTTATGCCGGGAATTTGTGAGGTGTGACTATAATTTGATGGCTAGGAACTTTTTACTAGGAGGCCAGTAGAATCTAAAACTTTCTAATAGACTGTATGTACATATCTACTTATGTGCATACTTAGAAAAATATGTAAAGTTAGGTATAGTCCAAAGCCGACATGGCAGTGCTTCTCGATTGAAATAGGCAATCCTCAGCGCTTGGTCCAAAAACACTTTGGGCCTCTGGGCATTTTAGCACGGGCCTATTCTCTAACTCAGTGGCTATCAAAAACTTGTTTACCTACTATGAAATAAAAATAACATCAATTTATAGCAAACCTTCAATGGATAAAAAGTATATGGCTTTCATTTTCTTTATAAGGCAATAAGTGACTTTCATTTTTTAGTTAGAAAACCTATTTTAATTGATTGATTGACCTAGGTAATGCTAATCACCCCTAGGTGATTAGCATTACCTAGGCCAATCAAGATGTGTCGGCATTTCGGCTTTGGACTATAACATAGTGCAGCATGATAAACATAATTTTAATACCTGAGCAGCAGGCAGAAATTATAAAGTAAAACCCCAAATAATATGAAACCAAGACCATTTTTGCCATACATCAATATACTTAACCTAACTGGATAAGGCCTAGTTACCGAAGCCATAACATCAACGCGATGTGTGAATAAAAAGGGATGTTATCGGACACTAAGTATGTACCTAAGTATTTCCAATCAAAGGCTAAGCCGTGTCGTTTACCTCGTATTGTGTCTGCGCCACGTCTAACTGCAGTCTGTAAAGAGGCATTTTTTTAACTCTACGGCATTGCATGGTCGAAGAGGGCAACACATGTCTTTGTGGACTCTATGATTTATCTGCTAATTATGGCGGCCGTTTTGTGTGATTAATTGCGGATTAAATAAAAATGCGTGGTTATGCGAGTGTTACATTTTTTTTATCGCGATATTTTATTTTATTTTATTTATTTTATTACGGAATACCAACCACGCGAAGACTACACAAAGCACTAAATTAAAAAAACAAGCATAAGGTCTTTATCCGTGTGACACACCACTTATAAGTTTACACAAGTTTTGCAAAGTAAGATTTATAAAAAAACTTTTCCTTTTAATAGTAGGGTTTAAAGACGTCCGGTCTTTAGTACAAATAACCGTTCGGGTTTTTTTGTTCTTTGACACGGAGAGTCCAAGACTTGCAAAGGGTTATAGCAACCATGACTCTACCATCGCTACATAAGTCAGATTCTACTGATAGATGAGCCAAAAAGAAAATCAGGAATCACTCTTGGCAAAGCCCAAAATCTGACAATATACAGAGCTATTATAGTCCAAAGCCGAATTGCGATTGGCCCCAGGCTCTAACTTCGCATTTGGCCTAACGAGTTTTCATGCCAACCTTGACGTGCGTGCACATTTCTAGTCCAAAGCCGAATTGGTGAAATGGAGTTTTGTCTTTGGACTAGTCTAATCCTGAATTATGTTTTTGAGTGTTCGAACTTCTAAAACAATATTTTAAAGATTTTTATGTTTTAATACCTTCTTCTTCTTATAGTTTGTTTTTTGGCTTTTATTTATGCCAAGACAGCACAATGTACCTACTTCGTCGTTTTAATACCTACTCGACTCTACAGAGTGGATTACTTTATGCTGCGAGATATGATGCTGTTCCTGTAATGTAATTTATTTCTGTCATAATCATAAGAGCAGCTTCATACCCATAGCTTGACGGTTCACACCAATCAATCATTTATTCATAATTGAGATTCTTGTAATTTATAAACAAGAATTTTAATCACCTTGAGTTTATTTCACAATATTTAATAATTCTTCACACGGCACCTTACCATTTTCAAGTCGTTACTTCGTTATAGTAAGGGCTTTGGTAAGGTTGTCAAGCAATTATGACTTGTATGCTAATCAGAATAAGGGTCGGCGTTGTTGAACAGTTAATTGTATAAGATGTAATGTGATACCGGGTAGACACTCTACCTCGTATCGGCCTTGTCTCATCACGGTACGCCCATGCCTTATGTTTTTTACTAGACTTTTCATTCATCGGTCATTGGCATTAGACACTAAATAAGGTATCTGCTACACCACCACCACTACAGCCCATTATCGTCCCACTGCTGGACCTCCACTTGAAAGCCGGTATCTATTTCGCTACGTCACACACTCATAGGAGAGAGGGAATTAGAGACAGCGGTTACTTATGTAATTACAAATTAATGAAATTGTAAATTATTTTCTTTTCAAAATTGCAACCGCCGAGTTTCTTGCTGGTTCTTCTCGGTAGGAATGGTATTCCGAACCAGTGGTAGATTCATTCGACTATTCATAAGCACTTGTAAAAAGTCTATTTGAATAAAAAACTTTTGAATTTTGAATTTTGAATTAGACTCCAATGCGGGTTGGCGGGCTGTAACTACTATTATCATGTTGGTGATAATAACCGGAACCGACGGCTTTGCTCTCCGAGGCACAGGGTGAAATACCGTCAACTTCCTAACAACTCCAGACTAGTACTGAGAACTTCTAGTCAGAAAACCCAATACTTAATTATGGCCTGACCCGGGACTCGAACCCGGGACCTCGTCGGCCGCAGTCGAACATGCTAACCACTAGACCAACGAGGCAGTCACCTGCTACACAACTAAGCGACATGTTGTATTGTAACTACTGTAGGACTAGGTACTTACATCATTATGTCGCTGTGCTACATAGTGTTGCCACTTGCCAGACCGTTACCGTACTATTTATTTACTATACCGTTTGCTCTAATATTCTTCGTAAGTTTTGAGTAAGTATGTAATATGTATAAGTAAGTAAGGACATAAACTACCTTACTTGCTAACTGTAGCAAAATTATACAATTTTGAGAGCATTAACATCTTTAGTTATCACTTTTATCAGATATTATATTCTCAAAATTTTACCTTTATTAATAACTAGCTGATGCCCGCGACTTCGTCCGCGTGGATTGAGGTTTTTTGGTTCCCGCGGGAACTCCTTAGTTTTCCGGGATAAAAAGTAGCCTATGTGTTATTCCAGACTATAATCTATCTCTGTGCCAAATTTCATCCAGATCCGTTCAGCCGTTCGGGCGTGATTGAGTAACAAACATCCATCCATACATCCATCCAAACTTTCGCATTTATAATATTTATTATGTGATGCTAAAACTAAACGCAATTTTTTAATAAAAATGGGCCAAGTTTTACAAATCATACTACTTACCAGCGTATTACATTTAAAACAAAGAACCTTGATATTTAATGGCCTACATTACCTCCATGCCACGTTCTACCTACTTACTTGCATTTGAGAAGATCAGGGCTTTTAAACAAATACGTATTTAAAAGTTATTTTTCATTGATATTAATATCTTTGGTTATGCTGCCTAAAGAAGGAAGATGAATAGGTATTCTTTTACTTTTTATGATAAAGCAATGAAATAAATCAAAGTTATAGATAACAATAAAAACACTAGCTTTTGGACAATGATGTTATTGTTGGTATAATAATATAGGCAGAAGGTAAGTATGTGATAGCGTTATACTTAGTTATGTGGGTGGAACCTCATTTACAGCTACCGCCCACCCCCTGTGCCACCGCTTTGACAGATGGGTATAAAGTAGGTAGGTAGGTACCTACGTTTAACGACATATCATCGGCTAAACAAAACCACGAAAGTAGAGTCCTAATATATACATACCTATTCTGCTACGAGAAACGAAAAACTGTTTTATTTTGACAAATTTGGTTCGTAATGACCAATTTCCACTACTTCCTGATTGACCATTTTCCAGTATGGTCATTCGGTATTGACAGCTTCTACTAGGAAAAACAGTGACATGACGACTAGTTAGGTTTTGTAGTTTGTACCGCCGAAAAGCAAATCGATCTAAGTATAACCATTAACCAGAATTTTAGCTAGAATTTAGGTGTAGCAGATTGCGATTCATGCACCCACCGGCTTTACCGCCCAATGGGTGCAGCAGGAATTCCTGTTTACCTGTGAACCCAGTGACTAGCATGGGTTCCTCTACAATCCGCTTCTGGCGCTAAAGCTGCGATACCAACCAGCTGACCGGATGCAGACGTTGTCCTGTCAATTTGGGGTTGTTTCAAATTTATATGGAGCCTGGGCCAGGTATTTGTACGGTATTTCAAAATGTTCGGGGTCATAAAATAGTAACATTTTTTTCTTTATTTCTTACTAAAAAGTTCAATTTACGAGGTACAATGCGAAATTATTTTGCAAAATAAAAGCGCAACAACATGCGTCCATTTTGACATTGACGTATATTACACGTGTCATGATGACATTTGACATAAAATTACCTGAGAAATGTGAATTAACCATAAAATATCCAACAGCAGTCAGATTGATGGATGGATGCGCTGCGAGAGTTGCTATTCTACAAATGTACCTAATTAAACATTTTATTTTTGTACCTCTTATTCACTGTAAAACTGCCAAAAAGCATATTTTATTTTGTTTTCTATGATTTTATACTATTTTTTGGACAAGTACCTGAAACAACCCCTGAAAAAGCACTTTCATCATCATCATCATCATCAGCCATTATGCATCCACTGTTGGACATAGGCCTCTATCAAGTAGCACCAACGTGCTCCTTCCTCGGCTTTTCGCATCCAATCGATGCCAGCCACCCGCCGGATATCATCGCTCCACCTTGCTGGGGGGCGCCCTATACGCTCCGTTTAAAAGCACTTTCACTTTTTCCCAAATTTTCCATTTTTCCAGGCAACTTGTCCAATTTTTCTTTCCCTAAAAACCTTGTTAATATTGAATAATTAATTTATAATATGTATTTTCCTTATATTATGCTAACATTATGTCATACTACCTGATGCCCGCGACTACGTCCGCGTGGATTGAGGTTTTTTGGTTCCCCGGGAACTCCTTAGTTTTCCAGGATAAAAAGTAGCATATGTGTTATTCCAGACTATAATCTATCTCTGTGCCACATTTCATCCAGATCCGTTCAGCCGTTCGGGCGTGATTGAGTAACAAACATCCATCCATACATCCATACATCCATCCAAACTTTCGCATTTATAATATTTAATATTATTATTATTTGATTATAATTTTTTAAACCATCGTTTTGTAGCTCTGTTGCACGCCCGAAGAGGCAAATGTACCTATACCTAATGCAATAAATGACTTTTGAGTTTTATTATAAACATTTAAAACTAAACATATGCGCCGAATTGAGAGCCTCCTCCTTTTTGGATGTCGGCTAAAAAAACATTAGCCAAATCGGTCCGACCGTGCTCAAGTGATGCGCTTACCAACCAACAGCATTTTCAATGTTTTCCCCTTATAAGGTTTTCCCAAAAGAAATTCGAATAGATTAGGTATTTTCATTAATTCATAAAAATGTTTTCAAAACTAGTTTCCAATAAATTTATAGCTTTATAAAGTGAGGGAGTAGGTATTTCACTCTTAATTTATGACTAGTAGAGCTCAATTAGCAGGTAATTAATCGTGTTTTGATTATTTATTGCGTGTTCCAAACGGCGCGATCAGATTTAGGTCTAAGCTTTATTTTATATTAGATGATACCAATGCAACCAATATCTATACCAAATTTCATCAAAATCTGCTGAAAAGATTGGCCGTTAAAGCGTACGACAAGCAGACGGACAGACTGACACACTTTCGCATTTTTAATAATTAGTATATGGATATTGGCTATTGCGGACACACTTGTCACACTTTAAAGATGCTAACTGTCTTTCAAGAAGCTAGTTATACCTCTGAGTAAGTTGTAACAGATATTAAGTAATATATGGACGGCGCGGCTCGACGTAGTAATTTGAACACCGCATACTTTCGCAGATTATAACGTAACTCGGTGTCATGTTTGTTTACGTGAAAAGTTACTTAGGGCTTCTGAAAGGTAGATAGATAGATAGATAAACTCTTTATTGCACACACTTAGAAGATAGACAATAGACAAAAAGATTAGAAGATACAGCAGAAGGGTGCAAAGGCGGTCTTATTGCTAAAGCAATCTCTTCCAGACAACCAGGTAGATAGAAGCAATTTTTTATTCAGAGCTTTTTTATTCCACTACAACTTAGCCCTTTACTGAGATCTCACCTGATGGTAAGTGATGATGCAGTCTAAGATGATAGCGGGCTAACCTGGTAGGGGTATGACAGTTATACATAAACCCCTAGTCGGTTTCTACACGGCATCGTACCGGAACGCTAAATCGCTTTGCGGTACGTGTCTGCCGGTAGGGTGGTAACTAGCCACGGCCGAAGCCTCCCACCAGACAAAGCTTTATCTTTTCAAACCATTGCCGGCTCACTACTGTGCATGAATATCCTCACGGTATATAAGAAGTGTTTGGCCATAGTCCACCACGCCCTAAAGTTTGTCCTAAAGTTTATTTTATGATTTTTCGGTTAATTATGCACAAAAACGAAAAGAAAATACCTTTTTTTTTTGGTATAAAGTTTGCTTTTGTGATAGTTATAGTAATAATACTCAATTTTTGTTTTTTTTTATAAAGGAGACGGTCCGGATTTGTATGGAGCGTCGGTCCAGTCCTTTTACAAGTAGAGAAATGAAAGAAAAAAAATCCTAACCAGTTTTGATCGTTCAAATCTGCGAATTCGTCGTAATTTCAGCGGTGTATTTATTTTATTTAATCTTTCCACGATAAGCAACACTAAACACGAGTGGGTAACAATGGCGGATCCATATTTTTTGACGTCTTCTGTCAAGTGTCAACACAACACCGGAAAAACCGTAGGGAAAACACGTTATTTTGACAGTGACTGTCAGAAATGACATTTGATACATTTCGCGCCTACTGCCATCTCTATGGCTAAAGGTTGCCACCTTGGAAACGTATCGAAAACTTGAAATACATTTTATTTTATTTCTCGTTATTTACCGTAATATTCTAAATTATTATATTTTTAATACAATCTATGTATTTTCCTCTATTCATGGTAGAGTGTACAAAGAGTGGACCGAAGGTGAACCTTCTCCCCTGAGTGGGGTTTTTACGTTCACATAGTGCCGCTAGATGGCACTCGAGTGATAAACAACGATCAGGTGTTTTGTACAAGTTTAGAAAAAGGAACTTAAAATTTTGTCGCGAACGTGTAAATAATATGATGCTGATAAATAAAAAAATCTCCTAAATATACAAAAGCAAACTTTTTCATGTCATATATATTTTTTTCGTCTAATTACGACCTAAAATATCGAAATTAAAAGTCAAAGTCAAAGGAGAAGGTTCACCTTCGGTGTACTCCTTGTACACTTTACCATGAATAGAGGAAAATACATAGATTGTATTAAAAATATAATCATTTAGAGTATTAAAGTAAATAACAAGAAATAAAATAAAATGTATTTCAAGTTTTCGATACGTTTCCAAGATGGCAACCTTTAGGCATAGAGATGGCAGTAGGCGCGAAATGTATCAAATGACATTTTTGACAGTCACTGTCAAAATAACGTGTTTTTCCCACAAGGTTTTTTCGGTGTTGTGTTGACACTTGACAGAAAACGTCCAAAAATATGAATCCGCCATTGTTACCCACTCGTGTTTAGTGTTGCTTATCGTGGAAAGATTAAATAATTACACCACTGAAATCATGATGAAATCGTAGATTTGAACGATCAAAACTGGTTTAGTATTTTTTTTTCTTTCATTTCTCTACTTGTAAAAGGACCGGACCGACGCTCCATACAAATCTGAACCGTCTCCTTTTGTGTTGACCCGTGTTATTTGTAAGTTTCTCATATAAGTGAACCTTTGTTCTTTTTTGCGAAAAATAAACATCTCTTTAAACCTAAATAAGCTCCAAAAACGTATGTGCCTTATCTTATCAGTCATACCGTAACCTCGCGCCACGTGCTCAAACACGTTTTGTCTCTACAAAGGATAAAACTGAAGCTTTTGCCGCGTAAAATAAGATCAAGTTTCAAAGTTGCAGTAACATCGGCTTATTTTCTTTATTTTTATCCGTTTTCTACCTTTCCTTGTTGTATTGTACCTACAATACAACAAGGCAAGCCTTCGACTGCGATCTTATCTACCAGTGGTAACTGCTGAGACCTACCTACCTACTTAGCAGTGGTGTGCACGACATAGAGGTATAAAGGCACTGCTTACCCTAGTTAAAAAAGCTCAATGCATAATTTTCATCATTCCCTGTCTGAAAGTAGGTATCTAGTATCTACGTAACCAATGCCTACACAGGCTGCGAATACTGTGCACGCCACTGCTACTTAGTAAGGATTTCAAGTTTTTTTTAGGCTCTAGCGTCACTGGTCTATGGGAAAATAACGACTCATATGCATAATTATGGACCCTTGTGGACCAGTTAATGGGTCGACCCACCGGGGCAACGGGTAACTCGTTTGATTAGCTAGCATTCCAATAAAAACTTCGTTTTTAGGGTGCACTCGAAAGGTCTAGCCCCACTACAGATGCACGGAGCGTCGCGGCACGGAACGGCAAATGTTCCTTGTATGAGTTTCACAAACTCATACAAAATGCTGAAAAAGTATGAAAATAACTTTTCATACTTTTAACTTTTCATACTTTTTCAGCAAACCTTAATAGATAAAAAATATATATCAGTGGCTTTCATTTTTTTATAGCCACTGAGTTATTATCTAAGGGCTCCTTAATTTTCAAGTGACAAGTTCCCTACCTATTTTTTGAATACCTAATTAGTCCAATTATTTTTCACTAGATGATACCCGCGACTTCGTCCGCGTCGATTAAGTTTTTCTGATTCCCGCGGGAACTCTTTAATTTTCCGGGAAAAAAAGTAGCCTATGTCCTTCCCCGGGATATAACCTATCCCTGTACCAAATTTCATCAAAATCGGTTGAATAGGTGGGCCGTGAAAGCGTAGCAGACAGACAGACAGACAGACATACTTTCGCATTTATAATATTAAGTATGGATACTAGGTAGGTACCTACTCGTAAGCACTTATCCCTTAATTAATTACTAATCACTCTGAAAATGTATTTTTAATGATGGTATTTTTTGTAACCTCAGCGCACCCACCTTAATAAACCGGTGAAGACGTTGCACAACACTTTAATGACACTGTAGAGCCAATAAAACTACAAAAAGGTAACTTTTTATGACTTAAAAAACTCCACTACTAAAATAAATCACTGTTTTATTCATGTAATTTTATAATTGGGTTTATGTATTTTTTTTAAATTTCGTTCACGTTACAGGTTATGTTTCGATTTTTCGAATCAATACAGCGTGGCCGCAACCGGCGCGAACGAGTTTCCACATACAACTGACTATAACCATCATTTTGAGAAAATTGTGCGGTTACTTAATAGTTAATTATGGCTTTTTAATTTCTTTATCATTTAACTAATCAATACGCTCCGTGGATACATAAAAATCTGGCCGTGCATTTGGAGTTGGACATGATAAAAAACCTTTTACACATGAGTCTTGTCTTATGATTTACGTTCCACATTTGAAAAGCCTACAGAATGCGCACGGTGATAACATTAGAATCGTGTTAGAATAAACGCAATCGTGCCATAAATTTCAAGCTTAATATCCGAATTAATGTGTTTTAATGAAGATAAAATTACAATAAATCTATAAATATAAATTATCTTATTGTACGATGAATGTAACCGGAGACACTATTCCATAATAATAAGAAAAAATATTTCGTAAATTTTAAATAATTAGGTTATAATCATATGAAATAAACCTGTTTCCAGGTTTTTAATTTTAAGTATCGGCGCTACAATATTTATTTTCTAGCTAACACCTAACTATTTCAGTAATCTAAACACGTGTTTCAAAATCATTTTTAGGGATCCGTAGTCAACAAAAATCTCTTATACCTACTTTCACCATATCCGTCCGTCTGTCTGTCTGTCACTAACTACGTTATGGTACCTACCTCTCCTCCACGTAAAGTAGGGATCAATTTTTTCTTCTCGTCTATCCCATGGTGTGGGGTGTCGTTGGATAGATCGTTCAAAATATTGTGGGGGTCGGAAAACCATTTGTCGACTCAGTGATCCTTTTGCGAATAGTTAATCTTTAAGTGTGAATTTTCGTTAGAGTCCAATGCATCGAATCCAAGGCAAAAACAGCTGGCAAGAAGCTTGGCATCGTCAACAAAGTCAAGCGGTACTTCACGCCGGAACAGCTTCTTATCCTGTACCAAGCACAAGTTCGATCGTGCATGGAGTACTGCAGCCATTAATGGGATGGCTCTGCCAAGTACCAGCTTGATGCATTGGATTCTGTGGATCGTCGCACCAGGAGACTTATTGGTAACAAAGCGCTGGTCAGTTCGAAGCTGCAAAGGTTGGAACATCGGCGCAAAGTTGCCTGTCCGTCGGTATTCTACAGGATATATTTCGGAGAGTGTGCTGAAGAACTGTTCGATCTGGTTCCTCCGTCACCTTTTTATCATCGAACCGCAAGGCATCGACAAGGTCTGCACCCTTACGCAGTCGAAATTCCGCGGGCTCGTACGAAGCGATTTGCTTCCTCGTTTCTAATTCGAACCGCTAGGATATGGAATGCCCTTCCGGCTTCCGTTATCCCCTCCTATTTTAATATAGGTACCTTCAAAGCAAGAGTGAAGGCATCTTCTAGGCAAGCGCGCTCCACCTTAGGCTGCATCACCACTTGCAAGTCTGATTATTTGACGACCTCCGTGGCGCAGTTTGTAGCGCTGTTGCCTTAACGTGCGGAGGTCCCGGGTTCGATCCCCGGCAGGGTCAATTTGGGAATTTATAATTTCTGAATTTTCACTGGTCTGGCCTGGAGGCTTCGGCCGTGTCTAGTTACCACCCTACCGGCAAAGACGTGCCGCCAAGCGATTTAGCGTTCCGGTACGATGCCGTGTAGAAACCGAATAGGGGTATGGGTTTAATATAACTGACATGCCCATAACAGGTTAGCCCGCTACCATCTTAGACTGCATCATCACTTTCCATCAGGTGAGATCGCAGTCAAGGGCTAACTTGTAGTGAATAAAAAAAATTAAAAAAAAAATATGTTATTAAGCCTTTATTTACTTCCTTATCTATGACTAAACTTAACTACACAATGTATTCACTTAACCTAATGTTAGTAGGTAGGTATTGTTATTTGATAGTATATTATATTAGGATATGTGAAAAAAAATATGGCAGTAGTTAGTAAGTATATGTAACGAAATTAAAAGGAAAAGTATCACAGCTCCGACTTTACAAACTAACGAGTAATAGTCGACCAACTAATAAATGTCCTCATATTGTGACGGAAACCCTATACTGCGCGGGGCCAGACACGCACTTGGCCGGTTTTTTTCACTAGACGATGCCCGTGACTTCATCAGCGTGGATTAAGGTTTTTTGAATACGCGGACGAAGTCTTTTTTTTATCCACTACAAGTTAGCCTTTGACTGCGATCTCACCTGATGGTAAGTGATGATGTAGTCTAAGATGGTAGCGGGCTAACCTGTTATATTAAACCCATACCCCATAGAGGTATAATATTAGGTTATATTATACCTCTATCCATACCCCTATTCGGTTTCTACACGCCATCGTATCGGAACGCTAAATCGCTTGGCGGCACGTCTTTGCCGGTAACTAGCCACGGCCGAAGCCTCCCTGCACCAGGCCAGACCAGCAGGGTTAGCATGGGCCGGAGATAAAAAATTTATCCCCCGATTTTATCCACTGACAAGAGATAAAATTAACTTATCCACTTCTCAGAGCACGGAAACAGGGGAGAGGAGAAGTTTATCCCCGTTTGACATTTCACGGGGACTCGGGGGACTATTTATCCACCGTTATTTAGCGTTTTTATTTCTTTATTTAGGAATAAAAATTGTATCCTTTCCTCGGGGAGAAAATTGTCTCGGCCCATGCTAGGGGGGCAGGGAAAATTCAGAAATCATAAACTTCCAAACCCTGCCGGTGATCGAACCGGACGTTAAAGCAACAGCGCTCAGCACTGCACCACGGAGGTCGTCAAAGTCGCGGGCATCATTTATTTTATACTAGGTACCTAATCACACTAGGTTTTTTCGGAATTTTGAAAAATCCAGTTTTCTAGGCTTGTCCAGAAAAGCTGTGTATTTCTAACTATGGCGTAAGCCCTTCTCTTTCTTTAGAGAAGACCACTCTTCCTTTTCATTCGCCCTTTCTGGGTTATTAAGTGGATGTAAACTATATGTTACTAGCTGATGCCCGCGACTTCGTCCGCGTGGTTTTAGTTTTTTTTTATTCCCCCGGAAACTCCTTAATTTTCCGGGATAAAAAGTAGCCTATGTCACTCTCCAGGTTCTCAAGTATGCCCATGCCAAAAATCACGTCAAGCCGTTGCTCCGTTGCGGCGTGATTGAAGGACAAACCAACAAACAAACACACTTTCGCATTTATAATATTAGTATGACTTACACAAAAATGGGTCTATATCATACTTATTATTATAAAGAGGTTGTGAGTTTGTGTGGTTGTAGGGGGTAATCTCTGGATCTACTGAACCGATTTTGAAAATTCTGGTAGGTACCAATAGAAAGCCACATTATTTGTGGAGTGTCATAGGCTACATATTAACTCGAAAAATTAAGGAGGGAATTTAAAATACTTATTTCCCTCCCCCAGGGTAGGTAATCCCTCCAGTTAAAGTATATACTACTATATAGGTAAGGTGATTTGAGTATCTACATACCTACCTCATACCTACCCAAGTGAAAGGGCCAAAAATGTAAATAGATACCAATAATTGTAGATATCTATTATGGACATAATATAAGGTACTTACTATATATTTTACAAACTCGTATATTAAAACAATCGGTGAATATTATGATCTTAACATACATATTATTAAGTATGTACCCACCTGCCTGCCTATCTACATTTTCCAGGTTGCAACCAAACAAATTTTAATTTACACAATTTTAATTATTGTTATGACTTTATACGTTAATTACAGTTTTAATGTCACTAATAACTTCTTCATTAATTGTCATTAACTTAAAAACAAACAAGAAATTTAATTAGGTAGAGGTTTATGTGGTCAGACTTAAAATAATAACATTTATGATAAAACACAGGCTGATAAGAAATCAAATTCAACTAATAATATTATGAAGTCTTAGCCTTATTGAAATTATAATACCTACGTATTTCAAATTCATTTATTTCATTTAGTTAAAATATGCCAAATAGGAACCTCATTGCGAGAAAAGGTTTTAAACGTTCCTGCAGTCGCAGTTAATATACGTTCGCTGTCAGATTTCAATTGTTTCGCTCTTATTTTGTTTTTAAATGTGGAAACCGATATTTTTGGACGTGGAGTGCATCGTTTGCAATAAAACGTTGCAGAAAATAAGACACGACCCGCGGGAGGCGTCGAGGAAAATGGTCAGGATGGCCAGCAAGCGTTCTAGAACGCCGAATTGGTCGCCCGAAGAAAAACAGTACTTGCTGGAACTAATTAAAGAGCACAAGGAAGTGGTTATCACTAAAAGCAACAACGGTCCAAACCATTCTGAGGAAAAAGATGTAGCATGGAACGATATACTACGTAAGCTAGCGGTAAAGTTTGGCAACAAATTCACAGGGCTGTCTATTAAAAAGGTTAAAACTCAATGGCAGAACATGAAACGCATAGCTCGGGATGAGATCTCTCTTCACGGAGAAGTGGTACATAAATTTTCGAGGCAATCCTTTGAAGTGTGCAATTTATTGGAGTTAGTTAAGGATGGCGTACTTAAGAAGGAGAATGAGTTAAGCGAAACTACTATGAGCGCTAATATTGAAATTAAGACTGAATGCATTGATGAGTAAGTATTGTTAAAATCTTACCGGAAATTAAATTATCTAATTAAAAGTTAGAGATTTAGTAGTTTGTGTAGAGTCAAGCGTTAGCTACGTCCTGTTCGTTACCACTACAAGTTAGCCCTTGACTGCGATTGGTTTTTTCGGTTTTTACACGGCATCGCACCGGAACGCTAAATCGCTTGGCGGCAAGTATTCGCTGGTAGGGTGGTAACTAGCCACGGCCGAAGCCGCCCACCAGGCCAGACCGGAGGAAATTATAAATTCCCAAATTGATTCTCGGGAATCGGACTCGGGACCTCCCACGTTAAGACAACAGCGCTCAACATTGCGCCAGGAAGGTCGTCAAAAATTTCTTCCACTCGTTCGCTTTTCACACTAATTCTTACTTATTTTTCAGAGATCAATCTGCAATACAACCAAACTGTAGTACTAGCACCCCACCATACAAAGAGAGCTTACAGGAAAAGGTCAACGACACTATGGAGACCTCGTCGTGTGTTTCCGAGCTCACAGAAGTTATTGAAGCTGATGACCCCATGGAAAACCAGGAGAACATAAATAACAAGAAATCTGCAGGTTCAATGACTGAAGCTCCTGTTTTAGAAGATAATGTGGCGAACATTGCGTCGTTGAATACAGAAATGCAAGAGTTTTTAAAGTAAGTACCTACAACAAAGGTTACTTAGGTACTTAGGTATTTAGCCTCAGGTATTTTTACCTTTGTTGTACTCTAGATAGGATAATATGCACATCATATCTAAAATATTGGTTGACATCGTATTGTATTTATACATTATACTTACAAGATGATCTATCTGTCTGCTACGCTTTCACGGTTCATCTGTATTCTGTTTAGCCAATTTTGATGACGGTGCAGGGATAGGTTGTATCCCGGGGAAGGACATGTTCCCGCGGGAATGAAAAAAATTTAATACACGCGGACGAAGTCGCGGGCATCATCTAGTCTTCTATATTTTTATTTTATGTTATACCTATTTAAGTAGTTGCAAGTCTTTTTGTAATTGAAATTTTATTGTACCAGTTGGGTTTCTAGTTCTACCTTTATATAAAGGTCTTTATTATTATTAGATACTAGATGATGCCCGCGACTTCGTCCGCGTGGATTAAGTTTTTTTTATTACCGCGGGAACCTATCCCTGTACCAAATTTCAGCAAAATCGGTTGAACAGATGGGTCGTGAAAGCGTAGCAGACAGACTGACAGACAGACAGACACACTTTCGCATTTATAATATTAAGTACTAGCTGATGCCCGCGACTTCGTCCGCGTGGACTAAGTTTTTTCGATTCCCGCGGGAACTCATTAATTTTCCGGGATAAAAAGTAGCCTATGTATGTATGTATGTATGTATGTATGTATGTACCTATATTCTTTATAGCTGATGCCCGCGACTTCGTCCGCGTGGAATAAGTTTTTCAGTTAATTTTCCAGGATAAAAAGTAGCCTATATTACTATCCCACGGTATAATCCCCCTATAATGGTGAAACACGTACTTCTTCATATAAAGCCAAAATGCTGTTTCATGGCTATAACTTGAGAAATTAAGGATTTTCATACAAACTCTCAACCCCTATTTCACCCCTTCGGGGGTGGAATTTTGAAAAACTGTGAAACACATATGTTTTCATTTTCAACCCGCAGCTCATATATCAAGTTTCATGGCTATAACTTGAGAAATTAAGGATTTTCATACAAACTCTCAACCCCTATTTCACCCCTTCGGGGGTGGAATTTTGAATAACTGTGAAACACATATGTTTTCATTTTCAACCCGCAGCTCATATATCAAGTTTCATGGCTATAACTTGAGAAATTAAGGACTTTCATACAAACTTTCAACCCCTATTTCACCCCTTCGGGGGTAGAATTTCGGGATAAAAAGTATCCTATGTCCTACCTCGTAGTATGGGCTCAAATCGTGCCAAGTTTCGTTTGAATTCATTCAGTAGTTTCGGCGTGATGCGCGGCCAAGATACAGACAGACAGACAGACAGACAGACAAAAATGAAAAAAATTACAGATTTGGCTTCAGTATCGAATAATGAGTGCCCTCCAAAAAAAATTTTCAAAATATCTTCAATGTACAGAATTGGACCTGTTACAGTTTCATTATAAGTATAGATAGATAGATGGATATGGATATTAGTATGGATATGGATTATACCTATAATGTCGTTGGAGGTACCATAATCAACTGTAGGCTTCGATTAGATCGATCGATAGCTTCGATTCCAAAGAGCACTGAATTTATAAATGGTAGATACATAAGTACGTCATACTGCGACAGTGAATTCTGGCCAATAGCGAAAGCAAAGCGAAAGAGTGTTTCGCTCAATTTCTAATCTTCAAACATAAAGCCTTGGAAGAACATTTTTAATGCTCGAAGAATGTACTTAGTAAGTAAACAGTTTTTAGAAAAACCCTTGTTTAGGTATTCAGCAATAGAAAAACAACTAAAAGTGGAATCTGCGAAAGAAGAACGCCAAGTCTACAGAGCTATGCGGGAAACTGCGGAACTAAATAAGATTATTGCTGAACAAAAACTGAAACATCTTCTCTGGGTGAAAAACCGAGAAATAGCGTGAGTAAAAGCTTTTAAATATTTTTGCAGCAAAAGATTGACAATACTCACCTACTTACTTAGTACATTATACCAAAATAATTATAAATGCGAAAGTGTGTTTGTTTGTTGTTGTTGTTTTGTTGGTTTGTCCATCAATCACGCTGCAACAGAGCTACGGATTGACGTCATTTTTTGCATGGGTAGAGTTGAGAACCTGAGTTTATTTTGTAAATGTGGCTAATTCTGTTTTAAACAATCTCTAAATCAACTCTAAATTAAATTAATTAATCAGCTCTAAATACTTTTGTAAGTAAGTAGTTATGCCTTTTCGTAGGGAGGGATAATGTAAGGGATAGAATCATTATTTAATCGTAGGGTAGAATATATTTAGACTAAGTACGAATATGTAGGTATAACATTCTCTTAATATTCAATATTAAGTATGTCATAACTAAGTGTATAGTTCTAATATATGTATATTACCTACTTAATATTGCAATCATTGTGCAATAAACATAAAAACGTAAAGTACCTACGTAAAATACCTACCTACATAATAGGACAAAGCCTAAAAAACCGGCCAAGTGTGTTTCGGGCCACGCGCAGTGTAGGGTTCCGTAGTTGCCCGTCACAATATTATAGGTATGCGGACATTTAATACGTTGGTCGACTATTATTCGTAAACTTGTAAAATCTGCTTAGCTGTGATAGTATTCCTTTTAACATCGTTAAGTACCTATATTTATATATACTAATTCCATGATTCCATATCTATCCTTAAACAAACGTATTAGCTGGCAGAGGGGGGGACACCGGACTCCAAGGAATATACTACTCTCTGCCGGACTCTAACATAAATAATTAACACAATAACGGATCCCTGAATCGAAAAATGGTGTTCCCACACCCGCACTAGTTTTGAACGACTAATCTAACGACATGACACCCCACACCATGGGATTTACAAAAAGAAAAATATTCATCCCCATTTTACGTGCTCTAAAAACTTATTTCAAAATTTTATTTTAACACTTTATCGGCGAATTACTTACAGCTTTTTAGTACTATTAGTCTGAGCCAAGCCGCGTACGGAGTACGGACAGACGTACAGACGGACGGACGGACGGACGGACGGACGGACGGACGGACTTAGCGAAACTATACCTAAGGGTTCCTTATTGGCTAAGGAACCCTAGAAATCAACGCGATTTAAGCTCCCGCCGCGCCGGCCGCCCAACAATCTTTGCCAACAATAATAATTATTAACAATAGGGTAAAAGCGCCATCTCTTGACATTTCCATAAACTATGTCCTACTGAGTGAATTACTGATAACGAGCGTCCGGCGACAATAGGCCAACATGAATTTAATTCTTTATAACTCTGTGATTTAATTAGATCAACTTACTATTTCTATGTAATTAGCTAAGCAAGCAGTACCTAATATTTATTTTGATAATTGTTTTTTTTTGTAATTACCATAGAGTAAGACAGATTTTATTTGTAATCCATTTACATGTCTGTGTAATCTATGCTTTCAGCTGTTTGTCATCGTTGTCAGTGTCAATTGTCTCTGGGCAATGAAATAGTGTGTGTGTTGGTGTTCCGTTATAAGCACTGCGAGCACTGGCAGTGCTCTTTACTGGGGACTTTCAGTGCTCTCAGTGTATTTCGGAACGCACCCAGTACTTCCTTCGTCATTGTCTCTGGGTGTCAAGTCAATTTCGAATTGACATTTGTCAATGTCATTTTGAAATTATCAAAATCTTCGGGAAAAATCTGAAAAGTTAAAATAATTTTTATCTAAAGTACATAAATTTTTTAAGCAATCATGAACTTCTTAGCAAGGACAAGAACTCCGGTATTTCGTGCAATTTCTGTTAGGTAAGATGTTCCGAGCCGGTTGTTACGCAATCCTAACCTAGCACTATCAGAAGTACCTACCTACACAGAGGAAGGAACCGAAAACTCCGAATTCTAGCTGCTTTCTAAAACAATGAAAATATGTCTGTAAACATTAGTCATTTATTAAATTAAAGATTTGGCGATGTGCCCTTTGTGATATCTGTTTCCTAGTAAATTCACAATCAAATTTATCTTTTATATCTTTGGTACAGGGGTGAAATTAGCGTAGCAGGTAAGCTATTACGATTGGCATTGCTAGGTGCACTAGATTGAAAAAACAATAACAAACTTACTTGTACTTAGACGTCAACCACATATTAATTCAATTAAAAGGTACATTTCTACTGTGATATTTTGGTGTTAAATTTTGCATGATACAATTAACTAGTAACTGCTAATAAGTGAGGAAGAAATTGAGATAACTATGAGCTCTGTTGGGGATACTACAGGACAAGTGCACAGTGTGCAAAAAAAGCAATACAGTACTTACTAAAAATTATACAAAATGTGTTCCTTGTCTTACAAATTACAATACAGGCACAAGGATGGGAGAAGAGCACTTAATAGGAAGTTGTAGGTACCCTAACTCTTGCATGTCTTACTTTATTGTGTATGCAGTAAGTATATTACTATTCAAAATCTATTGTAAATATTTTATGAATTGAGATTGTTATGTCATAATATTAAGACTTAAGCCTCTGGAAGATTAAGGAACTCATGCAAGTGACTTTGATGCTCGTTGTTTCACTGCTGTTTGCATCATGTGGGAAAGGAATAGACTGTGATGAACAAACCATTAACCAGATACTGCACTCGCATTTAATATCTAGATAGTGAACAGGGAAGGGTTGAACAGGCGCATTCGGTAAAAGTGTTTTACAAAAAAACTACTAAATGCATGTATGCAAAGTAAAGTTATTTCAACTGGTGAATAAATAAACTATGCTTCTGGGCAAATTATTTCAAAGTTCTCAAACTCCTAATTGTATTTATTTAAACCCAAACTTGCAATAAATTTTGGTTTTAAATAAGTATCTTTCAAGGCTCTCAACTTTCAAATCATTATTTGTTTTACTATTTTATATCTCCACAAGCCTAGATAATGACAAGACGAATCAATATCATGTTTATTTTTAGGTGTACAATTATTATCAAATAGTGAAGCAATCACACTTCCACATTTCTATATTGCCACCGATATTTATTTCCAGTGTCTAAAATATTATAGTACTATCTATTACTATGACTATGACTAACCTATAATATAATATAACTTATAAGCCTATAGAATACACACACATCTCTCTGTGTCATGTTCCTAATTACTGAGGGCTGTGACCCCTTTCCATTAATCACGGTTAGAGTTTCCTTGGGATGACAATGTGGTGGGTTGCCACATCCTTGTGCATACGACTTGACTAAAAGTATTTAAACTCTTAGGTTTACTACAATAATTATTATCAGATCTCAGTGATAATATCTGGGACCGATGGCTTAACGTGCTCTCCGAGGCTTAGAAGAAACGAAAAGGTCAAATTGAACCTCCATATACAGTCCCATCTAGTCCATCTAGTCACCCACTTGGGTCAAAGTTGGTTAACAATAGCAATTGACTAATAGACGCACATGATTTGATAATAAAACATGTGGGATGTGTGATTTCAGAATGTATTCTGGTGAGCCAGGTTCTGGAGCTGGCAAGGGTGGCGGCGGCGGTGGCGCCATCCGTGATGCTGGCGGTGCATTTGGCAAGATGGAGGCAGCCAGAGAAGATCAATACTTCTACAATAAGGTACAACAATATATTATGTAAAATCACTCACTAATAAAGCTGTTTTATTATGAGTAAAATCAAACATGCCCATCTTTTTAGCTGTTGGTTTAGTGACTTAAATTTTTTGTCTATTCTATTGTAGAAATTAAAATAATTATTTATTAATAATTATTATTTAATCATTTAAATTATTAAAATAGAAAAATTAATTGCATTGTAATTTGTAACCTTGCCTTAGTTAGCAAGAGTTAATATAATGTTACATTGTTTTCTTACTAACTAATCCTAGGTAAAATGAAGCAACAAAAACAACATTCCAAATGATAATTTTTTTTTTCACAGCAACGAGAGCAGTTGGCCAATTTGAAACAGCATATAGACAAAGAGATTGCTTTCCACCAAGAGCAGATTAAACGTCACGAGGATGCGATCCGTCGCCACAAAGAAACAGTGGCTGGAATCAACCCTGAAAAGTAGATTATTCACACCAATTTACTATAAGGCATCAATAACGATAGGTGTCAGTTATGCCAAAGTCTCTTACTGATGGATAGCTAATGTTTGCAAAACATGTAAATCGCCAATAATTGACTGAATTGGCTGATACCCTATCGTCTCATGAATGCATAACACCCAAGAATCCTATTTTCAACTTAATCTGTGTTGTGAAGTTATCACTTGATATTACAAATTGTATGGTACCGTGTTAAGATGTCAAGCTTTATTTGCTTTTATTTTGTTTAGTTGTATGTACTACTTACTTAGTGTTGGGACATCAAATATATTGTATAGACAAGACGTCTTGTGTTTTAATAATAGACCGTTTTACTTCGATTTTATGTATAGTTCGCGCACGAGTTCAATGCAGAGCAAATGTATGGCGACACATACATTTACTCTGTATTCAAGCCGCGCGCGAAATGTAGCTGTAGGTAAGTACCTACCTATCTAGTCATAAACAATCCTTTTTATGTCCGACAAACTAATCCGACCCGGTGACAGCGTCGCTAGAATCGATGAAAAATAAATACCTAATAAATAATCTAAACTAAGGCTTAAAAATTAGTTCCAATTTTTGTGGGACTGTATGCTGGAATGGGGAGTACTTAGACAAATAAACGCGCTCAGAGAAACTAGGTACTCTGTGATGCAAGTGTGTTTTGAATAGTTGTGTTTTAGTAGCTGGCAAAATGCAACCTAAAATAGAAAATACAACTAAGTACAACTACATTATCCTTTATATTTGTGTAAGTTATTACAACCTACATCTATTAGATGAACTTTTAATACTTTTCTACTAGAAAAAAATGAAAGCTTACTTTTTACAATAAAAGGTTACTTTTTTATTTATTTCAGGTAACTTGACATAACCGTGCTTGCAACACTGGATGCACTCCCCCTTAGCGTAAGTAAACTCCGAGTTGGGTTGACCAGCCCAATTTACAAATACTTGTCTTCTCAAAGCTCAAACTTCCTTTTCTTATCCACTGGTTTACGGCTGGTTAACTGGTCTGTGGTTCTCCCGTCTTCGATGCATTTAAACCATGGAATTAGGAATTACGACTACGTCTTAGGGTATGTTCCGAAATACACTGCGAGCACTCTAAGTCCCCAGTGTGGTCCCCAGTAAAGAGCACTGAACAGTGCTCGCAGTGCTTATATCGGAACACCCACTTAAACTTAACTGACCCCGTGACAACGTCGCTAGTATAAATAATATAAAAAACAAAAACTAAACAGTACCGGGCAAGATAAGCTGGTGGTACTATACACGCGTACCACCAGCTTATCTGTAGTAAATACAGAATACTTTCACGTCAGTTTCATGCGTGCGGTAAGAATTTTCCGCGAATATTTTGTGCAGTAAGGTGTATGAAGCTCACCGCATTCGTAGTGCGTGGTAGGTGAAATCCATACGCGGAAAATAAATCGCGCGGATGTTTTTCGCAGTGCGTGCATCGAGGCGCGCAGTATGATAATATTAGTCGTAATAGTAGTCGTAATTCAAAGGTAATTCCTAATTCCATGGTTATCACAGAGTTATAAAGAGAAGTCTGTGCTCTATTAGTACCACAATGAGAAATTATGTATAACAGCGCCATCTGTGGAAATACCTCTGAACTATGATGTCACAAACTTAAATAGTGTGCGCCCGTTGATGAAGATGTCTCTACTGGGTAAATTTTTGATTTATTTTATTGCATTAATTTGTACCCATCAAAGGTACCCATCCCCCAGACGAGACGTATCGCGTACAATGACGAAGGAAATCGCGTATGAGTATCGTATCTCTATGGTTTTGGTATTCAAGGAGTGTCAAAAAGGCTGGAAGCCAGAGACGTAAAGCCAGTTAAAAAAATTGGTTGTCTATCATTTTGACGCGTAGTTTCAAAGAGTCGTAGTTTTGATGACGTTTTGAAACGTTTTGTTTTAGATCTTTTGGCGGGAAAACTCACAGGGAAAACTAAATCCGTACTTGATCCGTACCTATTATTGATTTTTAACAAATCTGAGACAGTGATTAATTGCCCACGAAATATGATACGTTAAAAGATAAAATTGCGGAAAAAAATGCCTGTTGATTTTCGTAGTTGGTAGGTAAGTACTTAGGTACCTATAATTACTACATCCGTGCCTATAATGTGTTCTGCAGGGCTAGCATGGGCCGGAGATAAAAATTTTATCCCTCGATTTTATCCACTGACAAGAGATAAAATTAACTTATCCACTTCACAGAGCACGGCAACAGGGGAGAGCAGAAGTTTATCTCCGTTTGACATTTCACGGGGACTCGGGGGACTATTTAACCACCGTTATTTAGCGTTTTTATTTATTTATTTAGGAATAAAATTTTTATCCTTTCCTCGGGGAGTAAATTGTCTCGGCCCATGCTAGGGGGGCAGTTCAGATAATATGTACAAGGTAAGTATTATTACTTTTGATTTTGTTTTTTAGTTTGTCTGTATGATTGTATACCTAATCCATAGATTAACGTAAGTATTTTGACCTATGTTTGTAAAGAATACTACCTGAAGTTTCGTGCCTATTTCCTACCTACTTAGTCAGTTATTAGGTAGGTATTGCCTGTTACCCATTGTTGTACCTATCTAGGTGCTAGTACCTACCTACCTAGGTACTCACTTACCTAAACTTAGTAGACCTTAGATTAAACCTACGATATTCAAGGAAGCCCTTCCTAGTTCCTACTAGGTACTTAATTCTAGGTCTATTGTAAGTATTTAGGTAGGTATTCTATTATATTTTTTTGGTCCTTCGTGAATCGTGATGGATGGCACATGCCTGCAACTTTGCAAGAGCTTAATTACAATTCCCTCTACGAATGCCCGTGTGTTGTATAGCGTGAACCCAACTACATTATTCCGGTGAGAGTAAATGTAATAAATCGGAGTGCGTGACGCGAAAATAGAGCTTCATCGACCATCGGGCGACGACCGAAAGCAAACCCACATCAATGAAGTAGCAGCGAGTGGAATCGTGGCCGCGATCCGACGTAGTGAAGCGAGCGGCAAGCTCTCAGTTTACTACAAACTCAAATCGACGACGCATGTCGCTCCCCGCGTTGTTTCGCCCGTGTGTACAGTGCTAGTGCAATAACATAACATATTGTTTTGTGCTGTGTTACAAAGTGTTGTGTCACGTATTAGTGCAACGAGGCTGTCCCCGAAGTTGTGATGCATTTGAGCATATACGTATGGCTGTCTTGTGTAGCCCTCGCAGGATATGTTCGAGCGACAGAGGTAAGGGGGACCGTCTTTAAACGCGGCATTCCGACTTTTTGTGAGTAGGCAATAGGCATTACTGCTCAGTGCTCACCAACCGGACTGGTATTGTCTCATGTCTATCCCCTAAAGTGCGACCACGAAGAGCGTGTATGAATTATAATATAAATCTTGCGTAACTTTCAATGTCAACACAACACGAGTTTTACGAGTGTCTCACTGTCTGGTCGCTAATCTAAATACCTCTATATGGCTGTGATTGTAAATGCTATTACAAACCTGCAGACGCATCGTTCGAGTCCATTATTTCGTTACCTTGAACGAGTCAGTCATCGCCAGGTAAACATTCGTTATCGCAGTCCCTTCCCATCGATTCGTGATGTGTTTTTTTTCTTTCGACGGCGTGGTAGGTATCATGTGTAAACTGTAAACACGGCTTATACCTACCACCTACATGCTGTATCTATTGGTATCTTACCGCTTACGACTTACCTACTATCTTAATAGCTAAGGTCATCGTGAATGAGAACGCGTTGTCGATGTTATGGACCAAAATATATAAAATAGGGGCATACGAAATAATGTTGATATGAATTAATGTCAACTCGACTCAAGCAAATTGCTTAATTTACACTTAATTCAAACTTCGTTTTTATACTGCTAAGAGTCGAATTGTTAACTTTATGGATGCTAGTACAAGTTAGGTTAGTAAGTATAACATATTATAACCTTACTAGATAGGTAACACTAGCACCCTATTAGATGGATTCAATTATAACTGACTTTTGATTTTGGGCATTATTCAAATACCTTGTCTTCATTACTCGCTTCGCCTGTAACACCAATAACTACTCGATAGTGCCCACTCTCCACCCACCTTTGGGCGAAAGTTGAGGGAGTTGTGCGACTGTCAAGAACCGCAAGATAATGCATGAGGTATCTAACTATCTAGATACATAGGGCATAGAACCTGGGTAGACAGTGGCTAGTAATTTTGGGCATTATTAAAAACACACTATTAATCGCTTTGCCCGTAGTACCATTGATACGATAATGGTCGTGTATCGCCCACGTTTGAGAGAAAGCCGAGGCCCGAATGTAAAGAAACACAGCTGTATATGTCGATAAGTAGGTACCTACAAAGTTTATATTTTGTTTTAGGGCGTGTTAGAATAGCTACCTCACCTGTTAATAGTTAGTGTTATACCTAGGTAGTGCTGGCATGTTTTCAGGCTTAATTAGATTTTGTGATGTGGGCGTGCAGAAGTACTTATAGCGGTAATTTGCTGAACTCACAAACCTGGAGGTTTTGCGACGCGTCAATCAAAAACGCGAACTTTTGCGAACAATTGCAGATGAAAAATCTCGCATAAGTAGGGCACTAATTAGTAACATTATTAATATTAGTGCCCAGGCACGAGAGACAACTCATCATAATGGGAATAATGGGTGGAAGAAAAGGTACCTATTTATCGGAGGAAAAGTCGCTACACAACATGCGAGAGCATGATCAGAACCATGAGTGCAGCTGAACTGCCGAACTATGAGGAATAGAAAGGAGCTGACTTACCTTTGTTAGCTAGTTAGTTAGTCGGAACTCCGGAATTTTACAAATCACAATATGGCTAGTTTTGTTGTTACCTAGGTACTCTACCTCTAAACGAAATGGACAGGACTAAATCTAGTGGTGTCCTATGGTCCTCCGCAGCGAGGGATTATGAAAAGGAAAGCAATATATTTAAAGCTGTCAATTTAGTTAAAAGATTGTACAACAGAATTAGCCACATTATTAGCATAGCGTAACCATAATATTTAGACATACGAGGGGAGGTCCAAAAGTTTGTGGAATGAAAGGGTTTTAAATAAAATGAAACAACAAATCTATTTTTCCTATTCAATATAATCACCCTTAAGCTGAATAAATTTATGAGATCTATGAATTAATTATTCTAAACCATCGTAAAAATATTTTTTATCTTTTGCCTCAAAATGAGCCAAAATTGCCTCCTTTAGCTCATTGTCGTCGGAAAATTTCCTTCCCTTTAAGGTGCCTTATACGGATTTCATGATGTGTCATCCTTTTCCAGGTACACTTTAAAGAATCGGGAGTCACAGCTGTGGGGATGTCATGGTATCAAATTAAAGGTCATTTCTTCATCTCTCGTTTGACCTTATAAAAATGCACACTCCAATACAAATTTTCTGCATAAATACGTTTCTCCGAACGCAAGATCTGCTGAAAATGACGAAAAATGGGGTCCGGATAGGTACCCATAAAGCTAGATCCGCTGCATATTTTAACTTGAATATTAACAATAAAGTGGGGCTTATATAGTCCTCTATCCATGGTGCAAAGCATTAAGCATACAAATAAATATGTTTATAGTTTATGTGGCAAAAAAAAAATGTTTCATACATTTTTCTATGAAAAGAAGCCGAGCGCTAGGCGTTTGGCGCTCAGTACGCGCTGAGACGCGCTCGTGGACGGGTGGGTGTATCGCTTTTTTGCACGAAATTTATTACGACAAAATGAACACCGTGTTGTGTACTGCCATAGAGATATAATATTCTCTATGTGTACTGCGCTTAGAAAAACTTGATACCGACATCCACAAAGAAGGAAGTTCTCAAGTGTAGGCGTATTTTTTTTACCCGATTACGGCAAAGCCACAAGGAAAGGGTATGTTAGGAATATATATGTATGTATGCATGTATGTATGTATGTATTAAAAAAAAGTGAGCGCCATTTTGAAATTCTTTGTTATCGTACCGATTTCGTTCAAAATCGATATCTGGGGTTCCCTGGGATCACAAAACAGGAAACTGTTACCAAAATTTTAAAAAAGTCAGCGCCATTTTGAATTTTTTTGTTATCGTACCGATTTCGTTCAAAATCGATATCCGGGGTTCCCTGGGATCACAAAACAGGAAACTGTTACCAAAATTTTAAAAAAGTCAGCGCCATTTTGAAATTTTTTGTTATCGTACCGATTTCGTTCAAAATCGATATCTGGGGTTCCCTGGGATCACAGAACAGGAAACTGTTACCAAAATTTTAAAAAAGTCAGCGCCATTTTGAAATTTTTTGTTATCGTCCCGATTTCGTTCAAAATCGATATCTGGGGTTCCCTGGGATCACAAAACAGGAAACTGTTACCAAAATTTTAAAAAAGTCAGCGCCATTTTGAATTTTTTTGTTATCGTACCGATTTCGTTCAAAATCGATATCCGGGGTTCCCTGGGATCACAAAACAGGAAACTGTTACCAAAATTTTAAAAAAGTCAGCGCCATTTTGAAATTTTTTGTTATCGTACCGATTTCGTTCAAAATCGATATCTGGGGTTCCCTGGGATCACAAAACAGGAAACGGTTACCAAAATTTTAAAAAAGTCAGCGCCATTTTGAAATTCTTTGTTATCGTACCGATTTCGTTCAAAATCGATATCTGGGGTTCCCTGGGATCACAAAACAGGAAACTGTTACCAAAATTTTAAAAAAGTCAGCGCCGTTTTGTAATTTTTTGTTATCGTACCGATTTCGTTCAAAATCGATATCTGGGGTTCCCTGGGATCACAAAACAGCAGTCAATCAAAAAAAAGTCAGCAGTGAACTTTTTACAATTTTGGTAACAGTTTCCTGTTTTGTGATCCCAGAGAACCCCAGATATCGATTTTGAACGAAATCGGTACGATAACAAAGAATTTCAAAATGGCGCTGACTTTTTTAAAATTTTGGTAACAGTTTCCTATTTTGTGATCCTACGGAACCCCAGATATCGATTTTGAACGAAATCAGTAAGATAATCTTTTATACATTAATTCACAATCTCAAAAACTGAGTATTATTGTAGCCGCGAGTATTGTTTCGGCGCATAAATAGGTACTTACATAATATTTACCGCGGCCAACAGCGTAAACAAGTACCTAGTAAATAAATAATCGTCTAATATTTTCAAGTAACAAAATTGGTTAGTTGGCTATAAAATCGAGCGTCTCTACGCTCTATAGCTCTACGCTCTCGTAAAGCGTGCATATATATGCTGTAGTGTGACGAGTTTTATACCTATAGTTGAGTTTTTTACCTATAGTTGGTCGCGGGGTAAATGTTTAAAGGGCCTTAAGTCTTTTTTTAAATTGGGGAACAAATAAAAATCACATGGGGCCAGATCTGGACTGTAGGGTGGGTGGACTAGTGATTCGAAGCCATGTGTGTGCAGAGCAGCCAATGCAACTCTGCTCTTGTGAACCGGCGCGTTTTCTTGCAAGAGCAACACACCTTTGGTCAATTTTCCTCGACGTTTCCTCCTTTAATTTTTCTAGTATCGTTGCGTAGTATTCTCCGGTTATGCTCCTTCCCTTTTCCTTGTAATCAATCAGTATTAAACAGTACAGTAGTAAAAACAGTAGCCATCAACTTTCCCGCCGACTCCGACACTTTAAATTTCTTTGGAGGTGGTGTGAGGTGTCCCCTTTTTGTGCCATTGCATGGACTCTTGTTTAAATAAATAAATAAATAAATCGTTTATTTGCTTGAAACATGGTACAATTAAAAGATAACACATACAAAATTTGACCAAACATGTTTCGTCATTACTGACATGCAAATTTAAACATGAGTTGAAATTATTATCAAAAGTAATTCATAAAACTATTAATCAGTTAATCCACAACATAATTTTTACATGAATACTTAATAATTAATAAGAAATGTCTAAAATGTCTATAAACTCAAATGTCGTCATAAAATATAGATTAACAATTCCCAAAAACGAAATTACTAGATTTGCTAATTCATTGTAAAAATTCTTTGAGCGAGTAAAAACACTTGTCTATGAGCCATTCATGCAGCTTTCTTTTAAATACACTGAATGGTAATTCTTTTAAGTTTTCAGGCAATCTGTTATATATTTGAACAGACATACCATAACAGTTTCGGTTAAAAAGCGCAGTTCTGGATGAAGATAACAGAAGTCTATCGGGATATCTCGTATTAAAGTTTAAATATCTATCTCTTTTTTTCACAAATAAATCAGACATATTTTTCTTGACAAAAATTCGGACAAAAGTTTGGACTTAGGCTCAAAGTGATGAACCCATGTTTCATCTCCGGTAACAATCCGCTCCAAAATCTGTGCAGGTTCGTCTCCACACAACTCCAAAAATTGCTTTGACACATCGACGCGTTGCCGTTTCTGAAGCGGCGTGAGCATTCTCGGTACCCATCTTGCATTAACTTTTGTCATACCCAGATTGTCATGTAGGCATTCGCAAAATGGTAGTATCTGATACTCCAACTAATGCAGATAACTGTTTTCTCTTCAAACGGGTATCTTCCAGTACAATTTTTTCCACTTTTTCGATGATGCCTGGTGTGGTGGCCTCAACTGGCCTTCCTGAGCGAGGATCCTCTTCAATCGACTCCCGACCATGTTTGAAAAGACCATGCCAGTTGTAAATCATTGATTTACTAGGGCACTGTTCCCCATAAACGGTTTCCATTTCACTCAAAATGGTCTGAGCGTTCTTTCCTTGCTTGGTAAGGAATTTTATCACAGCACGGTGTTCAATTTTCTCCATAGTTTCAGTTTTCTTCCGGATTGACTTGTTTAGCAGGCAAGTGTGCGTAAACGAATGACGCAATAAGGCTGAAACTCAATTTATATACTAATGATGAGTCCCCAATTAGTATGACACTAAGCGAGCGCACCTATCCCCACTCCATCCCCTCCATTCCACGAGCTTTTGGACCTCCCCTCGTATATTCATACAGGTGGGTCCGACGCCCATAGCTTCTATGACCTGTAGCACCAAAAGGTACGGTACTCTCACCTCTGGTTAAGAGAGGAAACTGCATACTTACTTTGACATTAGAGTGACAGAATTTTGAATTAAAAATTCTGCCAGTTTCCTCCGTCACGTCCCTGTCACCCCGCAGCATTGCTCTGTCTAGACCAAGTCTAGACGCCTCCGTCGAGCGACTAGTAGGAAAGAACGTATCTCCTTAGTAGACCGTGATATTTAGTTACCTAATAGCTTTGTCCGCACCTACTCCGTAAGCGTACCTCTGATGCTCGCCCACGTTTCGGTGAAAGCCGAGTGGGCCCAGTCGATCAAGAAATTAGAAACACAGCTGTGTGCAAGTCGTAGATACTATTTATGTTTCGGTATAGGGCGCGTGGCCCTCGTCGAGTTTATTGCCGAATGCCGAATGAATCACGAAAGTACTAAAGGGCATGGTGTAACGTTTTCGTTGATTCATCTATTCATGTTTGTTCTAAATTCTCTTGTATCTCAACAATTACTGTACTCTCCTAGGGTCTCTACTCTCAATGTTTTGTTGATAAATCACAATTCTTCTTCTCCGCAATAGTTAATAAGTAATTAAATAGGTACTTATTATAGAGCATGGAGTGACTTCTATAAGAGATTTTCTATTCTGTACTGTGCATGATAAACTCATAATTAGCTATTATTATTGTTTTTCTCTATAACACTTTTAGTAGAGAGGCCGTGGTCATCATGGAGTGACGTCTTTAAGAGCAGATAGTTACTAGGTATTGGCCACATTAGTTTACGCAACTTCTGGTCTGGTATGGCCTGGTAAACTCGTGCAAAGCTTGGGGACCGCCCAGAGCAGACTTTTAGTTGGTCCATCGTATCTGTAAACTTCTATGTCCCTTGGTACCCTATACTTTACCTTAGGTGACAAGGACTCTATGGAGTCACCTTCGTCCCTCACATCTGGAAACGAGTCCAAAGAATATAATAATATGCGACTCTGTCCTACTACTTAACACAAAAAAAACGTTGCTCAATGCGATGTTCGTGGAGTAGAGACGTTAGCACCAACTTTTCTTTTTTCACAAGTAGGCAATTAGTTATTACGAGAACACATTATCGAGGTAAGGTGTGATCTATGGGCTGGAAGCACTTGTGCAGTTACTGATTTCGTTTTAATTACAAGCAATTACCTACAGCTAAAAGAAGAATCGTGCTCTATATTCAAACTTATTTAACATTCCGTTTTCCACCAAAGCTTCCTAAAATGAGTACATTTGATACCATTAAACAAACAACAACTATGAATTGGGGACATTAGCATTAACCACTAGGTTATCATGTACGTAGTCACTTTAGGTAACTACTTAGTAGGAAGTTCCCCGACGATATGAGCTGGATAAACAAATTTGCAATTGGTCAGTGGAAAAAATAACTAGATAACAACTGACTACAAAAAAATATGATGCGTATACAAGTTGTAGTATTTTGAACGAAATAATAAGCTCGGGAAAGAAGTGCACATTATCAGTATTGTGCCTTGAGTCTTGACCTCAAGACCTATTTTGTTGACACATACAAGCACATTAAGATTAAGCGAGTTAATTTGGTTAAAAGATAAACGTCGTCACTCCTACCTACATAAAGAAACTGCTTGGAAATAAGGCTTTACCTGTTAGGTAGGTACCTAGTTTAATTCACTCTACATTCATTCCTGTCTTCCCCCTTTTAACATTCTATGTAGTTATAATACTTCTCCTTATAACTTATTATTAACCAAGGGTTTCCCCACATAATCGTGCACCAAGCTTGGATGAAACCAACACCAAGTCGAGCTAGTTTTTTAGGGCGACCGCGGAATCTATTGCCTAGAATTTTTTTTTTAAATAAAAGGTATCATGTAAGTGTATTATGTACTTTTTACTCACTTATTTGTAGGACTTAAGGTCTATGCCATGCATCCTCTGCTCTAAACAAACACTAGACGAAAGTGATTGAAAGATTTAAGAAATACAGTCCATATATATTGGCCACCATCCTGTATTTAAAAACAGACCAGAAGTTATTAATTCCTAGTTATCAAGTGGCATAAAAATTACAAACCAAGAAAGTATTTGTAAATTCTTATTGTGCAAGGCGCTGCTTCAAAGAACTCATTGACTGCGTGCTTAATTTCCAACAAACTTACCCCTTAGCATTAACAAAATTTGTCGGTATCAACTGAGGACAAAAAGAATGCAGCTTCAATAGAAATAAAAGCAAGCACGTAGCCTGCAGCGGATCCGCGGGTGGAAGAACTGTGGTAGGTAGCCGTGAGAAAATTAAATACTTATAGATCATATTGTAAACGCTTAGTTTCTTTGCTAATGTAGTTTGTAAAAAACGAGAAAAATGTGACTGACCCTGACCTTCTGAATGCGTCAATAGCGACGTAATAATTTACTGTCACCAACGTAAAATAAGTAGCAGTAATAGTAATGGTTAGATATATTCATATAATATAATCCTCTCACTTGTAGGTCCACATTATTAGGTAGGTACTTTCGTCATAAGGTGACAGGCACTAGTAATTGGTAGATAAAGTGCAAGGAATCATGGATGGATGGATGGAGGATATCTACTTATAGAGCTAACTATTGCAACTTAGAAGAAAGTAATTGAGCCAAAATTCACCCCACTCTTCGATGCTGGCTCTCCCTACCTGTATTATGTCCCAAATTAATATCCAAATCTGCCAGCTACATACTTGTTTGCATCCGTCATTCAGGGGCAACGTGTGAAATAGGCCGACCGACCCGCGCTATTGTCGACGTGGTTTTTGTTTATGCTCCAACCAGAACGAACCGGTGTAAACAATAACTTTAAACCGGTAAAACTAGGTTGGCTCTTGAATTTGTGCTATAAAATCTCTTTTTACCTAACAACTACTTATTGCTGTTCGGGAGCTATCTGAGCTATAGCGTGTAAGCATAACCATAAGCGGGCAAATAATTAAAATGCTTTAAAAAATATTTTTGTACTCTCTTTTAAACTTGCACGAATAAATGGTTAAACGTGTAGCGGTTTCCACGAGAGATTTAAAGCAGTTAATTATAAAAACTTGGTTAAACATATAGAAATATTCATTTGATCCAGCCACGATTGCTATCGATAAGCTCTAAAATCAAATTGCGATCTAAACACAAAACTATTATAATCGCTAAGTCTGTCGGTAACAGACTGACTTTCAATCGTCAAAATACTCGTAGGTATTTATGTGAATAATTCCAAGATGGCGATCCCACCAAAGAACGGATCTAGTGAAATACGTCTAATGAGTCAAATATCGGTTTAAGTAATTAAACCTTCATCAATAAATAAATTACTTAACAATCTTTTATCTTTTTTAAAAATTCAAGTTTATTTTACAACGTAATAGTAGATTAGTAGTATTAAATCCAAACACGGTTTATCCATTTTAATACTTTAATTCAGCAATTATTTACACAGACACACGTCACTCGCGTTATGCCATCGTCATCACTGCTCGAGAGCAGTGTTGCCAACCTAGATTAATCAGGCAATGATACCATGTACGAATCGTTTTTAAGTTTCCCTCTAACAGTTCGGTCATCCTGACCCATAACTTCGTCCCGAAGTTGACATAATTCGAACACTTAATTAAAATCACGATGATTGCTGATGCTACTCTGCCATTTGTAGTATTAACGCTGGCCTTTAACGCCTGACACTCCAATGTTAAAGCACTGGCACTATAAACCTTACCAAGTACAGTTTACAGATAACAAGACTATGTTTTAGGTTAAAAGAGCATCAGTCTCCATCGTCTTTTCGCGTTACAAAACTTCACCTAATAAGTAAATATGGATTTCTCATCCATGGCACATCTCATCATATTATTCTAACTCTGGTGAATTCACGTGTAGCAAGATACTGAAGTAACTAAATCGCCATATTTCACAAACAACAAAAGCTTCCTACACATGTTCATTTTGTAAACATAATATAACCTTATTCAGAAGTAGCTTTCCAGCATTACACAGAGTTTTCCGTTAATTACCCAAAAACATGATGTTTAATAACTTTGCCTTACTTACTTTAGTTAACTCAGTGCAATTTAATGACAATTAATCTTTAGGTATTAATCAGTGAAATGGGAGAAACTAACTCTGTCTGGTCTATAACATCATACACTTGCTTACTCTTAACACAAAGTTTCAATTCTATAAGTGCAATTTGTAACAATTTCGACATTCTCACGGAGATGAGACCACAATCATTTGATTAAATGATAGATAAGATTCTTATAGTCTACTGGTGCTAATATACACCTATAATTAATTCTCCTATGAGTATACTCATGTTCACTTTGTTACTTTCCAGAATGGTTATTATTACTCATTCATTACACTTAATTATACTTTCCTCTTTACACATGGCATAAATGACATATACCTTCTCTGTAAGCCTTAGCCAGGCTAGCTTATGTTACAATTCACCCCCAGAACTTTATCTGACAATCGGTTACAATTGGTTACAAAACTCAATAAAACCCGAAGACCTGAGCCACGTTCTCTATAATGAGCCATTTTGTATATTTTGCACATGCTCCATCTTTTGAGCAAATCTCTACGTTCCTAATTTCATTTGAAATGTTGAAGTTTCAAAAGCACCTTATTCCCACCGGAAGAATAGATTTACCTTATACCGTGGCCCTGCATTGTATTGTTCGTTTTAAGTTAACACGACAGGCAACTCAACTGCCCGGTACTGCCTTCATCAGCTCTTGCCAAATTTCAACGTTTCGTAAAACCGAACTCAAATGTTGATACTATTCAATACAACATACCTTGGCATCTGCTTGGTAACTTATATCATTTTGACTTGTGCAGTCGTGATAGTGTGGTGAAAACGTATATAATATAATATAATATAGTATAATATAATATAAATATAATAAAATGTTAACAAAATATAAATGTGTAGTAGTGTACCTACTTGGTTGTTCAATATTTTGGTAATTTACTTTTCACTGTTCCTCCTCAATCTAATTATGGTATTCATATCACTTTTATGAATGAATATCCCAAGGAACATCATAGAGCGAGTCTCTTTACAAGATAAGTAAATCTCTTTACACGATATTTTGTTACATCGCTCAACCTGCATAGAAATACTGTTGCTCTCACATGAATCTTAGTGAACTCCAAATGGCATCAAAACATAACACCGATATAAATCGCGTCCCGTAACTTGACCCAAAATGGCGGTCGTCTGCGCAGGTACATCGTAGTACAGGACTATGCGACTCATGAGCGGGAAGCAAGGGGTATGGTAACGTGCGGCCCCTCGCGGCGCACCTCATACCGCACTTCATTTGACACCCGAAATGTTACTGTGCATAGTTCAATTTACGCGGCGGTTATATTACTTGTTTGTCACTCAGTGCCTCGCATTTAAAGCAATAGTTGAAATCAGTGAATACCATCTGCATATTTTACAGACCTATTAAACCTTTATGTCACCTAACCGTGACACTCACTGAACATCATCATCATTGCGCTTTCGCCTGAAAAACGGCTGTTGTGCTACCTAAATATTATCATGCCCCCAACGGCGAGTAATAGGTTACCTGTACTAATCTGGCTAGCCCCGTGGGCAATTTACCTAGGCTTTGCTTTATTTTGCAACTCTCGCTACCGGAAATCGAAACGTAGCAGCCCCGCAGGCTAGACTTTCGAAGTCTACTGGCACCATGGCCCCTATTTTCCACACCAGCGATATATTCAAAATGTTGTAAAATATAAGAGGTACGGAAATAACTTACATGAGCGGTGAGCCCCACGGGCAAGGAACAACCACATGAGTTATGCGGTCAGCGTACAGCTCCACTGGTAACTTACTAGTGATTCACCATCTGCTCATCAGAATCCGATAGGCTTTCCAGTCCAGCCCCGAGGGCGCTAATGTCCACACTTGAAAGTATATCAATAAGCCCCGAAGGCGAGGTGTGTCGGCCCCGAAGGCAAGGTTCATCGGCCCCGAAGGCAAGGTATGTCGGCCCCGAAGGCAAGGTTCGTTAGCCCCGAAGGCAAGTGCATTGGCCCCGAAGGCAAGTGCGTTGGCCCCGAAGGCAAATGCGTAGGCCCCGAAGGCAAGTGCGTAGGCCCCGAAGGCAAGTACGTAGGCCCCGAAGGCAAGTACGTTGGCCCCGAAGGCAAGTATGTAAGCCCCGAAGGCAAGTGCGTTGGCCCCAAAGGCAAGTGCGTTGGCCCCGAAGGCAATTGCGTTGGCCCCGAAGGCAAGTGCGTAAGCCCCGAAGGCAAGTGCGTTGGCCCCGAAGGCAAGTGCGTTGGCCCCGAAGGCAATTGCGTAAGCCCCGAAGGCAAGTGCGTAAGCCCCGAAGGCAAGTACGTTGGCCCCGAAGGCAAGTATGTAGGCCCCGAAGGCAAGTACGCAGGCCCCGAAGGCAAGTACGTTGGCCCCGAAGGCAAGTATGTAGGCCCCGAAGGCAAGTACGCAGGCCCCGAAGGCAAGTCCATTGGCCCCGAAGGCAGGTACGTAGGCCCCGAAGGCAAGGTGCGACAACCACAACGACCAACTGCCCTTTACTGAAAAATAATTTAAATTATACTGAAGGCAGTCTGTGTAAAGTAGCCCCGCAGGCATGTGCTGTAACACATAACACATAATATAACTCCTCAGGCATGTTCTATCAGCTGTGTGCCCTGCAAGCTGATCCGTTACGCAGCAGGCATACGCTATACGTACTGCAGCCCCTTAAGGTATGCGCTCTGTCGCCCCGGAGGCGTGTGCTATAATTTGCGTTGGAGCCCCTTAAGACATGTGTTCTGTAGCCCCTTAGGCATGTTGGCTTATCTGCGCTGTAGCCCCTTTAGGCATGTTTTGAAACTTACCAGTAGCCCCGCAGGCATATGCATGAATTGGCACTGAAACCCCTTAGGCGTGTCTTACCACTGAGCCATAGGCCCCTGTTAGGCATTTCCCTGAAACTAATCTGCAACCCTGCAAGTCAATGTATTAGTTTGTACTGAAGCCCCTAAGGCATGTTACATTTACTGTTCTGTACTCTGCACTGTTCTGCCGTGCAGCCCTGCGCCAATATGCGTTAATTTGTATGAAAGCCCCTTAGGCATGTGACATATACAGTAAGTGTACCCCACTTTAGGTATTTAGCTAAAACTGATCTGCTGTGCAGCCCTGCTGGCGCATGCATCAATTTGTTCTGAAGCCCCTCAGGCATGTGACATTTACAATAAGTGTACTTCACCTTTAGGTATTTCCCTGAAGCTGACCCATGGCCCCGCAGGCATATTTATTTCTATTTTGTTTTTACCTCAACAAATATCAAACCAAAATATCACAAATGAGTCACTCCCAAAATACCGTTATGTTCTCATATTATACACCCTGTTCATCTCCACCATATGAATTATTTGCAATATTATCATTACCGGTCCACCAGTACCATTCCACCCCGACATCCTCTTTAATATGTTATTTTTCTCCAGAGTAACATTTAAATCTTGATTCAACAGCCGGGCTTTAGCTCCCAAATTCACAAGAAACAATTTTACTCTTCTCAGACCAGGGCGCGTTTGGAACCCTCGTAACATTAGTTTTAAGATACCTATGTTAATTATCACCACCACGTCTTATACTTTGTATACTTGACGTTCATTAAGTGTACTGTGTAAGTACCTACTTTGAATAAATATATTTTGACTTTGACTCTTTAACTATAAAAGTTAAATCTTAAACTTTGCATCATTCTTGTAACTCCTTGCACCACATAAGATGACTGTATATAAATCTCCTTGCACTAAAAGGTGCCATTGCCTTTTACAAACTTGCCAATCTCCTTTATTTTCCCTCAACAACAATGATAATTTCCCATTTCCAAAAATTTGGCATCCTCCTTTCCTCCTGCAAGATATGCAACCCGGACTCGGCCCATATGTTATATAGACATCATTCCATTCCATTGTTATTCAAGGTGCAGGATAAGCAACCACCATAAGATAATATGCCACTAGCTTTTGGTCTTGGCCAGAGAACATTGCGAAGACCACACTAAAACTCAAGAATTAATTTATTAATTACACCTGTAAAATTAAAAATATTATTATCTTGGCAAACCTTTGCTATCTTAACAGACATAAGCCCGTACATAGCACCATAACCATGGTACCCCAGGTGTGAGTACCATCACTGATGTGATATCTCTCTTTTCCTTCAGTCTCTCCGCATAATGAGAAATCATATGCTCTATCAGGCAATAAAGCACACCGCTCCAAACAGCCACTGTGCAATACTTGAGACAGACAACACACTTATTATTAAATACCAACTTCAGTTGAACCGGGTCTCAAAACCTGTCATATCACCATCATAATTCACACCCAAATCCGCTAACCCATTCTTCATCCAGGCAGATTTGATATTATTTCAATTCACATTTTCCGAACAAAGGTACCTATCTATGCCACCCAATATTTATATATAATGTACTTACTCAATTATATACTTTAGCCCTTCAAACATGTATAGCTCTGATATTATTTATACTAAACGGCTAAACTGTACCTTACTTATTATTTTAACTGGGTATCCGTTCACTCTACAAATGCAATTTTCACTTGTAAGGACCTTTAATGGGTTATACTTGCTTTAATGGAATATATAATATTACAGTTACTTTTGACCTCTGTTCATTTACTCAAACAATATTAGGTATATATGATTCACATAACTCTCAGAATAAATTGAATATTCACTATCAATTTAGGTACAAGATTATCAATTAAACTAATTTCCAACTAAATAAATTAGTAAATACCTCTTCAATAAGTTACATAATACTTATACCATGTTATGTAGTCGACCAACTACCATACCAACCTATTATAGCTTTGACTTAACTCTTTAAATATCTCATAGGTAGATCATGTTATGAACTACCTACCAGTGTAATTCACTATGATCTTTCACATAAAACTTAGATACTTAAGTACTTAATGTAAGCAAGTACAACCTGCAAGTACTTACTTATCTCCCTCTGTAGGTATGGTCTATCTATTTATTATACTAGTTATCTTTAGACCTTTAGCTCGCCAACCCGCATTGGATCAGAGTGGTGGGTCTAAGCTCTAATTCCCTCTCTCCTATGAAAGTGGAGGCCTGTGCCCAGCAGCGGGACGTTAATGGGCTGTAGTCATAATGGTAGATACCTTTATAACCTTTAATCATTTCTTTCAAATAAATATTTTAATAAACTCACCGTTTCCATGTACCCTACACACAGTACCACTAGGTAGGTCTCTCTCCAGGCACTTTACATGCTGAATGGAATTGATATAGTAGTAAAACCTCATACCTCATTGACCTTTGGTAATTTGTATGCAAGTACTTGATAAGTACTAACTATTGATACATTGATACCTCTTTTTAAGTTTTCCATGCCAACTTTCCAATGCAATTCCGATTGCCAACCCACGTAGGTATTTATGTACTTACGATCATTTCACAATACGAGTTGTAGCACTCATTTATCCTTCTTGTATTTTATAGTTCAACCTTCCGTCATGACAACAATTAATAATTCTTTTCTTTTTTTTTTTGCTTCACGTATTACGTCACGGTCATGGCGTCATAACATCTTGAATTACAATTTGTACCATTTTCAGGATAGATCCGGATAAACAATTAATTAGCACGTGAAATACATTATCCCTCTTCTGAGATATTAAATCCAAACACGGTTTATCCATTTTAATACTTTAATTCAGCAATTATTTACACAGACACACGTCACTCGCGTTATGCCATCGTCATCACTGCTCGAGAGCAGTGTTGCCAACCTAGATTAATCAGGCAATGATACCATGTACGAATCGTTTTTAAGTTTCCCTCTAACAGTAGCCAAGGGCTGTAAGGCATCAATTGCAGCCCGAGATATTTAGGCGCACGAGCACAGCGAGGGCGCCTATAGTTCGAGGGTGCAATTGATGCTTACACCCGAGCTACCTACTCTGCTTTACATCTCGATTGTGAGGTAAGTAGGTCCTTATTACCCCCAAATGGAGCTTGAAGGTGACCAATTAGCGCTTCAGGGTAATAATGTAGCTAGAAAAGCCCTAGGGCGGTAAGTAATTAAAAAAAAACTCTTCACTCTTTCAAAAAGTTCGCGTACATCTAACCATCATACTTTTTTTAATTACTTTTAGTTACTTATCTAGTTGAAATAAAATAACTTAACTAGTAAGCTGTCTCCTAAATGAGAATATAACTATATAGCCACCGCCGTAAACAAAACCAAACCGTGATATTACTTATTTACTTAAGTAATTAAAGTGACAAACTTATTGGTCTCAAGTGTTAATTGAAAGTTGAAAACATTGAGAAAGCGTGGGTACCTATACTACGGCAAATATTTGTACGCGCTGATGGAAAATAAATATTTGTGTTAAGTACATACGTTTCTAAATAACCTTCACAGGGGTTGACTTGAAACTTTGTATGCTTAGATATATATATTTCTTATAGAAAATTTTTAGAAATTTCCCTTTCTTAATAACCGTCTGCATAATTTTAAGAAACTTTAGTCCTTTTTGTACAAAAGTGATACCTCAGGCTGTGGCTAAGGCATTCAACTTTTTCATTGTCCTTTTTAGTTACTTACACCTCATTACATAATATTTTGAATTCAATTTTTCACATAGGTAACTATTTAGACAAATTAGTTAGTAGTTACTTAGATATATATACATTTTGATACTTTGAGACAGTATAATAAAATAATGTAATATATTCGAACCACGTCTCACACAACTACATTAAGTAAACAAATTTTGTGTTAATTAGTAGATAATTACGAGTACCTAGTTAGTTCTATGTTTTGACAAGTACTTTGAGACAATAATAGTAGATTAGTAGCCAAGGGTTGTAAGGCATCAATTGCAGCCCGAGATATTTAGGCGCACGAGCGCAGGGAGGGCGCCTATAGTTCGAGGGTGCAATTGATGCTTTACACCCGAGCTAACTACTCTGCTTTACATCTCGATTGTGAGGTAAAGTAGGTCCTTATTACCCCCAAATGGAGCTTGTAGGTGACCAATTAGCGCTCTAGGGTAATAATGTAGCTAGAAAAGCCCTAGGGCGGTAAGTAATTAAAAAAAAAACTCTTCACTCTTTCAAAAAGTTCGCGTACATCTAACCATCATCCTTTTTTAATTACTTACCGCCCTAGGGCTTTTCTAGCTACATTATTACCCCAGAGCGCTAATTGGTCACCTACAAGCTCCATTTGGGGGTAATAAGGACCTACTTACCGAATATGAGAGATGTAAATGTTCTATATTAAGTAGTTAAGTATAATATGTTTTATGTACTTTTTAATATAGAACATCGTTGCTGTGAGATGAATTAAGATTAATAGGTAAGTAGTAAGATTTAAAAAAAAATATAAGTAGGTACCTGAGTATGCTGAGTAAGGTGAGTAAGGAAATGGGGCACGTCTTCGTATTTTAGTTTTAGCTCAAAATCGCGTGGCTGTCTGTGGCACTGGAAAAGGACTTCTTCACCGCTAGAAGTTTCAGAATAGAACAAATATTTACGACGGATTTTGAGAGATCTTGTGGTTCGTTTCTTAGTCACAAATTCTTAGGGATGTCGAGTGAGGAACTGGTCGGTAAAAGCTTTGCAAAGAATACAGCTGGGAATGCCGGTTTTTAAAATGGACGAAGATGTAAATTTATATTAACATTGCCTTTTAACGTTGACAGTTTGTTTAAAGACTTCATAACTTCATTGATAAATTAACTAACTTATATAAATTAAAAAACCGGCCAAGTGCGAGTCGGACTCGCGCACCGAGGGTTCCGTACAAACCTGTAGTAAGTTTTACGATTTATGACGTATTAAAAATAAAAATTACGTTTGTTGTATGGGAGCCCCCCTTTAATATTTACTTTATTGATATTTAATTATTTATTTTGAAAGGTAATATACAAGTTAATATTCTGTGAAAATTTGAACCGTCTACCTGTTACCGTTTTTAATATTGAGCAAAAAAATACGAAAAAAACACGTTTATTGTATGGGGACCCCCCTTAATATATATATTTTTTTAATTTTTAGTATTTGTTGTTATAGCGGCAACGGAAATACATCATTTGTGAAAATTTCAGCTTTCTAGCTATCACGGTTTATGAGATACAGCCTGGAGACAGACAGACAGACGGACAGACAGACAGACAGACAGACAGACAGACAGACAGACAGACAGACAAACAGACAGACAGACAGACAGACAGCGGAGTCTTAGTAATAGGGTCCCGTTTTTACCCTTTGGGTACGGAACCCTAAAAAACATATCATTTTAGGTACATTAGGGTGCAAACTCTACCTCAGTGTTTTCGTCAAAGATGGTTTATTTAAAAAAACTTAACATAAAAATTGATGCTCTCGCGATTATAATATGTAGTAGAATATAGATACATAAGTATAGTACATAGGCCACATAACTGAATAAACTTTCATCGAAATAAATTATGGTTATATAGGAAAAAGTAAAAAGGGCAGGTAAAAATTCTTACATCCCTTTGGACTTTTATTAAAAAGACATCAATTGGCAGTAAATTATCACGGAAAGTTCCGCAAGTAGATACTCGGATTTATGTGAAGCATTATTACATTTGAGATGGACGCCTTTTTATCGCGATTGAGAAGAGGCCTATTTTATTAGAGCACCGTGATATAGCCACTCATATTTCGCTAATAAAACATCTTTATAATAATAATAAATATCTTTATTTACAGATATGACATCCATTAGGTACAAATTACATTACAATACCGTTATCTACCTAATGTTAGTTAAGTACTTATGTTAGTAAAAGAAAAAACTTAGAATTATGTGTGCGTGTGTGTATATGATGTGATTTTGGATTTTAATGGTTGGTTTTAGACACTGAAAACTTTAAAGTCATAGAGTTGCTGCATAAAAAATTGGAATGTGCAAACTAGCTGCGTTTGGGGTTTTCCTTTTCTCCGAAAAAAGTAGGTACAGGTGTCTTATGCTCAGCTGCTAAAGTAGACAGTATAATTTTTATTTACACTTCTCTCGTAGTAGAGCATTTTAAGGAAGACGTGGCCAATTCTATTGTACACCCTACACAATCTCTAAACTAAACCAAACTAAATCAAGCGCTGTCTTTTTTTGCAGTGAACATTATGATAAAGATGGTATTATAATTATTCTATCAGTGCAGAATTTTTGAAAACAGAATTAAAGTAGCCACAGGTGAAATTTTTAATCTCTTCAAATAAGAAATCCTAAAGTGGATCAAGACATCTGTAAAACTAAACATCGTAGGTAGGTACATCAGTCTGGTAATAAATCAAGTGTAAAATATGTTAAGGATTAACTATTAGTTACAGCATCTCTCAAGACAAAAAAACCTTTCTCTACTTTATACTTGTGACTTTGAACAATAAATCATAACAATAACTAGTTAGTGCATGACATCTGGTAAACAGCTGCACTCTTAACCTATCCTAGTCATGAAGTTCCCACTGGGATTATTTGTCAGCAAGTTACAAATTAGTTACAAAAATTAATAAAGTAAGTAGGTAAGTACTTAAGTAAGTATAATTAAAAAAGTTTTAAAGTAAATAAGTTCTGCGTTTCTTTGAACTTTGATAACAAGTTTTAAAGTTACAAGAGGCTTTGTTCGGAATTTTTCTGAAATAAGAAAGAATTTTCTGAAATCCACCCGATTTCAGAAAAATCTTTCTTTGGGAAGATAGCTACGTTTCAGAGGCTACAATTTCAAGTTTCGTGACCTGACTAGATTCATCAGTCTTAGCTGTTGGTACCCATACTATTGTACCTTCCACTATTATAAATGCGAAAGTGTCCATGGTTATCTGTCAGTCTATCGGTTCGTCCGTCTGTCCATCCGTTCATCTGCATGTCTGTGCCTAAGTCTTAGGTACCTTTTCACGGGTTATCCGTTTAACAGAGATAAGTAGCTTGAATTCAGGGGACGGGGATTTAAATACTAAGTCCACGCGCAGACACGGACGAAGTCGCGGGCATCCTAGTAAACTATTATACTTTGATAAATTACGAACTAAAGTTAGCATTAACGCGTAGAAGTTGAATTTATGAAACAAATGTAGCTAGAATTCGCTAAAAAAGAATGCCATTTGCAATGTCTGGTACTTAAAGGTGAATAAATAATTCAGAAGCCACCTTAGCCTTGTTTTATTTAGGTCTGAAAGCGCTTCCAAATTAATGCACGTTATATGGGTCAAGATAATGAAGCCATTGACAAAAAATTCTTGTATGCACACTGAGCATTAAACCAGAATGAACCATTTCTACCACATACCTACAACGTTTTTTATACACATCTGTAAATCTCAAGTAGATAAGTAGTGATCAAGTAGAAGTAGAAGTGAGATCAAGTAGGTAAGTAGTAGGTAAGTAGATAGTAAGTGTGTACCTACTACTACAGCATATCACATTAACTTATTTCCAAAGATTCCCGTTTAAGTATTTGGTTATTTTTTTTAGGTCCTTCTTCCTTGAGGTGCCATGTTTTCGCATTTTGTATTAATTATGTCTTCTTTATTTGTGAGTGAATTATCAATTAAGTATTATGAATTAATTAAGTAATTATTCTTCTATAACTAGTGATAGTTCTTCACAAATTCATTCAGCTTGTCTAACTAAGTATATAGTTTCAGTGCTTGGCAAAAAAATTACATTAAATCAAAAAATTGCTACTAATTATTAAGCTTGTTAAAACCTTATGTAGTAGATATACTTAAGCAGATTCCGTAATCTGTGGTAAAAACTGTCCTAACTAGGTTTAATATCCTATATCCTAATTTTTTTCTCTAACGTTGTGTGTGTATTTACGATGCAAAGTTGCATCAATCTATCAGCATCCATCAGCCAACGATCGCAAAACATTTGACATGTCTGCGCGGCGCACAAACCCAATTTGTTGTTCTGATGCAAATTGCTCCCAGCCACGGTCACTGTTTCCACTTCCCATAATAACGCGACGCTAGCCGGAACAGTAGATTTTTTTACTTTTTAGGGTTCCGTACCCAAAGGGTAAAAACGGGACCCTATTACTAAGACTCCGCTGTCTGTCTGTCTGTCTGTCTGTCTGTCTGTCTGTCTCCAGGCTGTATCTCATAAACCGTGATAGCTAGAAAGCTGAAATTTTCACAAATGATGTATTTCCGTTGCCGCTATAACAGCAAATACTAAAAATTTAAAAAATATTTATATTAAGGGGGGTCCCCATACAATAAACGTGTTTTTTTCGTATTTTTTTGCTCATTATTAAAAACGGTAACAGGTAGACGGTTCAAATTTTCACAGAATATTAACTTGTATATTACCTTTCAAAATAAATAATTAAATATCAATAAAGTAAATATTAAAGGGGGGCTCCCATACAACAAACGTAATTTTTTGATATTAACAATAAACCTCTACAAACAAAGTTAGTTTTGCGGTTCATTTCGTCTTGTTTTTAATACGTCATAAATCGTAAAACTTACTACAGGTTTGTACGGAACCCTCGGTGCGCGAGTCCGACTCGCACTTGGCCGGTTTTTACTTTTTATATTTTTATTTTATCCACTACAAGTCAGCCCTTGACTGCAACCTCACCTGATGGTAAGTGATGCTGTATATAAGATGGTAGCTGGCTAATCTGGTAGGGGTATGGCAGTTACATCAAACCTACACCCCTAGTCGGTTTCTACACGGCATCGTAGCGGAACGCTAAATCGCTTGGCGGTACGTCTTTGCCGGTAGGGTGATAAGTAGCCACGACCGAAGCCTTTCACACGAGTAAGATTCTCATTTCATTCTGAGAGGAAACTTGTGTAGTGAACCATTTTTGAAGCTCGGAAACAATAATTTAATTTTGTCATAAATACTTGTACCTACTAAATTAAACACCTAAACGCGTAGCAGGTGCATAATATTCACACTTCGCTAACCTACACAATGCTAAGGACAGCGGTTACTTATGTATCTAAGTACCTACTCATCGATGAAATTATAATTTTTTTTTCCAAAAGAGTTCTTGCTTTTTTTTTCCAAAAGAGCAACCACCGAGTTTCTTGCTGGTTCTTCTCGGTAGGAATGGCATTCCGAACCAGTGGTAGATTCACTTGACGAGTCAAAAGCAAGCAATTCAAGTGAATAAAAAAAACATTTGAATTTTTTCGGTGTTGTACCAATAGTCAGTTTTGACCACAGTTTAGTTTTAACTCTTAAATTAAGTAACTGATCAAAGTCTGAGCAGAGTAAAAATTCGCTCTATCAGTCAATAACTAGGCTACAATATAAAAATAAGAATCGGAAGCTAAGTTTTTGTTAACTGGTATTTTCAGGAATCGCATGCCCCGTAGAGAAACGGAACAAAACAATGGAAGCGAACTTCGAAAGTTGTCCGTACCTACCCTGTAGTCTGTACCACGTCTGTACAACGCTTTAACTAGACACATCCGTCTTCAGTAGACAGAATGAGCGTTTTATTTACAAGGACTTCTTGATTTCAACGTAATTGAACACAGGATAGGTAATTGAACTCGTAAATTGTCTTAACGCGAGATTTCATTAAACTCGTCGCTAAAGCCGATTAATTCCACTCTCCGACGCATTACCACAGAATAATATAATAGTACTAAGAGAATTAAATTAAATATTGTAGAGTTAAGTAAATGGATATTTTCTTTTGCCAAAATAGTCACCTAAGTGCGTGCTCAGACAGGCCACACTGTAATCTATACTAATATTATAAATGCGAAAGTTTGGATGGATGGATGGATGGATGTATGGATGGATGTTTGTTACTCAATCACGCCCCAACGGCTGAACGGATCTAGATGGAATTTGGCATAGAGATAGATTATAGTCTGGAATAATACTTTTTATCCCGGAAAATTAAAGAGTTCCCGCGGGAACCAAAAAACTTCAATTCACGCGGACGAAGTCGTGGGCATTGTAGCCTATGTGCTATTCCAGACTATAATCTATCTCTGTGCCAAATATCATCCAGATACGTTCAGCCGTTGGAGCGTGATTGAGTAACAGACATCCACACATCCATACATCCATCCAAACTTTCGCATTTATAATATTTATTTGATTGATTATGTGGTATCCCTGTGTGTAGTATCGTACTGGAACGCTAATATCGCTATTGAACAATGAACATACGTAGGGTGGTAACTAGCCACGGCCGAAGCCTCCCATCAGTCCTAGCTTGCATTCCGGAGACGGTGATAGGCTTATCAAAAAGTTCCCAAGGGTTTTGTAAAAAATCTAAACTCACGTAGGTAGTCTATTATCGTGGGTACCATTAATAACAAACAATTAGTTAGCCGAATGTGGGCAGACCACCATTCTCACCAAAAGAGGGCCCTACACCCACCAAATACAGAATCAGCTTTCCTAGCGATAGTTACCAAAAGTACAGCTATCTCATAGCTAATAAAAGTAGCTAAGTAATTAGTAGAGAAAACTCCGTGCGACTCTACTCAGTCCCACTGCTTGAATTAGAATTTTCCTAAATTAGCATATAGCACGTCTTTCATCAATAGTATACATCGTTGATCGTCGTCATGACTAGACCGTATCGATTATTCATTAAGTGCAGCCAGACTAGTTATAACTCGGTAAAACTGTTCCCTTTTACCTTTCCACGTCACAAGTCATGCATTAAGAATGCATTTCTATTTTAATACGCAGTATGTACTTACTTAAGTTTAGCATGAGTTCACACATTTCGACTACAAAAGGTTTCGAATATCGAAACACATGACATCGGGGTAAACGGACCTAAAACTCCTTCTGGTCTGGTTCTGCTGAGTTTCTTGTCGGATCTCCTCAGTGTTGGAGATGCGTGGATGACGAAAATGATAAACGTTTTTTGGAACTTTGAATAATATGTATTTTAATGATGCGTAACTGCGTATTGATTTGACAAAGCGAACAAAGGAATTTTTCACAAATTCTATTTTAATCTTTTTTTTATGGTTTTGAGTAAATTTCGTGTATAACAGTTGAAAAAAAAATTGCTGCTGAAGCGCTGAAGGCGTTTCTCCTAGAGTCTGCATTCGGTACCGTTGTTAGAGTTGAAACACGACTAAAGAATACGACCATGTCCTATACACACATTAGGATATTGGACATTGGCTGCGGCGCTGCGATTTCTGTAGTTAAATAGGAGATGTAACAACAATAATCTAGATCCATTTCACTTTGTCAATAAAGTGTTCCGGTGTGTGCCTGGTCTCAGCTGAAACCGCACTTCTAGTACCTATGGAAGTTGTATGAAATTTACAGATGTGACGTCATAAAATTTCAACGCACTTTTTTTTCTTTAATCTATATTTTAAAATGGTTATCAAACTTAAAACTAACCGAGGATGTGAATTTTAGGCCTTTTGGACGACACTCTATTTAATAATCAGTTAGAAATAATTTATTTTTGATATACCTAGGCAACATCCTTATTCTGGGTTGTGTCACAGACGAAAGTGTTACATTTGTATCTAGTTTTGTATGTGTTTTTTGTTTTCTTTCTTTCGATGCTCGAATTTATTCAAATCGAGATGTTAAGTCTCATACTAACCTAGGTCTGCACCTCACTGCACCGTCTGCCTCGTATCGTGGCCATGATTAGTTCACTTCGCCGAAGATCGTATTTAAACTTGTGTACTGCAGAACGAATAACAAAGTATTTTTAGGTGTAACTTCGTTTCGAGTGGGCGTCTCCTCTTTACTTTGAATATTTTAAGAAGACTGAGTGTTGGTAGGTACGTACAACATTTTCCTACCACTAAAATATGTACGAAGTACGTTATATTGTTATATGGAGTATCTTTAGACTTGAATAGCACTCCAGCCGACTGCCTGAGGATCCAGAATTAAATTTCCCCGGTTCTGCAATCACAAACAGCCTAAGTACCTACTTATTTAAAAATTGTTCAAGTGTGTGTCAGAATTTTAGAAGTGAGAACACGCCTAAGATAGGTTTTGATGAGTTCCTCAGTAATATATTCTTATCTCCGGAGAGATTAGCCATCTGGCCGGGAGATACGATACTCTGGGACGGACAATCCGACACGAACGGAGAGAGACCGACGCGGGCTTTACCTGCTCTTCCATCCTAGGCACGTGGGTGAAACTGTGAAACACCGTCAATTGGCTACTTGACAGCTGTAACTATAAAATATGAAATATGTTAGATTTGGTAGCTTGTAGGTTAACAATAATTATGCAATATGTATTTTGCATTAAAATAAATTGTATATATTTTATTTATGCAAAACAAATTTGAGATTTTTTATCTGTGGATTGCCAGACCCGAAACGCGGGCGCCATTGATTTAGCATCGTGTGACGTCACAACTCTTAAACCACAGACAGGGTACTTTTTATCTCATACAAACGTCACTGTGAGGTCGTGTGTTATACCTATAAATCGTTTTCTTCTTCTTCTTGTTTTGATGAGAAAATTAACATAAAATATTTCGATTTGAGCTTGTGAAAGGTTTCACGAAATGGAGTTAGGCTATACAAAAGCTGATAGTGCAAATCTGCCTAAAGTCGATTCATTTATGGTTGCAAATTTATTTGCGTGTAATCCACAGTGTAATCCTAACTTTTGCTCTGCCGAGTTTCGTAATGTAAAAACTTCCATGTAAGTACCGAAATAAACAAAGTAATATTACTTAGGTCTCGTGTTTAAGACCTGAGAAAGTACTGCTGTAAAGTGACAGAAAAATAATTTATTTTAATTTTATGTCATGTTAGAAGAAAATGTTAGATCATCTTCATTTTTGCTCGATCGAGTCATAAGTTGATTTCTTCCTAAATAACTACTAAAATCAAAGTGGTCATCACAAAGTAATATCACAGATTTATCCGTTTTAAATTCCGGGTCTCGGCAGATTAACTGTAACCACTGCTTTAGACGTAGGTATATGACATAGCTGTACTATTGTAGGTATGTGTTTATATACCATTTGTCAGGATATTAATTAATTATTTTATTTATAGTATTTCTACACACGTCTTGTAGCTTGTAATTTTCACAATTTCATTAAAAAAGCTGTAAACTTTCCACTCGAAATTACTTAAGACTTGGAGCGTCGTAGTTAGCTTTGTTTTATTTGACGTCAGCTAGCAAATGTCACGTGACCGGCTGTTTTCGCGCGAATGTAAAATTATTGTATTAAAAATGTAATTTTTTCTAATAAATAACGCTGTTTTTGAGAAAAAAATCATTGTAAGAGGTATAAAATAAACCCACGTACATTTTTAAGTATTTTTCCGAAAACTGTCAAATAGCCAACTTGATGAGAATTCCTTGTCAGAATAACTCAAGGACCTCGTCAATCGTCATCCGCAGTCGACCTTCTAACCATTAGACAACAAATCATTTCGGTAGTTGCGGTATACTATAACGGTGACTAGTCAAATCAGCAACTTTTTTTAGGGTTCCGTACCCAAAGGGTAAAAACGGGACCCTATTACTAAGACTCCGCTGTCTGTCTGTCTGTCTGTCTGTCTGTCTGTCTGTCTGTCTGTCTGTCTGTCTGTCTGTCTGTCTCCAGGCTGTATCTCATAAACCGTGATAGCTAGAAAGCTGAAATTTTCACAAATGATGTATTTCCGTTGCCGCTATAACAACAAATACTAAAAATTAAAAAAATATATATATTAAGGGGGGTCCCCATACAATAAACGTGTTTTTTTCGTATTTTTTTGCTCAATATTAAAAACGGTAACAGGTAGACGGTTCAAATTTTCACAGAATATTAACTTGTATATTACCTTTCAAAATAAATAATTAAATATCAATAAAGTAAATATTATAGGGGGGCTCCCATACAACAAACGTAATTTTTAAGCAATTTTTTTTAATAAGTCATAAATCGTAAAACTTACTACAGGTTTGTACGGAACCCTCGGTGCGCGAGTCCGACTCGCACTTGGCCGGTTTTTTTTATTTCAAATATCAAATCGCGCGCTTAGTATGCGGTTTTGTATGTTTTTTTACTTTAATCGAATAAAAAGTTATTCAACGTAAAACTAACAGGGGACGTGGATAACGTCTTTTGGGAGATTCTCTATATTTTAATATTATCACAACAATTAAGTAATTTATTTTTGAAATAGGCAACATCGCAATTCTAGGGGCATACTAGCCCTAGTATTTTAATATTGTTGACGTTCGTGTTTTAGAATTATAATCCATATTTTGGGGACGTCAAGTTACGTGACATAAAGCTGTTATTATGAAATAATACTGCTTTAAGTGATGGTAGTAAGTAACCCTTAATAATTGCAGTCCTTCGCGTTGGTCGATGGTTGGTCCCAAAATTGCTATGACAAAATCGGATATCCTACTAACAGCACTCGGCACTCAGCTCTGCTATTTTGGGGGAGGGCGATTGTAAATTTATTGATTGTTGAGACGCAAGCTTCATTTATCTATGGATAATAAAGTTTTGCCGCGGCGGCTTCATTCTTCAGATATATAATTTATTTAACAGGTAGTTTCTCAACCTACTAGCAACAATCGCACGCTATATATATAGAGACCATTTATCATACTAATATTATAAATGCGAAAGTGTGTTTGTTTGTTGGTTTGTCCTTCAATCACGCTGCAACGGACCAACGGATCGACGTTATTTTTTGCATGAGCATAGTTGAAGACCTGGAGAGTGACATATGCTACTTTTTATCCAGCTAAATTAAGGAGTTCCCGTGGGAATTAAAAAAAAATATTCCACGCGGACGAAGTCGCGGGCATCAGCTAGTCTGTCATATTTTACAAACAATGTGCAAACGTCAAGTATATGGAAATACTGTTGTATTACATTTATCATTATCAAGTGCATACCTAGAATCTTGATACTTAATTACCTGAGCAGATAAAAGAAGTGGTTGGCTGCATTCAATATTTACTTCACGTGTTCTAAATTCAAATTACAATAAAAACGCAAATGCTTATTACATATATAATATACAAGATGATGACCGCGACTTCGTCCGCGTGGATTAAGGTTTTTTGATTCCCGCGGGAACTCCATAATTTTCCGGGATAAAAAGCCTATGTCCTTCCCCGGGGTATAAGCTACCTCTATACCAAATTTCAGCAAAATCGGTTGAAAAGATGGGCCGGGAAAGCGTAGCAGACAGACAGACAGACAGATACACTTTCGCATTTATAATATTAGTATGGATTAATAGGTATACGATGTACAAATATTTTGCATCAGTATGTCAAGCATAGCTTAACAAATAAAACTTTACTTAAAATTCTCAACGCTAAGATGATTAATAAATATGCACACGTGTGTACGAAGACAAGTTTTCTTGTAGTCATAAATTGTATTTCAAGGACCTATGATCTAATCTTTGAATTAATGTGGAAGTAAACCACAGTAGCTCAAGTGTTTTTGGGGCTAAGTGTAATTCGAAAGGACCTAGGTTCGATTAGGTACCGTCTGTTGGGCTATAAGCATACAATAATAATATTGTTAAGTGTTGTGGAGAGAAAGAGGTGTGGTCACACATGACACAATACGTAATTTTCTTTAGATACCTAGTTTTGCGCGTAGGCATGTCAAGAATACAATAAAGCCCCCCAATCATGTAAGAATGGCCGATGAAAACGTTAAGTTCTGCGGCAAAGTAAAATAAACCATAACACCATTAGATTAGAGCTCAATTTCGTGTACCCATTCTTATACGTTTAGGTATGTACGATACTCTAACGTATAGGAATGGATACACGAAAATGAGCTCTAATTCAATGCTGTTATGGTTTATTTTACTTTGACGACGAACGATAACGATTTGATCGGCTATTCTTACATGATCGGGGGCCTGTAGGTACTGCAAATGTAGTGCATAACCTGCAGAACTTGATTGAAATCAAACGCTTAAGTATGTAATTACACTTATTTCAACAAAAATAATCGTCCAAGTGATTTAAATATATGCTATTTCTGAACATGAACTTCAAAAATAGCATATTATTGACCGAGCGAAGCGAAGGTCTCTGAGTCTACTTGGGTGAATTGGCACTTGTCCGTCCGTCCGTCCGTCTGTCAGAGCCTTATAACTTCTGAATTGCTGAACGTAATTACTTCAAATTTAAATATAATATGTAAATCGATGGCCTCCCGCCGAATATGGCTTAAAAAGTTTTAAAATTTTTTATTTCAGGGGGGCTCTCATAGAAGCGAATGCGAAGTAAAATATTTTTTATAGCGTTACATAGGGTTGCAGTATATCATTTTAAAGATAATTAAGAATAGAGTCCAAAAATATTTTTTTTTAAATTTTTCCCCTAAAATTGACGAAATGGGAGGCTTTCAAAGTAGCGATTTTCTAACGTCCAAAGTTGACCTCAGAACTCTCAATTTTCTGAACTCTCAAGCCTGAAACTTGATCAATTATTTGAATTATATCCTGTACTTGAACAACAAATACTAAAATTAGATAAATATTATAAGGAAAAGAAATTATTTAATTTTTAATGATGATGATATTTTTGACAGAACTTCACACTGATGTCAATAGATGGCGCTCTGTGAAACCGCGAGGTCTCAGTTCGGGGCGAACCACTAGTATCACTTGCGTCGTATCGTCAAATGACCTGAATTCAGGAATTTTATTTCAACAATAATATTCAGGATAATATGTCGTAAAATAAAGCGGTAAAATCCGCGGTGAAATATTGCTGATCTCCTACATATACGAGTATATATACTACTTATAATGTTTTTCTTTCTTTCATATTCTCATTTCATATTTCATATATTTCATTGTTTTCTTTCTATTCAGTCGTGTGCTACGGCTTAAACTTTAAGTGACTTTTTTTATTAACTCTGTAGGTCCGTAAATATGAAGGTCAACATCACTCGACCAATTGCCGGTTATCCACTGAAAACGAGAACTCTTTTAGAATGAGGTGGGGTTGACTATAGTCGACTACTCAGGCTGAGTACGGATTGGCATTGAATCCTACTCAATGCTTCTAAACTAATAATATAAATGCGAAAGTTTTGATGGATGGGTGGATGGATGGAAGGATAGCTCTTAATAATTGACGACCTCCGTGGCGCAGTGTTGAGCTCTGTTGCCTTAACGTGCGGAGGTCCCGGGTTCGATCCCCGGCAGGGTCAATTTGGGAATTTATAATTTCGGAATTTTCCCTGGTCTGGCCTGGTGGGAGGCTTCGGCCGTGGCTAGTTACCACCCTACCGGCAAAGACGTGCCGCCAAGCGATTTAGCGAATAGGGGTTTGGGTTAAAATTATAACTGCCATGCCCCTAACAGGTTAGCCCGCTCCCATCTTAGACTGCATCTTCACTTACCATCAGGTGAGATCGGAGTCAAGGGCTAACTTGTAGTGGATAAAAAAATAAAAAAATAAATTATCGTTCTTAATATTAGGTACCTAACGTCAAGATTTTGGCACCTACCAAAATCGTAATGGAAATGGTAAATTTTGGTACGTAGAACTGCGAAATATTTCAACCGGAAGTCACCCAATCAGTATGAAGAAGATTAGAACCCAAATCCGTTACAAATAAAATATTTACAGAATTGAGGCCAGGAAGCAGCGGGTTCGTTTGCGTGATAAATAAAATCCGCAATCTATGGTAGGTATAGCGTTCATCGGAAACTGTAATCATGTTATTTAGTGGTCCCGAATGCACATTTTTTAAACTTGCCCAGTTCGTTTGTACCTATCCCAGTGACGGCGACATAATTATCTGAGCTTGTGGAAATTTTCGCTTTTATAAACAACATTTATACTTAATAGGGCTACCAACTTTTCAGAATTTTTTGTTTGGGCACACTACACGCATCACGAAAAATCACTGAAAATTAACTAAATACTGTGATCTATACTAATATTATAAATGCGAAAGTTTGGATGGATGGATGGATGTATGTTGCTCAATCGCGCCAGAACGGCTGAACGGATCTGCATGAAATTTGGCTCAGAGACAGATAATAGTCTGGAATAACACATAGGCTACTTTTTATCCGGGTAAATTGGAACCAAAACCAAAAACCTTAATCCACGGGGAAGAAGTCGCGGGCATCAACTAGTCTAAAATAAATATTAATAATTTACATAATCTATAAAAATATGTGTGGCTTTGGTCGTAAGTGGGATGTCCCGAATTCGATTTCCAGCAGAGGTAATTTGTCTTGATAAGTAATTTCCAAATTACCACTGGGTCTGTTCGTCAGGCCGAGTGGGAGTTTTTTTACGCATTCGATCGCGACAACGTTAACTATTTATATGGAACTAGATGATGCCCGCGACTTCGTCCGCGTGGATTAAGGTTTTTTGATTCCCACGGGAACTCTTTAATTTTCCGGGATAAAAAATAGCCTATGTCCTTCCCCGGGATATAAGTATAACCTACCTCTATACCAAATTTCAGCAAAATCGGTTGAAAAGATGGGCCGGGGAAGCGTAGCAGACAGACAGACAGACAGACAGACAGACACACTTTCGCATTTATAATATTAGTATGGATATGGATTGATCGAGCGCCAGCTGTCAAGTGCTTGACTATTCCATACAAATCGTCGCTATCGAAGAAGATCTCGTTTCTCTCTCGTTCTCTCGAATGACTGCCTCGTTGGTCTAGTGGTTGGCACGTTCGACTGCGGCCGACGAGATCCCGGTTTCGAGTCCCGGGTCGGGCCATAATTGAGTAGGTACCTATTGGGTTTATCTGACTAGACATTGGGCGTTTCTTCATTGGACGGCCCGGCCCGGCACCGGCACCGACACCGACAGTATTCAACGACACGACACCGGCACCTACATTCTTCATTGACCGACACCGACACCGACACCGACAAGCTGCGCGCGTGAGCCAAGAGCGATGGCAGCGTATAACAAATTGACGACCTCCGTGGCGCAGTGTGTAGCGCTGTTGTCTCAACGTGCGGAGGTCCTGAGTTCGATCCCCGACAGGGTCAATTTGGGAATTTATAATTTCTGAATTTTCCCTGGTTTGGCCTGGTGGGACTGGGAGGCTTTGGCCGTGGCTAGTTACCATCCTACCGGCAAAGACGTGCCGCCAAGCGATTTAGCGTTCCGGTACGATGCCGTGTCGAATCCGAATAGGGGTATGGGTTTTAATAATAACTGCCATGCCCTAACAGGTTAGCCCGCTACCATCTTAGACTGCATCGTCACTTACCATCAGGTGAGATCGCAGTCAAGGGCTAACTTGTAGTGGATAAAAAAAAATTATATTTCTTGTATTTATTATATCTGAGACGCAAAAAAAGAACTACCTATCAGTAAATGGTTTTGGGCGCATCCAATTATAAAAGTAAGATATTTAGACGGCGTGTATTACAATTTATTTGAAAAACTAACCAATAACCCGAATAAGTTTTTCAATTATTTCCGTATGAGTAAAGCAGCTTTGATTATTTACTAATGAACTTGATCGAAAAATGCACATGAATTGTGTACTAGAGCGACGGGGGCGCGGGGCGGGGTCACTGATCACGCCACTCGCACGCCCACATGGACGTTTGTATGCGTACACAACACATGCACAACGATGCCGGCCCGACACCAGCAGGGCTAGCATGGGCCGGAGATAAAAATTTTATCCTCAGATTTTATCCACTGACAAAAGATAAAATTGACTTATCCACTTCTCAGAGCACGGCAACAGGGGAGAGGAGAAGTTTATCCCCGTTTGACATTTCACGGGGACTCGGGGGACTATTTATCCACCGTTATTTAGCGTTTTTATTTATTTATTTTGGAATAAAAAATTTATCCTTTCCTCAGGGAGAAAATTGTCTCGGCCCATGCTAGGGGGGCAGTGGGAGACTTGCTGCCGACGACATGCCGGCGCCGGCGCCGACATGTCGGTGCCGGGCCGGCCCAGTGAGACAGCGTGCCATACAACTTCATACAATTATACGTCCACTAATGTCGGTGTCGGTGCCGGGCCGGGGCCGGGCCGTGCAATGAAGAAGCGCCCATTCTCAGTACTAGCCCGGAGTTAGGAAGTTGGTGGTGTTTCACTCCGGTGCCTCGGAGAGCACGTTAAGCCGTCGGTCCCGGTTATTATCACTAACATGATAATAGTCGCTGAAGCCCGCCAACCCGTATTAGAGCAGTGTGGTGGGTCTAAGCTCTAATTCCCTCTCTCCTATGACAGTGGAGGCCTGTGCCCAGCAGTGCGACGTTAATGGGCTGTAGTGTGGTGGGTGGTGGAAGAAAATCTTTCACTAGGTGTTGGAAAGTTCTAGTTACCATATAAAGCTGTCATTATCATCATCAACTTAAGTGATCAAACTATGGCCGGCCCACTATGAGGTTCCCTTTCAGAATGAGAAGGATTTCGGCCATAGTCCACCACGCTGGCCAACAGCTGATTGGCAGACTACACACTTTTGGGAACAGAATGGAAAATGGGTTGCAGGTTTCCCCACGATGGTTTTCCTCCACCGTTATAGCAATTGATGTATTTAACTGCTAAGGCCTACTTGCAAAGACGTTACTTGCGGGTTACGATTAATCCAGGAATACATTTTCAAATTTTGACAGAAGTTGTATAACAATTCTGTCAAAGTAGCAGCTAACTCTGGGTTAAAAGGATAACCCGGCATATCTCCAAGGGGGCCTGAAAGTTCTCTCTAACTGCCTACAGTACTTAGGTAGTCTAAAATTCTCGTTTTCCCCTTCGGATAATACTCCTTTGAGGCCTCAGAGTTTCTATTGAAATGCAAAATACTATCTAAAGTCTATAAACTGTACGAGGCAGTAGCTAGACTTAGTAAAAGGCGTAAAGGATAAAATCAATGCAGTTCGGCCGGGATCCGGAACGCGCGATTAATATTGCAGACTACAGCTTCCGATCGGATCAACAGAGTTACTGTGGAGTTCTACTTTTATAGCCTCTATCTAGTATTTCCTCTCATTTTATTTGCATTTATAGTATTAGAAGGAAAACACTGGTTATTCCTCTACACTAATATTATAAATGCGAAAGTTTGGATGGATGGATGGATGTTTGTTATTCAATCACGCCAGAACGGCTGAACGGATTTGAATGAAATTTGGCTCAGAGATAGATTATAAATGTCTGGAATAACACAGAGGCATTGAATTACATATATACATAATACCTCAATGCACATAGGCTACTTTTTCCCGCGATAAGTTCCCGCAGCTTGCGCCGGCGCCCCGCCTCTGTAGTGGGGCTTAGAGTCTAGTCGTCGGCGTCGATCGGCCAGGATGCAAGCTCGTTAAGATCGGATCAGCGGTTGGCTAAGCCGTGAAAAAGTATCGGGGTTCGATCCTTGGGTGCGCACTTCTAAATTTCCTGAGCTATGTGTATTTTAACTTTTAAGTAGGTAATAATATATCATTTGGGTGAAGGAAAACATCGTGAGGAATGTATGCCCGAGAGTTCTTCAAATTCTTTTTCTTTTTATATTCCATTATTTACAAGTTAGCCATTGACTGCGATCTCACCTGATGGTAAGTGATGATGCAGTCTAAGATGGTAGTGGGCTAACCTGTTAGGGTCTGCGAATCCGTACTTGGCCAGCGTGGTAGACCGCGGCCAAACCCTTCTAAATCTGATTTTGAGAGGAGACTCGTGCTCAGTAGTGAGCTGGCAAAATGAAGATGTCAGTCAGTCAGTTTCTCCATTTATATCTAGACTTTATATGTACGTAGGTAGGTTTTTATCTGGTGGGAGGCTTCGGCCGTGGCTAGGCTACCCCCCAACCGGCAAAGACGTACCGCCAAGCGATTTAGCGTTCCGGTATGATGCCGTGTAGAAACTAGAAACCGACTAGGGTATAACTGCCATATCCCTAACAGCTTAGCCCGCTACCATTTTAGACTGCATCATCACTTACCATCAGGTGAGATCGCAGTCAAGGGCTAACTTGTAATGGAATAAAAAAAAGGTAAGTAACGTACCTACCTAATCTACGATCAAGGACATGGAAATGTGTCGCACGGAAGCCCTCGCCTGAGCCCATTAATATTGCAGACGACATTTCCGATCGATCTCGGGGTAACGTCTACCTGTCGCTTATATCTATTCGGAGATAGGCAAGTGAACGATTCCGGTATATCGTATTCGTATTCGTGTGATTTCATACTCGTAGGTATGTGTAAGGGCCAACGCATACTTTTGCAATAGGGATGATGCCTATACTATAATATATCAAAAATAAATTATTTTTAACTGATTATCTGATAATTTTTTTTTAAATTTTTTTTTTATTTGCTGTCCAGCGCGAAAATGCATCACGGCGCAACGGAGCAACGCATCGACGTGATTTCTGGAATAGATATAGTTGAAGACCCTGGAGAGTGACATAGGCTACTTTTTTCCGGGAAAAGTAAGGAGTTCCCGCGGGAATAAAATACTTAAACCACGCGGACGAAGTCGCGGGCATCAGCTAGTAAAATATAATTGAAACAAAACTGTCCCTTGCAAGGACTAATTGAATTGACCAATTACTTATTATGCATTGCATTCTCGAAGCAGCGGACTACTTTGAGGATGCATTGTAAAAAGAACAATGCATTCCACAAATATTGATAATTAAGAAGCTGACATCGAATTAAAATCCACTACTTTACTTACTATTAACCATCTTTAAACAGCGTTACTTAATACTTAATTAAAAACACTACTTCCTAATAACTTTTCATCATAACATTGAAAATATTTTATTCTAAGTTTGTATAACTTTTCAAAAAATTTAACATATTCAAAGATTTGATGTTCCTTTAGACACTATTTAGCTCAATGGTCGAGCGATGAAATCGTGTCCACCGTACGTGTCATGTACCCTACATACATGTGTGTACGTATGCCATTTCAGAGCAGCCTTAGAGGAAGAGAACATTTTAGAGGCTCCTAATTCGAACCGCTAGGATATGGAATGCCCTTCCGGCTTCCGTTGCCTCCTCCTCTTTTATATAGGTATGTACCTTCAAATCAAGAGTCAATAGGCATCTTCTAGGCAAGCGCGCTCCACCTTAGACTGCATCACCACTTGCAAGCAGGTCTGAAGCGTTAGCCTATACATTAAAAAAAAACAATTTAAATTAGCCACAAGTCCCTAACTATGAGCTCACTTTCCATTTCTGTAATACGTAAATGAATAAAATCGTTGAATTAAACATGAAATGAATGTAGATATTCAAGAAACTCAATCAAACGGCGCGCGATCACCCAATTCAGTTACAAATTCACTTTCATTGAAATAAAAACGATTGTACGGTCACTGAACGCTTAAACTTCGTGTTATATTTTTACGATGTGACATTGTAACAATTTTATATAGATGAAAATGATGTTCGCACATATGAACAGCATTTATTTAATGTAAAGTTGTACTTATCTCGTGCCTTGGCTGAGAGTGTGACTATAATAATAGATAGATAGATAAATGCTTTATTGCCACACAATGACACAACACAAGAAATAATAAAGTTAACAAGCAAAAAGAAATAACAAGTGCACAAAGGCGATTATCACTAAAAGTACCTACCGTGCTAAAAGTGATCTCCTCCAGACAACTCCTAATTAAATCTCCTTAACTTCTCCTAATCCAAAGGTTGCCTGGCAGAGATCGCTAATAAGCGATAAGGCCGCCTTTTTGTATTCTACTTCTTTCTTAGTCTTTTCTGTTGTGTTTTTTATATTTTTGTGTTGTGGTGTACAAATAAAGAGTAATAATAATTATAGAAGCTAATAAAATGAAGCGGGATAGTGCGGGATAATATACAATTATTACATATTAGAATAAGTACAAGAACCTGATTCATGTAGTGTGACCCTGTAGGATTATAATAAGATAAAATTGTTATAAAGTAGTTAAGACTTTGGGTTAGATCAGTATTTATTGTAATCTGTTTTGATGGCCAAATAAATATAAATAAATAAATAAAACATATTTTTATAGCTGTCACAGGTTTATCGCTGTACAGACTTATATATATATATAGTTACTAAAAAATTGCATACCAATAAGTATACCAGTATCAACTATTAGTCAATACAGACCAAAAGTTTTTTTTGGTGCTAACTGTAGTGAAAAAGACCGGCAATACAAGAAAATAAAGACCGTGAATCGTGATGTAGAGATATTTTGTCGATGGAAATTTTTAATCGTTCCTTGAAATAATTACCCAACAGTCCGTGGGAATTAACCTTAACAAAAGCCTGCTGTTTGCAGACTATTGTTAAGGTTAATTTTAAAGGAAAATAGTTGGTTTAGTAGTAATTAACAAAAGCAATGCTTATCTGCAATCTATACTAATATTATAATAATTAGTGTGAAGGTATTGTTTGTCCGTCTGATTAGCCCTTATCAAGGCCCATTTGTTTAACAAATTTTGATTAAATTCGGTACCAAGATAGGTGTTATTTTGGAGAAGGACATTGGCTACTTTTTATTCCGGAAAATTACTTAAGCAGTTCCAGCGGGAATCAAAAACCCTGATCCACGCGGACGAAGCCGCGGGCATCAACTAGTAATATAAAACCGCGCTATGCAATCATACTAGTAATATAAAACTAATAATACTATAAATGCGAAAGTGTGTTTGTGGGTTGGTTTATTGGTTTGTGCTTCAATCACGGCGCAACGGAGCAACGCATCGACGTGATTTCTGGAATAGATATAGTTGAAGACCCTGGAGAGTGACATAGGCTACTTTTTTTCCCGGAAAAATTAAGGAGTTCCCGCGGGAATAAAATGCTTAAACCACGCGGACGAAGTCGCGGGCATCAGCTAGTAAAATATAATTGAAACAAAACTGCCCCTTGCAAGAACTAATTGAATTGACCAATCACTTATTATGCATTGCATTCTCAAGCAACGGACTACTTTGAGGATGCATTGTTATAAGAACAATGCATTCCCTTCCATAAATGGAAATGTAGTTTTATTTGTCTCATTGAGTTAAGTAGTAAGTACCTACTTATTCTGAGTATCATACTCAATAATATGATGTCATTCAGTGATAGGTAGATACCTATTGATGAGAGTGATAGATTAATAACAGCTTAAAAGCATTTTAATAGTAATGCATACCGGCCTCTGGATATTTAAAACAATTTATGACAAATATCAATAATTATGTAAAACAATCAACTTCCTGATAAGGGCAAATACCTATTACCTACTTGGTTAGGAATCACTTATCATAGTTGATTTTTTTTTTAAACTTTTTTTTCTTTAAATATGAAAAGTGAATTACTTACTTAATAAATATTAAGTTTAGAAAACGGCCCATTTATTAAAATTCAATCTACCTAGTTTTGTTTGCTCCAAATTAATTATACTTTATAATCTAAATTAAGTAAGTAAAACATTGGCCAATAATAATTATATTCTGGCCACCTCACAACTCGCCGACGACGTCGAATATTAATAAGCGAATTCTGTAGTAGCTAGTTCTGCAAGGGAATTCATTTAAGCAAATTTTATCATATTATAATATTTTGTAAATCAGATGTTGTAACGAAATGTTATGTATTTTCTTGCTCTTTCAAACAAGCGGTATCTAATTTGTCACCTTGGGCATTATGGATATGGTGTAAGATATGAATTATAAGCGATTTACTAGTCAAGAAATTACTCGAAGTAAGTTTAATTTTGTATGATATGAATATTATGTTTAAAATTATCTTGATTAAGTAATTTAGATACCTACATAATATGGTCGGCCTAAGTCCGCAGATTTAGACCTATATAACTTGTATAACTTTATTGATTACCTGTTTATCTTTATCTGCGTTGTTTGGTCTTATGGGCTTCACACATTATAACATCGTCACTATGTTTACGTCTGCTGCTACACAAATCTCTCACTCTTCCTCCGCCTTCTCGTCAGCCCGTTTCCTGTCCTTTCATCGTTAGTCCAACCGTCACCACCACACCATCACCACAGTCACCACTTCAAAACATATCAGCCCCAGTTTATGTCGGTTTAGCGACAGAAATGGCCTGCCCATTGCTACCACACCTTGCAAAATATGATTGTATAATAGCTATGTGCAAGGTTCGTTCTCCTATAGATACAGTCCTTACTGATTTTGTGGATATAATTTTCTCCGTTTCTGACTTCGCTGCAACTTCTGCCTTGCGCCATCATAATCGACGCATAATTAGGACCGTGACGTGCATTTCTGCGAGCCAAGATTTAATTACTAATCACGCACCGCACAGCGTTATAAATCAGGCTTATCCAAATTTGGACTGTTTTCGGATTTTATGCGCGAAAAGTTTTGTTGCCGACTTGTAACTAGCCTTAAATGTTGCTTGAAGAAAATCAACTTACTAAAACAGATTTATCATTCTGTGTATTTGGGGCGTGGCTTCTGGTCTTCAACGCTGTTTTCTTTCATTAATTGCGGTCCCATATCTGCTTTCTCCAGTTTGTCTATTTTCCCAATCGCTTCAAGATTTAAGACGTATTCTACGTATACAGTTTGATGCTTTTTGATGTGCCTTCTCTTTGGATATTCTCCGGCTGAGGCACCCTGTTTATGTCCGGTAGAAATGTCAAATGCCCTACGTATCTAACCTACTAAATTACTTAATTGGCAATTTTTATTAACTGCCCAATTTTAATACATTCTATAGAAATTACAAGTAGGTACTTACTTCGTTGTTATAAATTGTTTACGAATTTGACAGCTTGTGATTAACTATATCAACACTGATCTAGTCAATTTGTGCTCAAATAGACTGGAATGTTTTAGGGTACTTTTATATGTCCTTTTTAGGGTTCCGTACCCAAAGGGTAAAAACGGGACCCTATTACTAAGACTCCGCTGTCTGTCTGTCTCCAGGCTGTATCTCATAAACCGTGATAGCTAGAAAGCTGAAATTTTCACAAATGATGTACCTATTTCCGTTGCCGCTATAACAACAAATACTAAAAATTAAAAAAATATATATATTAAGGGGGGTCCCCATACAATAAACGTGTTTTTTTCGTATTTTTTTGCTCAATATTAAAAACGGTAACAGGTAGACGGTTCAAATTTTCACAGAATATTAACTTGTATATTACCTTTCAAAATAAATAATTAAATATCAATAAAGTAAATATTAAAGGGGGGCTCCCATACAACAAACGTAATTTTTATTTTTAATACGTCATAAATCGTAAAACTTACTACAGGTTTGTACGGAACCCTCGGTGCGCGAGTCCGACTCGCACTTGGCCGGTTTTATTTAAGTTTATGCATCCGAGTTTGCCAACAAAATCTGAGCTTGCTATTTGAATCGAAGTTAGGAAATTTTCGTGCAGCAAATTTCGCAAAGAAACATAAAAAATATTTATGATAAAATATAATATTTAGTCAAGCCCGCTTAACGTGCTTAAGCCTCAGTAATCGAAATACAATTTTGTTAATTCCACCCCCGGTTAATGGAAATTAAATGCCAACCGGCGGCCATTCGCCTTAATTACACTCAATTGTTTTTACTGGTAATAAATTGTTTAGATTATTATGGCGAAAGGAGGTTGAAAATCGCATTAAATGGTTTGGATTCCAAGAGATTTACTAAAAGATAACAGCTATAATAGTTTAAGCCTGTAGCACACAAAATGCGCGAAGGAAAAAACCCGGCAGGAATTTATACTGAACGCGTGCTTCTCGTGTAAGTAAGTTGGTAGAGATCGTCTATTCTTATAATGGTCGCGCGATACCTATTTTACCATTTTTAGGGTTCCGTACCAAAATGGTAAAAATGGGACCCTTATGGTGCGACTTTCTCCGTCCGTCCGTCTGTCACAGTCGATAATTTCAGTAACTATTAAAGCTATCGACATGAAATTTGGAATAGTTGTATATAATAGTGGCCTAACATCATTAAAATAAAAAAAAACGAAAATTATTTTCAGTTTAATTAAAAAAGGGGGAAAATCGGGGGTTTGAAATTTCAATGTATGATAACTATACTGAGTGGGATATCATATGAAAGGGCTATACTTCTACATTCTAAAACAGATTTTTATTTATTTTTGTGCATAATAGTTTTTGATTTATCGGGCAAAATGTCGAAAAAAATACCGTTCCCCACCCCTTATCTCCGAAGTTTACCAATTGAAAAATCTGAAATAATTATGGTCAATAGAAGTTTATGTATATTTTACAGGAAAAATAAAACCAACGCTCTAACTAGCATAGTTTTTTTGATATTAACAATAAACCTCTACAAACAAAGTTAGTTTTGCGGATCATTTCGTCTTATTTTAATACGTCATAAACCGTAAAACTTACTACAGGTTTGTACGGAACCCTCGGTGCGCAAGTCCGACTCGCACTTGGCCGGTTTTATTTATAATATTACCACTAAAAGTTAGCCCTTGACTGCGATATTACTTGAACGGCCAACAAGTGCATAAATTACGCGAAAGTTGTGTCTGGTGGTAGTCTTCGGCTGTGGCTAGTTACCAGTTACCACCATGCCCGCAAAAACGTGCCGCCAAGCGATTTGGCGTTCCGGTAAGGTGCCGTGTAGAAAACGGTTAGGGTTATTTGTTTAATAAAACTGACGCTAGGTAGGTACCATCTTAGATTGCATCATCACTTACCATCAGGTGAGATTGCAGTCAATAGCTAACTTGTAGTGGCATAAAAAAGCTATATCAAATTTCGTCGACAGACACACTTTCGTATAATATTATATTATATTTGTTAAGTACTCAGTTGAAACCGACATCGGAATTTGAGTGAATTCTTCATTGTTGCTTTATGGGAATATTTCTCCCAATCCACCGCTAGCTATGAGAATTCTTATGATAATTCAAATTACTCAAGTACCTAATTTATGACAATTTCAGCCCACGATTTGCCTCTAGGGGCGGCGTGGCGTAGTTGCGACAGTTTACATTAAACAATTGCATTTTAATTGGGATACTTATAGCGGTAGGTAATCGGTAGAATACCTGCTTGTTGCAAAAGTTATAAAAGTGGGTGGATATTGCCTAGAATAAAGCCATTAAGTAAATATCACTGGCTTTAGCGGTGATGGAATAGGTACATTGAGTTCAAATCTGTATGCAAATCCGCATTTGGCCAACGTGTTGGAATCTCTTCTCATTAAGAGAGCCCTGCTGCCCGCACTCAGCAGTGAGCTGGTGTATGGTGTATATGATGCCTGTAGTTCTAGTTTTAAGATACCTTTATCATACTAATATTATAAATGCGAAAGTGTGTTTGTTTGTTTGTTTGTTGGTTTGTTGGTTTGTCCTTCAATCACGCCGCAACTGAGCAACGGATTGACGTAATTTTTGGTATGGGTATAGTGGAGGACCTAAGAGTGACATAGGCACAGATGTAGTACCAGATACCGCGCTCGGAACACGGCAGACGCGCCAACAAAGCGAATACAAAACGAAAAGCAAATACAATTCTCAGTTATTTGGATGCGACGCGTCGAGAAGTTTTGACGTGACGTGTGTGTACACAAGTTTCTCAAAATAATGCCGTCTTGTGTCTTGAAACACTGTAAAAATTGTTACCAAAAATTAAAAAAGGAAGATGGTGTTTCGTTTCATAGGCAAAAATTTATATTTTCATTCTGTTAGATTTTTTTTCCATGATAATTAATTGCTGATGACTTGAAACACAAAACCTCAACGATATCTATCAGTGTTGCTAATTTACGTTGAAATATTTTCCCTTAAATTAAAGAAGGTGTAAATGGGCTTTTAGTAGATAGTTTTTTTTTGTGAAACAGCTACGCTGCCGGCTTATTTCGAAGTACGCCGATTAATTTAGCTGCTTGGTACGCAGATGCACACATTGTACACTGTGTTTGTACACTTGGTTACCACAAGTAAAGCGCGCGTCGCTTAGTAAGATAAAAGTACTATACCGATACGTAAACTTACAGCATTATAACTAGTAAATGCCACCCATTTTGTCACCTCACGCGTTTTCCGTCTCTTCACAGTTTGGCGCGTGCTTGTGTGCCGACGTACCGGCAAACGCGGCTGTCGACGAGATTTATTGCGAGAGCGTGATAATCGAAACTTTGTAGTTAGCGTTAACGATGCAAAAACTTGCGCTACCGCGTTTTATTAATGTCTTTAGGCTGTGGGCGCATTTTTTTTCTCCACTCGCTAATCTGTTTTTTATTAGAGTTGCGTAGTAAAACAAGGGAGCCTTATATTTTCGCCCAGTCGGTCTGTGTGACACAGCTGACAGCCATTTTAAATATCAACTAAGTATCCGAGTTGTTGTTATTGACGATTGAATATGTTATCGGATGTAAGAAAGTGTACACTGTACCTAATTTGAATAAATAAACATAGACCAGGAATTGAGTTGTAGTAGAAACCAATTACTTACCTCTACACAGAGGCATATTATCAAATATTTGTAAAAATAAAGCGAGAGCCTAAAATATTTCGGTTTGTCCCCTCGAGTGATACCTCGTTTAATATGTATCATACTTCATAGGTATTAATATTATAAATGCGAAAGTGTGTTTGTTTGTTGGTTTATTTTTTTGTTGGTTTGTCTGTCAATCACGCTGCAACAGAACAACGGAGCGACATGATTTTTTGCACGAGCATAGTTTAGACGATTTACATATCTTCTGAGTTGTGAACTGTTATGTGCTTCTTTCTTGCTTATTGGTATATTTCGTGATATTCATCTTTAAATCTTCTTTTAATTGGCTGGGTCTTGATCTATGGTTGAATTTTTCTTAAATCTTGGTAACTAATAATATTCTTCGATATTCTTCTTAAATGACTTGGCAGGCCGGGTCTTGAGGTTTTGTGGTCATCTTCGTATTCGGTGCCCAGCCGGTGCACGCAGATTAGTAGCGCGCACCGACTGGCAGGGTCGCCATGAAGTAATGTGGTTTTTTGGTTCGTATAAAATGATAAGATATTGGTGGAGACGTCTTTATTCCAAGACGCTGGGCCTGGAGAGTGACATATACTTTTTATCCCGGAAAATTAGGGAGTTCCCCTAGGAATTACAAAATACTTATTCGACGCGGACGAAGTCGAGGGCATCAGCTATTTTTAAAATAATAATGAAGTTTGTCAGGCAGTTCTAGGACAAACACGGCTGATAACGAAATAAATATGTAATAGTGGCCGTAACTCTATGGCAATACTGCAGAACCCTTTCTTAAGAATGTTCTGATTCGTACTTGACCAATTATTTAGATTGTATTGAGAGTGATATTTTTTATCTCGTACTATGATATAATATTTTGCGCGTGATTCGTGAAAATCGCAACAATGTAACGACGCAAAAAATTTACGATTGTCTTTCGTCGTAACTTTTCTTGCCGTGCATTTTTCCTGTTCATGTTTTCACTGGGATTAGTTGAATGCAGTAAAATATTTTTTTCATCCCATGTATTCGAAAAGGACGACTTGGTTCGCCTTTATGTGCGCCCAAAGGTGGTGTTTTCTATAAGAAACTTTTAGCGGGCAGGAATGAGTTTTTAATCCTCTTTATACTCGTAAGTGCGCCGCAATTATCTTTTCATCCCATGTATTCGAAAAGGACGACTTGGTTCGCCTTTATGTGCGCCCAAAGGTGGTGTTTTCTATAAGAAACTTTTAGCGGGCAGGAATGAGTTTTTAATCCTCTTTATACTCGTAAGTGCGCCGCAATTATCTTTGCCGCGCACTTATTGAATTTGGAACATCTTAGTGTTCAGCGCCAACGCAAATTGACGACCTCCGTGGCGCAGTGTTGAGCGCTGCTGTCTTAACGTGCGGAGGTCCAGGGTTCGATCCCCGGCAGGGTCAATTTAGGAATTTATAATTTCTGAATTTTAACTAACGAAAGGGCTATATGGATATATATATTTAAAAAAAAAAAAAAAAAAAAAAAAAAAAAAAAAAAAAAAAAAAAAAAAAAAAAAAATATTATTATAAAGGCGAAAGTTTGGATGGATGTGTGGATGTATGGTGGTATGGATGAGTGTTACTTAATTACGCCCGAACGGCTGAACGGATCTGGATAAAATTTGGCACAGAGATAGATTTCAAAAAAAAAAAAAAGATTATAGTCTGGAAATAGCACATAATATGCTTTTTATCCCGGGAAATTAAAGAGTTCCCGCGGGAACCAAATTTTCTCATACAGGGTGATGAAAAGTAGAGTGTATCATTCGGGCGCAAATATATTTTTGGCTCGGGCGACGTACTTTGAATCCCTCGCTTCGTTCAGGATTCTACTAAAGAATCCCTCGCTACGCTCAGGATTCTACTCTAGAATCCCTCACTTCGTTCTGGATTCAAAAAAGCGCCCTCGCCGTAAAAATATTATTTTGCTCCCTTATAATACAATCTACTATTGCCGCGCACTTATTGAATTTGGAACATCTTAGTGTTCAGCGCCAACGCAAATTGACGACCTCCGTGGCGCAGTGTTGAGCGCTGCTGTCTTAACGTGCGGAGGTCCAGGGTTCGATCCCCGGCAGGGTCAATTTAGGAATTTATAATTTCTGAATTTTAACTAACGAAAGGGCTATATGGATATATATATTAAAAAAAAAAAAAAAAAAAAAAAAAAAAAAAAAAAAAAAAAAAAAAAAAAATTAAATAAATATTATTATAAAGGCGAAAGTTTGGATGGATGTGTGGATGTATGGTGGTATGGATGAGTGTTACTCAATTACGCCCGAACGGCTGAACGGATCTGGATAAAATTTGGCACATGAGATAGATTTCAAAAAAAAAAAAAGATTATAGTCTGGAAATAGCACATATGCTTTTTATCCCGGGAAATTAAAGAGTTCCCGCGGGAACCAAATTTTCTCATACAGGGTGATGAAAAGTAGAGTGTATCATTCGGGCGCAAATATATTTTTGGCTCGGGCGACGTACTTTGAATCCCTCGCTTCGTTCAGGATTCTACTAAAGAATCCCTCGCTACGCTCAGGATTCTACTCTAGAATCCCTCACTTCGTTCTGGATTCAAAAAAGCGCCCTCGCCGTAAAAATATTATTTTGCTCCCTTATAATACAATCTACTATTTTTTTAGTGCGTGATTCATTATAATCGAATGATTTTAACGATAAAAAGTTACTGCCGCAGTCTTCAACATTTTTCTGCCGAAGCAGCAATGCAGAAAAATTCATGCAATGCGATTTAGTAAAAATAAAGTCAAGACAAGTGCGTGTTAGAAAACATAAAGTAGAGTTCCGTAGTAGGTATAAAATATAAAACCAACCAAATGCGATTCGCTCTACAAGTGGCAACTTTTTTGAAAGTTCCTAATTTATGCCGTAGTTATATTTGTCTGATGTGGCGGTCTATAGCGAATTACGAGTATGCTACTTGTTTCTTGATTAAAATTCAATTCAATAAATGTTAAGGTAGAGCAAGCAATTTGCACTTTTAATAATATATTCAACTATGCTAGCTAATTCGACTTCGTCCGCATGGATAAAGGTTTTTTTGGTTCCCGAGGGAACTCTTTAATTGTCCGGGATAAAAAATAACCTATGTGTTATTCCAGACTATAATCTATCTCTGTGCCTCATCCAAATCCGTTTAGCCGTTCTGGCGTGATTGAGTAACAAACATCCATCCATACATCCATACATCCCTCCAAACTTTCGATTTATAATATTTATTTGATATTTGACTAGCTAATGCCCGCGACTTCGCGTGAATTGAGGTTTTTTGGTTCCCGCGGGAACTCTTTAATTTTCCGGGTAGCCTATGTGTTATTGCAGACTATAATCTATCTGTCATCTATATCAATCTATATATATAAAATTCAAAGTCCTGACTGACTGACTGACTGACTGACTGACTGACTGACTGACTTATATATCAACGTACAGCCTAAACCGCTGGTCCTAGAGACACGAAATTTGGAGAGTGTGTTCTTTGTGAAGACTAGGTATCCACTAAGAAAGGATTTTTGGAAATTCCACCCCCAAAGGGGTAAAATAGGGGTTTGAAGTTTGTATGAAAGTCCGTCGTTTTTCAAGTTATAGCCATGAAACTTGGTATATGAGCTACTGGTTAAAAATGAAGAAAGACGTGTTTCACAGTTTTTGAAAATTCAACCCCCAGAGGGGTGAAATAGGGGATGAAAGTTGGTATGAAAGGCCTTCTTTTCTCAAGATATTTTTCAAGTTATATCAACGAAACTTGGTATTTTGACTTTCGGTAAAAAATAAAGAAATAGGTGTGTCACAGTTTGGCAAAATTTTAAAGGGTTGAAATAGGGTAGTCCTTTATTTAACAAGATATTTTTCAAGTTAAATCTACGAAACTTGGTATTTTGGCTTTTGGTTAAAATACAGAAGGATGTAGGTATGTCACATTTTTAAAAATTCCACCCTCAATGGGGTTAAATAGGGATTGAAAGTTTGTATGAAAGTCCGTCGTTTTTCAAGCTGCTATAGCCATGAAACTTGGTATTTGGGCTTCCAATAATGATGAAATACGGATTTTAAAGTTTTTGAAATTTCTATCCCCAAGGACTTCAAACAGAGAGTTTGTCCTTCAATCACGCCGCAACAGAGTAACGGATCGAGGTGATTTTTTGCATGGGTATAGTTGGGTACTTGGCGAGTGATACAGGCTTCTATTTAGCCCGGAAAATTAAGGCGTGCCTGTGGGAATTAAAAAACTTAAGCCACGCGAACGAAGTCGCGGGCGTCCTCTAGTTTAAGTATAAAATATTAGTTTTTAGTTTAGTATTAGTATAAATGTTTTATATACTGTTACGCGATCGTCCATGATAATACCTATTAAAATTGCGAAAGACTGTCTATTTTTCCGTCTGCTACTTTTCAACCGATTACGACAAAATCGGCTAAAATAATTTGCTAAGTAGCAGACAGACATTCGCGTTTTTATTATTAGTATGTATCATGTAAGGTGCGAGGTCAGTGGGTATCGGCTGCGTGACGCCGGCTTGTACGCATAAAGATCTTATTGTTCAACAGACTTTTGCATGACGTTCTTTGGCGCTGTTAAATATGTATAACAGATGTTTTTTTAACATTACGCTGAGCCGATGCCCTTTTTGGAATTATTAATTATAAGTCACAGTCTAGTTCTTAAGTTATATGTCTTTTTCTTTCTACTAATAAGGTTGTGTTTGTAACTTCACTGTGTCTGGTAATCCATACTAATATTATAAATGCGAAAGTGTGTCTGTCTGTCTGTCTGTCTGTCTGTCTGTCTGTCTGTCTGTCTGTCTGTCTGCTACGCTTTCCCGGCCCATCTTTTCAACCGATTTTGCTGAAATTTGGTATAGAGGTAGGTTATATCCCGGGGAAGGACTTATAGGCTACTTTTTAACCCGGAAAATTAAGGAGTTCCCGCGGGAATCAAAAACCTTAATCCACGCGGACGAAGTCGCGGGCATCATCTAGTTATTTATAAGTCACAGTCTAGTTCTTATGTTATGTCTTTTTCTTTCTACTAGTAAGGTTGTGTTTGTAACTTCACTGTGTCTGGTAATTCCAAATAAAGATTTTATTTATTTATTTATTTTTAAAAATATAGGCTAGCGCTTGGCTGCAATCAGACTTGCTTGCAAGTGGTGATGCAGCCTAAGGTGGAGCGCGCTTGCCTTGAAGATGCCTATGATGTTTTTAATTACACCACATTTAACTTCACTAAAAGTTTTTGATGACCTCCCGGGCGCAGTGTTGAGCGTTGTTGTCTTAAAGTGGGAGGTCCCGGGTTCGATCCCCGGCAGAGTCAATTTGGGAATTTATAATTTCTGAATTTTCTCTGGTCTGGCCTGGTGGGAGGCTTCGGCCGTGGCTAGGTAGTAGACTGCCGGCAAAGACATGCCGCCAAGCGATTTAACGTACCGGTACGATGCCGTGTAGAAACCGATTAGGGGTATGGGTTTAATATAACTGCCATACCTCTAACAGGTTAGCCCGCTACCATCTTAGACTGCATCATTACTTACCATCAGGTGTGATAGCAGTCATGGGCTAACTAGTACTTGATAAAAAAAAAAGTTAAACCCGAAAGTAATATCTGTCACATCTGCTGAATCGATCACAGCAAACTTAATAAAGATCCCATAGACATCCCGGAAAGATTTATCTAGCTTACGGTACCTACAGGAACAATAAAACGAAGTAGCTAATTAGACGGTTTTTTATTTTCAAATTAAAACTTACACTCAGGGCCCTGAAGAAAAATAAAAGATTATCTGAAAGGTAGAAGAACCGAAGCCTTTAAATTGGAAAAGTTAGCATACAATTATTTTCATGCTTCGAAGGCTATTTTTGATATCTCTATTTAAATTTTGCCTCAATCAGATTGAGAGGAAACGAAAGAAATAAAACATGATCATTATAAACAGAAATAAAAATGCTCCACGTTGAAATATTTTATATAAATTAGGTTACTGGATCATCTGCCCTCATTCATTTACTTACCTACTGAATAATGACCTGCTTATATAATATTATGGGTTTAGAATACGTGCTTTATATTAAGGTTCTACTTTCAAGTTTTGACTAAGTATACGAATTTATTGACTTTGAAATACAAAGTCAATAAACTCTTAAAGTATACCATAATTATTTATATTTTAACCAGCTGACGCCCGCGACTTCGTCCGCGTGGTTTAAGTTTTTTGATTCCCGCGGGAACTCCTTAATTTTCCGGGATAAAAATTAACCAATGTCTACCTAATAATAATTAGCCTATGTCACTCTCCAGGTCCTCAACTATACCCATGCCAAAAATCACGTCGATCCGTTGCTCCGTTGAGGAGTGATTGAAGGACAAACCAACAAACCAACAAACATACACACTTTCGTATAGTATGATTAGTATGATTGTTTTTAACTATTACAAATTATATATTACTGTATTATTATCATTCATTTTACTAAAATGTTGTGTTTAAACATTTTAATATATTTAGGGGTTGTAACTTTTATCCTGATCTGATGTTCTTATACCTATTTTGTCCATGTTTTGTGTACCTTTCAAAAAAATATAATAAGATAGGATAACAATTTTATGAATGAAGAAAATAGGCTCCGTAGCCTATTTTCTTCATACGTAGATACAGTCCTATGTAACTAAATCGATTTTCCCGATATTCCTTGAGGCTCAACACGAGAGCTCACCGCGCCTTAAGGTTTACAATATAGCTGTTTAAAGTCACGTCAATTTGTGTCTGAAAAACTAATACTTATTACATACTAGCTGATGCCCGCGTGGATTGAGGTTTTTCGGTTCCCGCTCTTTATTTTTTCTTTTTTTTTACTCTTTTTTTTATCTGTGACTGCTATTTCAAGGTGTTATTTTTGGTTTCAGGTAAGATGGATCCTGATCGGATTATTTATACAAGCCGTATATATTCACCCAATCGCTAAAACAATCCAGCACTCGTTTTAACACGTGAGTGAGGTAAGGTACGTCGTACATACATGCTAGATGCATGCTAGCTTACACAATAATGAAGTATGGATGACCTGAGTATACTTGTCATTCGCCGCGACGAGATTTGGCTGCCTATCCGGGGGCCCATGTGTCTCATGTATCTTATGTATTCACTAGCTGATGCCCGCGACTTCGTCCGCGAACTCTTTAATTTTCCGGAATAAAAAGTAGCCTATGTGTTATACCATACTATAATCTATCTCTGTGCCAAATTTCATCCAGATCCGTTCAGCCGTTCTGGCGTGATTGAGAAACAAACAACCATCCATCCATCCATCTAAACTTTCGCATTTATGGTATGGATAAAAAGCGATAAAAAGCGCCGATAGCCTAGTGGTTTAGACGCCCGGATTCGTGTTAGGGAGGTCAGAGGTTCGTTGCCCGGACCTCGAACCTAGAACATCTTTCCACAACAATTAACCAAGGTTCAGGTTACTACTTACCTATATTTCTTATAAGTTAAGCCTCATCGAATTTAAATAATTCAACATTTCATAGGTACATATGTATTTTGATATGTAGCTTCAGTGTTCCAACCTATCGTAGGGGAGATCGTAGTCAGAAATCTGTCGATAAAAAATTCGCTATAGTTTCGCTCCTTACAATATCGACGATGATGTGTCGAGTGTCGATTAATCACTTTTCTTTCCTCTCGAGCCTACCGGTTCTAAAGAGGCCTCTGACAATAGATGTGTTAACACACGGATTTATATTTTGAACGTTTCCGTTGAAACTAGAAACTTCCATTCTATCGGTTAAAATATGCATGTTGGATTGTCTGTCCTTGGTTGCAGGTTTGCAAGTACACATTTTTTTATCACTATAGATGTAAATCTTCTTGCTTTCGAATTATGTATCATCAGTTGTTATAACAATAATATAAAAATCAACTTTAAACAAATAATCGAAAAAAAGAGTGATGTATCTTCCATAAGGATACATCATTTTTTGATAACGTTATATCTGCCAGAAATCATAATATGAGATAAGGTTTCTACGGTTCATACCTTTTATAGGGCAGAACCCTTTGAAAGGTATTTTTTATTATAAATTGTTCCATTATCAAGGAGAATGTAGCAAACTAGAATGGAAAAAGAGAGATACTATATTTGTGAGATGGTGATAATAAAAAAAAAAAAAAACCCCGGCTGAGTTTGTTGTGGGCTCTTCTCAGATCAGGGCGCGGTTGGAACCCTCGTAGCTTTAGTCTTAAGATACCGTTGTTAATTATCACCATCAATTCATATTTTTTATAAACATGACATTCAGAAGGTGTACTTTGTAGGTACCAATTTTGAATAAAGATGATTTGATTTGATTTGATTTGATTAGAGTACCGCTAAAAAAGAGAATACCGCTGTTTAATCGAATAACACCGCTGGTAACGGAGAAAGTTCTTACTAAAAATGTACTTACAAGTTTTCTGATAAGCGCTTCTGCGTAAATTTACGTTCCGTATTTTCGAACTCTAGTTGGTTAATCGATGGGGAATAGGAATGTTGCATCCTGCTCGCACACAGGTGAAAACTATATCGTTATCTCTACCCTCAGCATAGAGAACACGCGTTGTTCGACAAAAAGTACAAAAAACATAGGTCTGACCGTTCGTTATTTTTACACATTTTCCAATTTGACATGGGGAAATGGTAGTTCATAAATTCAGCTATCCTCGTTTCGCGTGAGAAAAACCCGTATGTTTTCCCTTGCTGGTTTAAAAAAGATAATTTGGGCTGCATTATGGAGTCTCCTTTTGTAGCAATAGGAAATGTGCTTGAGTAGAATGTTCTATCATAAATTGCATGTTAAATTAATCAAACCTGTTTCGAACAATAGTACCACAGAATAGGTAATAGTAGTAAATAGTACTTAAAATATTTGAGAAAGGCCCGTAGCGACTAGTAGACTGCAGACGCGAGATGCGCAAGAAACATCTTAAGGAAATCTGCATATCCAAGAGTCTCTACAATGTTCTGATAGGTGTGTGAATTCTGCCTCAATCAGTTGACCAGAGTGGTGAACGATGAACCCTTCTCATTTTCAGCGAAGATCCGTGTTCAGTTGTAGACAGGCGATGGATTGAAACGATCATGGTGATTGTTTTTTTTAATCCACTACAAGTTAGCCCTTGACTGCTGTCTCACCTGATGGTAAGTGATGATGCAGTCTAAGATGGCAGCGGGCTAACCTATTACCGCCTTGGCGGCGCTTGGCGGCACGCCTTTGCCGGTAGAGTAGGGGTAACTAGCCACGGCCGATGCCTCCCACCAGGCTAGACCAGGGAAAATTCAGAAATTATAAATTCCCAAATTAGTTAACCCTGCCGGGGATCGAACCCGGGACCTCCGCACGTTAAGACAACAGCGCTCAACACTGCGCCAGGGAGGTCGTCAGTGTGATAGCCAAGATTGAGCTTTGAAACTATGAATTGTACTTGGTAATTTTTCCTACTCTCCACCATTGGCTAGAGTTCATTGCATTAAAAATAAATAAATAAAATTAAAAAAAGCCATTTATTTCTCATCATAAATACTTAATACAAAATTATGTTTTCTCACCTCCGGGCGGAAAGCGTAAATTTTCCTCCCGCTGCGCTAAACGAAAATGCCGCTTTCCGCCTCCGTCGAGGAGAAAAATAGTATACACACCACGGGCAGTAAATAAGAAAGCCTCAGATCACATGTTTATTGACCTCGGCTTCGCCTCGGACAACAATTACATATTGTGATCTGAGACATTTCTTATTTTACTGCCCTAGATGTGTAATGTACTATTGAATATAAGAGTTCATTGCATTACCACCTTGTATTTGCTTTGTTGAAACTTCATGGAGAAACAAAAAGTATCGATAACTTTATAATTAGAAAAAAAAGTACGTAGCTTACGGCGCACCCCTAAACAGTTTCAAAACACACTCGGCCGACGCAAACTTTATAGTGGGAAGGTCGTAGGACCTTTTTTGTTGTCCGCTCGGCCCTACATTAGTTTCGCAATTCGGAGTTCAAACTTGCTTGTTCCACCTTTATCCCGAATATTCTGGCAAGTTAAATTAGAAAACCTGCTTTAGGGCGCCAGGTTACAAAGCCAAAACTTTCGTTTAGATTAGGTTTTCGTATTGGACGGCTGTTATTAACATATTCTAACTAGCAGCGTTAGGTGATTGCTTATAATATTAAGAAAGTTACTACTTTATTATTCTAATATTGGATAGAAGCAGGCGTTACTTTGCGGAAGTCCGTGACAATTGTTTCATAATCGTGCATTGTAGAGTCAACATCTCCTGAAGATGCTCCGGTATCGGAGTGAAACGTACGTTGAGGGTATTTTGGAAGATTTATGTGGTGGAGAGAATATCGCGGGCTGCAAGTTCAAGATAAGTACGCACTCTACCACATAGATTTACCTTCTGTGGCCGATTATAGCGAATTAAACTTCTAGTTTTTTCATTAATTATTCTAATTTAAATAATTATCTACTGTTTTAGCTAAAGCTTGCAACTTAGTCCGCGTTAATTAAGTACAAGTGGGTTTTAAAGGTTAAAAAAAAGCACATTTTTTTAAATTTCGGAATAAAACGGATACATGATCATTGTTAATGCATTCCATGATCCGTGCATTATTTCGTCAGTTCAATTGAGTCTTGATATTGTTAACATACACAGACCCACAGGTTTTAATAATACACCGTGTTTTATGCAAGTGAGAAACTCGAAAATAAGGTAGGTTGTTTGATCGATTGCAATAATTAATTTTTAACCTATGAAAATTATTACTTACATTTCATCCTAAAAACGTATTTAAAAGTGGCATCAAAATTAAAGAATAATCTTGTTTGTATAGTTAACTACGAACCATGCAAATTACTAAGCAGGTATGGCAATATGGACAAATGTCTTATCGATTTCATAGAGAGCTTTTCTGAAGTAGGTTATCAAATAGGTTTTCTTTCATGTCCACACTATATTGATAAAGGCAAATCCTTATGGGAACGGAAAACAATCAGGGACGTGTCGTCGGTTGAGCCGGGTTCAACCCGTGACCAAAACGAGAAAATGGATAGAGACTGATTAGGGGATGTACTTATTTGTTATTATGTGGGAGGTAATCTATCTCCATGTGACATTCTTTTTCGCCTTTTCGGGTTCCGTTTTTGCCATTTTTAAACTATAATATATTAGCCATGAAACTTAAATTATAGCTTAGAACTATCGCTTTCTGTAGATCTATACTACTAAAAGAGAGAGTTGACTGAATATAGATGGAGATAGAGTACTACCTACGTACGAGTAATTATTATATTGTAGGTATATTATAGCGAATGAACATTTTGAACGCCACGTAGTAGTAGCACTCGGTATCTCAGCTTGAAAAAAGCCTAGAAAGAAAAGAAAGAAAGCCTAAAAGCTAGAAAAGTAGATGATGCCCGCGACTTCGTCCGCGTGGATTGCGATTCCCGGGGGAACTCTTTTATTTTTCGGGATAAAAAGTAGCATATGTCCTTCCCCGGGATGTAACCTACCGCTATACCTAATTTCATTAAAATCGGTTGAATAGATGGGCCGTGAAAGCGTAGCAGACAGACAGACAGACACGCTTTCGTATTTATAATATAATTTATACTTCGTATTCGTCCTTCGAGATTAGCATGATATACTTGTAGTACCGTGTACGTACGGCCACTTTCACACGTTAGTTGAGGGTAGCTGAAAATGAAAACAAACGCTCCCTCCTACCGGCCGATAGCAGGCCACTATATATAGGCCCCACTCCTGCACAACTAGTCATTCGTGTTTTTCAAATGTATTTTTTTTATAATAGAATAGCGAAAGTGACTATGTTCATACGGGGTGTCCACACGGTTAATTTTAGTATCGGTTTTAGCGCTGTACACGATGTTTAATTTCGCATAAAGTTAAATCAGGCAGGCGTAGTCTCTCTTGCGCCGTGATAAATTTTAATAATCAAATAAATAGTATAAATGCGAAAGTTTGGATGGATGTATGGATGTTTGTTACTCAATCACGCGCGAACGGCTGAACGGATCTGGATGAAATTTGGCACAGAGATAGATTATAGTCTGGAATAACACATAGGCTACTTTTTATCCCGGAAAACTAAGGAGTTCCCGCGGGAACCGAAAAACCTCAATCCACGCGGACGAAGTCGCGGGCATCAGCTAGTTTTTATATATATTTTTTATTTCACTTGACTTGATTGGTAAATAACTAAATACTGTGTATCACCAATATCATAGAAATTCAGTTTAGAGCTGTTCTATGTTCTGCTGTAGGTAGTCGGACATTAATAGGATATTTTTTATAAAAATTTCCAAATTAAAAATTCCAATTCTATTTTTTTTCCTTAATTTTTGCGAAAAATCTTTCACTATAACAGAAAATTTATATAAAAGAAAGGCGGAAGTTACTGTGTAGGTATGTAAAAAGTTTAACTACCTACTCGACTATAGTTTAATGTACCTAATGACGCTTTCGCTTGCGTATTAAATATTATTATTATTAAATTGTTATAAAATATACCTCTTTGTTAATTATTAAAATAATATCGAAATTAATAGTCAAACCCAGAGGGATATACTACTAGAGGAGCAAAGATTTATCCTTAAACGAGGTGTCAAAAAAGCACCCAGTACCTTATGATTGGGTTTACGGTAAAAGTAGCGATTTATTATAAAATTATGGCGTCCCGGTATACGATGCTGCGTTTTTCAGATGTGTGTGCCAGCATTGCAGATTTGATTAACTTAGGATTTTTAGACATTTTTTATCTTAGACTGCTTAAGATATCGCAGGCAAGGGCTAACTTATATAATACTAGCAGATGCCCGCGACTTCGTCCGCGTGAAATGAGCTTTTTAAATTCCCTAATTTTTCGGGTTAATATATTATATATAGCCTATGACTCACAAATAATGTGGCTTTCTATTGGTACCAGAGTTTTCAAAATCGGTTCAGTAGATCCAGAGATTACCCCCTACAATATCACAAACTCACAAACTTTACCTCTTTATAATATTAGTACAGAAAAAAAATCAAGTAAAAACGAGTAAGTAGGTAAGGCATTTTTTCGATGGCATAATTTTTTCTGGCCCCCCTTGTAGTTATGTACAGGCCATTTTGCTTTGGGTAAATCTAGGTTAGCCCGCTACGATATTGTGGTGAAATCTATAAAGTTACTAGTAAAATAAAACCGTGTCCAAGAACGTGCACCTTGTCACATAAATCTTTGTGGTTTTAACTCCAATTAAAAAGTTTTAGCCCAGTCTACGCTCTAGCCTCTTTGCATCTAAAAATCTTCGGGTGACCTGCATTTTCGATGGTTATGGTTATCGATAAATTTGTTTATCAAAAAGCTCCCAGATTTTTGGTGGACAAAAAGGCACAAGTCATTCTGTCATCCATAATTAAGATTTAGATTATAACTAGGTTTAAGTCAAAAGTGTTTCTTTTCAGAAGGTTAAATTTAATGATTTACCATAACCATCGACGGTGCAATGGACCATTAGTCTGCATCGACATTATTCACGTAACACTAGGTGAGATCGCGGTCAACTAACTATTTATCATACTAATATTATAAATGCGAAAGTGTGTTTGTTTGTTTGTTGGTTTGTCCTTCAATCACGCCGCAACGAAGCAACGGATCGGCGTGATTTTTTGCATGGGTATAGTTGAGGACCTGGAGAGTGACATAGGCTACTTTAAAAAAAAATTATAATTTTATTTTTAAAAGAATTAAAAAAACTTATTCCACGCGGACGAAGTCGCGGACATCAGTTAGTCTCAATATAAAAAACGCTGCCTCTAGAAACGTATTATTGTGATAACTCTTTGGTTGGATCAGTAAAATGTGTTTTAATCGTGACAAAAATGCTCATGTAACGTGACGTGTTTTGTCGCTGTCGTGCCCAGTGTAAATTAACAGCTAGTCACGCTGTTTAAATAATTTATTGATTAAATGCAATTCTATTATCCTGACTTCAGTTGTTCTATTACTTCCTCGATTATTTAATTATAAATTAGCTTAGTTTTTTGGCTTTTGCAGTATGAAGTGTAGAATTTCTGTAAATAGACGGAGAGCTGGCGACGAATTTCGGGAAGGTCCCGAGTTGTTCAAATGAGTACGACATACGAAATAACCGCAAACGCTCTACCAGACTGGCAGGACTGGATTCGCCAATTGACGAAATTATATTTTTTCACAATTTCAGCTTGCCAAAAGGACCTTTCCGAAATTCGTCGCCAGCTCTTGGACCAAAATACTTTCTTAGTGGCAAAAGACGTGACGCCACCAAGTGATTTAGTACCGGTACGATGCCGTGTAGAAACCGATTGTATGGGTTTAATATAACTGCCATACCCCTAACAGGTTAGCCCGCTACCATCTTAGACTGCATAATCCCTTACCATCACGTGAAATCGCAGTTAAGGGCTAGCTTGTATTTGACTAAAAAAAAGTGTGTGGAAATCTACATGGCATTCAACAAAATAGTTATTTTCAGCAAAAACTTACCAAGAACAAAACTTTTCACTGAACATTTACAGGGGGGTTACTACCGTCGCTTAAAGCCATATTATTTACTAGCTGATGCCCGCAACTTCGTTAGCGTGGATTTAGGTTTTTGGTTGTCGTGGGAACTCTTAATTTTCCGGGATTAAAAGTAGCCTATGTGTTATTCCAGACTATAATCTATCTCTGTGCCAAATTTCATTCAGATCAATTTAGCCATTCTGGCGTGATTGAGTAACAAACATCCATCCATCCATCCAAACTTTCGCATTTATAATATTGAGTGCATACATATACGAGCAAGTATAGATTACTTAGTATATAAATATTCTAATAATGATAATCGTCTATTTCTGTCGCTAAAAAACCACGATCGCCAACTAATAGGTATTATATGTTCGTAATCCCCTTATCCCGATCACCAATAAACGTCAATTACTTGATTTATAACGGAGAAAATAGCGTTGAGCGTCTTCTAATACGTTATCTCCTTACTTTATTATTGTTTACCAGATGGTGCCTCTGGCTTCTTCGCTCTTTTTGTTACTTCCAGCTTTTCCAGCATTTAGAGGAACGAGAGGCCTAGTTGCGACAACGCATATTAGTCGATTGCGATTGTTAAACAACTTTGACCCAAGTCGGTAACTGGATGTGAGACCGAATTCGGAAGTCCGAATTTGACCTTTTCGTTTCCTCCGTGCCTCGGAAGTCGGAGAGCACGTTAAGCCGTCGGTCCCGGTTATTATCACTAACATCTGATAATAATCGTTATTAACCTAAGAGTTGAAATAGTAGGTACTCAGTCGAGTCGTTTGCGGAAGGACCTGGGAACCCACCGCATTATTATCCCAAGAAAACGCCTGCCATTATTTGTGAGTCACGACCCTCAGCAATGAGGAATACGACGCAGAGAATGACTAGATGATGGCTTTGGTCTTTTTGTTAACTTCGAGCATTCAATGCTCATTAATCTCAAATTGATCAGTTATTACTTTAAGCTTCATTATCCTCATCATCATTATTTCAGCCTGCGGACGTCCACCGCTGAAAATATGCATTTTCCCAAAGACGAAAGTGTGGTGGTGGCGCTCTTTGGGAAAGGCCTACTTACGAGTATGTTTAGCTCACAGACTGTATATTTATTACTAGCTGATGCCCGCGATTTTGTCCGCGTGGAATAAGTTTTTTTAATTTCCACGGGAACTCCTCGATTTTACGGGATAAAAAGTAGCCTATGTCACTCTCCAGGTCCTCAACTATACCCATGCAAAAAATCACGTCCATCCGTTGCTCTGTTGCGACGTGATTGAACGACAAACCAACAAACAAACACACTTTCGCATTTATAATATTAAGTATGTATTTATTTATTTATTTATTTATTTAAATGATGATTTATAAACCATTACTGAGGATCGATTTTTTTTATTCATTTTTATAATCCTCTGTCAAGGCGTCAGATACCTTTATAATGCGAGTTTTGCTCTGAATCGGTGCCAGCTCACGATAGTCGCGAAATGGTGTTGCACAATATGTAGTGTACTGTTTTTTTTTCTATGGTTGTGTGAGTGACACTGAAGATCGATTTTAAAAACCGGAATGTCTCTCTAAAACTGGGATGTCTTGAAACAGTAAGTCATAGCAGCAAATAGTGCCTCTTTGGCGGCAAATAGTGTGGTTCAAGGAGGGGTAAACGAGATTTATAGTGGGGCTATTAAAGTTATTGTCTCTTACCGCGACAAAGCCCGGGCAGGTAATGTCATGCCATTAACCGGGTTTACCGTTTACCCTGCGTCTCTATGGGGTTATAGGTTTGCGTAGACATTAACCTACCCAGGTATTTAGCTCACGATAAATAGATAATGGCGCTGGTTCTGTTGGTATACAAAACTTAATAGATTAATCATTTACTAAACTAAAGTCAGTCTGTTTGTTTAATGGGTCGGTTTAATGTTTAATGGGCCAGTCTGTTGTTTAATGGTAAAAGTTATAATAGGTAGGTATACTTATCATATAATTATTATCAACTAGCTGATGCTCGTGACTTCGTCCGCGCGGATTAAGTTTTTTTTATTCCCGCGGGAACAATTCCCGCGGGAACAATTCCCGCATAATTTTCTGGGATATGTGATAGGATAGTCTATGTCCTTCACCGGAATGCCACATCACTGAAAGTATAGGATACTTACGTAGAAGACGTAAAAAACTATTCGTGCATATTTGCCTCCAAAATACGTAAGTACCTATTGGACAATTTAGATAAGGCATTTCATACAAATAAATTAATTCATACGTTAAATAACAAGTTAATTAACATTGTTATTTTAAATGTTAAATAACTATTAAGTTAAATAACATTGTTAAGGTGTCCGTAACAGACGAAATAAATAATAGTACATTGTTACCCTAGGGATGAAAGTAACTTATTTAGTCCCGAGACGGGGTTTGGCGCCCGAGCGTAGCGAGGGGGCCTATAGTTCGAGGGACTAAATAAGTCTTTCATCCCGAGGTAAACACTGTGCTTTTCATTACGAATATAAGGAAAGTCAAAATAAAAAGTCTATGAATCAGTTGTCTTTACTTTATGAATAAAGTCTATCTTGGATGCACTCGGGTATAAAAAAAAAAAAAAAAAGTCGTGTTTCATTTGAACTCCAATAAAAATTCAGTTGAAAACGATTCTCCCTAGGGCTGAAAAGTATTACTTTCAACCCGCTTCTCAGGCAACTTCAAACCTACTTTCCGTGTATGAGTAATGAAAAATATATAAAAAACCATGTATTCAGCCTGAGCTCAAACAAAAACAATCTAATCTAACCTAATTACTAAGACTAGAACCCCAAACAAACCCAGCCAAACTTTAATTAAAGTATCATATGATTAAAGAGGGGTAGGGTTAAGTAATATTGACCCGAGTTGATCTTTAATGTGCTTAATATATTCATCCCTCCCGCCTCGGGGAGCCGTGAGCGCCGGCCATAATTAACATACTATGTGTTGCTGAAAGCGATAAGCTTTATACTTTCTAGTTATTAATATAATTTTATTAGAACAGTTGATTTTACAGCTCTTCCCATTTTTTTTTTAATCAGGTGCGATGCGGGGAGCGAGGCATGCTCGTAATCAGATTCATTTTAAAAGTTTAATAGCGAGCTGTAAATGAGATAACTTATCTAAAAAATATTAAAAGGTTTTTATTCCCTTAATGTTCCGAGATAAAAAGTAGTATGTGTCCTTCCCCGGGATACAAACTATATCTATACCAAATTTCATCCAAATCGGTTGAACAGATGGGCCGTGAAAGCGTAGCAGACAGACAGACGGGCAGACAGACAGACGGGCAGACAGACAGTCCAACAGTTATTTCGCATTTATAATTGACCGAGCGAAGCGAAGGTCTCTGAGTCTACTTGAGTGAATTGGCACTTGTCCGTCCGTCCGTCTGTCCGTCCGTCTGTCAGAGCCTTATAACTTCTGAATTACTGAACGCAATTACTTCAAACTTGAATATAATATGTAAACCGATGGCCTCCCGCCGAATATGAAAAGTTATAAAAATCTTTATTTCAGGGGGGCTCTCATAGAAGCGAATGCGAAGTAAAATCTTTTTTATAGCGTTACATAGGGTTGCGGCATATCATTTTAAAGATAATTAGGAATAAAGTCCAAAAATATTTTTTTTTTTAAATTTTTCCCCTAAAATTGACGAAATGGGGGGCTTTCAAAGTGGAGATTTTCTAACGTCCAAAGTTGACCTCTGAACTCTCAATTTTCTGAAAGTCTGAGCCTGAAACTTATCAATTATTTGAATTATATCCTGTACTTGAACAACAAATACTAAAATTAGATAAATATTATAAGGAAACGAAATTATTTAATTTTTAATGAGCTTCTTATTTTTAACAGAACTTCACAATGATGTCAATAGATGGCGCTCTGTGATACCACGAGGTCTCAGTTCGGGGCGAACCACTAGTAATATTAGTATGGATTTATCAAGATAACCCCCTTCCTCTATGTAATGTTATACGACCATAAGTAATGAGGATTATCGAAACAGAGAGAAATAAGGAGATAAGTATGTGATTATATTATGACCCTGCTCGATTTTTTACCAGTTTCGTCGCAAACAATAGTTGATGTACTTTCGGAACCAGTCATAGAGTCTTGACTAATCTTTAACCCACCATAATATTAAGCGCCTTTAAGTTAATAGTGTTCATATTTAAGGTTTTAGAAAAAAATTCCTTGTCTAGTATCTTCTTTATCGTCGTCTTCGTTGTCAAACGATAGACGTAGGTCTCTTGCAAGGATTCCACATGCCGCAACTCCCTGCGATTCGTTTGATCGTCGTCTGTCCACCAATTCTGGGGTCTGCCAACGCTGTGCTTTCCAGTGGGAGGTCGCCAGTCGTCACTCCAGCATTTTAATTATATATCTGAGTACATTATTATCATTCCGAACCAGTGGTAGATTAACTCGACGATTAATATATTTATTCGAATACACACTACGGACTGGACAGAACAAAACGAACACGTCGCGGTAAAGCAATCAAGTTCATCATTTTGCCTATTACCTATTAGACTAAGAGATAACTGCAATTTTGGTAACCATCGCCAGAAAGGCTGATTCAGTGTTAGATGGATGTAGAGCTCTCCACTGATCTGAAAAGTGGCAGTCTGCCTTCATTTGGATGGCCCTTTCGCTAGATATGGCCGCCGCATATTGATCGCTATTAAAAATTATTAACAGCAATCAACGGGACGACAAAGTTATTGCTAATATTTTTTTACAGGAACGCATAGTAAGTATAGGTTATAACGTCTTTGAAAGCTGATATCTAGAAAAAGTCCCATCCAAATGCGTCAGTTTTTACGCTGTTTACATAGGTACAGCGCATACTTTAATACTGTACAAGAATCAGCTTTTCTAATTATCGTTCATTTTTGGTAACAATAAACCGTCTTTGAACGGCCATATCTAGCGAAAGGGCCATCCAAATGCAGGCAGACTGCCACTTTTGAGATCAGTGGAGAGCTCTACATCCACCTAACACTGAATCAGCTTTTCTGGCGATGGTTACCAAAAGTGCAGTTATCTCCTATAATATATAGTCTGCTCAATAAAAATTCTATTGTTTATACTAAATGTCATCAACATCGGTTGAACGAAGCCGTGGAAACGTAGCAGACAGACAGGTGGATAAACAGACACACTTTCACATTTTATAATATTAAATAGTGTAATAATTAATTTTTTGGGGCTCTAACGCAAACCTGTCATGGTAAAAATGGCAGTAAAAATATAACTTCTGAAACAAACTCAATAACGTGCGAGGGATTTATCGGGATAGAACGGGGAAGTGACAGACAAAATGGCCGACTATTATCTTCCGGGAGCAGTCGTAGTCGCGCCACGATCCCTATTGTCGTTTTAGAAACTAATAAATGTTTTAAAGTTGATTAGTATTTAGTAGCGACGTAAATAACTACACTACCTACATTTTTATTCATCTAACATAAAAAAAACTAAGTACACAAAATGAATTATAATACATTATTATGTGCGATACATAATGTATATTCGGTTCAAATTTGTTTGTCTATCTGTCCTGGTTTTCTTTATTCTGATTTCTGACTTTATTATCCCTCAATGTATAACTTCACGCACTAGTGGAAAACACACTCTCTACTAAACTCTAACTAGGGTCCCATTACCATAAAATTAAACGTTATTTTTTTAATGAAATCCAAAGCTTTTAAAAACTGTTTCTTATTAAGTAATAATTTCTTTACTTTGTAATATTCAATTTTGTTAACAATGATCTTTTATCCAGTTTATACTGGTCTGTGTTTGTTAATTTTAATTTTTATCGTAATAGGTGAAAGGTATCACTAAGTATTCCGTGGTAATTGATACAGAATAAAATACACTTGATGTAAGCTTACTGTCTTAAATCCAAGTCCATTAGAGCAGTGCTAATATCCAAATCGATCGGAAGCTCATCTCGATTCGAATAATTCGTCGTAATATCGAATAATTGCCGATCATTCGATTAAGAGCAATTCATTCGCCTTTTAATTGCGATTCTCTGTCGGCCAGCTTAGGGTAAAAGGCGTTCGAATTATTGGATTCATTTTATTCAAGACACTTAATAGTACTTTACTTCGATTGTTTTGCCTTATTTTAATAATGGAAAGATAAATTGGACTAAGTAAATGGAATGTTTATTGTTGAGCCATTTCAATGGACTGCTTTTGACATTGTTATAGGTATATCACCGACATCCCACTACCCAGGTCTCCTCTCACAATAAGAGGGGTTTAGACATAGTTCACCACGCTGGCCAAGTGTGAATTGGCAGAGACCTATATTTTGAGAATTACGGGGAACTCACGTGTATGCAGGCTTTGTCGCGGTTATGGTTATAGTAACTAGCAAGTGACATTAACATGCTAAAACAGCACATAACTCGTCGATCGAACCCTGGATGGACCTTCGACCTTCTACCTCTAGTATAAGAGTGGAATTCCCTTCCTGCTTCCGCGCCGCTTGCGTCTTAACTGCAAGTTTGATTGTAGCCAAGCGCTATTCTATAAATAAAATTTTGAAAAAATCTAGGGACATGTAGATAAAAAGTTGTTATACACACTGACCACAATGTCTTCAATGAATGAACGAGAAATTTAATTCGCTATAATCCGCCACAGTAGACAAATCGATGTGGTACAGTGCGTGTCCTTCACCAATAGCATGCGAACACCCACCACCCAGCAATTCGCACCGGCCCAGCACCACACCACACAAATCTTCCATATCACTCTCAACGTACGTCTCACTCCGAAACCGGAGCATCTTCAGGAGATGTTGACTCGACAATGCACGATTGTAAAATTCACAATTTACTTTAATTTTATTTTAAGTAAAAGTTGTTTTACAATCGTGCATTGTCGAGTCAACATCTCCCGAAGATGCTCCGGTTTCGGAGTGAAACGTTTTTTTTAATTTTTTATTTTTATCCACTACAAGTTAGCCCTTGACTGCGATCTCACCTGATGGTAAGTGATGATGCAGTCTAAGATGGTAGCGGGCTAACCTGTTAGGGGCATGGCAGTTATATTAAACCCATACCCCTATTCGGTTTCTACACGGCATCGTACCGGAACGCTAAATCGCTTGGCGGCACGTCTTTGCCGGTAGGGTGGTAACTAGCCACGGCCGAAGCCTAGCCCACCAGGCAAAGTGATTTGGAAGATTTGTGTGGTGTGGTGCTGTGCCGGTGCGAATTGCTGGGTGGTGGGTGTTCGCATGCTATTGGTGAAGGACACGCACTGTACCACATAGATTTGTCTACTGTGGCAGATTATAGCGAATTAAATTTCTCGTTCATTCATTATCATGGACTTGCGCAAAGTAACGCCTGCTTCGATTCAATACACAATGTCTTCGACGATGCCGGCGCAAATAAGGCTGCTTTTCCTCATAGATTTATGATTGTACTCCGCTGCGCTTCAACAGCAGCGGAGACCCATCTTAAATCTATGCTTTTACTATAATGCTATTCTAAAATCCTTATTTGCACTGACGTTTTAATAGCCATCTGTTTCATAAGCTCATATTTTATCACATTCTGAAATCTTTCGTGCCAACTATATCGCGCACGAGGTATGCTGTTTATATTGAAGAGATATTGAAGTCAATAAATTCAGTAGGATTTTGACTTTTCAACCACGTATTGAAATAACCGTTATCGGTTTGAAATACTATTCACTTTCCACTTAATATATCTATCTGAATCTGACTGTACCAAGTAACTCGTCGCCACGGCACTCCAAGCATTTTACGCAAACGAAAATAATCTTTACGGCTAATGAAATAAAATTCTAAATTTATTGTCTAGCTTTCTCGTAACGGGCGCAGTGCCAAACGTGAAAACGCACATTTTCGCCGGTTTTCATAGAGCACGTTTGTATAGGCCCATATTCCTTGTTTTTTGTGGCCTCTACATGTTCTAAAGCAATTTATGCTTGCCGATCCCTGTTTAAACGTTTTCGGTTTTGTAAACAAAAGATAACCTACATTCATAATGGCTATCTCGTATCTATAGTTGTTTATTCTACACATATGATATTACAAGCGTTTTACATATTATTGTTTTTTTCCATAATCCATACTTATTACTTACTACCATTATAAATGAGAATGTGTTTCTGTGTGTCCGTCCGTCCATCCATCCGTTTATCCGTCAGTCTGTCTGTCTGCTTACATTTCACGGCATATCAGTTTAACCGATTTTGACGGTACAAAGATTGCTTGCATCTCGGAGACGAAAACACGCTCATTTCTATCCAGAAAAGTCAACAATTTCCCACGGGATTAAAAAAAAACTAATTAAATTGTTTTTTTTACCATGCTTAATTATTATTTGGAAACAAGTGTGGATTTAGGCTTTTTAACAAGTGGGTCTATATTCCAGTACTTACTATAATATGTAACGAGCGAGGAGAGGGGAGAGAGAGAGGGAGGTAGCAGTGAGTAGTAGAGGTGGGGAGAAAAGAGGTGAGGAGAGGAGAGGAGAGGAGAGGGTAGAGTAGAGGAGAGGTGGCAATGTATAAAACACGGACATCGGGCCGTGTTCGGGCATTATACCGTGTATTTTTGAAGTGATACGTTGTAAATTATTGTGAACAGTGAAATAAAAGTTGCTGTTGATTGTGCATATTAATTTACGTCTTTCATTTCTGACCGTGCGTAACAGTCAGAAGTGGGATGAATAAGGCCCACAAATATCTCACGATTAAATGGAAAAAGCCAAGAATGTATGTGAGGTCGAAGAAGATGCGAAGTTGATTGAGATTGTGAGGACGCCGATTTTCTTCAAGACCCTGAGGTAATTCGACAATAGTTGACATCACGAGTAGTTCCAGCGACAAGGACAGCAGTTTCCGAAAACCTCCTGTTTGTTTTCGCTGTAATGAGAGAAGACACCATTGCCCATGCCGAGCTGTGTACAGAGATATCAGAGGTAAGCAAATTTTTTGTTAATTATGACAGTAGAGGTAGATAAACAAGTTGTAGGTATAATCGGTGGGTTGTTACTAGGTGAAATAGATGTGGGGGAAAATAGTGCAGACGAGCAGTGTGATTTTATCGATTTATTGATAGCCCATTCAGATTGCTTTGCCAGCTCACCTAAAGATTTAGGCGAGACGTATTTTGGAGATATGAAATTAGGAGCATTAAGGGTATACGTGGCTATAAAAAGTTTACAGGCAGGCAGGTTGTTCCAGCAGATTCCTTGGGACCTTTCCGTAGTGATGATTGCAGCGATGATTGTAGTGTTAAGGAGATGGTCTAATTGATTTATCAGAGAGCTAAAGTTTGTTTTGTTTTCTCGCCAATTGCGGGGCAATTGTTGCAGGATGGCCGACTGTAACGAGCGAGGAGAGGGGAGAGAGAGAGGGAGGTAGCAGTGAGTAGTAGAGGTGGGGAGAAAAGAGGTGAGGAGAGGAGAGGAGAGGAGAGGGTAGAGTAGAGGAGAGGTGGCAATGTATAAAACACGGACATCGGGCCGTGTTCGGGCATTATACCGTGTATTTTTGAAGTGATACGTTGTAAATTATTGTGAACAGTGAAATAAAAGTTGCTGTTGATTGTGCATATTAATTTACGTCTTTCATTTCTGACCGTGCGTAACAAATAACTGGAGATTTAGCTCTTACATGGCTCCTAGTTTATCTTTAGCAAGGTTACACCCACTAAACAAGGATTTTAAGGAAATCTGCCTCAGCAATGCCAGGGGATCAGCTAAGTACCTACCTACGTAGGTACATTACTCTCGTATTACATAATATTATACAGATAAATAAATAGGTGTGAGATCTGCCAAAAGGTCATGGTTTGAAAAATATTTACAACTATAAACAACTTTATCTGAGGTTAAAAGAATATGCACCTCTGGCAAACAAACTTGAAGCCGATATTTTCAATATTTGGTAAATACGTGATATTTTTTTAAAATGACGAGATGTCTACGATTTAGGTTATCATTGGCTACAAACATTTTTTCGGTCACTGGTACGTAATCTTGGTTTCATTCGTGGTCAAATTCGTAAAATAACTTTTAGTAATCAATTATTCAAGCGGTCTGTGCTTTTATGTAGGGACTAGGAAACTCAGGGTATATGATTTGCGGCAGGGCTTATTTTGGAAATCATCAGATCACGCGGCGTGCAGATCCGAAGGGATTGCACCCACTGAACAAGGATTTTGAGAAAATCTGCTTTACCCTTAGCAATGCCAGGGGGTCAGCTAAGTAGGTACATTACTCACGTATTATATAATAGTATACAGATAGATAAAGGTCATGGTTTGAAAAATATCTACAAGTAAAAACAATTTTATCTGAGGTTAAAAGAATATGCACCTCTAGTGGAAAACAAACTTGAAGCCGATATTTTCAATGTTTGTAAATACGTGATATTTTTTTTAAATGACAAGACGTCTACGATTTAGGTTAACATTGGCTACAAACATTTTTTCGGTTACTGGTACGTAATCTTGGTTTCATTCGTGGTTAAATTCGTAAAATAACTTTTAGAAATCAATTATTCAAGCGGTCTGTGCTTTTATGTAGGAACTAGGAAACTCAGGGTATGATTTGCGGCAGGGCTTATTTTGGAAATCATAATTTCTCTAGTTATGTTAACATTTCGGCTTTAAAAATGAAGATATTCATCGCGAATAACGCGATCTACAAATGGACTTCCTTACAAGCGAAATCCCACGAAAACAGGTTTCATCATCATGTAAACGTCGAAGCCATCCAGCTCACTTAAAAGGACTAAGCCCTTCGAGTTAGTGTAGTGAAAGTGTAGTGTTAAGTGCAATGCAAAGAACACAAGAACACAGTGTCTCATAATAAAATTTAGCGTAAACTAAGACTATTCTTAGATATAATTTTATAGTAGGTATAAGATTAGGTTAAAATAATGTTACTCATCAGCTTTATTTACTCATAGGCTAGGCTTTAATAGGGTATTAACTGTTGTTAGTACTTTATGATATAAAAGAAAAAAAATCGGCTTTTCATTCTGATGCTAGGAAGTAGGAAAATCTCAATCAATTATTCATCGTCAATTCCCACCAAGCGAAATCGTAGGTTCTTGTAGTCCTAGGAAGTATTCAAATACTTATATATGACGTCTAAAGTGAAATAGGTCTTCATTAATTTTGAAAGCTTCGGAAAAGCTTTGACCTTATTTCCAAAGTTCCAAACGCTTGAGTCTCTACTTTACACCATTCATTACGATTAATAACAAGTACATAATATAAACACTCGTAATTCAGCCTATATACCCCACACCCCAATGTCAAACGTGACTAGTATAGCAATAGGATCGATTTATCACTATTGCTACTACATCACACGCCGTGTTAGGCGAGGCACGTAAATCATGCCTAATCACTCATTATGTCCTAGTACATTGTTGGCATGATTAAATTTGAAGCACCTAAGAAGGAATATAGGGTACGCGTGTTCTTAACGTAAGTACATAATATACAGTTGAATATAGGACTGACTGACAGAAAAAACATTTTTAAATTGGAAAGGTGATCAAGATGATAAAATAAGGGTTTCATTCAAGGCGAAATAAACTCACTAGAGACCGGACAGAACAAAACGACCGCGCAATACTTCCGTTTATATGGAGCGCGCATGCTAGGCGAAACGACTAAACATTTATAGCCTCCGACGTGGACGTTTTCGGTGTATGGTATATCCCTAGTGTGTTTTCACCATCTGTTAAATAAAAGAGCAAAACACGCTACGGTCACTGCAGGACGAAAATTAAGCGGAAGTCATCCTGTGTCCTGTCGCGGTAGTCTGTGCAGCATAATTATCTCCAGAAAATTGTGGGATTTAATGCAAGTACTACAAAAAGCTTGGTGAAAGGTCGGCGCGGCGCGGCGTTCGCACGCTGCTGGCGCGTCCGATAAAGCGCAGCAGACATACATACAGACAGAGAGACAGACGGGCAGGCACACAGACACACTTTCGCATTCATAATATTAGTGTGCGTTGACAAGAGCTAGATGATGATGGATGGATTTAGGTTTTCAGGTTTTTAAAAATTCCATGGAAACTAACTTTCTGCATTCCTAAAAAAACCAGAGGATATAGTACCAGGACATAATGAATGATAGTATGTGGTTTACGAGATCACCGATCAACCCAATGCGGCGTAGCGCGTCATGTAGTGGCAATCGTCATAAATCGATCCCATCGTAAAACCAGTCACGTTTCACTGACATATAAGATGGGGTATTAGGCGGAGTCACTTATTATATGACCTAGATTTTTGCGTGCACTTTATATGTATAACTGCCTGGTTGGTCTAGTGGTTAGCCAGTTCGACTGCGTCTGACAAGATCATGGGTTAGATTCCTAGGATCGTCGGGCCAATCAAACTTTGCGGTTTACACGTTCAGCCTTTTCGGCTGGTCAAGGGTTCGATCCTCGAGCAGGCAATTCTAACTCTGCGTGCGTAACTGCGTTTTAAGCAATCTATACTTCTATACTAATATTATAAATGCGAAAGTTTGTTTTACTTAAGTTTCGATAGGTACTCAATCACGCCAGAACGTACAGATCACCACCATTCACCATACATTTCACCATACATTTGCTCTGCATTCAACTCTGCATTATGCATGGTCAGCGTGATGAACTATGGCCGAACCCTTTTCATTCTGAGAAGGGGACTCCGCTCATAGAAGAATCATAGAAGCCGCCAATTAGTTGAAATGATGATGTTGAATAAAACAAAACATAAGCAAGGGCTGAAATTTTACATAAATTTTATTTATTGCGTACACGCTAGATGATGACTGCGATTACCTTAGTCCGCGTGAATTACTTTTTTTTTTAATTCCCGCGGGATGAGAAGCCTAATATAAAATGTCCTTACCCGGAACACGACCTACCTCTGTAGCAAATTTCATCAAAATCAGTTGAAAAGATGGGCTATTAAAGCGTAGCAGACAGACAGACTTTTACCCACCCATACCCCTAGTCGGGTTCTACACGGCATCGTACCTACCGGAACGCAATCGCTTGGCGGTACGTCTTTGCCAGTAGGGTGGTAACTAACTAGCCACGGCCGAATCCTTCCACCAGACCAGACCAGTGAAAATTCAGAAATTATAAATTCCCAAATTGACCCTGCCGGGATTCGAACCCGGGACCTCCCACGTTAAGGAAACAGCGCTCAAAACTGCGCCAGGGAGGTCGTCAAAGACATAATATAGTAAGACACTTTCTATAATATTAGTATGGATGAAAGGCCTCCTCTTGGCCTCCTCTCCTTTACTCCAGTACCGCCAGTACCGGTATCTAGTCAATTTTCTGAAAATTCTCCTCTATCGTAAAACTAACTTGGGTATGTTTTGTGGTTAGGTACATCGCCTACTATCTATTTCAGTCCATTGCCCTAAGTATTAAATTACGTTGCCCACCTGATTATGGCTTCTATCGCCAGCCCCGATTCGATTTTGAACTGTTCTTAATTTAATTAAAATCACACAGGTACCTATTTTGTTTGTTGATTTGGGTCAACTTTCCTACCATACCGAATTAGCTCTTTCTGCCCTTTTTCCACCATAGATGTGATACGTTGCTTCGTTGATACATTTCATATTATAAGAAATAAGGTAAAAGCACTAATAGTGAAACTTTGTTCTTCTCTAAAAAACATAATAATTGCAATAAAAGAGTAACAGCCATTCATATGGCTCCATTAACTATCAGTTAATGTTTCTCCATTATAAAAACTTTAATATTCAAAATTTCAATTTATTATTCATTAAAATTTCATAAAAATTTCATGTTTTCGTTTTCGAGCTACTATATCTATTACAGCTATTATATCTATATCTATTATAGCAATTATTATCTACTAGATGATGCCCGCGACTTCGTCCGCGTGGATAAGAGTTTTTGATTCCCGCGGGAACTCCTTAATTTTCCGGGATAAAAAGTAGCCTATGTCCTCCCCCGGGATATAACCTACCTCTATACCAAATTTCAGCAAAATCGGTTGAAAAGATGGGCCGGGAAAGCGTAGCAGACAGACAGACAGACAGACAGACAGACACACTTTCGCATTTATAATATTAGTATGGAAGTATGGATTATAATTATATATTATAGATTTATTATTATAGCTGGTGTTCACAGTTCAGCCATAGAGATAGGATAGTTGTGTATCGAGTCAAGTAAATAGAGCTCACGGGCACGTTCGTTTATTGATCGAATCCATGGCTTTTCCGTTTTTACATTTCACGACCGAATCGATGTGTTGTCATATGGAAAATCAACAAAAAGAAACCAAAAGGCCTTAGAAAAAAATTGTGATAAAATAAACCATAACTATGTTTTAACTATTTAATGTTAAAAGTTTAAAGTTAACATTTTAAGTACCTAAGTATGTAGGTAGGTACATAATATTTGTTTGCACTAATTTTATCAGTGGTTTGTATAAAAATGCTTATCAAGTCAAATCTAGTTCGAAGCATCAATCTAGTATCAAGTACGACATGCGTGATGATGACGTATCAATGTCGTCACCGACGTTATAAAACACCCGTTATGAGGTGTGACCTGTACTAAAATATCGGGTGGTATCGAGGGAAAGTATCACGTATCCTATAAGCCACAAGACCGTGGATTGCATGAAATAGAGCCTTGCATGTTATGGTTATCAAACTAAGGGAAACAGTGTACTTGAACTGCACTTGAGACTGGCTTTGTGGAATCGTAAACCAGTTAAACTTGTGGGGCGACTCGGTCACTAGTTCTCTAAACTTCAACGTCTTCAACACGTCTTGCCGAAATACAAGCGTCTATTACTCAGAGAAACATACTACAAGCAGTGGGAGAAGTCAAGATACCTACGTAGGTACTTCTATGTATAAACTTTATAACTTTATATTTTAATGTATAATATTTTATACTTGTAGTTTGCGCACCATCCCGTTTGTATTCTCTTATCCTGTCACCAAAGGTTGTCTGGAAGAGATCGCCTTAGGCGATAAGGCCGCCTTTGCATACTGTGTAGTCCTAGTTCGTTGTTTTAATGTCTTGTTTATTTTCGTGTTCTTGTGTGCAATAAAGATTTAATAAATAAATAAACTGTATGTTTCATAAGGGCCACGGAATCTCCCACAAGTCGAAAAATGTGTGGAAGAATTTTTCGCAAGGGCGAAGCGGCGCGCGTTGTATAAAAATGACGCTATACCGTATAGTAAAAATTTATGAAGTTTTGCTAAATTAAACATAATATCAAAAAACAAATATACATGTATGATTTGAAAGTTGATATTTAAATATTGGAGATCAATATTTTAGAAATAAATAGGCTTGTGGTACCCAGTTAGGTTTTGTGTGTGTGCCGCTAATTGCCGCGCCGCGCGTCTCTGTAGTGGGGCTGGACCTTCTAGGTACACTCGAGTTAGCCACGATACTCAAAATTAAGAAACCAAGGAAAGAAAAGGATATGAAAGAAACAGAGTTGATAATATATTAACTAGTAAATGCAGTCTTTTCAATGCGGCACATCCAACCTAAGTTGGGTAAAACCGGATGCACTTCACTCCCCCTAGCTCTTTTGTATTCGACCCCTTTCTTCTCCTCTCTAATCCGTCCCCTAGATAGCCTTCAACAACCGTTCTAATAGGTTGAATTGTTGCCTTGGATGTAATAGGATTAGTCATTTATAAAAAAATCCAGCCAATTAAGTTTTTTTTGTTCCGTTTTACACGGAACACGGAAATAAAAAAAAACTTAATTGCGGTGACAGTCTAGTGGCTAAGACATTCGGTCTCCTGATCAGGTGGTCGGGAGTTTGGTGTTTGTTTCACACTTCTTATTTTTATGAGTTTATTTTTTGAGACTTTTGATCATTATTTGAATGCCTAAACGCTGACTTTTTATCCGAGAACGGCAAAGCCAAAAGGAAGGGTTATGATTTGAGCAGTCTATGTACATGTAATGTATACGTTAGTCTTTTTTTATATATATAGTGAGCAAACGAGCAGGTGGGTCACCTGATGGTAAGTGATTACCGCCGCCCATGAACATTTGCAGCACCAGAGGAACCGCCAATGCGTTGCTGACTTTTGAGAAATTTGTTTATCCGCCCTTATATCTACATGTATGTTTCACCCTAGCGCCTAAACTAATAGGCCGATTTTGATGAATGAGGTGTCAATCGATTCGTTATAATATAATAGTCCGGTGACATAGGCTACATTTCAAAAAATCTATATGACTAAATAGTCCGTAATTGTTCCGTAGTCTGGTGACAGATTCTGAGCTCAGAAACTAAAATGAAAGCTTACGGCTTGTTTTATTTTTATTGCAAGATATAGGCTTGCGCTTGACGACAATCACGCTTAATACAAAGCAATGATGAGGTCTAGATTGAAGCGCGCCCGCCTAGAAGATGCCTATTCTCTCTTGCCTTGAAGGTACTTATGTTATACGTGGCAGCCGGCAGGGAATACATGCGCTGGAAGGGCATTCCACATCCTGGAGGTCCGAATCAGAAACTTACAGCAGAACCGTTTCGTTCGAGCTGACTGGACGTCAACCACATAAGGATGCCAACGCAGACTTATAGCAATATATTTTAGAAAGCTTATTATAACCCTTATATTTATTAATAGTAGATTAGTAGCCAAGGGCTGTAAGGCATCAATTGCAGCCCGAGATATTTAGGCGCACGAGCACAGCGAGGGCGCCTATAGTTCGAGGGTGCAATTGATGCTTACACCCGAGCTAACTACTCTGCTTTACATCTCGATTGTGAGGTCAGTAGGTCCTTAATACCCCCAAATGGAGCTTGAAGGTGACCAATTAGCGTTCCAGGGTAATAATGTAGCTAGAAAAGCCCTAGGGCGGTAAGTAATTTAAAAAAAAACTCTTCACTCTTTCAAAAAGTTCGCGTACATCTAACCATCATACTTTTTTTAATTACTTACCGCCCGAGGGATTTTCTAGCTACATTATTACCCTAGAGCGCTAATTGGTCACCTACAAGCTCCATTTGGGGGTAATAAGGACCTACTTACCGAATATGAGAGATGTAAAATATTTTACTTGCCGAAAACAAAAATATATTTTTACTTATAACGCTATATTTGCAGTATTACTTACGTGTAAGCTTGTCTACTTCAGGTCACTATATTGGATCCGCCATATTGGATTTTCCGGATTAGGAATTTTCTCATATAGCTGGGAAAAGAGAGGATTTGAGGTTTCCCTGTTAGTGAAATAGAAAATTAATTCGCGGATTTTGCACAAAATTCGGCAGATAATTCTTTAGCTAAGAAGCAAAGAATTATTTAATCTAAACATATTGAATTCAATGTAGCTTATATATTACCATTAGATATTTATTGTTGTATGAAAAAACAGTTGCATAATGTGTGTGCAATTCACACACGGCAGAAGTGAAACTTACTACTATTACCTATTCTGTGGTGAAACTTCAGAAAAGCCTGCGGCGAGTGTAGTATGTAGAAGTATTCTAAAAGTATTCTATCTATTCATATAAAGTAAAAGTTATCCAAAAAAATATATCTTGTAGGTATTCTATCTCATTCTCTCGCAGGCGAAATCCTATTGAGCTACATAAGAATCGTTGTGATTTAAAAATTCGATTGAACGAAAAAGCGACACCAAAAAGAGAAACATATATAATAACAGGATTTAGCCTGCGAGAGAATGAAATAGAATACAAGTTATATTTATCTCATTCTCTCGTAGGCTACTTTTCTGAAGTTTCACTTCTCACACACATTTTTTTTTACTTACAGTTATTTCTGTTGCTTCATAGCGACGAATTATATTTCGTTGGTGCGTGTAAAACTGCAATTTTCCTCCGATATTTGAGAACTTTTTGTATCGGTTGAGCTCGGTGAGTCCACTTCCAAACGTGTTTCGGATTGCATTGAAGAGAATTTAATCGAATTCAATTTTCTGATCATTCACATTCTTGTCCGCATATCCTTTTGTTTGCTTTTGATCGTGGATATAACGTTTGTAATTGGATTCTGAAAATTGAATGGCAGCTTTAATTTAATATACGTTTTATCTGTGAAGTTAATAAATTAAACTACTTAAGCTAATTACTGACTAAGTATAATTTAGAATTTATGTGACATCATTTTACCATTTACCTATTTGGACATAATAATATTATAATATGATGATTTATTTATATTCTGACTTAAATTATTGTAATGATAGGTTCTATAATAATGATTGTTAATTGTCATTGATATGTTAGATAAATTGTAGTGGTAAATTGTACGAATTTTCTTGAGTTTATTAATTAATTAAGTAAGTACTTACATACCAATAATTGTATTTTATGTTAATTTGCACACCATATGATTGGTAGATTGTGGCTCGAGTCTATGGCTTTATTGTAAGAACTTTCTATGTACCTACAATCAGCAAATAAATATTATGATTATGATTATGATTATGATTATGATTAAACTTTACTGCTCTTACTGTTGCCAAGTAAATCCAATTTTTTTTACTATTAAACTAACTGGTATGTATACAAATTGAAAAAATGTACTTATAAAAAATATAGTTGCAATCGATCAACTGAAACCACACAAGGTTTATGTGCTGGTAGTCTTACTTAAGGTACTTACTAATATTAATTTAATTTAAATTATATATTGCCTATGTAAAATATTATAGAAATTTATATTATTTATATATTATAGAAATTTATTTTTAAGATTAAATTAGGTAGATCTACCTAACATGCCATATGCATCTCAGAGAAGGACATCATACTAATATTAGATACTAGCTGATGCCCGCGCCTTCGTTCGCGTGAAATAGGTTTTTTTAGTTACCACGGGAACTCCTTAGTTTTCCGGGATAAAAAGTAGCCTATGTCACCTATGTCACTCTCCAGGTCCTTATAACTATACCCATGCAAAAAATCACGTTGATCCGTTGCTTTGTTGAGGCGTGATTGAAGGACAAACCAACAAACCAATAAACCAACAAACAAACACACTTTCGCATTTATAATATTAGTATGAATGATAGTATGATGAATGGGAAAAGTGTTTGTTTGTTGGTTTTTCCTTCAATAACGCCTCTACAGAGCAACGGATTGACGTCATTTTTTGCATGGGTATAGTTGAGGACCTGGCTTTTTATCCCGGAAAATTGAGGAGTTTCCGTGGGTATTAAAAAAGAACTTGGTTGGAGTATAAATACCTATATCCACGCAGACAAAGTCGCGGGGATCAACTATACTCTATCCACGGAGACAAGTTAATATAGCGCTCTCTCTGTCACGTAATCCCATACAAATGACAAAGACAAAAAAAGTCAGTGGGCGTAAACCATTCTGAATGTACGTACACACTGCGCTACTATTAAATTAAACTAGCTTTCTTCCCATAGTATATTATAACTAAAGATTAACTAATTTAGCTAGCTTATAAAATTGCTTGTCTAGCTATCTGCGGGAAATCAATATTAAAGGTAATATGATTATAGGTCAAGTAGCTACTCTGTATTGGCGGTCTGTAATCTCATTAACACCGTCCATATATAACGCGATAGTAACGCGTTGATAGTTTAATTCCATTATAGGGTCACGTGAAATTAGTGTAGTTTGAAGGTTGACCTATGTTGTAGCGATGTAGCCTGAATACTTATAGAAAAAAGGTGACTGACTGACTGAAAGAATAAGGCGACCCCATACACAGTCAATCTGGATCGATGATGGAGATGAAATGAATGAAACTTTGATCTTAATCGTGCTATACTAGAACTCAAGCTGGAATCGGACTCTAAGAGCAAATACGCCCTTATCTGAGGATAACGACGTTTTGGTCTGTCGCACTATTGGGTATGGGCGTTTCATATAAAAGTGACGCGGACTTTTCTCCGCAAGGCAAACATTTTTGTCTAGCATATTTTTGCTTTCATTCACAGGCTCCGGTAGAAAAAGCCCAAGGCAAATAGCTAGGCGTGACTTCAATACAAAATCGTCTTTTCTCATGCTTCATTAAATCGGTTTTCATCATGGAAAAACGTTTTCACGTCCATTTACTAATTCCTTCTCCGAAATTCTGGGTGAAATTAATTTTGTTCCGTCATTGAATAGGAATCGGCGTTAGTCGTAGACCCACGAGGCGGCCGCAACCTGGTGGGCTACTGTCATCGCTTGAAACAGTATTACTAAAAACTAGCTGATGCCCGCGACTTCATCCGCGTGGTTTAAGTTTTTTTATTCCCGCGGGAACTCTTTAATTTTCCGGGATAAAAGTAGCCTATGTCACTTTCCAGGTCCTCAACTATTCCCATGCCAAAAATCACGTCGATCCGTTGCTCCGTTGCGGCGTGATTGAAGGTCAAACCAATAAACAAACAAACAGACACATTTATAATATTAGTATGATGACAGTTTTATGTCACTTACCTTAACGTCTCTAAAATAAATAAATAAAAGTTTATCGACCAACACAAGCAAATTACACTTAATTTACACAAATTAAACTTATACAAATTAATTACTTATGTAACGTACATAAATGTACTTTGCGCATACTTGTGCTTAAACTATGTGTGGTCAATGGGCCTCATCATCAGCCTGTGCCACAGCATGAGAGGTAGGTATACCTACCTAACATACCGCAACGCAGATTTTCCCAAGGGCCAAGACGAAATAAGGATTATAATTATTCTAAAATACGAACGACAATAATTACGATTTAAGTGAGGGTAGTAATTATAAAATGGAGTTTTTTTCATCATGCTGCACTTGTAGCATAAATATTATTTTCCGAACTTTTATATGAATAATTGTTTTTTTTTTCGCACACTAGCTAGCGTGTTCTCGCGTCACAGGCGGGTTGAGTCGTCTATGGTACTGAAATACATTAGAGAAGTGGATTGCGACATTGAATTCGAGATACTCGAGGTTGTCAAAATGACAATAATAATATCCAAGCTTTAGTAACGGAATCAAACTGAAATTTATATATCAGGGGAGATATTTTACCTATTCGATCGCGTTAAAGTTATTTAGGATTTGTATGAATTTGTCAAGTGTTTGACACTTGTTCAATTCCATACAAATCGCAATTAACGCCAACGCGATCGAAAAGGTTAAAAAATCTCCCGCTAGGCGCGCTAAAGTAATGTAGTTAGTGTGTAGTCCATAAAACTAGTTAGTATTTCGCATTGATGGTTTTTCCTTAAATAGAAAATTGGTAAACAAGTCTCACTGAAAGGCGTAAAATATGCACATAAAGTGCATCTTTTACTCTCGATTATGACGAAATTCGGTCCACAAAATAGATTGAATCCTGAGGACAGGAATAGAATATTTCTATCCCGGAACATCATTGAGTTTCCTGTTTAGGAACTCCTGTTCCAAGGAACAAGAAACTTAATAAAAAGAAGGTTAGGTATCATATTATTATACTTCCTCTAAGTAACGTCTGCTTCTATCCAACAAACTCCAGCCCCCCCTAGCCAAGTTACATACGTTTCGTGTCTAATTCTCTTTCTATAATCGTTAACGCTTTAGCGGAGAGAGAAAAAAAGTGAATAGTCTAGGGCGTTTTAGCGTTTTTAATAGCTATCGCTAAAACGTTAACGATTGTAGAAAGATAATAGACACGAAAGACGAAACGTATGTAACTTGGCTAGGGGGCTGGTCCCTCGGGATTTTGAAAAAATCTACATCTACGCGGATGAAGTCACGGGCATCATCTAGTTATTTGATAAAACAATTTCGTAGCTAAGTTAATGTGAATCAAATTGACGATTCGGTCTTAAAATACCGCAGCAATCTATAATTTAAACTTGCTCAGACTCGGATATTATTGACATTTTGACAAGCTGCCTCGGGCATTCCGGATTTATTACATTTCATCCACTCTAATTTCAATCCCGATCCAGAGCCGTGGAATGAAATTAATTCCCCGGCCAAGATGTGAAAACGGTTACACAAGAAAATGTTTTTAATCAAGCTAAAATAATTTTATTCTTACAATGAAAGTTATTACAAAGATATAATATTATGATTACTTGATAAGTTTATTGTTTCTTTTCTGTATAAAATTATTTTTTAATGAAGAATTTGCTCGTAAATTATTAATTAGTAATTACTCTTATTACACACCTGACACCTGTCTAAACTATTGTGTTTTAAAGCACTTGTGCCATAATAAGTTATTATTGCTATTGCGAAAGTAGAAAATTATAGTCGAGGATATAAACAAAAAACATTTATTTAATGAAATTCAAAATTCCTAAGTAGTTTACTTGTTCCTATTATATTTTTTTGTAGCTCAGCCCACACAGACATTCTATAAACGAGGGTATTTTATAAAACAGACTTATTTAATACTAGCTGATGCCCGCGGCTTCGTCCGCGTGGTTTAAGTTTTTTTTATTCCCGCCCTCCTTGATTTTCCGGGATAAAACGTAGCCTATATCACTATCCAGGTCCTTATCTATACCCATGCCAAAAATCACGTCGATCCGTTGCTCCGTTGCGGCGTGATTGAAGGACAAACCAACAAACCAATAAACCAACAAACAAACACACTTTCGCATTTAAACCCAGCCGAAATGGCCTCCAGCCGAATATGGCTTAAAAAGTTATTTTTAAAAAATCTTTATTTCAGGGGCCTCTCATAGAAGCGAATGAGAAGTAAAATATTTTTCATCCCATGTATTCGAAAAGGACGACTTGGTTCGCCTTTATGTGCGCCCAAAGGTGGTGTTTTCTATAAGAAACTTTTAGCGGGCAGTAATGAGATTTTAATCCTCTTTATACTCGTAAGTGCGCCGCAATTATCTTTGCCGCGCACTTATTGAATTTGGAACATCTTAGTGTTCAGCGCCAACGCAAATTGACTACCTCCGTGGCGCAGTGTTGAGCGCTGCTGTCTTAACGTGCGGAGGTCCCGGGTTCGATCCCCGGCAGGGTCAATTTAGGAATTTATAATTTCTGAATTTTAACTAACGAAAGGGCTATATGGATATATATATATATTAAAAAAAAAAAAAAAAAATTAAATTAATATTATTATAAAGGCGAAAGTTTGGATGGATGTGTGGATGTATGGTGGTATGGATGTGTGTTACTCAATTACGCCCGAACGGCTGAACGGATCTGGATAAAATTTGGCACAGAGATAGATTTAAAAAAAAAAAAAAAAAGATTATAGTCTGGAAATAGCACATACCTATGCTTTTTATCCCAGGAAATTAAAGAGTTCCCGCGGGAACCAAATTTTCTCATACAGGGTGATGAAAAGTAGAGTGTATCATTCGGGCGCAAATATATTTTTGGCTCGGGCGACGTACTTTGAATCCCTCGCTACGTTCAGGATTCTACTAAAGAATCCCTCGCTACGCTCAGGATTCTACTCTAGAATCCCTCACTTCGTTCTGGATTCAAAAAAGCGCCCTCGCCGTAAAAATATTATTTTGCTCCCTTATAATACAATCTACTATTTCATCCCATGTATTCGAAAAGGACGACTTGGTTCGCCTTTATGTGCGCCCAAAGGTGGTGTTTTCTATAAGAAACTTTTAGCGGGCAGTAATGAGTTTTTAATCCTCTTTATACTCGTAAGTGCGCCGCAATTATCTTTGCCGCGCACTTATTGAATTTGGAACATCTTAGTGTTCAGCGCCAACGCAAATTGACGACCTCCGTGGCGCAGTGTTGAGCGCTGCTGTCTTAACGTGCGGAGGTCCAGGGTTCGATCCCCGGCAGGGTCAATTTAGAAATTTATAATTTCTGAATTTTAACTAACGAAAGGGCTATATGGATATATATATATATATATATATATATATATAAAAAAAAAAAAAAAATTAAAAAGGCGAAAGTTTGGATGGATGTGTGGAGGTATGGTGGTATTTATGTGTGTTACTTAATAACGCCCGAACGGCTGAACGGATCTGGATAAAATTTGGCACAGAGATAGATTTAAAAAAAAAAAAAGATTATAGTCTGGAAATAGCACATAATATGCTTTTTATCCTGGGAAATTAAAGAGTTCCTGCGGGAACTAAAAATATAATAAAATAATAGTCTACTGATAGTACTGATGTCTATGAACGTAAAGATAGTTAAAACTATGTTATGGATACCGCGAGGTCTCAGTTCGGGGCGAACCACTAGTATCTATTATTCAGATATCATTATTCTACAGTTCACACAAGACATTCCAGATTTATTAGTTTCGGTCCACTTTACTAATTCCAATCTCAATTCGGTGTCGGGACCAAATTAGTTCCCGGACTCTACAGCGGGAGTTGGCTACACGTAAAAACAGTCTGTCACGGAGAAAACGATTTTGTTGAACCTGGGGGATCCATAACCCTAATTTAGGGTAGCAAGCACGTAGGGTTGTCAGTATAGTTAAAAAAGCTTATTAAAAAGACTATCCACTACATCCCATTAACGTCCCACTGTTGGGCACAATCCTCTCCACTCTCATAGGAGAAAGGGAATTAGAGCTTAGACTACGCTTCTCCAATGCAGGTTGGCGGGCTAAAAAAGACTATGCGTGGTTGTAATTTTCCCAATTTCTCAGCCTCAGAGCCAAAACATAAAGTAACTAGGGATAAAAAGGGAAAATGGATCGACGCTTTGGTCAGTCGCCTAATGTACGCGCCCCATATATATGAAAGTGAACAACGGCAGACATATAAAAAAAATTGGCAGTCATAGGAAATGCCGATAGAAGTGAAAACTAATATTTTAAATGTTTTTTTTTAAAGTAAAAAAAAATAATAATAAAAATATGAACCTTAAAACTAAGGCATTAAAGTTTAATTACGAATGTAGTACAGTAGAATCCCGATTATCCGAATCAATTAAAACCAGGGGTATTCCGTTTAATCGAAAATCCGGATAATCGATTTCATAGTCAAAAATAACTTTTTACTATAGAAATGGTTTTACATACGTCATAATATACAATACGATATCAAAAAAAATCGAGTAACCTATGTACTTAATTTAAAATTTTGGTTGGAAATAATTTGTTTAATTAAACTTTGACGTAATGAATCACATCTTTTCACTGCGGCCAAGTCCCTGATGCGCTTCAGTTGTAATAACTGTATGGGATCCGATTCGTCCTGTCTTTCCAACCATTTATAAGGGGCATCTAGAGCTTCAAAAGCTCTTATGATATTGTAGAAGTTCCTACACCATACATTTGCTCCAATTTACTGCCAGATTCACCATTTTTTAAGCTCTCAATTATCTTTACTTTGTCATTAAGAGATAACACTACTCTTTTTCGCTTAGGCATTATAGATTTCTAACGCAAAACGTAAACAGAAATGTTAACAAAAATACAACCTATCAGTTGAACGCTATCAAATAAAATGAAACAATAACAAACACTATCGCGCAAACAAATGAGAGCCGGATTACCTACACCGTCGTACTTACACGTCGGAGGCGGGAAAAAACTCATGTCTCGTTGCGCCGTCAAATCATTTCTAAGTCGGTAATTAGAGCCGTGAAGGATGAGTCCGGATAATCGGATATTCGGATAATCGATGTTCGGATAATCGAGATTCTACTGTATATTTATATTTAAGACCTTTTGTCTTCGTAACAACGCGAGCATGTCGGTGCGGAGCATGTCGCATGTCGGTAACGCGAATCCACAATTTTACCCCCTACTAAAAAGTGCTCAACGCGGCTAAAGAAGTTTTCACTTCAAAAAGACAAATAGCCTACCTATCTCATTTATAATATTAGATAATATTAGTAAGGATTTTCTCTATTCCATTTTGCTGTCAGGAAAATTAGACAGTTTACCGATATTGAAACGTCTAGGCTTGTCTACTTTGCCTACTTCCACAGTGTCATATCGTATGGCATTTTATTGTGGGGCAGAGCAGCTGATATCCAAACAATTTTTATATTACAGAAAAGAGCCATCCGTTCTATTTATAAACTCGGATCACGCGAATCACTTCATGGAAAATTTAAAGAGATTGGTATACTTACGGTGCCTTCACAATACATTTACAATAATATAGTCTTTGTCAGGAAAAACATTAATCTTTATAAGCAAATAAGTGATACTCACAATCGATGTACTAGAAACCGCCATAAACTTGTAACAGCGTCATATCGTGTGCGCAAGGTGCAGAAATCCTTTGTGGGGTCGAGTATACGCTTTTATAACATGGTACCAAAAGAGTTTCTGGAGTTGCCATTACATAAATTTAAAGACTGTGTTAAACAGCATCTGTTAAGTCGAGGGTATTATAGTATAGATGATTTTCTCGATGACAAAGTTGCATGGAAGCAACCGGCTTCGCATCCAGCAACCCACGAGTCAGTGTAATACCTACTTGTTACGTAGCGTATGCATTTTATATTATATACAAATTGTGACATTTTTCTGTTTTTAAAAAGAGCAACTGCTGAGTTTCTTGCCGGTTCTTCTCAGTAGAATCAGCTTTCCGAACCGGTGGTAGATTCTTACGACTTATCATAAGTGGCACAAGTTGTCCTACATGAAATAATTCATTTCTATTTCTATTTCTATTTCCACAATAGCTTCCATTCTCAAACAAAATACAATAACCGCCATCGCGCGCCTGTATTCGAGGTTTGTTGAGTATTCTTGGAATGCAATATTGCCGTATTCAAAATAGCGGGGGCTGGAATGCGGTGCTAATAGTTCTGCAGGCGATCTAGATAGGAATCAATTGACCGATATGGTTAAAGCTGAGCTATAGACTATTTCATCCAAATGTATAAGAAACTTAGAAAGCAATAAATAATATTATAGTCTAGTTAAAAAAAAAATGGCAGTCATAGGGACTGCCGATAGAAGTGAAACGAATATTTTTTTTATATTTTTTTTTTAATAAAAAAAAAAAAAACCTTAAAACTAAGGCATTAAAGTTTAATTACGAATGGAGTATATTTATATTTAAGACCTTTTGTCTTCGTAACAACGCGAGCATAGGGCAGCGAGGTGTCGGTGTCGGTGAAGCGAATCCACAAGTTTACCCCCTACCAAAAAGTGCTCAACGCGGCTAAAGAAGTTTTCACTTCAAAATATTCAAGAAACCGTCAGCGTTGGCATCGTCATGTGGTTAGACGTCCAATCTGCTCGAACGAAACGTTTTAGTCTACATTTTTGATACGAACCGCGAAGATGTGGAATGCCCTTATAGGTGCATGTATTCCCTGGCAAAGAGTGAATAGGCACTTTCTAGGCGCGCTCCAACCTAGACCTCATCATTGCTTTGTATTAAGCATGATTGTAGTCAAGCGCATGCCTGTTCTAAAAAAAAATTGGCAGTCGCCGATAGAAGTGAAAACGAATATTTAAAATAACCCCTTACCTACCCTTCCGGTAAAAACGTGCCGCCAAGCGATTTAGCGTTCCGGTACGACGCCTACAAACTTTTGGGGAATTAAACTTTTTGAGGAGTCTGAGAAGAGGTCCTGAATGAAAATATCAACGCTGTACGTCTCTATATGTAGGTCTCACTCCTAACTCGGACAATTATAAATCATTTTATATAAGTATATAGGTGTAGAGATTAGATTCTAAGTATTTATCTAATAACATCCGCAGTGTATTTTACTCGTAACTTCGCACAGTTCATTACAATAATTGGTATCTAACGTGTGTAGATCGCGTGTGGCACCGGTGTCACTAAACTGTAGGTAAGTACAACAACCGCTAATCGGAAAAAAATCACCGCGTTCAATGTAATCGATTGGTATCATGCGTAGGCACATATTATGTTGCACGCGAACTGATAAAGCTGGTCGCACATTTGTTAAGATTAGGACACTCTGGAGCGTTACATCTAAGACGAAAAAGAGCCTGAGAGGCGTTCTTTTTAACCGACTTCCAAAAAAGGAGGAGGTTCTCAATTCGGCGCGTATGTGTTTTTTTTTAAATATTATTTTATTCCATTATAAGCTAGGCCTTGACTGCGATCTCACCTAATGGTAAGTGACGATGCAGTCTAAGATAGTAGCGGGCTAACCTGTTAGGGGTATGACAGTTATATTAAACCCATACCCCTAGTCGGTTTCTACACGGCACCGTACAGGAACGCTAAATCGCTTGGCGGTAGGTACGTCTTTGCCGTTAGAAAATTTAGAAATTATAAATTCCTAAATTGACCCTGCCGGGAATCGAACCCGAGACCTCCAACGTTAGGGCAACAGCGCTCAACACTGCGCCGGGGAGATCGTCAAAAAATACTGTGGTCCATCAGTATGATATATACTGAAAGATCACATTCCGTTGACGGAAACGGAATACACCATAGACATCCATCAACACAAGATTACACGATCAATAATCACAGTCCTTCACAGCTGCGATGGACCGACTACAAGACATGACAAAACTTTCTTCCACTCTGGCTTGGGCGTTTTGCGCAGTGTTGTTATTATTTATTAGAACAAAACTGAAATCCATCCTTACAGGTAACTTAATGTTTTCGCTCTAAGCAGAAATTTTCGCGCGTCCGCGAATTTATCCGGTTTTTTGCTTCAGTTTTTCCGCACACGGCAATTTTGGCAACTCATGGGTGGACGTTTGTGTGGTCGCCATTGTAAAACAGTTTCGTCATCAAGAGCCCGACACTCCCGAACATTTAAGTAGTACATATGTACTGTCGCGAAAAACGGGATAAGTACTAAAACGAAACGAATAAATTCGTTGCTTGATGGATTAATTACATTTCCGATACCATTTGCAGATAGGTACCAATTATTTCAGTAACTAGGTGATGCCCGCGACTTCGTCCGCGTGAATTAAGTTTTTTTAATTCCCGTGGGAACTCCTTAATTTTCCTGGATAAAGAGTAGCCTATGTCTTTCCCCAGGATACAAAATATCCCTGTACCAAATTTCATCAAAATCGGTTGAACAGGTTGGGCGTTAAAGCGTAGCAGACAGACAGATACCCTTTCGCATTTATAATATTAGTATGGAAATTATGTTATGATTGTGACAACATTAGCATGGTACAACGTTACCATACTGTATACCTATACTCACTTGCTTTGTTTTTATGTCTTTCATAATAGTAGATAAATAATATTATTATACTATCCAATCAATTCAATATTTAGATAGATAGATAGATAGATAAATTCTTTATTGCCACACATAAATTAAAGAAAAAACTTAATTATAAACAAAATACAGAAAACAACACGTGCGCAAGGGCGGTCTTATCACTAAAAGTGATCTCCTCCAGACAACCCATTTCATAAGGAAAATTAAAAAGAAGCGGGAAAGTGCAACAATAAACATGCAATAATTATAAACTACTTAAACTATACATACTAATAATACATAAATAACTAAATTAATAAATATAAACACATATACAAAATATATAGCAGTACATAAACTTACATTCAAAAAAAAAAAAAAATACTTAAATATTCTATAGCACATTAGAAAGATAATATTCCTTTACACGACTCTTAAATATGTTTAAAGACTTTGCCTGCCTAATGTCGCTCGGCAATCCATTCCAAAGCAGTACAGCCTTAACTGTGAAAGAATTACTGTACGCCCCTGTATGACTAGGAGGGATTTTTAACTTATTGTCATTTTTCGACCGCAAACAAAAAGGAACATCATAGCTGCCAAGAAAGTTGAATCGCTCTTTTAGGTAAGGTGGCGTCTGAGGATAATATAAAATGGAGTACAAGAGAGAAAGAGCGTGCAAATTTCTACGAGAACGGATTGGCAGCCATTTCAACTGAGCACGAAATACAGACACATGATCATATTTCCGTAAACCATATATGAAACGTATACATACATTTTGCAATCTATCAAGCTTGTTCAGCATGGTCTCTGATAAATCCAGATAGCAAACATCAGCGTAATCTAAAATAGGTAACAGCAAAGTATTAGCCAAAAGGATTTTAGTTTTTACAGGTAAAAAATGTTTCCACCGCCTTAAGTACCCAACAGCAGCAAAAATCTTACGACTCAACTCCGATATTTGAGGAACCCAGGACATAGTATTATCAAGGATGAGACCAAGATCTTTGACTGAACTACTCAGGGGAATAACTGTACCATCTAAGAGAACAGGAGGTAAAGAATAATTTGAAAGTAAAGAAATGTAATAATTGCTACCTATGATAGTCACCTGGGACTTACCTGGATTTATCGAGAGACCATACGACCGGCACCAAGCACTAATTTTATTTAAATCAGCATTGAGGGAATCAATAGCAACAACAAGATCATTAATGGCTGCAGAAGCATAGATCTGCAAGTCATCAGCATACAAATGGTAAGATGATGAAATTATTGAGGAAATAGAATTAATGTAAAGGGAAAAGAGAAGAGGAGAGAGTACACCACCCTGCGGTACCCCAGAATGAAGAGTAGTAAAAGTCGAGAATTTATCATCCAACCGAACACACTGCTTACGATGAAATAGGTAAGACCGGAACCAGCTAATGACAGTTGGTGATACCTTCATTGACCTCAAAATAGCCAAAAGTAAGTCAAAGTCAACAGTGTTAAAAGCGTTACTGAAGTCTAAAAGTACCATAACAGTAAGGAGTTTATTATCGACAGCGTAACGAATATCATCACAGACTTTGATTAGAGCTGTTGTAGTACTATGACCCCGACGAAATCCTGATTGTAAGTTAGTTAAGAGATCATATCTATTTAAATATACACTAAGTTGCTGATGCACAATGCGCTCAAGCACTTTGGATAAGAAAGGTAGAATGGAGATCGGACGAAATTGAGAAGGAGATGAAGGGTTAGAAACTTTAGGAATAGGTATAATGTAAGCTTTAACCCAGGCAGAGGGAAATGAGCCAGAAGAAAGGGAAAAATTGAAAATGTGACATAACACTGGGAGGATAACATCAAGTGCAATAACTATCATCTTCCTACTTATTCCGTCGCTACCAATGGCATCAGATTTAACAGCTAGAATATGTTTCCTAACCTCACTGGAGGTAGTAGTAGTAAATTGTAACTCGGGGCCACCATGCGGCGTAATGGAGCTTAGGTGATTAAGAGTTCCTTGCTTGATTAGTGCATCAAATGGACGCGAATTTGCAAAATGCTTGTTGAGACTATCCAAATCAGCAAAATGTGAAATAAGTTGACGCTGACGACCAATACCCAGTGAGGCCAGGAATTGCCAGGTTTTACCAGAATCCTTTTGATCAACCGAGGAATGAATATACTTGCGCTGGGCATCCCGACAAATCCTGCTACAACGATTGCGAAGTTTCTTATACTTCAGAAGATTAGCATCAGTAGGATACAATTTAAATTTACTTTTAGCTGCATTCCGCTTTACCATAAGTGCTCGGATGTCATTGGTAAGCCAAGGCGCAGGGAGATGCTTAATTTTAATCGGTCGCAAGGGCGCATGAATGTCAAACAGGTCAGTCAGTAATGTGTTAAAAATATTAAGTTTGTCATCTATAGAGGGGGCATCAAAAACAGCAACCCAGTCAATATTATTTAGATCTTCCATGAATTTATCATTATCAAAATTTCGAAAGCTTCGGCGCATAACAATACTAGGTTTGACTTTAGGTGGACGAATTTTAAAGGATATGTAAACTAAATCATGGTACGAAAAGGCTTCGGCTGGCAACTGACCATGAGCTTCAACCAGACTAGGAGTAGAAACAAACATGAGATCTAATTGAGAAGGAAGGCAGTTAGGGAAAAAATGCGTAGCGTGTGTAGGTAATAATGTTAGGTTTGAGCTATCAATAATATTCATTAAACGTCTGGCACGATGGTCATTTTTGATAAGACATGTATTGAAATCACCCATGATTATAGTATGATCAACAGACGAAGAATGTTGCTCAAGTAGATTTTCAAATGTATCAAAATAATTAATATGGAGAGATGGGCTATAAAAAACCCCAAGAAGGACTTTTTTGTGACCAAAGAGTACCTCAATAAGTAAGTGTTCTGAGGATTCTGAGTATAAAGATGGGGATTTATCCAGAATACGGTAAGGAATCTGACTCCGTAGGTAAATTGCCACACCACCCCCCCCTTTACCTGTTCGATCATTCCTAACAAGATGATAGCCAGGTAAACAATAAGAAGTGGAAGGAAGAGAAGGTTTTAGAAATGACTCTGACACTAGGATCGCGTGTATATTTTTGGACTCAAACGAAGTCAAGAGATCAGAATAATGGGAAGGAATGCTTTGAGCATTAATATGTACTATGTTAAAATTTTTAGGAAATAAGGAGAACGTACTATCAAGTGCAGAGTTAAGCGGTATGGCAGCACTATGGAAGCTATCATCAGGCAGGGAAGAGTCTGTAAGAAATATATCACTGTCTGAATCAGTTACATTTTGGTGATCACTATCACTTGAAATCATGCTATAATAATAAATATAATATATATACTATTTATAATAAGCTAAAAATAAATAAATAATAAATACAAATAATTAATACTTATAGGTAAACCTTAGGGGTTTTCCTAGTGTTTTACAAATTACAATATTACTCTTCTACCCACCAGTCTAAACGTCATGTCGGAGATCACAATGAATGAATTAAAACTAAAAATAAAGTAAAATAAAATTATCATAATAACAATCATGAAATGAACCTCCAAAAATTATACAAGCATATTACACAAAAAAAAGAAAACTACATACATATAACGAATCAAACCAGAACTGCCCGCCAAGCACCCCAATACTCCATTAAAATAACATAGATCATATTATTGCAGTAATATTTTTGTAATGTGAACATTGCAATGCTACAAGCATAGTGGAGGGGCGAGCAGTTCCGCCTTGCTACTCAAACAACTAATAAGATTAAAAATTATTACAAAATATAATTAACAAATACTGAAACCGGCACAGAACAATGAAGCAAAGCAAAATTAACAGTTAATTATTTACATCTTGCCTAGTGATATTTCATTTGGCCCTAAGTATCCAGAGCTTAAAAAACAAACTTAACTGTGTAAACTTGAACGCACCCTAAGCTGTCAGAGACAGATGACAGGAATGTCATTATTGGAATTTGACAACAAAACATTACAAAACAAAACAACAAAAATTAAATACGATTACGGGTAGCAAAATAAATATTATAAACGCGTGTGAAGGCAGAATGAAAATTGAACTAGACAATCGCAACAATCCGTAAAAAAGTACCTACTAACGCACTAACCTAAACTATATAAAAAACCGATCACTTTACAAGTAAAAAAAATAAAAAAATAAATAAATAAATGATAATGCTCATTGATCCTGGTCAGCAATTAAACTCTAATCGTCTGGGCATTAAGATACCTACTTCCTAGCATCTCTCCTAGCCTTGTTAGCCTGCGTTCTTACACTTCGTGCCACAGGAACCGAACTGGATTGCCCGGTGACAGCCCCTACTTGGCTAATAGCTGGGCTCGTGTTACTCGCAGTATTAGAAGAGGCTGCTGAAGAAGAATTGGCAATCGGCGCCGCCACCTCGCTCTGCTTAGCATCAATAAGCTTCACTTCAGAAATTGTAGCAACGCGATGGCGCTTACCATCCGAGCTCAAAACAGTGATGTACCCATCTCTTGTCCAGCACCGAGAAACTCCGAATTTCTGTCTAGCAGCTAGAAAGGCTTCGTGCCGCTCCTTTATCAAAAACTCAGACAACGTCAATCCCGATCCTTTAAGGCGAGTCTTCAAAAACCAGATTTTATTTCGCAGAGTCAAGTCACGGAACTTCACTAGAATGGCTCGAGGCTTTCCATCCTTAAGCTGACCCAAACGCTTGCAGAAGCCAAGATTAGCGTCAGTTAGCTCAGGCATGCTAAGATGATCTGACAATGCCTTGACCACGACAGAAGACATATCATCCTTGTGACCTTCAGGAACTCCGTGCACCAAAAGCATTTTCCTTCGAGATCTCATTTCCAAATCACTGCACTGCTTTGAAAGTACCTGTACTTGTAACTGCAAGCTTTCCAAGGAGGACATGACAAACACTCGAAATGAACTAAACTGCGCTGCGATATTGGATGATGGACTTGTAGCAGGAATGGCAGTTTGAATGGCCCTCTGAAAGTCCGCCATACGTGCATTAAAGTGTTCAGTTAATGCAGAAATTGAATGCTCGATAGATTGTAAATTATGTGCCTCCATGTTTTAGGTTAGGTTTACTTGTTATGTTAAAACTTAGGTAATTTGTGACTGTGCAAAGGAATTTGAGCTTGGATTAATAGCTGGTACGTAGAAGTTGTATAATCACCACATTTTAAAGTATATTAAACATTTAAATTAATTTTTATCTTATTTTAAAACAAGGAGCAAAGAAAACACGTGTGACGTTTTGTACACCAACCCGCGGAAAAAGCAGATTTAAAAAAAGTATAGCATAATAATCTGTCAATAATTTATAAGATTACATAACATAAAAATGCCAAGATTACATAACATTTGAAAATCACTTGATTCGTGCGCATCAGGCGCTAATTTGAAGTAAATTTAATATTAGTGTTGTGAAGTAGATTCTAGCACGCGATGTGCTAAATACTACTTTAAATTGACTCAATGTTTACGCTTTTTCCTCTCGAATGTACAAAAAACCAATAATTAAGAGTTATGACACTTTCAGATACCTAAATAGTGATTTTGTGTAAATCAAATTAATCGCTTGAATAGCCATTGATGTAAAGTTTTATTATGTGATTAGTTCACAGATTTCATTAGATTGAAAAGTTTTACCTCACTTTTCGTCAAAAAAATTATTTGAATAATTAAAATATAAACCTTACAACTAATGCATAAAGTTTAATTACGAATATAGTATATTTATATTTAAGACCTTTTGTCTTCGTAACAACGCGAGGTGTCGGTGACGGTGTCGGTGACGCGAATCCACAAGTTTACCTTCTACCAAAAAGTGCTCAACGCGCGGTTAAAGAAGTTTTCACTTCAAAACATTACCTACACGTCACTTTTCATAAGGCCAGTTGCACTTCAGGTGGTTAGGCTAACGCCTTTGAAAAATATTGCCATTACGAATCATATTATATGTCTGGTTTCTTTAACTTATTGCCTTTATTGATTTATTAAATAATATCCTCGCTACGCTTACAGCAATGCCGAGTCAGGAATTACAAATTTGACAAAATTCATTAAAACTAATATTAAATACGTCTAGCTGCTGGTGTTGAGCTTTGACTGAATACTAATTTTGTGTGTGTTTTTAGTAGGCACATTAAACGGTTACTTTACGTTAACCGCCTGATGGTAGAACTGGCTTCCTTAGTTTTATTCAAGTTTTCCTTTCTGTTATTTATTTATTTATTTTTTTTGTTTCAGGTACGTAACATAGAGTCTGACGAGAAAAATTAAGGCACATTGTGTAAGAAGTGAGTAGGTTCTAGGAAGTGACCTACCTACACAAGTATAATTTTCAAAGTTACACTTGATCTATGGATTAGGTATAGTAAGTCAAGCTATTAATAATTTATACTCGTGTATTCAATCTAACGGAATTGCTCTACACTGTTATTACCTAAAAAAAAACAAGGCCGAGCAAATTCAAACCTTTTTCTGTTAAAGGTATAGGTTTCTATAACTACCTCACTTGTAAGTATACAGATACTCGTATAAGTATGTCTGTCTGTGATTATGAAATGGATTTTTCCAAATTTCCTCACATAATTTGGTCATCTAAATATCCAGTCCAGGCTAATCTCAGTAAAGGTAAACGCTCTACTTTTAAATTACAGAAGAAGATTTTATAAGGACCTATCTAAGGTTTTATTCCCGTAATATTATAGCCGAAAACGGAATCATTAAGATAACAATATCTTCGCACGCGTTTCCTGCCACTTTTAACTTAAGTACCTTCAAGGCAAGAGTGAATAGGCATCTTCTAGGCAAGCGCGTTCCAACCTAGACCTCATCATTGCTTTGCACTAAGCATGATAGTCGTCAAGCGCAAGCCTATCACCAATAAAAAAAAAGATCTTATCACTACATTCGCTGAAGGGACAAAATGCCAAAATAATAGAAACACAATAATGAGGAAGCCGTATATATAAAAAGCTCAATATGCTACAGACGCAGTTTCCATTATTCGGCTCTCAGTTATCCCGGATATGCCGCGTGTACGAAGTTACGGGCAACTATACTAGTATATGAATAAATGGAAGTTCGAAATACTCGTTCATTCTAACGAGGTCCCTCGTAATTACCACCGCTTCGGCTATTGATTACTAAACGATATTTCTAATGAAGGTGGGTATACTGGTATGCGTATCTATAGACTATGTTCTAAGGGTTGAATATTGAAATACGGTCTATTAGGTTCAATAGACCCTTCCTAATCTTCTCGTGCAATTATTTTTGACGGGGAGGCCTTCAAAAATAATGGCGCTGTTGTCTTATTAGCGGAAGTCTCAGGTTCGATCCTCGGTAGCGTCAATTGGGGAATTAATAACTGAATTTCCTCTAGTTTGGTCTGGTGGGAGGCTTCGACCGTGACCAGTTACCAGAGTACCGGCAAGGACGTTCCGTTAAGCGATTTGGCGTTCCGGTACGATGTTTTATTTATGTTTTAAAATATTTCGCTTTCCGGTACTAACGATGTTTAATTTAACTGTCATACCCCTAAAAGAAATTTTCTATGCACTACAAGGACAAAATTGTAGTGGATATAAAAACAGCTTCGATATTTTCTAATATTTAGTAAGTAGTTAATCACGTGATGTTTTCTAGCAACTTATTAACCTCCGATCGATCCTTAACCAACCGCCAACCCGCATTGGAGCAGCGTTGTGGGTCTTAGCTCTAATTCCTTCTCTCCTAAGAGAGTAGAGGCGTGTGCCCACATTGGGAAGTTAATGGTCTGTAGTGGATCCCTGACACATATTTTAAATATTATGATAACACAGAATAAGTATATTGATTGTTATTTCACGCAGCTGTGACATGTAAATCGGCCGACATCTCATATTTCATTCCCTCAGTGCGATATGACCATGTTCGCTCGCTGTAGGTACATGCAACGAAAGCCTTGTTCAATTTATCTGATTGCTTTTGACTACAGAAATGAAATCACACATGTACTCTTGTATGCATTTATGTTTGTGTTGATATATTCTACTACGTTAATCTGTAGGCTCTTAAGATATCTAGGGTTATTGTGTATCTTCATATATACAGTGTTCAGTTTTTCCCTCCTCTTTTAATATAGGTACCTTCAAATCTAGAGTGGATAGGCATCTTCTAGGCAAGCGCGCTCTACCTTGGGCTTCATCACCACTTGCAAGCAGGTCTGATTGCAGCCAAGCGCTAGCCTATATACTTACAGGGTTAATTGTAAAATACCAACAACCTTCTACAGGCAAGTTCTATGCACCAAAGTAAATAACTTTTGTTCCACGACTTTTTATAATTCCTAAAAATAAAAAATAAAAAATTTCTTACAAAAATAAAAATATTTATTTTTCTGTTCTAAAATTTTAATACCTCTACGCGGTGCGTATCAAAGGAAATCGCGGTGGGCGGCACGGCGCGTCAAAGGCGCAGGTCAATTCAGTCGCTTTCAGTCGGTCGCACGCGCCGTTATTCGCATAGGTACTGTGTTTGCATAGGTTGTTCTGTGCCTACTGCCTATATTTAAAAAAAAAGGACAGCTTGGTAAAAGTTTACTAATGGTTCACTCCGAACATAGATGATATTTTTAAAAAGGTGCAGATACTGCTTGGTAAAAGTTTACTAATGGTTCACCCTGAACATAGATGGTCTAGTGGCCCAGAACTAAGGGAGGGAACACACTAAACGGACATTTTTCTTTGTCTGGCATGACAGAAAGTCCGCCGCGCTCCGCGTCCGCACTTTTTTAACCGAGTTTAAAAAAGGGTCTTAATTCGGTTGTATTTTTTTTATGTTTGTTACCTCAGAACTCCGTTAAATGTACCAAATTTCATTTTTCGATTGAAAAGATGGGTTGCGAAAGCGTAGCAGACAGACACACACACTTTCGCATTTATAGTATTACTAGAGGACGCCCGCGACTTCGTTCGCGTGGCATAAGTTTTTAAATTCCCACAGGCACTCCTTCATTTCCGGGATAAAAAGAAGCCTATGTCACTCTCCAGATCCTCACCCTACCATCCTCCAGATCCTACCCATGCAAAAAATCACATCGATCCGTTGCTCTGTTGCGGCGTGATTGAAGGACAAACTCTCTATTTAACGTCCTTGTGGATAGAAATTTCCAAACTGTGGAATACGTATTTCATAATTTTAAATCGGAAGCCCAAATACCAAGTTTCAGGGCTATAACTTGTGAAATGAAAGACTTTTATACCAATTTTCATCCCCTATTTCACCCCTTTGGGGGTCGAATTTTCAAAAACTGTGAAACACATATTTTTTCTTTTTTAACCCGTAGCTCATATACCAAGTTTCATGGCTTTATCTTGAGAAATGAAGGACTTTCATATAAACTTTAAACCCCTATTTTACCCCTTTGGGGGTAGAATTTTGAAAAACTGTGAAACACGTATTTCTTTATTTTTAACTGGTAGCCCATTTACCAAGTTTCATGGACATAACTTGAGAAATGACGGACTTTCATACAAACTTTCACCCCCTATTTTACCCCCTTAGGGGCGGAATTTTGAAAAATCCTTCCTTAGTGTGCGCGTACGTCACAAAAGGAACTTACTGTCAAAATTTCAAGTTTCTAGCCCCAGTGGTTTAGGCTGTGCGTTGATATATAAGTCAGTCAGTCAGGACTTTGAATTTTATATATATAGATAGATTAGTATTTCGCATTTATAGTATGGATATAAGCAATCCCGTCGAGTATCCTGTTACGCAAGGGCTCATTATTACCGCCTCACGCAAGAATAACAAAGTAAGATTCCTGAGCTCTCCCAAGTCCCAACTGCCAATCCCGAAACGGACTTTAATATTCATAAGGTAAATAAATCCGGGATGACGTGGTCACAAAGATAAGGGCACCTGTACAAATCATCGGAAGACTTTTTGCTCAAGAACTTTCGGTAAAAAAAACGAATATGATTGAAATTGGTTTCATTTTTGTTGTAATTAGATCAACAGTTTTCTAAGAGTATAATTGAAATTAATTTGAGGTAAAAGATTTAAAAAAATGTTGAAATATCAGTTATAGGCATCTTCTAGGCAAGCGCGCTCTACCTTGGGCTTCATCACCACTTGCAAGCAGGTCTGATTGCAGCCAAGCGCTAGCCTATATACTTACAGGGTTAATTGTAAAATACCAACAACCTTCTACAGGCAAGTTCTATGCACCAAAGTAAATAACTTTTGTTCCACGACTTTTTATAATTCCTAAAAATAAAAAATAAAAAATTTCTTACAAAAATAAAAATATTTATTTTTCTGTTCTAAAATTTTAATACCTCTACGCGGTGCGTATCAAAGGAAATCGCGGTGGGCGGCACGGCGCGTCAAAGGCGCAGGTCAATTCAGTCGCTTTCAGTCGGTCGCACGCGCCGTTATTCGCATAGGTACTGTGTTTGCATAGGTTGTTCTGTGCCTACTGCCTATATTTAAAAAAAAAGGACAGCTTGGTAAAAGTTTACTAATGGTTCACTCCGAACATAGATGATATTTTTAAAAAGGTGCAGATACTGCTTGGTAAAAGTTTACTAATGGTTCACCCTGAACATAGATGGTCTAGTGGCCCAGAACTAAGGGAGGGAACACACTAAACGGACATTTTTCTTTGTCTGGCATGACAGAAAGTCCGCCGCGCTCCGCGTCCGCACTTTTTTAACCGAGTTTAAAAAAGGGTCTTAATTCGGTTGTATTTTTTTTATGTTTGTTACCTCAGAACTCCGTTAAATGTACCAAATTTCATTTTTCGATTGAAAAGATGGGTTGCGAAAGCGTAGCAGACAGACACACACACTTTCGCATTTATAGTATTACTAGAGGACGCCCGCGACTTCGTTCGCGTGGCATAAGTTTTTAAATTCCCACAGGCACTCCTTCATTTCCGGGATAAAAAGAAGCCTATGTCACTCTCCAGATCCTCACCCTACCATCCTCCAGATCCTACCCATGCAAAAAATCACATCGATCCGTTGCTCTGTTGCGGCGTGATTGAAGGACAAACTCTCTATTTAACGTCCTTGTGGATAGAAATTTCCAAACTGTGGAATACGTATTTCATAATTTTAAATCGGAAGCCCAAATACCAAGTTTCAGGGCTATAACTTGTGAAATGAAAGACTTTTATACCAATTTTCATCCCCTATTTCACCCCTTTGGGGGTCGAATTTTCAAAAACTGTGAAACACATATTTTTTCTTTTTTAACCCGTAGCTCATATACCAAGTTTCATGGCTTTATCTTGAGAAATGAAGGACTTTCATATAAACTTTAAACCCCTATTTTACCCCTTTGGGGGTAGAATTTTGAAAAACTGTGAAACACGTATTTCTTTATTTTTAACTGGTAGCCCATTTACCAAGTTTCATGGACATAACTTGAGAAATGACGGACTTTCATACAAACTTTCACCCCCTATTTTACCCCCTTAGGGGCGGAATTTTGAAAAATCCTTCCTTAGTGTGCGCGTACGTCACAAAAGGAACTTACTGTCAAAATTTCAAGTTTCTAGCCCCAGTGGTTTAGGCTGTGCGTTGATATATAAGTCAGTCAGTCAGGACTTTGAATTTTATATATATAGATAGATTAGTATTTCGCATTTATAGTATGGATATAAGCAATCCCGTCGAGTATCCTGTTACGCAAGGGCTCATTATTACCGCCTCACGCAAGAATAACAAAGTAAGATTCCTGAGCTCTCCCAAGTCCCAACTGCCAATCCCGAAACGGACTTTAATATTCATAAGGTAAATAAATCCGGGATGACGTGGTCACAAAGATAAGGGCACCTGTACAAATCATCGGAAGACTTTTTGCTCAAGAACTTTCGGTAAAAAAAACGAATATGATTGAAATTGGTTTCATTTTTGTTGTAATTAGATCAACAGTTTTCTAAGAGTATAATTGAAATTAATTTGAGGTAAAAGATTTAAAAAAATGTTGAAATATCAGTTATGTATAATATTATTTTATAGTTTTGAAATAAAAAGCTTTCAAAACCCCCAAAACTTTATTCAGCTTAAAAATCCTAAAGCAGTCTTAGTAAATTATACATTGTGGAATATATTAAAAATGAACTAAAGAGGGCTAAAGGTAGGGCGTTACTCAAAGTAATGTAAAAGCTACTTAAGGCGCTGTGAGTTCACGAGATCAAAATATAGGCGCGCGGGGGTGAAATTGAGCAAGCGAACTACATCGCAAAAATGGAAGAAATAATTTGTAAAAAAATAAATATAGTACTGTTCAATACAAATTAATCCGACAATGTGTTTGATTTAGAAATATAAATTTTATCTTATACTTCTAGAACAAATTATTAGAACTATCCTATACCCTACCCTATCCTAGCCTATGTCACCCGGAATAAGTCATTCATCAAAATCCGTTCAGGCGTATAGAAGTTATGGTGGAATATACAAACATACATACATACATACATACAAACCCTGAAAACAATATACTCCTTTTTTTCAGGCAGTCGTATAAAAACTCCGTTTTGCCGATTTTAGGCTATGAAAGAGCCTTAAGACCGAGGACGGTCATTTCTAATTTTCCACATTTCACTAACTCGTAGATGCTTGTATAAATTTTAACGTGACGAACCTTCGGAATTAATTAATTATTGATGGGAAACGGTCTCTAGTTTACTTTCGACGAATATTTGATTCGGGCGGCTTGGTTTTACCTTATTTCGTAGGCAGAGCTTTTATTTTAATTCTTCAATTTACTTTATAAAGTGTTAGATGATGCCCGCGACTTAGCCCGCGTTGATCAACTTTTGGTTGATTCCCGAAGGTACTTCTTTATTTTCCGGGATAAAAAAAGATGTCTAAAGCTTATATCCTTCCCCGGGATGCTACCTATCTCTGAAATAAATTTCATCAAAATTGGTTGAAAATATACTACTATAGCCGTAAAACCGTAGCAGACAGATAGACAGACACACTCTCGTATTTATAATAGGATTGATGGGGTTATGTAAACAGAGTTGTTGCAGCGTGATTAAAGGATAAACCAACAAACAAACACACTTTCGCATTTACATATAATACTTTTTAGTATGACTAGATGATAACCTGATAACCGCGAATTCTTCCGCATGGATTTAGTCTTAGAAATTAATTAACATTAAGTATAGGTATGTACCTATACTTAATGTTAATTAATTTACGTATGTCGCTCCACCCGGCTAGGTGGAGCGACGACATCCGGAGAGTGGCTGGCATCAAATGGATGCCAGATTGGATTGCGCCAAGTTGGCGCAATCTTAAAGAGGCCTATGTCCAACAGTGGATGCATATTGGCTGATGATGATGATGATGATATTGAATCGAAGCAGGCGTTACTTTGCGGAAGTCCATGATAATGAATGAACGAGAAGTTTAATTCGCTATAATCCGCCACAGTAGTCAAATCTATGTGGTACAGTGCGTGTCCTTCACCAATAGCATGCGAACACCCACCACCCAGCAATTACGATTACCCAGCAATGCACGATTGTAATACAATCGTGCATGATTGTATTACAATGCACGATTGTATTACAATCGTGCATTGTCGAGTCAACATCTCCTGAGGATGCTCCGGTTTCGGAGTGAAACGTACGTTGAGAGTGATTTGGAAGATTTGTGTGGTGTGGTGCTGTGCCGGTGCGAATTGCTGGGTGGTGGGTGTTCGCATGCTATTGGTGAAGGACACGCACTGTACCACATAGATTTGTCTACTGTGGCGGATTATAGCGAATTAAACTTCTCGTTCATTCATGATGATGATGATGATGATGATGATGATAGGTATGTACTAGTTACAACAGCATTAAGTTAAGTTTGTCGTCCGGAGCTTTGGCCGCCGAAGCAGGTCTAAAGTAGAACACAATCAGGCTAAATGATAACAACGCGCGTCTAAGCCTTGCATAATCTCATGATAACTGGCATCTCGCCAGCTTTAGGACATAAAAGGCGAACTAAATCGCCGGCACGCCTTTAGTATTATACAACTTTGTCTAAAACGTGTTAAGTGAGGCCTGAAATAGGCTTCAAAGTTGTAGGTCATGATTCTGATTACTTTTACTATGACGTCATTCGGAGTTGGTAAAACTCCGGAATGACGTTAGGAATAAACTTGAAATTTTGACAGAATTCCTATGCAACATCTGTCAAAACATCAATTTTATTCTTAGGTTTAACGTAACTCGGAGTTGGTAAAATCAATTAAATTAAATTGAATATTCATTTATGCAAATTAGGTACACTGTCACATATTTGACGTTCAATTACTTATAAAACATGATGGTGATATAATCAGTTACGGTATCTTAAAACTAAAGCTACGAGGGTTCCAAACGCTTCCTGGTCTGAGAAGAACCCACAACAAACTCAGCCGGGTTCTTTTATCTGCACTAAGCTACACGCATTGTTTTAACATGTAATAAAAAATAATACAAATACTAGACGATGCCCGCGACTTCGTCAGCGTGGTTTCAGTTTTTTGTTTATTCCCGCGGTAATACTCTTCAATTTTCCGGGATTAAAATGTCACCTATGTCCTTCACTGGGAGACAACCTATATCTGTGCCAAATTTCATCAAAATCGGTTGAAAAGATGGGCCGTTAAAGCGTAGCAGACAGACAGACACACTTTCCCATTTATAATATTAGTATGGACTAGATGATGCCCGCGACTTCGTCCGCGTGGATAAAGTTTTTTTGATTTCCGCGGGAACTCCTTAATTTTCCGGAATACAACCTATCCCTGTACCAAATTTCATCAAAATTGGTTAAACAGATGGGCCGTGAAAGCGTAGCAGACAGACAGACAGACAGACAGACAGACGGACAGACACACTTTCGCATTTATAATAATATAGAGGACGCCCGCGACTTCGTTCGCGTGGCATAAGTTTTTTAATTCCCACAGGCACTCCTTCATTTCCGGGATAAAAAGAAGCCTATGTCACTCTCCAGATCCTCACTTATACCTACCCATGCAAAAAATCACATCGATCCGTTGCTCTGTTGCGGCGTGATTGAAGGACAAACTCTCTATTTAACGTCCTTGGGGATAGAAATTTCCAAACTGTGGAATACGTATTTCATAATTTTAAATCGGAAGCCCAAATACCAAGTTTCAGGGCTATAACTTGTGAAATGAAAGACTTTTATACCAATTTTCATCTCCTATTTCACCCCTTTGGGGGTCGAATTTTCAAAAACTGTGAAACACGTATTTCTTCATTTTTAACTCGCAGCTCAGATACCAAGTTTCATGGCTTTAGCTTGAGAAATGAAGGACTTTCATATAAACTTTAAACCCCTATTTTATCCCCTTGGGGGTGGAATTTTGAAAAACTGTGAAACACGTATTTCTTTATTTTTAACTGGTAGCCCATTTACCAAGTTTCATGGATATAACTTGAGAAATGACGGACTTTCATTCAAACTTTAACCCCTTATTTCACCCCCGTAGGGGTAGAATTTTGAGAAATCCTTTCTTAGTGAGCGCCTACGTCACAAAAGGAACCTACTGTCAAAATTTCAAGTTTCTAACCCCAGCGATTTAGGCTGTGCGTTGATATATAAGTCAGTCAGTCAGTCAGTCAGTCAGTCAGGACTTTGAATTTTATATATACAGATTAGTATGGAAGTATGGATTAGTATGGATTCGACCACAGATAGAAGGTATCGAAAGTTGTATTATGATGTGTTTCAGCTTTGCTAACAGCTGATAATAATATGAATAGGAAACCAGAATAAATTGAAAAGGTTAACTATTCTAGTGTCCTACTAGCTTTTTTATAATTTTCATGCCGACATGAGGTGTATTTTGCCCGAACAAAAGTTGGTCATTCATATCGGACAGTTTCAAACGGAAATGGAAAATGAAAAACTGAAAATTGTATACTGTTCCACAACTGAAACAAACCGTGACGGTGTGTACCTACTGATAAACTAGGAAATTGTGTGTTATGCCACTTTTATTAGTAGATCCTTTATTAACTCATTTATGCTTTGTAATATAACTTGTGATAAAATTGTAAATATGAATAGGTAGGTAAGTAAAAATATTTAGTTTCAATAATTGTTGTTTAGTTTTTACTCACGTGGAGCAGGGAGTGAATGAGACTAACGTAACCAATAAATTACTGGCATGTTTTTGAAATACCTAAGTTCCGTTACAATTTTGGAACATGGCTCCGTGGCGCAGTGTTGAGCGCTGTTGCCTTAACGTACGGAGGTCCCGGGTTCGATCCCCGGCAGGGTTTGGAAATTTATAATTTCTGAATTTTCCCTGGTCTGGCCTGGTGGGAGGCTTCGGCCGTGGCTAGTTACCACCCTACCGGCAAAGACGTGCCGCCAAGCGATTTAGCGTTCCGGTACGATGCCGTGTAGAAACCGAATAGGGGTATGGGTTTAATATAACTGCCATGCCCCTAACAGGTTAGCCCGCTACCATCTTAGACTGCATCATCACTTACCATCAGGTGAGAGCGCAGTCAAGGGCTAACTTGTAGTGGATAAAAAAAAAAAAACATAGATAGACGTATAAATCAGAAAATATATAGATCTTTTTTATATACTAGATCACTTAGGGGATACCCGCAACTTTGTCCGCCTGTGTTAAGTTTTTTTTAAATTCACGCGAGAACTCCTAAATTTTTCGGGATAAAAGCCAAACCAACCAATTTATAGTAAAACCAACAAACACACTTTCGCATCAAATAAATATTATAAATGCGAAAGTTTGGATGGATGTATGGATATATAGATGTATGGATGTATGGATGTTTGTTACTCAATCACGCTCCAACGGCTGAACGGATCTGGATGAAATTTGGCACAGAGATAGATTATATATATTCTGGAATAGCACATAGGCTGGCTACTTTTTATCCCGGAAAATTAAAGATTTCCCGTGGGAACCTAAAAACCTCAATCCACGCTGACGAAGTCGCGGGCATCATCTAGTTTATAATATTAGTTTGATACGAAAGTGTGTTTTATTGTCCTTTAATCACGCTGCAACAGAGCAATGAATCGACGTGATTGTATGAATATAGTTGAAGACCTGTAGTGAACGAGTGACCGGAGTGAGTGACAGTACTCACGTTTGTGCACTATTATTAAGTACTTACTTGTAAAAGTTTATTTGAATAAAAAACATTTTTTTTTTAAATTAATTTTCTGTTTAGTTTGGCTATTGTAGAAATCCGTTCAAGAGGTACCCACTACAGCCCAATAACGTCCCATTGCTGGGCATAGGTCTCAACTTTCATAGGAGAGAGGGAATTAGAGCTTAGTCCCGCCACGCTACTCCTGTGCGGGTTGGCGGGCTTTAACGACTATTATCATGTTAGTGATAATAACCGGGACCGACGGCTTAACGTGCTCTCCGAGACACGGGGGTGAAACACCACCAATTTTCTAACTCCGGGTTCAAAAGGGTAATATATATAATATAATACTAGCTGATGCCCGCGACTTCGTCTGCGTGGATTGAGGTTTTTCGGTTCCCGCGGGAATTCTTTAATTTTCCGGGATAAAAGTAGCCTATGTGCTATTCCAGACTATAATCTATCTCTGTGCCAAATTTCATCCAGATCCGTTCAGCCGTTGGAGCGTGATTGAGTAACAAACATCCATACATCCATACATCCATACATCCATACATCCATCCAAACTTTCGCATTTATAATATTTATTTGATAATTATTATTTATTTTGATATTATTTTATATTTATCGTATGTTATGCATAAGGGTGGCAGCACTACCTCCTATCTGCGTGAACTGACCTACTTTATCTAATTGCCCCATATAGTATAAGATTTTCCTTAAATAAAGGAACACTCATCGCAGCGATCTATCAAAGTTGTTACGTCAGGAACCCGATATTGCTATTAAGCACGTCTTACATGATATACGAGAGCTCTATGAGCCGTAGATAAACGTTAACCGCGCTATCCGAACCATCTTAAGGTTATTAATGTGGTAATGATATTAAAATTTGTGATGCATCGATATATAACTAGCTGATGCCCGCGACTTCGTCCGCGTGTTTTAATTTTTTTTTATTTCCGCGGGAACTCCTTAATTTTCCGGGATAAAAAGTATCCTATGTCCGTCTCCTGGTTCTAAGCTACTTCCCCACAAATTTTCAGCCAAATCGGTTCAGCTGTTCTTGAGTTATAAATAGTGTAACTAACACGACTTTCTTTTATATATATAGTAATATGTAGGTACTAGATGGGCCCTTTCATAGAAAAAAATTGGGCGTCCGACCTGTGGAGCGCGCTCCACACCTGTATAAGCCTGTCCTTGTCCCCGCCATAGCGCTGTCCCGCTTTTCAGACTAGATGGCGTTAGTAAAATACGCCCACATTCTTTGTTTGACTTAATTGACTTAATTGTTTGTTTTAATTGTTGTTGTCGTTGTTGTGATGGTACCTTCAAGGCAACTTTTTATCCCGGAAAATTAAGGAGTTCCCGCGGGAATAATAAAAAACGTCGCGGGCATCAGCTAGTTTATAATATTACTATGATACCCACGGGAGTGAAGCCGCGGGCGTTCGCTACTTCATAGACGACACACATGATACAAAATATGGTAACTGCACACTGCGAACCGAAAAGGGCAAAATCTCGGCGCGAAATTTCTTCGTTATTCACTTTTGAATAGAGAGCGCACACACATAAGTACATAGAGACCGCACAAGATATTGTTCTTGTCTGTAGTGTGTTTTGGATCTAAATTTACGAAAGGTATGTGTAGTAACTATGCTACGAAAGTTATAACTACGAGTGCTACGGGGCGCTACGGGATGGAGTTAAGAGCTACGCTGTCAGTTTCATCATGCCATAAAGAACTATTTACTTAAAAGCCAGCAAAACAGACAGACGGCTATTCCCTAGCTATTTATTATTTCAGTCGCGTGTAATACAATTAACGCTCGCATTCGGCTTTAGGGTCCATATAAAGCAGTTTTATTTGCCCATAAGGCTGGGAGTAATTAATTAAGGAGCTGATAAGGAAGTGATGGCAATCTTTAGTGCGTCGTTCGTCGGATTTGATGATACAAAACTATATGTCCTTAGAAAAACTACGGTTTTACCAAAAAAAAAAAATAGTCTCCTTCTGGAGACTATTTTTTTTTTGGTAAAACCGTACAGTTTGGTATCCTCAATGATAATAGCATTGCATCAATTTTGGAAATAGCATTTTTTGTGCTTGACTTTAAACCAAAGATTCTAAAGGATATATTATTCTGTTAGGAATCAATAAAGTTATTTTGTATACTAAACAGTTCCAATAAAACAACCAAAAAACCTACCCTTCCCATAAATCGCTATTTACTGACCGAGAGCCAGCGATAAAATTATTTACTTCCCCATCCTGTATCCAACGCGGATCCCCAAAGACCTTAGATAACGCCTTATCTATTAGAAAATCCCGGAAATATATAGCCCTTATAAATTTTCAGTGGATAAAGGTTATCGTCCATTAGGGCTAAAACACACCATGGTTAGTCTGTATGGTGTTTTCATTTGACAGTCTGAAATCCACTATGTATAGTATATGAAGCTTTTTTTATATCCACTACAAGTTATCCCTTGACTGCGTTCTCACCTGATGGTAAGTGATGACGCAATCTAAGATCGTAGCGGGCTAACCAGTTAGGGGCATGGCAGCTAGGTATACTAAACCTATATCAGTTTAATCGGTTTCTACACGGCATCATACCGGAACCACAGAATAGGTAATGGAACGCTAAATCGTGTGGCGGCACGTCTTTGGCGGTAGGGTGGTAACTAGTCACGACCGAAGCGTCCCACCAGGCCAAACCTGGGAACATTTAGCGCTTAACACTGCGCCAGGGAGGTCGTCCAGCTACACAGACTACGCGACACGACATAAATTTCCCATCCCATAAAATGTGTTTGTTGGCCCTTTAGCTTTCATATCAGGGGCCATACTGCCAACGCTTAAAGCCATATTGTTTCATTGTTGTTGTTGTTGGTTGTTGTTGTTGTTGGTTGTTGTTGTTAGATTAGTTGATAACAAAACATTGAATGACCTGTAAAAATTTATAAGTAATAAGCATTAATAAGACGTATAATACCTATCAATTAACTTTATAGATATGTTAAATAAAATATTTTCATTTTCATTTTCTTTGTTGTTGACTTCCGTGGTTTTGCATTATAATCCTTACTAGATGATGCCCGCGACTTCGTCCGCGTGGATTAGAGTTTTTTGATTCCCGCGGGAACTCCTTATTTTTCCGGGATAAAAAGTAGCCTATGTCCTTCCCCGGGATATAACCTACCTCTATACCAAATTTCAGCAAAATCGGTTGAAAAGATGGGCCGGGAAAGCGTAGCAGACAGACAGACAGACAGACAGACAGACAGACAGACAGACACACTTTCGCATTTATAATATTAGTATGGATTTTAGGAATGTCAAGGTACGTGACATCAAACTGTCATTTAGAGTAATTTTGCTTAACTAGCTTTTGCCCGCAGCTTCGCTTACGTTAAGTTTAATATACAATATACTTACATACAAATTTTGATCTCCTATTTTACCCCCTTAGGGGTTGAATATTCGAAAATCCTTTGTTATCTGTATGCCAAATTTCAGCCCGATCCGTCCAGTTTTTAGGTGTGCGTTGATAGATCACCTTTCCTTTTCAGTCGACGCGACGTCAGTCACCTTTTCCTTTTATATATTTAGAGTATTTCTTCAAGCGTTAGCAGTATGGCCCCAGTACATGGTAATATTTTAGGGGAGTGGGTGATTCAGATAAACACGGTTAAGTTTAATGATTATGTCTTGTAGCTTACCCCTATAATATTTTGGGTTTTGGGTGGATTTGGGTCGTTGGATGCCCAACGACACCACACGGCTTGCTTGTCAGTATTTCTGTATTTCACGCGGGCGAAGATGAGGGCATAAAGCTAGTCGGAGATATGAATTTATTCAGCAGGATAACGCATATGTGAAAACGGCGCATGTAAAACAAAAGGAAATAGGAAAAGTTATTTCATGCTTCGTCTGCATGGACACACACGCTCTCAGGGGGACTGGGAAACAGTGAAAACATAATTTTCTTTACGGCACACTCCACTGCACGGGATTTACGGGATAAAAAAGGATGCAATTACAGTTTGGTGACGATTTGGGAATTCTACAAATGGTTTTATTGTTAACCGAAGAAAGGGATAGAGAGATTTCTTTAGATTTGCATATTATAGTTTAACAAGATACCAAAGTTTTGGTTTGTTTTTTTAATCCACTACAAGTTAGCCCTTGACTGTGATCTCACCTGATGGTAAGTGGTTTTGTTGAATCCTGAGTGTAGTGAGGGATTCAAAGGCACAAGAAACAAAAATTTTACTTTAGTGTGATACATATACAACTTTACACGTTAAAAGCGAGAAAGTACAAGACAAAAGAAAAATATTGGTACCTTCTAGATTGAACTATGTACCGCAACACGTTTACTCTAAATTACAATTATTATTGTCCAATACATTCCACTCATTTTATTAAAGAGATGGGGACACGAACGACATCTTTAAATTATAATTTTAGAATATAAATGCTGTTTAATTCAAAATTTTAAGCAAAGAAACTTTACTGTCCAGATGTTCCCTGTTCGGACGCAACAAATGTTCAATATTTAGTTTCGAGCTAAAGTTTATGCACTTTAAGCGAAATGAACTTTTGTTGAACTGCTATTAATCTGGGGCCATACTGCCAACGCTTTATGCAATATCCATACTAATATTATAAATGCGAAAGTGCCTGTCTGTCTGTCCGTCAGTCTGCCGGTTTGTCTACTACGCTTTCACGGCCCACATGTTCAACTGATATCTATAAAAAATGTTTAAATACTTTTTTCCTAAAAGCCACCGTTTTTAAGATATTTAACGATTCAAAACAACAATGTCAACAATTCAAGTCAACAATGGGTTTCATTTCCATAGTTACTCCTTCCATGTTCTACATCATCTATACTAATATTATAAATGCGAAAGTTTGGATGGATGAATGGATGGATGGATGTTTGTCACTCAATCACGCCAGAACAGCTGAACGGATCTGGATGGAATTTGGCACTGAGATAGATTATAATTAGTATAATAACGTACTAACTGGAATAACACATAGGCTACTTTTTATCCCGGAAAATAAAGAAATCCGAAAACCTATAACCACGCGGACGCACGCGCGCAGAGGCACGCGTAGTCACTTATAAGTATCTTAAGTTGGATTCAAGTACTTACTTACCAATTCGCAGTCAACAAACAATTACGACCTCTCCGACTAAACAATAATAATATTGCGTTAACTTTGTAAAAACGTTTAAGTTAATGTAAAAAATAATATTATTATCAGTAAATTATGCACATTAACTTAGTTATTAAACTTTCTTGTCTTATATTTTATGAGTTAGACTAGGTGAGTTATAAACAAAGATTGTATGTGTGCTTTATCTTTACGGCTTGTTTAAACGACTTGATGAAGTATTTAAATGATCGGCAGATCTTCGTAAAAGTCTAAAGAACGAATGATGGTGATCCTTTAAGTCGGTAAAAAATGGCGCAGTCTCTTGTCTAATTTATTTTAGTCTTTCTCTTTAATAACGTCTTTAGAGAGCATTAACTGAAATTTACATTAAGAAAATAGCATTAAGTTTATTACAGATAGGGCGTTGCGGCGACTGCAAGCTTGTATTTTCACGCTTGGTAACGCTCATATAATATTTGCGCGTTTTTTTTACAGTGAAAGGTTAATCGCTTCTCTATTCAATCTCATCAGATTGAAATATACCATACAATCTTAAAGCGTTAAAGGATAAAATAATAGATTATTATTGGTTCACGCCAATTTTGAGCTTATCTCTGATTCAACCTTACACGTACTAAGTAAATCGTCCACAAGAGGTAATAGTACAGCTGTATTAATAGGTGAAATTTAACACTCCAATTTTGATGCCGCTCCATTAATTATTGTCGTTTTGATTTAGTGTGAGTTATTTAACTGGCGTAGCAGATAAGGGCAAAGTACGAACATTTCAACACAAGTTTGAATACAAATTTTAAAACAATTTAACACACTTACAAGTTTGGTAATATTACGTGTCGTTATATGACCACGGGCGTTTAAAAACACGTCGCAAAAACGTCCCATCTGTGAACGGTCTTACATGAAATTTACATTAAGAAACGAGCATTGAGCCTTTGTTTTACACCCGCGTATATATTTCAAAACCGGACGACTGCAGTAAGGGCGCGTTTTGGCTGAATTTATTTGTTTGAATTCACCGCGAAGCACTTTATTTATTAATTTTATTATGCTTGTTTTAGCACTAGTGTCAACTGCTTTATAATTTCACTAGCCGATGCCTGCGACTTCGTCCGCATAGTTTGTTTTTTTTTTATTCCCGCGGGAATTCCTAAATTTTCCAGGATAAAAAGTAGCCTTAGATGTCACTCTCCAGCAGGGCTAGCATGGGCCGGAGATAAAAATTTTATCCCCCCATTCTATCCACTGACAAGAGATAAAATTAACTTATCCACTTCTCAGAGCACGGCAACAGGGGAGAGGAGAAGTTTATCCCCGTTTGACACTTCACGGGTACTGGGGGGACTATTTATCCACCGTTATTTAGCGTTTTTATTTATTTATTTAGGAATAGAAAATTTATCCTTTCCTCGGGGAGAAAATTGTCACGGCCCATGCCAGGGGGGCAGGTCCTTAAATAGTTAAAGACCTGGAGAGTGACATAGGCTACTTTGGCATGGGTATAGACCCATGCCAAAAATCATGTCGATCCGTTGCTCCGTTGCGGCGTGATTGAAGGACAAACCAACAAACCGACAAACATACATTCGCATTTATTATTCATCACATATAATAATTAGTATGATTAGATGTTGCCCGCATCTTTGTCCGCGTGGATTTAGGTTTTTGAAAATCTCGTGGGAACTCTTATGATTTTCTGGAGTAAAAGATAATAAGATAAGGTAACTGTTGATACCCACAATTTTGCCAAGTTGTGGATATATCTATGTCTTTCTCCTGATCCATAATATGTATTTCCAATCCCATAAAAAATCATGTAGATCCATTGCTCGTGATTGAAGGACCCACCAACAAACACACTTTCGCATTTATAGTTTTGGTACATAATGATATCTGCTTAAAATTTTCGTTTTCAGACTAATGAAATTCAGACATAATGAAATGTCAGATTTGTTTAACAGTGCAGTGTCCCGAAAATATTGTAATTAGGCAAATAAAAGAACTAAGCTAGAAACCACCCAGAAACATAAGATTGTGCGTACTTTGCGGCGTATAGTCTTAAATAGAGTGGATGTTATTATTTTACCGGTTTTTTATTGCTATAGCGCTTTTTGGAATACAGCAAGCTTTGATGACGTGGAGTTGTATTTAAAGCGTTCTGATTTTATACAAACTGTGGGTTTTTATTGACCGAGTGAAGCGAAGGTCTCTGAGTCTACTTGAGTGAATTTGCACTTGTCCGTCCGTCCGTCCGTCTGTCAGAGCCTTATAACTTCTAAACCGATGGCCTCCCACCGAATATGGCTTAAAAAGTTATAAAAATCTTTATTTCAGGGGGGCTCTCATAGAAGCGAATGCGAAGTAAAATATTTTTTATAGCTTTACATAGGGTTGTGGTATATCATTTTAAAGATAATTAGGAATAGAGTCCAAAAATATATTTTTTTTAATTTTTCCCCTTAAATTGACAAAATGGGGGGCTTTCAAAGTGGCGAAGTTGACCTCAGAACTCTCAATTTTCTGAAAGGCTGAGCCTGAAACTTATCAATTATTTGAATTATATCCTGTACAACAAATACTAAATACTGTGTATGAACAACAAATACTAAAATTAGATAAATATTATAAGGAAACGAAATTATTTAATTTTTAATGTGCTTCAGTATTATTAACAGAACTTCACAATTATGTCAATAGATGACGCTCTGTACAAGTTTATGGATACCGCGAGGTCTCAGTTCGGGGCGAACCACTAGTGTTAGTAAATTTTATTTTGTTGGTTTCGAGGAAAACGCTTAAAATAAATTTCAACATTCATTCATAAATATCTTTTATTCGCCGTTTTTTAATGCCAAGTCGTCACATTTCTCATATGTTAGTGGGATGTTCTCGTAAAAGTTTGGCATACGTCCGGGAGGAGACGCGAATCAACATCCAACAATAAACCTGTCGACGGAGACGTCTTTACGGTGGGACGCAAACAGAATCAAAATATTTACTCACTGTTGGCGTAAAGAAATATCGTACAAATGTTTCGTTTCAATGTGATTGCACTGATGTAGGAATCATCGATTACTCAAACTCATATTTTTTATTCAAATAAATTTATTACAAGTGCTTTTGAATCGTCGAGTGAATCTACCACTGGTACGGAATACTCAGCCTAGTAGAGCATCCACCACAGACACCTGTATTCTAATAGAAAGGAATTTCATTCCTTTTAACTTAGTTTAGTTTTGGTTCTAGATCAACTATAATGCTTTTGGTTGATGCCGAATACATATTTTATGGAATTATATCAATGGCACCATTCCGATGTCAAAACCAATTAAAATATTAATCTCTTCTCTTTTGACATGGGGATTTTTAAATAAAAAATTTATGGCTGTTCCAAATATTATGTGAAAAAACAAGATTTTTATGGATAGACCATCGCGATTGTGTTTCAAAAAATTTACTGGAAATATACTTCTATTATACTTAAATGCGTAAGTTTTGATGGATGGATGGATGGATGTATGGATGGATGTTTGTTACTCTATCACACCAAAACGGCTTAGCGGATCTGGATGAAATTTGGCACAGAGATACATTATAGTCTGGAATAACACGCTACTTTTTAACCCGGAAAATTAGAGAGTTCCCGCGGGAACCGAGAAACCTCAATCCACGCGGATAAAGTAGCGGGCATCAGCTAGTCTATAATAGTGCGTCTCACTAAACGCTCCGAAAAGAACCACCTATAGAAACACCGTGATATAGAAACCAAAGGAATTTTCTAGTGCATTAAATAATAATTCCATTAAAGTCGGGACGCGGGCGAGAGAACTACTTAATTTCGCGTAAAAGAGCCAGCCCGCGAGCCCAGGTGCAAACGAGTGACTAGTGATGCATGATTAATGGTAGCCGGCGCGCGGGCCGTTAGTTCTCACTGCCTTTCCACTCTTTACTTACTATATACATGAAAATTTCGTTCTACACTTAGTAACTTGCTGATCCCTGAAAGCATTTAAAACTAAAGGTTCGCCCCGAACTGGGATCCACGTGTCCTTTAAGTTCGCCATTGATGAATGAGTCTTTTCACATAAGTCAAACGGTGGAATTAAACCAAATTTTTTAACGTTTAAACTATCGTGAGTGATGTTCATTCTAACTATAAATAACTACCGGTTAAACCAAATTTTTCTGCGCACTCACGGCATCTGTCCAAATGACATTCTTTAGAATTATTGATAGACAGCTAGGCAGAGGTGGACAAAGTTAATCCGAAAGTTAACTTCGTTAATCGCTAATTAGGCCGATTTTTATGATGTCCGCTCCCTAGTGTGTTTTCGTCCTAAACAAGTTAGGTAAGTACTTAACTTACGTCTTTTATCTAAACGTCTCACTCATATAATCGGCTATATTATCGTAAACGACGCAATATAGACTATGTAGCTGTATTACCAAGCAAAATTAAGCATTATTATTCCATGTACAGCGATAAAGGCGTTTACGTTCACACATTTGATGTTTCGTTTTTACGTGCCGCGTTGTATTCGACGCCTACGTGTACCAATGAATTTTATGTGCCATGAATATAAGACAAATGTGACGACGCATTACAATGACTTTGGTAATTTAGAAATATAAACTGGCCAAGTGAGAGTCGGAATCACACGATTTCACGTTGAATATTCGATACTGTCTAGAAGAAAGGTTGCGAGAGAGGTTGGAAGAGATCACTCATAGTGATAAGGCCGTCTTTACACCGTAACAAGTTGTAAATTCTGTCACGATTAGTTTTACCTCTGTTTTGTTATTAATTGTTTGTGTGTAATATAGTGTTTTTACTTACTTACTTACTGTCTAGTTGACCCGACAAGGCTTCACATGGGTAGGAGTTCCGCCCTGGGACATAAATTACGTTCAAATGCTGTGTAGGTGTAGGTATGTGGTGTGGTCAGTAGTCCCGGGTGAAGGGACCTTGGGGTTGCGAGCGGCTGGAATGGGGGCTCCGGCCGCTCTTCATCCATCTATGTTACAAACACGCAACCCTGGGAAGACGTAACTAATCGAGCACGAGCCCAATAGGCGTCGCGCATGAGAAGCTCCGGTGCATGTTCTATTTAGAGTTCCCGGAGCTACTCACTACACGCAGAGGGTGGCCACCGAGGGGGTTTTAGTGGTTAGAAATCCCACATAACCCGATCTCCCTCCCCCAAAGGAGAATTCCATTCAAAGGAGATTTCCCCCCCTCCGTCAACAAAAAAAAAAAAAGGTATGTGGTGTGGTGTTTATGGAGGTATAAAAAAACAGCATTTCATAGATGCTACTGATTTGCTGATGCTGTATTTTTTACGTTTTGAAAAAAATACCAACAGCATTTCAAGGTAATTTATGTCTGAAGGCGCCAGAAAGTATTGTCACACTTGTATTATGCAATAATACTTTCTGGCGTTATTTTTGTCGATTGTCGGACTGTAGGAAAAATTTGCGCCAACTTGACAAACCAATTTGCCAAAAAGCTACTCTATTTATGTCTAGTAAATCTGTAAAATTTTGTATTAATAATACAAAATTTTACACATTTAAAATCTGTGTAAACACCTTGAGCCCTAAAAATCCGGGTAAGTCTTTTTTATTATCTTAGATAAAAATTTCCAAATAGAAAATAATATTAGTACTTAATTAAAATTGTTGTCCAAACAGAGAATAATATTAGTATAGAAAATAATACATAGTAATTAGAAATGTTCCAACTTTGAAATGGGTTTTGGGTAGCGTGTTGATCAAAGTTAGTCTGGTATTAAAGTTGGAATGTGAACGACGAAACATGTAGAGCTGAAAGTCTAACGTGCTACTTTGGCGCAGTTTTGAGCGCTGTGGTCTTATAGTGGGAGTTCGATCCCCGGCAGGATCAATTCGGGAATTTATAATTTCTCTAATTTTTTTAAAAATTCATAATTCGGGAATTATTTCTGGTCTGGCCTGGTGGGAGGCTTCGGCTGCGGCTAGTTACCACCCTACCAGCAAAGACGAGAGCGATTGAGCGTTGCGGTACGATGCCGTGTGGAAACCGATTTCTACCGACAATATGGTATTTGGAACCGATATGGGTCAAATATAACTGCCTCATCAACTACCATCAGGTGAGATTGCTGTCAAGGGCTAACTTGTAGTGGCGTAAAAAATAAAAAAAAAAATTGCTAGTAAGTAACTATTTGTGTGTAATTTTATAACATTTATATTTGTACTAGATGATGCCCGCGACTTCGTCCGCGTGGAATTTTTTATAATTATGCATAACTAATGCAAAAAACCGCATAATAATCGGTCCAGTAGATTTCCAGAAAGGGGGAACAAAAAAGTGCACAAACATACAAACAAACAAACGCACAACCTCTTAGGGCAAGCACATTATATACCGTCTCCGTTCCGTCGTGGGTAAAAAATATAATATGAAAAGTTTGTTCAACCCGTTTTTCAGGAGAGCAAATCATAAAAAAAAATACGAACTTCAAATATTTTATTGACAAAGATGAAATACAAAATTTACGACAGACACTAAAAGTCTCCGTTACCTACATGCTTTCTACCATTCAACAAGTAGGTACTCGTAGGTACGTGAGATTATTGTCTTATAAAGTTATACAGACCTACGGCTTTACCTGAAATCTGTATCGTTAGGAGAAAATATCCGAGCTATGATTTTTCCTCGAGGAAAACTGAAAAGCGGTCACGTCCGTGACACCGGTGCTTTTCTTGGAAGTGGAAACTAAATATTTCTTTGTTTTTACTTATAGTATAAATTTTATTTGCAACTAACAATTTTTTTTACGTCTTTCATAGATTCGCTTGACTTTACGATCACACCTGATTTTATAGATGAAGCAGCAATACAGCTAAAATAAATCTATGAGAAGTTTTTATTACTAGATAATGTCCGCGACTTCGTCCGCGTTGGTTAAGTTTTTTGAATCCCGCGGGAAGTCCGGGATAAAAAGTAGCCTATATATGTCCTTCCTCGGGATTTAATCTATCTCTATAACCAAATTTCATCAAAATCTGTTGGAAACATGGCCTGTTAAAGCGTAGCTGAGAAAGACAGATGATACACTTTCGCACAAATATATAAGACTAGATGATTCCCGCGACTTCGTACGCGTTGATTAGATTTTTTTGATTCCCGCGGGAACTCTTTAATTTTCCGGGATAAAAAGTAGCCTATGTCCTTCCCCGGGATACAACCTACCCCTGTACCAAATTTCATCAAAATCGGTTGAACGGATGAGCCGTGAAAGCGTAGCATACAGACAGACAGACACACTTTCGCATTTATAATATTAGTATAGAAGTATAGATATAGATTAGTATGGATAAATAAACAAATTTAACGGGACACACACATATTTTGACTCTGATAAAAATTAGAATTCGATTCGATCCCCGGGCACGTACCTCCATTCTGTTCCGTTGCGGCGTGAAACCAACAAACAAGCAAACTTCCGCATTTATGGTATGCCATACGTATACGTAAGGATTAGAATGGATTTTTTACTATGCTGATGAAAATGGATCAACGTAGCACTGTCAAAGGCATAAGTCCTGGTTTCGATTTTTTCGTTGCCTCCTCGAAAGAGGTCACGTTAGTAACACCGACACATCTCGTTACGATGTTCGAAGTAAAGCAAAAAGGGGGGAAAATGCAAGCGAAATGCATTTCGTGGTACCAACGTCGGTTTACGTAAGAGGATTTCCCGTGGATTTTAGTTTGTCTTCTTTAATTAGCTGGCAACGTAAAATATTTAAAATTCTAGCCAAAATTTTAAATATTTTACTTCTTACTTAACTACTTTATATAGAGCGTGATATACTCAGTTCCAGTAAGCGATTTTTCGTTCCTCATTTTACACTCTTATACGCCGATATTTTTATTATTTTTATTTTTTTATTCCACTACAAGTTAGCCCTTGACTGCGATCTCACCTGATGGTAAGTGATGATGCAGTCTAAGATGGTAGCGGGCTAACCTGTTAGGGGTATGTCAGTCATATTAAACCCATACCACTAGTCGGTTTCTACACGGCATCGTACCGGAACGCTAAATCGCTTGGCGGTACGTCTTTGCCTGTAAGGTGTATTGCATCTACTCCGAATAACGTATAGCCTGGAAATAATTTTGACAGAATTCGTGAATTCGTAATACAGCATCTGTCTAAGCTTATGTCATTCCGAAACAGTGATAGATTCACTCGACGATTACTTTTTAAAGTTTATTTGAATAAAAAAACATGAGTTTGAGTTTATTGGTGCAATTGGCACGTATATAGGGGCACAGAAAAGTAAATAAGAAGATGTAGGTATTTTAGCTACTACGTAATAAAAGTTTAGCTTTCTTTATGAAGAAAAACCTAAACAATATTCTATATTTCTAACCTCTAAGTTATTGAAATTTCTGTGCAAAATTTCACGCTCATGCCCGCACGGTATAGAGTGTGATTGTCGGTCGTCAGTCAAGTGAAACCTGTAGAGTGGGCAAAGCAGATTCTTTAAAAAAACTTAAAGAGAAAGTTTAGAAATTACATCGAGCACATAATTATGTTAGTACATAATATGAATACCAAATTGATCCAGCCAGGAATCGAAAATACCACAAATAGCAAATGCGCTGTGACGCATCAGGGGTCGTCAAAATCAGGCCCAATAGGGAATATGCATGTATTTTTTTTATTTTTTTAAACTATTCTTTAAGTGATTATATAACCGAAAAAAAATATAACACTTGCACAATTTTATTAAATAAGCTAAAAAAATTTAATTAAAACTACTATCATTTTCGGACGATTTAAACGCCACCATTTTGGCGCGCTCGTTCTGTGACGTCACCGTGCACACCAACGAAGTGTTTGATTCAGTTTTAATAAAAGTGAGTGAAGTAAAGCGTAAAAGATTAACTTATTGTGATGGAAGAGCACCAAAAAGATTATTATAAATATTGTATTGTCCCTATGTGCAGTAAAACAATATTAAAACTGCACCTGACAAGATATATTTTCATATGCCGAAAGTTATAAATATATGGAAAAAAATAAAAAAAATTAAAAAATTAGCGGTATTATCTTTCAGGTTATAATAATTTGATTGACTCATCTCACGAGTATAACAATAAGGAATATGAAAAATCGAATATGTTGGTAACTGTTACTTTTTTTTATCCACTACAAGTTAGCCCTTGACTGCGATCTCACCTGATGGTAAGTGATGATGCAGTCTAAGATGGTGGGCTAACCTGTTAGGGGCATGGCAGTTATATTAAACCCATACCCCTATTCGGTTTCTACACGACATCGTACCGGAACGCTAAATCGCTTGGCGGCACGTCTTTGCCGGTAGGGTGGTAAGTAGCCACGGCCGAAGCCTCCCACCGGGCTAGACCAGAGAAAATTCAGAAATTATAAATTCCCAAATTGACCCTACCGGGGATCGAACCCGGGCCGCACGTTAAGACAACAGCGCTGCACACTGCGCCACGGAGGACGTCCCACCTTGCTGCAAGGTTATTTACCTACCTTGCAGTTTTTACTCCTCTTAGTTCAGCGGACGTAAAGTCAAAATTATTTGCGAAGTACGTAGTCATCATGAACACATCAGTTTTAGGCAGATTATCCGACTGTGCCTTGACAAAACCGCTTTCAGTCATTGTGGCGAGTCTTTTTTCACAAGGAATTACTGCTTTCAGTTAATAATTCCCAAAAACACTAATGATTTATCATAAACAGCGGCAAAACAATGCGAATAACTTTCAATAATCATACAAAACAAACGACCTGTGAACAGTCGACAGGCTACAGAGTGGACGATGACGTCATGTTTCGTTCCGCCAATAGCGTTGCGTTTTAGAAATTTGAGCGGGAATTCGAAAAATAATACTTTTAAATAATTAAATTTATTAATAGAAACATGATAATTTGTAAAAATAATCATCTGCATATATTTCTTTAGCAATAAAGATTACACATAATTTTTTTTGTCCATTTCTAAATCACATGCATATTCCCCATTGTCTAAGGAAAACGTAATCATTTGACAGCTTAAAACGTATTACTCGAACTGTTTAAGGAGCTCATATACATGCTATTTGACGTGCAGGCATCTATGAACTCCTTAAACAGGTCGAATTATACGGTTGACAAACGATTACGATCACGATTTCCTTACACAATCGGGGGGCTGGTCGTTATACGGCTCAACGCTACTCGACGATAGGCAGGGAACTTCAGAATTGGGAAGTAGGCGGCCTCGCGTTAACAGACGCATTAATCCAAACTCTAGATAACACCCCGGAATACGTAATTTCATTCAGCGTTTCAGCAACTACGAGTTGCATGAATAGATTAATTACTTTGAACGCCGTCTACGAATACATAAGTTTTGGCCATTTCTCCGTAGCACTCAGGACTTTGTGTTAGATATATTTCTTTTCAATTTACTTACAGTACTATCACTTTTATAAGTCGAATCTATAAAGTTTGTTTGCGCAGAAAAGCAACCTAACGCCGCCGACTAAAACCGAATGTGAATACCAATGAAATAATATATACGTACTTTACTAGCGGATGCCCGCGACTTCGACGAGTGGTTTAAGTTTTTTGATTCCCGCGGGAATTCCTTAATTTTCCGGGATAAAAAGTATCCTATGTCACTCTCCAGGTCCTCAACTATACCCAACCCATTGCAAAAATCACGTGGATCCGTTGCTCCGTTGCGGCGTGATTGAAGGACAAACCAACAAACAAACACACTTTCGCATTTATAATATAAGTATGATTGCTTAACGTTAGGATTTTAAACCCAAGACCAACAGACTCGTGCAATCTACTCGTATATCTATCGTGCTCGCACTCCGAACATGGCGCGTAGGCAACAACCCAATAGCCACGGTAATATTATGTATAGGTACAATGTGGCCGATTCTGTATTTAACACAATCTCTAAACTAAACTAAAATGGCATCTTTAAATCTAGTTGTATTCCTAGGGAGTATTATGAAAGAGTTAGCAATATTTGTAATGCTCTAATTTTAGTTTAGTTTAGAGATTGTGCACTACAGAATCAGCCCCAATAGCGGAGGACGCGCGCTTTGATTAGCTGAGATATTTTCGCGCCATTCAAAAATAAGATTTCTTCGCAGGTCGGCATAACTTATAAAAGTGGTAGTTACTGTACGATGGTAACTTTTAATAAGCAACTTTTCCTCATACTCGTATAATCAACTTTTACATCTCGCTACTTACTATGTTAGGGCTGAAAATGAAATCAACGAAGTATAAAGTAACCTTAAACGTGAATAGATGTAAGTAGAAATTTTTTACTATAGAAATTACAATTTATTTAATATATTATTTATTAATTAAAATACGCATTATATTATTATAATTAAGATTTTTGATAAGTCCCAGTATGAAGGGATTAGACAAATAAGGACTTAGTCACGAATCACGTAGTCAAAGTTTGTACGGCTGCACTAGCAAGTGGTAAACGGAAAAGTTAGCTCGCTCCGAGGCTCTACATGTGTAAGTTATGCATGCTGTTGAAGTAACGACTACAAAATTACTTATTCCTTACTGTTATCTGAAACCCGGATTCATGTTTGTTTTGTTTACGACTACAAAATTACTTATTCCTTACTGTTATCTGAAATCTGGATTCATGTTTGTTTTGTTTACGACTACAAAATTACTTATTCCTTACTGTTATCTGTTTGTTTTGTTTACGACTACAAAATTACTTATTCTTTACTGTTATCTGAAATCTGGATTCATCTTTGTTTTGTTTATATACTTACATAAAAATATACAATGCACAAAGGCGTAGCTGCTATAGTTAATAGTAGAACTATTTCTTCCAGCTAGCCTTTGGTTGTGGAGGCGTGGTTTCTAATTTTCATACTTTCCAAAGGTTGTCTGGAAGAGATCGCCTCAGGCGATAAGACCGCCTTTGCATAGTCCTATTCATAGTTTTAATGACTTCTGTAATTCCTTGTACTTGTGTGCAATAAAGATTTAAATAATACTAGCTTTTGCCCGCGGCTTCGCTCACGTTAACCGTTTCGTCACCTTTGCCTTATATCGAAAGCAAAAAATCAAAGTTTCATGGATTTAACTTGAAAAACAACTTGATAGATGACGAACTTTTATACAAACTTACAACCCCTTTTGGGGTTGGAATTTTCAAAAATCTTTTCTTAGCGGATGCCTACGTTATAATAGCTATCTGAGTGCAAAATTTCAGCCCGATCCGACCAGTGGTTAGAGCTGTGCGTTGATAGATCAGTCAGTCAGTCAGTCAGTCACCTTTGCCTTTTATATATTTAGAAGATAGAAGATAGATTAAAGATTAATAAATACCTCGAGATAATATTAATAAATAGAGTGAATCAAGTGGGCTAAAACAAGAAATAGTAGAAGATACATTGTTCTATCTATACTTATAATAAAACTGTAACAGGTCCAATTCTGTACATTGAAGATATTTTGAATTTTTTTTTTGGAGGGCACTCATTATTCGATACTGAAGCCAAATCTGTATTTTTTTTTCATTTTTGTCTGTCTGTCTGTCTGTCTGTCTGTCTGTCTGTATCTTGGCCGCGCATCACGCCGAAACTACTGAATGAATTCAAACGAAACTTGGCACGATTTGAGCCCATACTACGAGGTAGGACATAGGATACTTTTTATCCCGAAATTCTACCCCCGAAGGGGTGAAATAGGGGTTGAAAGTTTGTATGAAAGTCCTTAATTTCTCAAGTTATAGCCATGAAACTTGATATATGAGCTGCGGGTTGAAAATGAAAACATATGTGGTTCACAGTTTTTCAAAATTCCACCCCCGAAGGGGTGAAATAGGGGTTGAGAGTTTGTATGAAAATCCTTAATTTTTCAAGTTATAGCCATGAAACAGCATTTGGGCTTTCGTTAAAATATGAAGAAGTACGTGTTTGACCATTATAGGGGGGATAGTAATATAGGCTACTTTTTATCCCGGAAAATTAATGAGTTCCCGCGGGAATCGAAAAAACTTAGTCCACGCGGACGAAGTCGCGGGCATCAGCTAGTAGACAATAAAATTGAAAGCTTATTACTCGTAGCTTTTGTAAGAGATTTTTTATGTAACAAATAAGTGTAAACACTTGTATAGTATTTTATAGGGGTGAAAGCCTAGTGGTTATTTTAGTGGCCAGGAATTTTATTGAAATATCGGACAAGAATACAAACAAATAAAAGGATAAATTAAAAACTTCTGCTAATCCATACTAATATTATTATTAATGCGAAAGTGTGTCTGTATGTCTGTCTGCTACGCTTTCCCGGTCCATTTTTTCAACAGATTTTGACGAAATGTGGTACAGATGTAGGTTGCACCGGTCCCGGGGAAGGACATATGCTACTTTTTATCCAGGAAAAAATTAAGGAGTTCCCGTGGGAATCGAAATACCTTAATCCATGCGGTCGAAGTCGCGGGCATATATCTACAAAAAAATCCAAATGATGATCTGAGCTGAAGTAGACTACAATTATTCATTATAGCGCTTTTCATCATTTAGATTCTGAAGATTGCGAAGTAAAGAATATTTATCTAGATAAGTGCAATAAGGCGCTGGAAGAAAGGCTTTTAGAAATTGAGCAAGGCATGAAATCTAATAACGTGGAAATTATAGGTTTGGACAGGCAAGAAAATGAGAATGGTGCTCAGCTGGGGCAGGTGGTGCGTGAAATTGCCCAAAAACTAAAATTAAACCCAGAGAATATCAAGGATGCATACAGGGTAGGACGAGAAAAATCAGATGATAAAAAACCGCAACCTGTTATAGTGAAATTAAAAACCAGAGCTGCCAGGGACCAGTGGATTCAATCCCGGAAAACTCCAATCACGAACGGTGATATTTATAAAAACAATTGTGAAAATCTGATCCACATAAACGAAGACCTACCGCGTTTTAAGCGTCAGTTATTCTGGTCTGCCAAGACACAGTTAAAAGGCATATGTAAATATGTGTGGATACAGAACTCTAATATATTGGCTAGAAAAGAAAATGAGAAGAAAATCTACCGAATCAGGTGTGAAAACGATATAGAAAAAATAGTCGGTTGAACACTGGTTGCAAGTAAGCGTCGGGTACACACTACGTGATTATTTAAGATTTAAAATTTAACGATCTTATTGACTTTTCACCTGATATAGAATTTAAAAGATTTAAAAATATTGAAGAATGGGATAAATACACAACTTTTAAAACAAAAGGACTTTGCATTCTTCATTTAAATATAAGATCGATTCGTAAGAACTTTAACGAGTTATTGATCCTAATTGATAAATTAAAATACCAAATACACATAATTATACTATCAGAAATAAATATAAAGGAAGATGAGTTACCCCTATATCCCATACATGGGTATTCGGCCTATGCTAGAACGAGAGAATTAACTAGAGGGGGAGGGATATTATTATACGTAAAAGAAAAATTTGATTTCAGTATAAAAGAAACTCGTACTACGGCAGTTGAATCAATTCATGGAACGTTAAATATAGGGAATGTTTGTTTACATATTATCGCACTATATAGGCCGCCAAGGAAGAATAAATTGCACTTTATGGAACAAATAAATGTACTGCTGAAAAGTATCCCAAGTCATGAGGACATACTAATGATCGGAGACGTAAACATAGATATTTCGGAACACAAGATAAATTCGACTTCGATTAATTACAAAAACACCTTGTGTGAACACGGGCTGCAATGTGCTATACCTACTGTCGAAGCAACGCGCGAAGCGATAGTCGAGGGCCGTCTCGACCAATCGTGTATTGATCATGCGTGGGTGCGAGCGAGACAGCGGCGTAGCTACGAGAATACAGCTGTAAAATCGTTTCTACTAGAATGCAATATCTCCGATCACCACGTGATTGGAGTGACGTTGGACCTTGACCGTGAGTTACGGCATTGTGATACAGACAGGTATGGTAAAAAGCTGGTGATATGTGATAAACTAGTTAAGGAAAAATTAGATAATGTCGATTGGACTCAGTTTCTACTTGTTTTTTGCCCATTATTATTGTATAATAAATTATATTTGTTATTTAGCGGTATTTATAAGGATAGTATGAAATCAAATACTATAAGAAATATTAGAGTAACACAGCCGTGGATAAATACAAGGTTATACTATATGATATTAAGAAGGGACGATTTATTTCGATCATGGAAGGCTTCACCAACCAATATGAATAAGCGTTTAGAATATACCAGATTCAGAAATAAAGTAAATAAATCCATAAATATAGCTAAAAATAAATACAGAAGACAGGAAGTTAAAGATTGTAATGGAGACTATAGAAAGGTTTGGCTTACTATTAATAGCTGGTTAGGGCGAATAAAACCAAATGTTGACAGTGTGATTATGAAATATTTAGGTAAAATAAGTAACGTTTACACTATTTGCAATGAATTTTCTAAAACCTTTACTCAGGAAATTTTAAAGATTAGGCATATTTGTTCAGTAAAATTTTTGGATAGAAATTCTTATGTGAAGCCGAGTGATGTATCTTTTAGATTTATTAAAGTAGGTGCAAAAGAAATTGAAAAAATTATTTGTAAATTAAATATAAAGAAAGCCCCAGGTTTTGATAAAATTAGAGTACAAGATATTAAATATGTAAGTAAGCAGTTGAGCCCAATTTTGGCGAATTTTGTAAATATGAGTATTCAAAAAGGTTTGTATCCCGAAATTTTAAAAAAATCAATAATTCGACCAATTTATAAAGGCGGTAATCACTTGCATTACACAAACTATAGACCAATAGCTATACTATCAGTAATTAATAAAATCGTCGAAAAAATATTAGTTGGTCAGGTGTCTAGGTTTTTAGAGAAATATAATATTCTGACCGATGCACAGCACGGCTTCAGAAAAGGCCGGAGTACGGTAACGGCTCTCACCCAATTTATGGAGGAAATTAATACTAATCTAGATAGTGGGAAGCAGGTACTGGTATTATTTATTGATTTTAAAAAAGCGTTTGACACGTTGGATAGGGATGTTTTACTCTTAGCTATGCAAGAATGTGGCGTTGCAGGTCCAACTAATGAATGGTTTCGTAATTATTTAACCGATAGGACTATACGCACAGAAGTAGATGCTATAACCGGTGATGAATGTGATGTAACATTAGGAGTGCCAACTGGATCAGTATACGGTCCTGTTGGCTACTTAATGCTTGTTAATAGTGTAGTGAATGTTATTCAGCAGTGTAAGGTATATATGTATGCGGACGATATGTGCCTGTTGTATGCTTCAAAGGATTTAAGCGAGGCGCGCAAAAATATTCAATCAGATCTTGAAAATGTCATAAAATGGGCACATGATAATAGTATTATTATAAACTTTGAAAAAACGAAATGCATGCATATATACTCACCACATAATGCAAAGGCAAAAACTGTTAAATATAAGGACATAGAGATACTGGGACATAGCTATGACTGTCTACATATGACTAAGAACCAGTGTAGCTGCCAACAGTTAGAGTTTGTGGAAAATTATAAGTATTTGGGGTTACATATAGATAGGCACTTCAACTGGAAGACTCACATAGGTGTAGTATGTAGCAAGCTAAGGTCTGTGTTGGGCAAGTTCCATCATTTGAAGAGAGTGCTAAGCAAACATACAATGCTTGTGGTTTACTACGCGTTAGCAGACTCGGTCATCAGTTATGGGCTTAGCATATATGGAAGAACATTCACTACTTATCTTAATGAAATTAAAAAAATACAAATAAGATTATTAAAACAAGTTATAAGTAAAAGGATAAAGAAAAAGTACAAAAGAAATTACGAAATTTTATTTAAAGAATTAAAAATACTACCAATTCATATCAAGTTAAATTATTTGTTAGCAAAAGAACATTTTTATTCCAATAAATACAAACAACTTATTTCACATAAAGAGCATGTCAGAAGAGTAAGACAAGGTAGATTAAGAGTAAATAGAGTAAATAATTATTATGGTAAAAGATTAAATAGTTACTTAGTACCTAAGATATTTAATAGTATAGAGTTTTTAAGAGTAGGTAAAAAAGTCAGTGAAGGAGTCCTTAAGAAAAAGCTAAAGGAAGTTTTCATTAACGACTCCTTCACTGATTAACTGATTAACTGATTAACATAGTTTAAGCAAATAAATATTTAGGATTAACTACTAACTTAATTTTAATTATATTATGTATCGTTTAACTAGGCATAATAGTAGTGTAAATGTATTGTTTAACTAGGTATAATAGTAGTGTGTAATAGTAGTGTAGTGTAGTGCACGGCGTAGTTGTTAGTTGAGCGCGAACTCGCCAACAAACTATGTGTGTAGTTTGGCGAGATACAATTGTATTGTATTATTGTTTGTGCATATTATAAAATAATAAATTAAAAAAAAAAAAAAAAAAAAAATTAATTTTTAATAGGAACTGAAAACATATTATGTTTAAACTTCAAATACCGACTACAAAATTACTTATTCGGGACTGCTATTTAAAATCTGGATTAACGTGTGGGTTAACGCTTAGTCTGAAAATATAAAATAAACTACAAACTACGAAGTTGGAAGTTTATATTTATTGTTGTAGCGGTATTCTGCTAGCGATAATGCTCACTTTTGTTTTATAACATTATCTGAGCCTCCGGTGAAAGTTTTTGAGTAAATAAAACTTACTCGCCGGAGTTGGTGTTATCTGTTAATTTGTATTGTGAGCTCGGCGTAAGGCTGAGGCCAAACGACCATGATTTTTTCTAGTTTTAATTAGAATGAAAGACCACTACTGTAACCTACGACAGGACCAAATATCAGCGCGACACATTGTCGCGCGCACTTTATTTGGAACTGCACAGACCTGCTGAATAAGGGCCCCGGACGGGTCGTCGGGCATAACTTTTGTTTTTTAAACTTTCTCCGTTCTTCATCTTCATCCATCGGGCATAACTAGTGGGGCATATTCCGACAAAACAAGTGTTACCCGTGACATATTCATAGCTATAAAGGGTAATAGGGACTGCCGATAGAAGTGAAAACGAATATTTAAAAATTTTTCCTTTTAAAATTTTTTTTAATGAAAAAACAAATTATAATATAAACCTTAAAACTAAGGGATTAAAGTTAAATTACGAATGTAGTATATTTATATTTAAGACCTTTTGTCTTCGTAACAACGCGAGCATTTCGCCGCGGAGCATGTCGCATGACGGTGACGCGAATCCACAAGTTTACCCCCTACCAAAAAGTGCTCAACGCGGCTAAAGACGTTTTCACTTCAATAATAGAAAAACACTATGTCAAATCGTCCACTAGCTCTCAGAGCAAATGGTTTTGCCAGTCGTCTGTCTCGGCCTTGTGTCTACATAATTTCCACAGCGAATAAATGCGGATTCCAGGGTTACTAGCCTTTTACAAAGCCGTCTGGAAACTCTGCGACTTCCGATTGCGTAAAGTTTATCTCTAGGTACATTTAGGGATTCTCAATGCTCATACTTTGAGCCGCTTTAGAAAATGTACCTAAAATAAAAAAGTTTGGATGGATTGATGTTTGTTACTTAATCACGCCAGAATAGCTGAATGGCTCTGCATGAAAGGCACAGAGATAGATTATGGTCTGGAATAACACATAGGCTATCCCGGAAAATTAAAGAAATCCCGCGCGAAACAAAAAAACCTCAATCCACGCGGACGAAGTCGCGGGCATTAGCTAGTTTGAAATAAAATAAACCCAGAAGCACGCTCGTTTCAGTATCGTAATTCTCTTAAGAGTTCTAGTTGATGAATTATAAAGTAAAGTAATGCAATAATAAAAGGTATCACCTGACAAGTAATATCGTTTTACGACCTTCAGACGGGTGAAGTGCCTTTTCATGACCCTCAGGGCCTGAGGGGCTTTCCAAAGGTCTGAAAGTGTGTGTCAGTGACTTTTGGGGATCATTGGAGTAACAACTAGGTATTATACAGAATACTTCTTCTTAAAACACATGATTCTTTCTTCTTCCACGCGTTATTTGTACAGTACTTAATTAGAAAGTAAGTTTTCTTTTAACTTTTATCTACACTAATGTTATAACATTCTACTTATGTTTCCAATACTTGACCTATAATTACTACTGTTATAGCGCAGATAACAAAACACTCAATTTAAGCAATTTCACATGATGGTATAATATCCACATCGATATCGTAAAATCTCATTATAACATCAATAAAACGCGACCAATTAACCTGGCGAGCCTTATGTCAAAATCCTCATACAAGTTGTATAAAATTTTGATATTAGGCTGGCTTTTGAAAACAGTTGGGTTATACGTGAAAACTTCGTCGAAACTACTAAACTTACATACACAAAACTCTTTGGTAAGATCTTGTGCCAATTAAATAAAAAACGAACAGCGCGCGCTCGCTCCTGATTGGCCCTGCGCGCGCAGCTGCGCTCTCATTGGTTAGATTTTAATGGCGGCAAGTTCACTGTGACAATACACGTATATACATAAACTATTGTCAGCTTTTACTCTTGTTGTTTGATAAATTGCATTAGTGAAGATAAAGTAGTGTATGCAACTGCATATAACACGGGTATTAAAACACTCGTTACTATTATGAAACTCGCTGCGCTCGTTTCATAAACTCACACTCGTGTTTTAATACTCTTCATTATATGACAGTTGCATAAACTACTATTTTAATTAAAAAAAAATACACAATATTTTTTTACTGAATGGGTTTTCTTTTTGTTTTTTTGCTCTATTTTGGCGGTGAAGAAAAGGTATTTTTGAAAAAATTGTTTTCCGTACAGTCTAGCCAAGTTCAACACCACATGTACAAACTGTACTTGATCTACCAAATCAATACTTCCTTGACCTTTTGTATGTTGAAACCATAGAGGTAGGATACGTCTGCCAAAACTACCCAATGACTGGCCTACTATTACAACTACTAAAGGGGCCAAAAAGAGACAAATCTCTTTCCAAACTACTGAACCCGGAGTTCGACTCGCACTTTTTTTTTTTTTTTTATCCACTACAAGTTAGCCCTTGACTGCGATCTCACCTGATGGTAAGTGATGATACAGTCTAAGATGGTAGCGGGCTAACCTGTTAGGGGCATGGCAGTTATATTAAACCCATACCCCTATTCGGCTTCTACACGGCATCGTACCGGAACGCTAAATCGCTTGGCGGCACGTCTTTACCGGTAGGGTGCGAATCGCACTTGCGCGAATTTTCTATTAGCCGAACTCTACTTAGGTACTTCTAACTCAACTTACGATACGAAGGTAACTCTCCATGTCTTTAGCTATCCTACCCAATAAATCACGTCAATCTGCTGCGGCTTGATTGAAGGACATACCAACAATCAAACTTACTTTTGCTTAAAAGTTGGTACATTTTATTTACCTACTCATATTTTTTTTATGATTTTATAAATAAAGCAAATATACCTATATTGGCCGATTCTATCGACGGTTGTCTGTAGATAAATTAACTTTTTAAAGTATCCAAACCTCTTCCTTTGCCGTTTAGCAGTCCATTAAAAAGTTAGCGTCGCAAACTTTCAATGAGGCAAAAAATCGTCAAAGCAAACTTTTACGATACATCGCGGCTCGCAGCGTACGGGATATTTAAAAAATATTTACTTAAAAGGAGATTGAATCTTTTAAAACAAGTTTCGAAATTTTCTTTTATGCACCAATTTCTTTTTTGGATCAAGGAAATTAGTACTATTTGGAGATAATATTGGTAGTCAATTGAAAATAAAAGGAATTACGCGCCCGTGCTTATGTTTGGATCACAAATTTATAACCCTTCAGTTTTTTCCTTGTCTCAAAAGCCGACGATTTAATATTAAACAATGTGGTCATAACGACGGCGTAAATTGAAATGTTGTTTTTTAGGGTTCCGTACCCAAAGGGTAAAAACGGGACCCTATTACTAAGATTCCGCTGTCTGTCTGTCTCCAGGCTGTATCTCATAAACCGTGATAGCTAGAAAGCTGAAATTTTCACAAATGATGTATTTCCGTTGCCGCTATAACAACATATACTAAAAATTAAAAAAATATATATATTAAGGGGGGTCCCCATACAATAAACGTGTTTTTTTCGTATTTTTTTGCTCAATATTAAAAACGGTAACAGGTAGACGGTTCAAATTTTCACAGAATATTAACTTGTATATTACCTTTCAAAATAAATAATTAAATATCAATAAAGTAAATATTAAAGGGGGGCTCCCATACAACAAACGTAATTTTTATTTTTAATACGTCATAAATCGTAAAACTTACTACAGGTTTTTACGGAACCCTCGGTGCGCGAGTCCGACTCGCACTTGGCCGGTTTTTTTTTTAATCCACAAGTAAGCCCCACCCAAAACCCACCCAAGATTGAAATGACTGTTCCTTTGAGGCTATTGGGCGTAGTAGCGTCAAATAGAGGCCACTGAAACGTACACCATTGAAAGTAGAACGATTTCCTAGAGAGCGTTTTGACGTCGGTATCGAAAAGATTCCTACATATGCATACTAATATTATAAAGTAGCTGATGCCCGCGACTTCGTCCGCGTGGTTAAAGTTTTTTTGATTCCCGCGGGAAAAAGGAAAGGAGAAATTAAGGAGAATTTTGCGGGATAAAAAGTAGAGTATGTCATTCTCCAGGTCCTCAACTATACCCATGCCAAAAATCACGTCGAACCGTTGCTCCGATGCGGCGTGATTGTAGGACAAACCAACAAACAAACACACTTTCGCATTTATAATATTAGTATGAAGTATGATGCAAAAGTGTGGCTGACTATCTGTCTGTGTGTATGTCTGTCTGTCTTTCTGCTACGCTTTAGTGGCCCATTTTTTCACAGATTTTGATGAAATTTGGGCTAGAGGTAGGTAATATTCCGGGGAAGGGACTACTTTTTAACCGACTTCAAAAAAAGGAGGAGGTTCTCAATTCGACTGTATTTTTTTTTTAATTTTTTTTTAATTTTATTTTTTATGTTTGTTACCTCAGAACTTGACTGGGTGGACCGATTTGGATGATTCTTTTTTTATTTGAAAGCTGGTGCTCCCCGTGTGGTCCCAATTCAATTTGGTGAAGATCTGATGAATATCTCCGGAGATGGAGAACGGAACTCCTCATGGATAAGAGTAAATTGCTCGCGATCAGTGTGATAGTCTTGTAAACAGTATGTTTTAACCATGCATAGCATATCTCGTTCTGGTTACATCCTGTATTTTAAAACAGTGGGGCCACTAAAAATTGTGAAATAAAAATTTTTCCAAAAAAAAAAAAAAACGACTTCAAAAACCACAAACACTAAAAAGTAAAAAATAATTTAATTTATTATGTATACAAGAGTTAATTTAGTTCTATAATAACATTCTTTGGAGTCGGTGCCAATGTGGAGTCACGTCAACGGTGCCAATGCGGCTAATTGGTACCGACTCCAAAAAATGTTATTATAGAACTAAATTAACTCTTGTATACATACCTAATAAATTAAATTATTTTTTACTTTTTAGTGTTTGTGGTTTTTGAAGTCGGTTTTTATTTTTTTTTGTTATCCCGTAAAATTAAGGAGTTCCCCGGGAATCAAAATCCGCGGGCATCATCTAATCCCAGATAAGAGCTTGTATGATGATGATTACGTCATATTGATGAGTTGATTTTGAAACAGCAAATATGCCACAAAAACTAACCCATACTATTGTGTTTTATAGAAAGTATTATAACTGCAAGCCAGCCTCATTTTACTAACGTTTTATTATTATTTTTCAGGTAAGAGACGAAAGTCTACTAACATAACATGGCGAAGAGTTTTCCCACGCAATGGTAGGTAAGTAAGTAATGGTAGGTAGGTGGATGAATCAGGTGAAGTTAAGGGCGAAGTTGTAATAGAAAGTGGACCTCCAAATTCATTCACCCATCCAGTCGCGCTTAGGGTCAACAGCTTAGATGCGTTATCAACTAAGTCACTCGTCACTAGTCATTCCACTTGAACTTCAATCTTTTTTATTCAAATATACTTCATTTTGAATCGTCGAGTGAATCTACCGCTGGTTCGGGATGCCATTCCTACCGAGAAGAGTCAGCAAAAAACTCGGTCATATTATAATCCGATATAGCAAAATTTTTAAATTTTCTCTGGTCTAGTTTGATGGGAGGCTTCGACCGTGGCTAGTTACCACCCTACCGGCAAAGACGTACCGCCAAGGTATTTAGCGTTCCGGCACGACGCCGTCTAGAAACTGATTAGGGTATCTAAGGGTTTATAATAACTGCTGTACCCCTAACAGGTTAGCCCGCTATCATCATAGACTGCATCATCACTTAAGTACCGTCAGGTGTAATCGCAGTCAAGGGCTAACTTGTAGTTAATAAAAAGAAAAAAATAGTAGAACTATTTCTGCCAGCTATATAATATATCCTTTGGTTGTCGAGACAGGGTTTCTAGATTTCATACTTTCCAAAGGTCGGAAGAGATCGCCTCAGGCTATAAGACCGCCTTTGAACTTGTAGTGGAATAAAAAAAAAGTAAATCTCCTAAGCGCCGAAGTGAGCCATTATTCAGCTGTAGGTAAACAAAAGCAATCTCGCCGCAAGTTTTAGATACAACCAACTTCTCGTAAATCAATCTATGTGACGGCGCGGTATTACAGTTTTACGTTCGCTCTACGATACTGTGTTAAGACTTTCGTAGCGGTTGCTACGTCATAGTTACGAAAGGCAGCCTTTCGTTGTTAAGCTACGGATGTATGTCAAACCCACCAATAGGAGCGCTTGTGTAGAAACATAATAATAAATAGTAGTGTATATAAACCGAATAGGGGTATGGGCTTTATATAACTGCCATGCCCCTAACAGGTTAGCCCGCTACCATCTTAGACTGCATCATCACTTACCATCAGGTGAGATCGCAGTCAAGGGCTAACTTGTAGTGGATAAAAAAAAGGATTTTCACAGCTTAGATCGCTAGATGTTAGATCTTCTCTGTAGACAGGGGCCATAATGCCAACGCTTAAAAAAAGGCTTATATATTGTTTCATTATTGTTGACTTTCGTGTTTTATAGAATTATAATCCTTATTTTAGGAACGTCAAGGTACGTGACATCAAACTGGCATTTTGAGTAATATTGCTTAAGTATTGCTTTAAGCGTTTTACGCACCCTTATATAAGACATAGCTTCCTAGAGATTACAGAGTTAAGTATAGGTAATGAGAAATGTAATGAGATGACTATTCAGTAAAATAGTTGCGAATAGATATTGTTAACGTTGTCCTACATGAAGTCAAGATATTTGATTTTGAATAGCTATACCACTTCTAAGTAAACAAGTTAGTTTTTTCAGTATTACAAAATAAATTCCGCCTGTAATCTCACTGTATAATTCATGACAAAAAATCACACTATGGATAAAAAAATGACTGGCTGATAAAAATACCGCATCATTAACTTTTCGGTTTGCTTTGCTTGGTAGCGCGCTCTCGAAATGGCCTATGTCCAACAGTGGATGCATACTGGCTGGTGGACGATTCACTTGTAGATAAATGCGCATACTGTGCGGTCATTTTGGGCTGACGATTTGTTTATTCACTCCTTACGGCATTTTGATTCCAAAACCACTTCTACCAGTATTGGTAGAAGTGGTTTTGGAATCAAAATGCCGTAAGTTCCAAGATCCTTCCGCATAGATGTATACAATCAATAAGTATCTAATTACTATAGGCAATTAATTAGTTCAGCGAAATCGAACCGCCTACACGTTGTTGACACAACCGCACGCAGGTTGTACGTATAAATAGAATTACATAGAAACCATCAATTTAATAGCTCCCATTATTATCAGAACCCGATATAAAAGAAAAATAATATCGGCAATAAGTCGCCTCCAACTCCTATAATGAAAATATTACGTTTCCATCGAGAAAAGTAACAAAACTGAGAGTAATAACGTTCACTTCAAATATTTGTTGTTGTCTCTTGAGTTCGACTTTCATTTAGTCCAGGGAAAGATCTATAGGAATCCCGTATGCGGAAAAAGTTGTGCGGAGTTGTGGTTGCGTTGTATGGTTCGTATCTGTGCGGATAATGGTAAAAATTAAAAAGGTGTGTGTGCAATTCACACACGGCAGAAGTGAAACTTCAGAAAAGTAGCCTACGAGATAAATATAACTTGTATTCTAACTCATTCTCTAGCAGGCTAAATCCTATTATTAATATGTTTGTCTCGCTCTGTTTTGGTGTCGCTTTTTCGTTTCGTTTTTCGTTTTATCAACCAGAGGCGGATTAAAATAAAACAAAAAAAGCAATTAACAAATCAGACTTTCTACTGCTACATTTAAACAATCAAACAGAAAATTAAAAAAATGGAACGCTTTGTATACACGTTCGTCCGCCACTTGTACCGTGGCGACACCATCCGTTTCATCCAATTTTCGAATCACAACGATTCTAAAGAAGTTTCACTTCAAAATTCGCACGTGATTATAGATACGTCTCTAGTCTTATCGATCCTAAAGTCAGAGTTCTGCTTTCCGCATTCCATAAAGTATGAGTATATTCGAATCCCAAAGTAAAAAATTATTTATTATTTTAAGGAAAATTTTCGGCCAATCTTTCTCTATTTGGTTTCAAAAGAATCACGAAAGTTAGTCTAAAAAGCGCAAGATAAATCAGTAGATATAATAAACAGAAGATACCAAATATCTTATAAATAAAGTAGTCACTGTATAATCGTAAAAACGAAGCAAAGTTCATCGACAGTCTAACCTTCTGAAGGCCACATTGTTTCCAAGTTAAAATAATTTACTGGTGAAAATTCCCCATTTTCCGCTCGACATTAATCATACGTCCGATCGCCATGACAGCTGACGACCTTTTGAACGTGATTCAATGCGGCGCGTCAGCATTGGTAGACTTTGCCTACCCTCTTTCACACTTTATGTACATATAATATTATGTATTTCAATATTCCTATATCTTGTACGATACATTGTATACTAATAAGGTAAGTACATTATTAGATGGTAAATAGATAAATTCCTAGATTTTGCTATGTACACGTACATGCACAATTATTAACATATCTGACTATACATATTGTAATCATGCATTATACTATTATTCTAGGTAAATGCGAAAGTGTGTTTGTTTTTGGTTTGTTGGGTTGTCCTCTAATCACGCCGGAACAGCGATGGGTCCATCCGTAGCTGTTGCGGCGTGATTAGAGAAAAAACCGTGATTTTTGTATGGGTATCGTTGAGGACGTGGAGAGATAAAACTTATTCCACGCCTACGAAGATTGGCATCAGCAAGTATAGTTATAATACTATGTTTATACTAGATGATGCCCGCGACTTCGTCCGCGTGGTTTTTTGTTCCCGCGGGAACTCCTTGTTTTTCCGGGATAACACGTAGCCTATGTCATTCTCCGGGATATAAACTATTCCTATACCAAATTTTATCAAAATCGGATAAACAGATGGGCCGTGAAAGCGTAGCAGACAGACAGACAGACACACTTTCGCATTTATAATATTAAAATATGAAAGTATGGATTATGGTTAACTGGTAAGTGCGCCACTATCAGACACAGCACATCCTCTGCAGCCCTTATTTTTACACTAGCTGATGCCCGCGACTTCGTCCGCGTGGATTGAGGTTTTTTGGTTCCCGCGGGATCTCTTCAATTTTCCAGGATAAAAAGTAGCTTAAGTGTTATTCCAGACTATAACCAACTCTGTGCCAAATTTCATCCAGATCCGTTCAGCCGTTCTGGCGTGAAAGAGTAACAAACATCCGTATACATACAAACTTTCGCGTTTTTAATATTAGTAAGGATAAGGATGAACTGTATATAATAACGCTTCAAACTACAGAAGTGATTTGTTTTAGACTTCCAAAAGCGCGGGTGCATCTGCGGAGTTTCCGCATACATCAATCATGTCGCGACAGCTGACGCCCTTCTGAACGATATTCAATGTTACAGTCCGCAGACTTCCTCTACAGCTTCCACCGCACGTTTTTAAAACCCACATTTTAGTCATTTCTGCCACGCACCTGTAAATTATGGAACCAGCTTCCATCTTCTGTGTTCCCTCTTGATTATAATATGGCGCTCTTCAAAGGGCGAATAAACAAACATCTCAAAAGCCAGCAACGAATTTGCGGTTCCTCTGGTGCTGCAAATGTTCATGGGCGGCGGTAATCACTTACCATCAGGTGACCCGCTTGCTTGTTGGCTCGCTATATATATAAAAAAAAACCCGCGCAGACAGAAAGAGTTTAGCCGTTCTAAGTTCTGCGTTCTTTGTAACATTTGCAACTTTATGGCACCACGCAGACTGCCTTTACGTGGGAGGTCCTGGGTTCGATTCCTGGCAGGGTCAATTTGGGAATTTATAATTTCTGAATTTTCTCTGGTCCGGTCTGGTAGGAGGCTTTGGCCATGGCTAGTTACCAGGCTAGTTACCCAACCGGCAAATACCGTAAGATGCCGTCTAGAAACCGACTATAGGGGTATGGGTTTAATATAACTGCCATACCCCTACCAGGTTAGCCCGCATCATCACTTACCATCAGGTAAGATCGCAGTCAAGGAACGCTAAATAGATTGGCGGTACGTCTTTGCCGGTAGGGTGGTAACTAGCCACGGCCGAAGCCTCCCACTAGACTAGACTAGACAAGAGATAATTCAGAAATTACAAATTCCCAAATTGACCCTGCTGGGAATAGAACCCAGGACCTCCCACGTTAAGACAACATCGCTCAACACTACGCCAGGGAGGTCTTATAATCTGAGAATAGTACGGCATGGACGTATAAGGAGGACGGTCGGACGGGCAGGTAGCATAGTCCCAAAATTGAAACTAATTTTTATGCCTATTAAGTTTTTTAAATTATAAATATATAAACTATATTATTTATATATAAATTTCTGTCAACTGTCACATAAAAAATATTGTTTTGTGGCTACAGTCTCTATAGAAAATGAATATCCAAAATATTATGACTCGACAAGCTGTAGCATTGAAGGGGGATTTCCCGCTGCCGGCTGCACTAAATTTCGCTCAGCTATCTATATAGCTCAAATGCTCATCAACTGTCGCGGCGATCGGACGTCTATGATTGATGTCATGCAGAACTCGGTACACGGCCATAAATTATATATCAAGCTCAATAGAACACCGGAAGCCAACAACAATATTATTATTCAGTATTCGAGCTTTCCCTGGTTTTTTCCAAAATAATAATATAGTCTATACCTACAGATTAAAAAAAAATAGATATGATAACTAGCGGATCCGCCCCTGGGGGTCTACTCTCTTTCTCTCAAACGAAACTTCGCAAACGAACGTAATTAGTCGGTTATTAGACCCACACAAAATCGTTCAATCCAATCGGTCACGAAAATTTTCTATGGATCCGTACTTCGTCTGCGTGTACGAAAACGAAATAGAGAGGAGCATAGAGATAATATTATGTAGGAGAGGAGTTAACTTCGTTTGTTTGCGAAGTTTCGTTTTAGAGAAAGAGAGTAGACCCCCTGATTCGCTCGGGTGAAATTTTTAAAAACTCCTTTAGTTGGTATTTCAAAAAATCCTGAAACACGTGTTTCTTCATTTTTACTCGAAAGCCGAAATACCAATTGCAACCAATGTACGAGTAATACCAAATTGGATGTAACTTGAAATTGACAAACTTTCATACAAACTTCCATCCCCTATTTATCCCTTTGGGGATGGAATTTGCAAAAATTGTGAAATACGTACTTCTTTATATTTCATGGATATATAAATTGTAAAATGGCCTACTTTTATCACAGATTTAACCCCCTTGGGAATAGAATTTCCAGAAATCCTAAATCTAGCTAAGTTTTCAAATTACGCTATTCATACAACTTTCCCTTTGCGAATTTATGAACTTTGTACAAGTAATGCTCAGTTCTAGAAAACAGAAGCATCAAAAATTTTTATTTTACTAAAAAAAAATTTAAACTATTTTACAAAACATATTTTTTATGGGTTTAATATGATTTTCATAAATAATAGTTTTCCTTTGTGGATTTATGTGAGTAAAGTTGGCGGGAAGAAGATTTATCCGCTCAATACAAAGAGTATGAAAGCGCATGTAAAACAGCGGTGGAGCAGAAAAGCGGGAAAGCGGCTGCAAATTAAACGGTTCTTTTTGTAAGAAAAAGAACACAGCGCTTTCCGCTGCACCGCGCACACCTGGAACAATATTTGCTGCAGTTAATGGCCTTTTACTAACCGAGACTGACTGTAGTGTGGACAAAGACGACTTTGAAATAAAGCGTTTGCTGCTGTTTTTTTAAAAAAATTTTATTTAAGGTTTACTAGCGATTTTTACATCGAAATATAAAATTTGTTGTAGCTGTTTGTTATGAATTAAATTGACTATGCGTGTAAAAATGTAATTATTACTAGATGATGCCTGCGACTTCGTCTGCATGGATTAAAGTTTTTATTCCCACGGGAACTCTTTAATTTTCCGGGATAAAAATTAGCCTCCAGGTCCTCAATACCCATGCATGACCTACAGGTGTTGGTACTACGCATAGTGCATCTAGATCATTTTGAACCTCATATATTGGATTTTACTACACCTTCTGTACACGGCATCGTACCGGAACGCTAAATCGCTTGGCGGCACGTCTTTGCCGGTAGGGTGGTAACTAGCCATAGCTGAAGCATCCCACCAGGCCAGACCAGGGAAATTCAGAAATTATAAATTTTCCAAACCCTGCCGGGGATCGAACCCGGGACCTCCGCACGTTAATTCAACAGCGCTCAACACTGCGCCACGGAGGTCGTCAAACACGTAGACAGTAAACCTGGATAGTAGGACAGCGAGTTAGTAGACAGTGGATCACAGTGGGCCACGCGGTCCACTACGCGGTCCGCTAGCGGGCCGCGCACCCACGCGCCATACTAGTCTCACTATATAGGTATACGTTGCGGCAAATGGTAAGTATTTTCTGAATAGCATTCTATGAACATTATAGCATTCTATGAAGAGTGGTAGTGGATTTAAGGAAATTTATTAGAATTAAAAGACGGTATGCTAAGTTAGCTTAAAATATTAAAAAAAAGTTTATTACGCATTTACACAGATTGTTTCGTTGTAAAACCAGTCGTCTGCATAAATAATAATTAAAGCAGATAAGTGAACTTGTTTGTAGTCGGAACTTTTTTGGAGTTTTTAGGTACCTATTGGTATGTTTTTATGCCAATTTGTTCGCAGTAATAATTACTGTAATTTCACAATTTTATAGGAAAACCATGTAGTACTCGTACCTATCTATAATATACTTATCACCATTAAGTACGTCTTGATATTATTTTGTCTATATAACTTTGATCTCGTTATCTTACTGACCCTGTCACCTAGATTACTCTTAATTAAACTAATTAAGTATTACGAATTCTGGGACTTAAATCATACTAATATTAAAATTTAAAATTAATAAAAAATTATTTAAAAAAAATTAAACCACGCGGACGAAGTCGCGGGCATCAGCTAGTGAATGAATATAGGTAGGTACCTAATACCTACGTTTTTTTTTTGTTAAAAGACGACAGTTTTCCCTTTTATTTAATTCAAGCTAGTGCTGCAAGGATTTGTACCAGCCCCCCGATTACGTAAGAATTGTCGATCAAACGTTAAAGATTTTCGTCAAAGTAAAATAAACCATGACGGCATTGAATTAGAGCTCAATTTCGTCTGCCCATTCTTATACGTTTAGGGTATCGTACATACCTAAACGTATAAGAATGGGCAGACGAAATTGAGCTCTAATTCAATCCAGATATGGTTTATTTTACTATGACGAAAATCTTTAACGTTTAATCGGTCATTCTTACATGATTGGGGCCCAGATTATGGCTTTCCGTGACTTTTTCCGCGTGGATTTAAGAGAGAAACTTTGATATTTCCCTGGGATAATTGAGAATTGAGATTATTAAAACTAATTCACGCGGATGAAGTCGCAGACATCATGAAATATTTATTTTTACATTCTCCTCCAAATAACTGCGATTTCACCAGGATAGCAAGTGACGAATGATGAAATAGTCAACGATGGTGATGGTATAACTTGGTAGAAGTATCATCATCACCATCGGCGTTACAGCCCTTTGTGGGCCAGGGCCTGGTTCAGAAGATTTCTCCATCCGTCTCTGTCCTTTGCGTTCATTTTCCAATTCTTTATTCCAAGCCGGTTGGCGTCTTGGTCAATTCTAACATTTAACCACCGAAGTTTTGGCCGACCAATGCTTCTACGTCTGAGTGCGAAGACATTAGTTTTCTTTGGTGGTCTATGTTAATCCATACGCCGTACGTGTCCAGCCCATCACAATGGTAGGAGTATGTCTATATTAAACCCATACCCCTAGTCGGTTTCTGCCCGCATCGTTCCGGAACGCTTACGAATAGCACTACGTTCTTGCCGGTATGGTGGTAACTGGTAACTAGCCACGGCCGAAGCCAGACAGAGTTTCCTATGGACATAAGTATTTGGTTTGATCATTCATTGTGATATTTATTGCTTCATTCATTGATACCTACATGAGACAAGCAGTAGACATAATTAAATTCAATATCTAATCAATAAATAACGCTTAACTGACGGCAGTTAAAGTTGTTTGCCTCGGCCCACTGATCCCGCAGTTTATCGGCCGTCTTATGTAAATACTAACTCATCAATAACCGGTCAATCTAATACATAAATCATCCATAATCGTCGTGAAATAGTTATTAATGAATAACTTGGTTGATATTGATTAATACCAAATACCGATACACGTGTTTGAGAAGTTGTTAACCAATAATATATACTTCAAATATATAAATGAAATTCAAATTAATTCAAATGAATGAATGACATAATTATATGAAATATATTTTGTACATATTAACCAAATATGCTCGGCCAATGCACTTAGCGAACGTGTACTACCAGGGCAAAAAGCGATATATCGTATATTTACTTTTTCCTCAACAACTGCCTCGTTGGTCTAGTGGTTAGCATGTCCGACTGCGGCCGATGAGGTCCAGGGTTCGAGTCCCGGGTCGGCCCATAATTAAGTATTGGGTTTTTCTGACTACAAATTCTCAGTACTAGCCCGGAGTTAGGAAGTTGGTGGTGTTTCACCCCCGTGCCTTGGAGAGCACGTTATACCGTCGGTCCCGGTTATTATCACTAACATGATAATAGTCGTTAAAGCCCGCCAACCCGTATTAGAGCAGCGTGGTGGGTCTAAGCTCTATATCCCTCTCTCCTGTGAGAGTGGAGGCCTGTGCTCAGCAGTGGGACGTTAATGGGCTGTAGTGGTGGTGGAATGTAATTTAAGTGAATTTTCATATAAACATCACAGAATCTTGGCACAATTTGCTAATAGCGATTACACATTAGCCGGCACTCGCCGAACATATTGGCCACTGAGAAGTTGGTATCAAGTTGCACATAAACCTACATATATGTAGTAAAGTTGGAATTCAATTTATTCATCCTCAAGGTCTAAGTAATGTAACGTAACAAAACGTTATAATATTATTATAGCGTGGGTTATTTTGGTCAGGTTGACCGACACTTGTCAAACGCATTGAGCCTATGTGTAATGATGACTTTACATTTTTCAGGCAAATCAGAAGTTCTCTTACTTCTTCATAGTGTCTTCTGTTACTATTAGATATGTAGTTAATTGTTGAAGATAATAAATATTTATTTACATTTTAATTTATACATTTTAGTAAGTAGGTATAACTTAAAAGTAAAATAATAAACTTCTGCATATACATAGTAGTAAGTGATCGCATTTATAATATAAAGTATAGATTCGATATTCATAGAATATGTAACATGTCTCTACAAGTGGCGTCCCGAGATCAGAGCTCAGCGCAACTTGGCTTAATGAGTTGGAAACACATCTGACACACTGGCCTTGAGTTGTTTGCGGAACTCGCCTATATGGATGTTTGTTACTCAATTTCCCCAGAAGGGCTGAACGGAGCTGGATGAAATTGGGCACAGAGATAGATTATAGCCTGGAATGACACATATGCTACTTTTTATACCGGAAAATTAAAGAGCTTCGGCGGGAACCAAAAAACCTCAATCCACGCGGACGAAGTTGCGGGCATCAGCTACTCGTAGTTGGTTATAAAATCTTTATAATATTTTCTTAAAACATTTCTATATTTACTTTATTGTAACTTTGTATGATGGCAGTAAGTGAAAAACAACTAATGTTATAGACGAGTTCCGCAAACAACAACGCCAGTGTGTCAGATGTGTTTCCAACTCATTAGCCAAGTTGCGCGTAGCTTTGACCTCGGGACGCTACTGGTACAGACATGTTACATATTCTATGAATTAGACTCTTTTAATATTTTCTTATAACATTTTTATATTTATTTTATTGTTACTATGTATGATGGCTGTAAGTGAAAAACAGCTCTTATTATAGGCGAGTTCCGCAAACAACACAACGCCAGTGTGTCAGATATGTTTCCAACTCATTACCCAAGTTGCGCTGAGCTCTGACCTCGGGACGCTACTTGTAGATGTCAGCGAAGACCGTTATATTATAATATGAATATCTATCGTTTAATGTGTCGTTGTATCTATATAAGCACATATATTTTTATACAACATATTATAGGTACTTACTTACTTTATGTTTTATTTTTTATTCCGATACAATTTAGCCCTTGGCTACAATTTTACCTCGTAGTAAGTGATGATGGAGTCTAAGATGGTAGCGGGTTAAACTGTTAGGGGCATGGGTACCTACATTAAATCGTACCTTCCCTATGTAGGTTTCAGTTTTTTATTTTAAGTTTATTCTAAAGGGTTCGTTTTAAGCTATTGACTTGCTTATTTATCGGTGAAGGAAAGCATCTCGAGGAAAGCTGCATGCCCAAAAGTTCTGCACAATTTTTTCAAAGGTGTGTGTAGTCTAATCAAGGAACAAGAAGCTTAATTCGCTATAATCCGCCAAAGCAGACAAATCTATGTAGTACAACGTGTAGCTTGCACGTGTGACGTATATCTTGCGATATTCACCGCCCAATAAGTCAGCAATTCGCACTGCAACAACACCACACCACACACATCTTCCAAACACTCACGCTGATCCCGATAAATCATATTATGGCTCACATTAGATTTCTAAAATCTTAATTTATTTAGCTAATCATTAAATCTATGAAAGCCGAATAGTCGGGTAGGTATATGTATCTACCCTTAAATAATGCAATACCAGTTTCAACAATTAGATAGGTAGGTACTTACCTTAATTAATTTAAAACAAATTTCGGTAAGCCATTAAAAAAAGATGTTTTTAAAAAAAAACCGGCCAAGTGCGAGTCGGACTCGCGCACCGAGGGTTCCGTACAAACCTGTAGTAAGTTTTACGATTTATGACGTATTAAAAACAAGACGAAATGAACCGCAAAACTAACTTTGTTTGTAGAGGTTTATTGTTAATATCAAAAAATTACGTTTGTTGTATGGGAGCCCCCCTTTAATATTTACTTTATTGATATTTAATTATTTATTTTGAAAGGTAATATACAAGTTAATATTCTGTGAAAATTTGAACCGTCTACCTGTTACCGTTTTTAATATTGAGCAAAAAAATACGAAAAAAACACGTTTATTGTATGGGGACCCCCCTTAATATATATATTTTTTTAATTTTTAGTATTTGTTGTTATAGCGGCAACGGCAATACATCATTTGTGAAAATTTCAGCTTTCTAGCTATCACGGTATATGAGATACAGCCTGGAGACAGACAGACAGACAGACAGACAGACAGACAGACAGACAGACAGACAGACAGACAGACAGACAGACAGACAGACAGCGGAGTCTTAGTAATAGGGTCCCGTTTTTACCCTTTGGGTACGGAACCCTAAAAAACGGGTCATTCATTACAGAATAAAGTACGAGTCCCGCGGGAACAAAAGCTATTAAAGGAGACAGACAAGCCACAAATGAAAGAAAAACAAATTAAAGTGAGAACCCCAAAGAAACTTGTCAAACAATAAAGGTGGGGTAACAAAGGCCTGTGAGCGCGCGCCGCGGGTTACTAATGCTAAGTAGGGTTACCATTTCTTACTTACTTTCCTTAGGTTTAGGTTTTACCAGCTATACTATTTACCTACCTTACTACCCTCTAGAGCGCCCCGCGGCAATCATTGCCGCTGTCAAAATAACGTTTAGCGCGCCCCGCGGCAATGGTTGCCGCGGGACGCTCGGGCGTCTCGGCGCAAATATTTCTCTGTCTACGGTAAAAACGTCTGCTTCTATCTTACTTCTACCACTTGGTTATTGTTCAGGATGAAGTAGGCTAGCCTATATGTTTGTCTTTGAAATTAAAATTGTTTTTGAAAAATTTATAGTAGAAGATCCGAATCTAAATCGAAACGTACCGGTTTGATAAGAGAATCAAATTTATTTTATAATAAATTTCATATATCAGAAAATAAATTAAAAATGGGTAGACAACAGAAATCCTGGACAGAATATTTTTAATTACTTTTCGAAAAATGATTTTTCATAAAATGTTGCAAAATGAAGATAATAATAAAATTTTATACTGGACTTAAAGTATAGAGCATATAGAATGTGCAATCGTAGGGTAGACTATTATTTCCATTATTTATCCAGGTAAATAATAGGGTAGACTATTATTTCCATTATTTATCCAGGTAAATAATAGTCTACCCTACGATTGCACATTCTATATGCTCTATACTTTAAGTCCAGTATAAAATTTTATTATTATCTTCATTTTGCAACATTTTATGAAAAATCATTTTTCAAAAAATAATTAAAAATATTCTGTCCAGGATTTCTGTTGTCTACCCATTTTTAATTTATTTTCTAATATATGAAATTTATTATAAAATAAATTTGATTCTCTTATCAAACCGGTACGTTTCGATTTAGATTCGGATCTTAGACCATTATCTTTGGTCCCAAAATTCGACCGCGGAGCAGATGTTGTTTTTTTTTTGTGTTTCGTCTTTGGGAACTTTGGTCAATGTATTTTTAGGTACAGATGTCTGTGGAAAGCTTTTAAAAGTGTGTAAACAAAGCCTAAATATTTAATCTACGTACGATTTACTCTGTATTTACTCATTTTTGACATCAGTGGTGTTTTGAAGTTGTAGGTTGGTTTGTGAATATCGGGATTTTTGTTGAGATGTTATACTCTCGTAATATTTATTCTAAACGAATAAAGTGCTTGTGTATTGCTTTTTAGTATCTTGAACTATCAGAGAATACATAATAATTACCAGTGAAACAATAAATATGTGAAATATTAAGCTGGGACGAGCGTAAAGTGTGCATTTTTTATGCGCCGGCCGAATTAATGGGTATGTTAATTATTTTTTTTTAATAGTTTTATCGTTGTATAATTTCTTTGTGTTACTAATTAATTTAGACCAGGTATCGAACTTTGCAAATAATATTAGTTGAAGAATGTGTGAAGTACAATTATTTTTTTATAAATTTTTTAAAGTAATAAAATGGTAAATAAAACGAAGGTGTCATGTTTCATCCAGGATTGTTTTTATTGCATATTATTTGTAGACATAAAATAAATACAGTCATTTAGGAAATTTTATCTAGTTTCTACGAATATATAATTTATACAAGTTATTATAATTTTTGATATTATAATTTATTATTTTAAGGGAATAGATATAGGTAACTAGGTAATTAGCGGGAAGCAGGGAGGGGAGGGGCGCTCAAAGGTGCCGCGAGCGATACGGTTCGGGACGCCTCGGGCGCTTGGAAGGCTACGAGAAACTGTGAGCGTTGGCATCCTTACGTGGTCGATGTTAAATCAAGTCGTACGAAACATTTTTGTTCCACATTTCTAAACCTAACCGTTAAGGCGCCAGCGGAGGGTGAATTGCTCATACAAACGTAATATAAAATAATTAGTAATTCGAGCATATTTCCTCCATATTATGCGATTATTAAGATTGAACTTGTATTTATCTAGGTCCCTGGATAATTATTTTTCCAAAATACTTTCCCAAAATTAAATGTCAGCACATTGCGTTTTGCATGTTTTTGCGACATAAACGACATGTTTTCTCTTTATTTGTTTCATATTAAAACCAACGATATCTCACGTACTAATTGATCAGGAACATAGCCTATATTGTCAAGTTACAGAATAACAACACGAAGTTAAAAACACAATAATTTTTCATTCATCATTTTTGGTATTCACGGAACAAGACTAAATGTATAACAAATTCTGTACGCTCATATTGCTATCGCGCTTGCACGCGATCATGTGTCTTCAGCCAAATAGGGATAGCAATATACCGGCAAATTTATATTTGCTGTTCGAGTAGAAGTTGCGAGCGGCGGTCGCCGGTCCCTTAAGGTTTGGAACGCCCTTCCGGCCACCGTGTTTCTTGCCAAGTATGACTTGAGTACCTACCATGAAGGCAAGAGTGGATAGGCATTTTCTATAGGCGAGCGCGCTCCAACCTAGACCTCATCATTGCTTTTCATAAGCGACATAAGCATGTGATGGTCCGTAAGCGCAAGCCTATCTTGCAATAAAACTTAAAGTACTTCGCTGGCCACCTCAGCCGAATTTCGGCCACGGGCCGGTTAATCCCCATACAATTTAGTCATATGTGCAAGAGATATTATAGAGTGCATATAATTGTATTTGCTGGCTGCACTCCTAGTCCGTCACTCTCACAATCCGATGGGACGGCACACCGATACGACCGGAGAGAAATCAGGCGCAGGACCGACTCGATGTCTCTTCGTGGCACAAACCTTTAGTTTAGAAATCTCCGCAGGGGTGAAATCGCCAACCTCCTATATTTTCCGATCAGAAATTCTAAGCCGAAGAAGGTAATATTAATAAAATTAAAATTAAATAAGTACGATTTCTAATAACACTTCTCTTCCACTTTCTCCTAGTGCTAGCGAAGTTGTCTTGATTTTGTCTGCTCAATTATAGGTATTTAGTACAAACCTTATCGGCCGTTTGCTCCAATGATGACGATATGATAAAAGTCAAGCAATTTTTTATTATATTGTCACCCTACTCGGAGCATATTATACGCAAGATTTCTCAGTTGCGTGTCGAAACTATATCTTCCATTTTCCTTTTCCTCGGAAAAAACTACATAGTAGAAGATCCGAATCTAAATCGAGACGTACCGGTTTGATAAGAGAATCAAATTTATTTTATAATAAATTTCATATATTAGAAAATAAATTAAAAATGGGTAGACAACAGAAATCCTGGACAGAATATTTTTAATTACTTTTCGAAAAATGATTTTTCATAAAATGTTGCAAAATGAAGATAATAATAAAATTTTATACTGGACTTAAAGTATAGAGCATATTATAGAATGTGCAATCGTAGGGTAGACTATTATTTCCATTATTTATCCAGGTAAATAATAGTCTACCCTACGATTGCACATTCTATATGCTCTACACTTTAAGTCCAGTATAAAATTTTATTATTATCTTCATTTTGCAACATTTTATGAAAAATCATTTTTCAAAAAATAATTAAAAATATTCTGTCCAGGATTTCTGTTGTCTACCCATTTTTAATTTATTTTCTAATATATGAAATTTATTATAAAATAAATTTGATTCTCTTATCAAACCGGTACGTTTCGATTTAGATTCGGATCTTAGACCATAATTAATCTATTTAGCTATAGGGAGCCCTATACCTAATCTACAATCTACGTTAAGTACAAGCTGAAAGAGCTGACAGTAGTATCTCTGTGCATCGTATTCCTCATTACTGAGGGTCGTGACCCCTTTCCATTAAGTACATAATGGTAGGAGTTTTCTTGGGATAATACTGCGGTGGGTTCCCACGTCCTTCCGCATTTCAAAATATCACCAAATCTTCTATCTATCTTCTATTTAATAAAAATCAATTGCAGTTCGTTTGTCTCGCTAAAACTCGAGAACGGCTGGGCCGATTTAGTTGATTTTGGTTTTTAAATGTTTGTCGTAGTCCCGGGAAGGTTTAAACGTTGAGAAAATATGGAAAAATTGCGAGGAAGATAGTAAAAACAACAATTTCATTTTCCCATATAAACTGTTCTAGCTACTTTCCTGTCAAACATTTGACCTAACCTAACTCCTCCTAAACGACTGGACCGATTTGGATGAAATTTTTTGTGTATATTTCAATGGGTTCCTGGATGGTTTGAAAACACAATTGGACCAGTAGGTGGCAATGCAATCGGGTTCTAGGTTCAGGGCAGGACAACTTCTGCCGGGCCCGCTAGTTCAAAATATACGTTGGGCAGGTATAGTGGGGCAATACTGGCATACTTTCTACCGAATTTTAAGGGTGTGGTTCAAAGAAATACGTGACTGCCAGCGGACACCTCTTTAAAATATTAAGATTATAATTTCTGCAACGTTCTTATTTTGAGTTAAGTCGAAGAACAAGGCGCATTTGCTCCAAACTTGGAGCCAACATGCACTTGTTACCAAGTTGCAGCGCGGCGGTAAAGTAGTGCAATTAAGTTAAGAATACTCACGTCTGTCAGCGCAAACACTTGGCTCACTAATGAGACTGTTTGAGCGCGGCACACCGCACTCGTGCGCTCCTTGGAGTGGGCACAGTATGTGCTTTGCCAAACATGACTAAAATATTTAGTATACTGGATGAACCCTTGCGAGTTTCAGGACGTGATGTTAATAATAATATGTATAAGTTATTATGTAAACATTAAATAAAAAAAAAAATTATAAAAATGTGCCCGGATTATAGGCGGTTTCAGACTAGCGTATTTTGCTGCGCGTATAATAAAGCGTTTACACGCGCGTTACAATTTGCGCTTCAAACAACGACCTCAATTTACATAGACGGGCCCTGTCAAACAAAGAATGTGGACCTATTTTACTAACGCCATCTAGTCTGAAAAGCGGGACAGCGCTATGGCGGGTACAAGGACAGGCTTATGCAGGTGAGGCAAGGACAGGCTTATGCAGGTGAGGGGCATGCCCTACACGTCGGACGCCCAACTTTTTTCTATGACAGGGCCCATCTAGTACCTACCTACATACCTATACATCTTTGATTATAAGCTATACATATACGAGTATATCGATGGCTTCAAAAACAGCTCGCGCTTATTCCGGTTGATATTTCCGCACTTATTTGATTTTGTTGAGTTTTTTTTTTTAATTTTTTTTTCTTTATTCTTAACTTTTATTTATTTAGGTATATTGAATATTTATTGAACTTGAAAATCCTAATAACAAAAATATCAAATTAAAACTATGCAATACATTAAAATGCTAAAATCTAAATATTAAACTAACTATAAAATAAAGGGGTTCGAACCTTTTTGTATGGAAGCTGGCATAGCAACCCGCCGCCATTTTGATTTTTTTTCGAAATCGCGGCGCACTATGGAAGTGGTATGTATGAATAGAGGACACATAGACGAACAAATAATGTCAAGTAACATAGTACCCCAAAGTGTCACGTTACCGAGATATTTGGAGGTAAAGATAGACATATGAGGACAACGACAATCATTAAAAATAGACTTATTACGTGTCTACAGGCGTCAGATTGTATCCAAATAATCGTTCCCAGGTTGATAATTATTATTACTGTTTATTAGAAGAGAGTAGGTACATTACATATACAACTCGGAGCACGAGAAAACGACTACTAGGTATAATAATTAATTATTTGCCTACTAAATCGCATCGCATCGCGATGAAACGCTGTATCTCGCACGCGCCTGTTGGCTTGTCTACATATCTAACTAGCTGCAATACGCGATAATAAATAGGGAACGCGGGCGCGGCGAACGTCAGTGGTCTTAGTGTATAAATCTTTTAAAATTCATTTTGTGTAATTTTAATGACAATAGTTTCTTAAAATCTAGGTTCATTAATAAAATAGGTTTTTTGCCATCGTATAAAGTAAAATAATTCTTAAATCTATGTGAAACAGTGAAATTTAACAAATTTTTAATTCAGGCAGAAGATTACGTAACTTATAATTTAAAATATTATCCATGATTGTACCTACTACCTAGTGCCTCAATCATAAAAATAACTTTAACTCAGTGTTAGTATGAACATTTAAATGCGATTTATTTGTGTACTGTGTTGTGTGAATTTTTTATAAGTTTTACGTAATTAATAAAAATAATAACTATAACAAAACTATATTTAATATTTTTTACCATTAATAAATCGAGGGTGACATCTAGTGTCTGAACTCAGAACTACTTCGCCGAGTAGAAAAAACTTTTAATCCTCATCTCATCGATTGCAACCGAGAACAGAACCATGGCCAATAAATGTAACAGCTGCGGAAAGTTTTCTTCGGCAGATGGCGTTCGGTGTACGAAGTGCGAACAATTCTATCACCGACCTTGTGCGAACATAGCCTCAGGGATTCGTATACCGACCAAGTGGTCATGTACAAGTTGCACCGGTACAACTACAAGGCGTTCAAGCAATGCCGCCTCTATTACGACAGACACGTCACAGGAAAAATCGTTCGAAGTGGTGAGCGATGACAGTGCAACTAATTCTCTTGCCCTTCAAGTAAAATTATTAGGAGAGCTCGTTGCACGGGAAATGGGGTCAATGCGCCAGGAACTTTCGCGGCTGAACTCCACCGTCGCCGACTTTAACAATAGAGTCTGCTGTATAGAAGAAAGGCTAGATACGCTGGAAAAGAAAGTTTCGACAAATAATAGAATAGAGGAAAGGTTGGAAAATTTAGAAAAGAGATCCCCTGATGAGGATAGTAATGCGTCAGAAACTATCTCCCAATTACGACTAGAGTTGAATGAGCGCGAGCAAGAAAATTTGCTTAATGACGTGGAAATCGCTGGGCTGGATGAGAAAAATGGTGAAAATCCCACTAACATGATATTACTAGTCGCGAAGAAACTTGGGCTAAGTTTGGAGGAGCGTGACATTGTAAGTGCAGAGCGTTCGGGTCCCCGTCGTATCATTGCTGACAGCGCGGCGGGCCAGCGGCGGCCGCCGCGACCTATAGTCGTGCGACTGGCGCGGCGCACCATCCGGGACGACCTGCTCCGCGCCGCGCGTGTGCGCCGGGGCGCGGACACTGCGGGGATCATACAATCGGCGCAACCTAACCGCTTTTATGTTAATGAGCGCCTTACTAGGACCAACAAGCATTTATTTTATAAGACGCGCGAACAGGGCCGCCGCGATGGGTGGCGATATATTTGGACCAAGGATGGTCGCATTTATGCACGACTGAATGACGAAACGGAAGTCCGTCGTATACGCTCTGTTAATGAAATTACAAAGTTTTTTGGGGGCGGAACCGTTTAATATGCTTACTTTTCTTTATTTTATTCTGTTTTAACATAGTAATTTTGATATATGACTGGTTTCTTGTTAGAAGTAATATTTTTTATGTTCTTTACAACTTTTTATGTTTTGACCTATTGCAGAATAACAGATATAATCTCGGTATTTTACTGTTAATATATTTTTTAAATACAAATGTAGGTAACAATAATAATAATGTATTGTTCATCTATCTATTTCGATTACAGTGTACAGTCGCCGTGTTATTGGATAACATCTGCCACCAAATTAATTTATGTTTAATAAAAAGAGTAAGCGGCATACTCAACATACTTATATTTTGTTTGTGTGTTTTTGATTTGAGATTATTGGACATAGTAAGGTTTACGTTTTATATTCTGTGTACATGTTGTTTTAAAATATTATTTTGTGTAAGCTTAATAATTATTATATTGTTAGTACTCACGCTGTACGTATTGGACAGCAGTGCAACGAACAAGAATAGGCCAAATAACACAATGCGCTTACTGATTCTTCACATTTACTTGCTGCTTCTTACATATTATTATTATATGACTATAAGGTATTTATTTCTTACTTTCAAAAGCTTTATTTATTTACTACATAATTTATTATACGATAATTACAACATAAGTTTATTTTTAAATTTGGTTTACGCAACATGAGATTTGGTTTCTTAAATCCAGGCTCGCTTGGTACTAAGCATGACGAGTTTGTATATGCTATGGATCGCCATAACGTTGACATACTTGCACTAAATGAGACCTGGCTCAGGGATGGTGAGGAGGCTCGCGCGCCGGTTGTGCCTGGCTACCTGCTGCGACACATACCGCGCTCTGCTGCGATACGATCTCGCGGCGGTGGCGTAGGATTCTATATAAGACGCGGTTTGTGTGCGCGAACCCTTTCACATCCGAATACTACAAATGTAGAACAAATGTGGATCAGCATCAATATAAGCGGCAAGACTATTATTGTTGGAACGGCTTATAGACCTCCGTGGTTAAGTGTAAATATATTTATAGATGCTCTGACAGAGTCTTATGGTGCCCTTCCATATCATGATCATATTTTGCTATTAGGTGATTTTAACATAAACTACTTGGATACCAATAATATAAGTACAATTATGTTCAATAACTTTTTGACTCTTACTAATATGACTCAACAAGTACTTAAGCCCACTCATTTCACAAGTCATAGTGAGACTTTACTAGATCTTATATGCTCTGATATAAACGTGGCAGGCATTTGGGTTGACTATGTATGCACGCTCAGTGATCATGCTTTCATATCGTGTGAAGTTAATATTCCTAAGGAGAAGTCATTGACACGACGTACTTACATCCGACACATAAAAGAAATTGATACAGACGATTTAAAAAAGTGTGTAGTGTTCATTAATTGGGATGAGGTAAACACTGCAAAAAATATAAATGATATGGTCAATACCTTCAACAGTTGTGTCTTATGGGTATTCGATGTTTTAGCTCCTCTAAAGTTGTGTCTTATCAAAGACGGACACTACCCGTGGGTGACTTATAATATAAAGTTGATGATGAGACGGAGAGATGAAGCGCATGCCAAATCACGTAAAACTAAGAAAGATTCTTGCATTGAATTCTATAAAGATTTAAAATATTCAGTGGAAAAAGCTATATGCATGGAAAAATCCGTATACTTCACAATATATATTAATAATAATGCTAAAAATTCTTTGCTTTTATGGAAACATATAAAACGTCATGTTAACTTAAAAAATAAATATGATCAACCATTACCTGCTACTCTTAACGTCCCTGAAACAATTAATAGTCACTTCCTCAATATTCCAGGTAGAGATCAAGCTTCAACCTCCGACATTGCATATTATGCTTCAACTCGTTTTGGAACGCAAATATTCTCCTTGAAACCAGTTGACTACACATTAATCTCAAAAATAATACGTGCTCTCAAATCCAATGCTATTGGTGCAGATGGTATTTCGCTCGATATGTTACTCACCATACTTCCTTATACGTTTGAAACTATTACTAATATAGTCAACAAGTCGATCACAACTGGTGTATTTCCCTCCGCGTGGAAAAAAGCTATAGTCCGCCCTATTCCCAAAAAACCCAACCCTCTAGAATTTAAAGATCTCCGCCCTATTAGTATATTGCCCTGTCTGTCTAAAATACTTGAAAAGATTATATGTGACCAACTCACAGATTTCCTTGAAACCAACAACATTTTACCAGTCAAGCAATCAGGTTTTAGAAAAAATCGCAGTACGTCCACTGCTTTATCAGACGTAGTAGATGATATTCTAACTGCGCAGGATGCAGGGCAAGGCACGATACTGGTATTGCTGGACTACTCTCGTGCTTTCGATACTATTAATGTGCCGCTTCTTTTAGCCAAACTGCAATATTATGGCCTTAGTCCTGAAGCCGTTAATTGGTTTACTAGCTATTTGAGTAACAGAACCCAAATAGTTGAGCTAAAAAATGACGATGGTTCTACTTCTAATTCTCAATGCAAACCTGTTGTTAGAGGTGTTCCTCAAGGTTCGATATTAGGCCCCCTATTATTTATTCTATACTGTGCAGATGTCATTAATACTATAAGTTACTGTCGTTTCCATATGTATGCTGATGATTTACAAATTTACATTTCATTTCCACCAAATGAGACTCACGAAGCTGTGGAAAAGCTGAACGAAGACCTGAATAACATTGCAAAATGGTCAGATTCAAATTGTTTGGTTCTAAATCCCACCAAAACAAAATACATGATACTTGGCACTCAAAAACAGATTAAAAAGATTTCACATAAAAAACCTACCGTTAAAATTCAAGGAGATTATATCGAACGAGTTACTGAAGCACGTAATCTTGGCGTAATAATGGACGAAAATCTCCGTTTCGAAAAACATGTCTTAAACACAGTAAGAAACTGCTTTTACCGCCTAAAAGTTCTGTATCGTATAAGACCTTTCATCAAGACAGACGTCCGTATTCGACTATGCGAATCTTTAGTTATGTCCAAGCTAAATTACGCAGACATTGTCATTGGCCCACGACTGCTGGCTGGTACCAAGAATCTTATTCAAAGGGTACAAAATGCCTGTGCTCGGTACTGTTTTCAAATACCCCCTCGTACCCATGTCACGCCATTTTTAAATACTGCTGGAATTATGAAAATGGAATACCGAAGACAGTTACATTTTGCTACTTTATTATTTGGGGTTATAAAATATAAAGTTCCACAGTATCTGTTTCATAAACTTCAGTGGGCCAGTGATGTACATACAACCCACCACACTAGGGCAGCTTCTTATCTTATTCTTATGCCGCGTCACACAACTGCGGCATTTAAAGGCAGTTTTAAATACATTGCGACGAAGTGTTGGAACGATCTTCCTCCACCTTTACGTAACCTCCAGACGACCAGCGCTTTTAAATCGAAATTTAAAAAACACCTACTAAACATACAAAAACTACAACAATAGTTATCAATTTTAATCACTTTATGAGCCTTTAAAGTTTTATTTTTTAATTTTATTTTTATAGTTGTTTATACAGTTTATTTATTAGTTATGATATTATGTTATTCCATTATACTAAGAAATATTTTGTTTTGTTTTCTATGTAATTTACATTTCTATCAATAAGGGAATATATGCCTACTTTATTAATCTATACCTTCCACATAAATAATATAAGAATCAGCAATCTAGAATATCATAAAAATAACTATTTATACAATATCTACTACTTACTTTCTTTTTCCACCTTATTATTCTGCCTTTACAAGTTTCTGCTAATTATTATTCTATACTATGCCAGTGACGTTCGCAAAAAGGCGGCCACTGAAAATCAGCGTTGGGGCACCTGGTACCTCAGATGTGCGCCATCATATGGTTTCGTGTCTGAGAGGCCCGGAGTCCCAACATAAGCTGAGTGGCTCACCTGTTTGTTGCACTGCTGTAAAATTTTGTATGTAAAAGTGTTTAGTTTAAGTTTATTCCTTGCAGTGCCTCAAATAAAGGTTTTTCTTTCTTTCTTTCTTTCTTTCAATACTTACCTACTTAAAAAAATGTTTTTAAGCTAAGTGACATGCGACCAACGCGACATGTCGACTGCGTTTCATTGCGATGCGTTTTTGTAGATAAATAATTAATAATAGTATGTAGTAGTTTTCTCGTGCTCCTAGTAGTATGTAATGTACTACCTACTCTCTTCTAATAAATAGAAATAATTATAATCAACCTAGAAACGATTATTTGGATACAATCTGACGCCTGTAGACACGTAACAAGTCTATTTTTAATGATTGTCGTTGTCCTCATATGTCTATCTTTACCTCCAAATATCTCGGTAACGTGACACTTTGGGGTACTATGTTACTTGACATTATTTGTTCGTCTATGTGTCCTCTACCCATACATACCACTTTCATTGTGCGCCGCAATTTCGAAAAAAAATCAAAATGGCGGCAGGTCGCTATGCCAGATCGGTTCTATCCCCTTTAAAACAAATCCTTATAGGTATAGCTAACAAAAAATAAAAATAAAACCCTAATCAAAACGACCACCTCTGGTTGCTCCTGGGCCAAAGGTAACATCAAGCTTTGCAGCATTGCCACGCCAAATTAAAAATATTTTTTTTAAATTTTATTTTTCATAACTACTAGTTACACTGTCACCGGTCAAATACGTTAACGATGACGTTAACGTATGTATAACGAGTATGGACGGCTCTATTTCCATTTGAATAAAACTCTGCAATAACAAAATACAAAAGGCTAATGGGCGTGCAAAATCGAATTTGACCACTAAACACATTTAATTAATGTTAGCCATATGCTATCGTTATTAAACATAGACGTATAGTAACTAAATTTAATCATCAAATAATTTATTCTAATAAAATAATATTCACGCAGCGCCTAGCTTTGTTTCAGCAATTATTTGTTATTAATGCAAACATAGGAATTGTTATTGAAGCAAAACAAATTAGTGACGATAAAATGAAAATAACAATAATTTTGACGGTTTAATTTGGTCGCTATTATCTCTGATATTAGGTATCTAGTGAATGTAATGATATGTAAATAGTTTAGCAAATAATAATTTTATGTCATCATGATTATTATCATCATGACTTCAATCCATTGCCGGCTTATTACTGAGCACGAGTCTTCCTTCAGAATGCTTCTCACACGCCTTTTTGAAGTGAAAACTTCTTTAGCCGCGTTGATCACTTTTTGGTATGGGGTAAACCTGTGGATTCGCGTCACCGACTTGCTCGTCACCGACATGCTCGCGTTGTTACGAAGACAAAAGGTCTTAAATATAAATAAACTACATTCGTAGTTAAACTTTAAACTTTGACGTCCTCCGTGGCGCAGTGTGTAGCGTTGTTGTCTTAATGTGCGGAGTTCCCGGGTTCGATCCCCGGCAGGGTCAATTTGGGAATTTATAATTTCTGAATTTTCCCTGGTCTGGCCTGGTGGGGGAGGCTTCGGCCGTGGCCAGTTACCAACCTACCGGCAAAGACATGCCGCCAAACGATTTAGCGTTCCGGTACGATGCCGTGTGAAACCGAATAGGGGTATGTGTTTAATATAACTGCCATGCCCCTAACAAGTTAGCCCGCTACCATCTTAGACTGCATCATCGCTTACCATCAGGTGAGATCGCAGTCAACGACTAACTTGTAGAGGCTAAAAAAAAAACGAAAAGGTAGAGCAGTGCGTGCCATGGGACCGAACGCCCGACCACCCAGATAGGAAGCCGGGCGTTTTAACCACTAGGGTATCGCCACTCAAGTACAAGAAGAATTATTATTATGTGGGATAACTACTCTGTATCAACTGAAACATTTTTTTTTCTGAACTGAACTCAAAGATATCTAAAACGCGATTCTCTTATTAAGGGTAGGTACAGATAAACGCTTGTACATACCACTTTTGATGTTATATCGGGCCATAACACTTTACTTTCATGTTTATTAAAATGACGGTAATTCAACATCGGCAGTACAGCTACGGCGTAGGGGCAATACCTATTGCTACGGATAACTCAGCCCCATTTGTAAATGGATTCTTTGGAATCGCTTTGAACGTACTTTCCATTTAGAACCGCTAGATGATACCCGCGACTTCGCGTGGGTTAAGTTTTTAACTACGAAGATGCTCCGGTTTCGGAGTGAAACGTACGTTGAGGGTGATTTGGAAGATTTGTGTGGTGTGGTGCTGTGCCGGTGCGAATTGCTGGGTGGTGGGTGTTCGCATGCTATTGGTGAAGGACACGCACTGTACCACATAGATTTGTCTACTGTGGCAGATTATAGCGAATTAAACTTCTCGTTCATTCATTATCATGCATTCCGCAAAGTAACGCCTGCTTCGATTCAATAAGTTTTTAACTATCGCGAGAGCTCATTTATAGAGTTTTTACGGCCCATCTGTCCAATCGATTTTGATGAAATTCTGTACAAAGATGGGTTCTGTCCCGGGAAAGGCTATCTACCTCCCGGAAAAACAAATGCTTCCCGCGGTATTTTTCTAAAACTTGAATCCACGCAGACGAAGTCGCGGGCATCTTCTATTGTCTATGTTTTGTTTATTTTTAATTATATTTCATCAAAGTCCATGCATATAACTCTTAGTATGTTTAAATACCAATTGCTATAGATTCATTCTTATTTTATCCCATTCACTATAAAAGTGAAAAATGTCGGTTTACCACCAAATAAATCATAGATCATACATAAGTACTTACCATGTGTATATATTTTACCGAATTTCGTCTGTTTTCAATACTAGAAAATAGAAATAGTAGTAGATAATAGCTTCAAATTGCCGCTTAGCTCTGCCCAGCTTCAATTAGAATAATGTTTGATGATTAAATTCCATAATACGCAATTACGGCTTTATAAATAAAAGCACTTTGCGCTTCAATTTTGAAGCTTTCGTTCTCTGTTTATTTAATTATTGTAAAATTATCCAATTGGTGTTGTTTACGAATCATTTAATTTTATGTAACAGCCACTTTTTAAAGAAGTATTAAAATAATAAGATCACAAGGATTTCATTATATTGAATACCCGATAAAATTGGTCTGAATCAATTATTGTGTATCTAAAAAGAATCAGTGTGTGTGATAACTGGGCAAAAACTTGTAAAAAAACTGTATCGTCATCACCTCTACCCATCGCTGGCCCACTACCCACTATAGAGCAAGGCTCTCGTCTCAGAATTAGGCCAGGGAACTACCTACTACCACGCTGGTTTAGTGCGGATTGGCAGACATGCTGGCTTCCTCACGATGCAATGTGATGAACCTACCTCTTAAGGGCGGTTACAGATTAGCGTACGAGTATTTTCGGCGCGTGTACGGCTCGTTTTTTGGAAGTTTTTTTCCCGTTATTCCAGGTCATTTCTGCCACGTACCTGCAAATTATGGAACCAGCTTCCATCTTCTGTGTTCCCTAATGATTATAATATGGGGCTCTTCAAAGGGCGGATAAACAAATTTCTCAAAGCCAGCAACACATTGGCGGTTCCTCTGGTGCTGCAAATGTTCATGGGCGGCGGTAATAACTTACCATCGGCTGGTGACCCGCCTGCTCGTTTGCTCGCTATATATAATATGTATATAAAAAGCGCTCGTAGGCGCCTAAATGCCTGCTACACGTGCTGCTCTCGAGCGTTGACGCGCTTATAAGTATGTACTTGTATACTACTGACTACTACTACGGACTGACCCACGGGTTCGTACCAACACGCCAGAATAAACGCGTATACGCATGTGCGGTTCTTTGAAGCGCAAAATGTGGCCCGCCTGAAAAGCGCGTAAGCCGATACGAGCTTTTACGCACAAAAAAATACACTCGTCTGAAAGCGCCCAACTCCAATTTTTTAGAGTTTTATGCTCTGAAAAGTTATAATTGCTTGCTGGGATTCGAATCTCTTAAAGTTTAAGGCTATCACCGCTATTAAAAAGTTTTGTGAGTGTGAAATCGTAGTCATTTATAAAACCTCTATAAATAGCAATCAAGTTGAGTTAGCACTTCATATAAGAGCTTATTATTTCTCTTTAAATATAACTTAAAAGATCAATGTTTTAAGTTTTCTTTCAAGGTATATATTAGGTATAGCTACACCTAGAATCTTTATGTTTGCTCTCATAAAATCTCAAATTCCGTGGTCCGTTCGAAGTAGGGGCGGGTCAGTTCAATAAAAATTATATTCCTTAAAAATATTGTGTTATTTTTCCGACATTGTAATAATTTGCTAGTATAATTTTTATAGGCGCTGAAGACCTGGAAAAGGTATGCAATTTAAAATTAAAAGTAGTTGCTAGGTTGCTGCATAAGTTGATATATTATTTAAACATTATTATCGTTTTTTAAATTCCTGTATCGATTTATTTATTTTAATGATAACAAGTGCAATGCCCACAATCTGAGCGATAGATATGGATGGAGATGATAATAAATAATTAAGTAATCAATTATTATTATTTGTACACTAGATGATGCCTGCGACTTCATCCGCGTGGATTAAGGTTTTGGAATCCCGCGGGAACTCTTTAATTTTCCGGGATAAAAAGTAGCCTATTTCCTTCCCCGGGATACAAACAATCCCCTTACAAAATTTCATTAAAATCGGTTGAATAGATGGGCCGTGAAAGCGTAGCAGACAGACAGACAGACACTTTCGCATTTATAGTATTAGTATGGATCATAAAAGTTAAGTTTTAAGTTTTGCTGAAAAATCTCTCTGTCGGTCACTTTTTGTATTTCAAGAGAATTTTTTCTTTAAAAAATACTTACTTGAATCAAGTCAGTTGGTTTTTGATAGCGATTATTTTGTATTTCCTGTGATTATTTTCGTCAATAATTTTGATGTCATATAGCTCTAACAGAAACTGAAATAATTATTTAACCAAGTATGAAATAAAGATTTAAGTAAGTATATTATGAAACGTGAGAGATATATCAACGTATTACCATAACAAACGTGACCTAATAGATTCACTTATTTTCGAGTAGGTAAGGCTTAGACTAAAATTTAAATTACACTTTCCGTCGGAAAGCCCATCAGTAATGCATATTTATGAGTGGGGGGAAAAATCTCGACACACAGTCATTAGTAAGGCATTACTATGGGCTCGGTCCAAGTGACGGCAGTAAGCCTTTGGAGCTTGTGTTTAAGTCAGTCGAGCTCAAGAGCAACCTTATCGATTCGACCGCTTTCTCAAGGCCTTTGATTACAGAGACAACTGTCTTTTCCATGCTATTTATAGGCTTTATCGTATAACTTGCACCGAATTGACTCCACTAATTAGTAGAATTACATTAAAATAAACACAGTCTTAAACAGAGGTACTTAGCTATGGTGATAACTGATAACGCAGAGCGGATTCAATATACTCAATGATTATGTTGTGGTTTTTACCTAAGTATCTATAGCCCTTTTATTGTTATCCGTATCACTTGCACCGATCATACCTTCAATATACTTAGTGGTTATGTTGTGTACTTACCTAAGTAACCCCTTTTATTGTTTTCCGTATAACTTGCACCGAACAAAATCATGAAAAGTAGCAAAAAAAAATACACAAAATAACAAGTTCAAACGGAAGAACTTAGCTGTTATAGTAGCGTCCTGATTCAAGTAAGCCAAAAGGTTAAGGGTCTTACTTTAGGTAATCGTGTTCTTCTGTCACATAATACGCCTCTTTCTTAGGAGCATAAATTATTACTGTTGTAACAGCGTTTTTCTTCAGTTTTTGTCGCGTTTTTTGTCACTTGCACCACCTCATTCTTGGCGGGGAACATAATGGGCGCGTGCTTGTGACGGGGGCGCGCCCTGGCTTGCTTCGTTGCAAATCTATTAGATACTGTGCCTCCTTTTTGTTATCACCCTATTTCGGAGCAATTTGGCTTATAAATTAGATTTGTCGCTCTCTTCTGTCACTTGCGCCTCACCTGCTAATAATAAATCTGTACCTTGTACCAAACTTTATCTACCAAAAGAAAAAAACCCACCAAAGTGCCTGTCTAAAACAGAGGGTCTATAAAAACACCTAAGTAAGCTGTTTTTATGGCGCTTTTAAGGCGCCAGCGGAGGGTGAATTGCTCATACAAACGTAATACCAAAATAATTAGTAATTCGAGCATATTTCCTCCATATTATGCGATTATTAAGATTGAACTTGTATTTATCTAGGTCCCTGGATAATTATTTTTCCAAAATACTTTCCCAAAATTAAATGTAAGCACATTGCGTTTTGCATGTTTTTGCGACATAAACGACATGTTTTCTCCTTATTTGTTTCATATTAAAACCAACGATATCTCACGTACTAATTGATCAGGAACATAGCCTATATTGTCAAGTTACAGAATAACAACACGAAGTTAAAAACACAACAATTTTTCATTCATCATTTTTGGTATTCACGGAACAAGACTAAATGTATAACAAATTCTGTACGCTCATATTGCTATCGCGCTTGCACCCGATCATGTGTCTTCAGCCAAATAGGGATAGCAATATACCGGCAAATTTATATTTGCGGTTCGAGTAGAAGTTGCGAGCGGCGGTCGCCGGTCCCTTAAGGTACTTGGCTGTTGTGACAGCGTTTTTCTTTAGTTTTTATCACTTGCACCACCTCATTCTTGGCGGGGAACATAATGGGCGCGTGCTTGTGACGGGGGCGCGCCCAGGCTTGCTTCGTTGCAAATGTATTAGATACTGTGCCTCCTTTTTGTTATCACCGTATTTCGGAGCAATTTGGCTTATATATTAGATTTGTCGCTCTCTTCTGTCACTTGCGCCTCGCCTGATAATAATAAATCTGTACTTTGTACCAAACTTTATCCACCAAAAGAAAAAACCCACCAAAGTGCCTGTCTAAAACAGAGAGTCTATAAAAACACCTAAGTAAGCTGTTTTTATGGCGCCTTTGAGGTACTTGGCTGTTGTGACAGCGTTTTTCTTTAGTTTTTGTCGTGTTTTTTGTCACTTGTACCACCCCATTCTTGGCCGGGAACATAATGGGCGCGTGCTTGTGACGGGGGCGCGCCCTGGCTTGCTTCGCTGTAAATGTATTAGATATTGTGCCTCCTTTTTGTTATCACCCGTTTTCCGAGCAATTTGGCTCTAACGAGTACTATACAGTTATTTGATCATTGTTTAAATACGGTTCGTTATTACGCTTAATTAGGACTTTTTTAGGGACTTTTTAATGAGGAAATGAACTTAAAAGGTACTACGATTCCTTTGAATTTTAACAAGGAAGGCATGTGATTCGGAACTTTTTTTGTAATAATTGAGTTCTAAGGAGTACTTTTTATGTAGGTAAATTTGTTTGATCATCTAACAGTTTATTAAATAGGCTTTGGTAGGTTAGGTTTTTCCTATTTTTGTTGTAAGTTTTAGATTTCGCTTTAATTCTAACTTTTCTTGTCAATCTTGAATTACCTAAGCTAAGCTAACTTAGCTAGATAAGAAGTAAGCTAGGTAATAAAAAGGTAGTAAGTAAGCTAAACAGCTTACTTAGTACTTTATGGCATAAGTATAAACATACCTCAGAAATTGCAGAAAGTTTTCCAATAGTTTCCTTTATGGGACTTTTTTTCGGAGAAATTTGGTAATTTTCAGGCTCGATTTTTTTGTATCGTAGCTAGGATCATTTAATTAAAGATTTCGGCTTTACTTTTTGTCTTTTTAATTAATTATAATTTTCTGTTTTGTTTCAGGTAAATGTCAACGAGGTTTGCCTCGTCGGCGTCTCTGCTTGTAGCTTCGTGCCGTTCGCTGTTGCAATTTTTTGCCCGGGATAAAAAACAAGATGCAAGATGCACTAGTATCAGGTGTAATGTGTGTAGTCTAGTGCCCAGCACATAATTTCGGCAACGAAAAATTTGCCTAAAGATAAATTCTAAATTCAAGCGATAGAAATCGCAGCCAAAAGCTATTCAGTTTAATCAGGCCATTATACTCGTAAATAGGTATCTATAGCGTTTTCCGAAAAGCAATTAGCCAGATCCGAAACTGTTCAAGCCCAGACACGTGGTCGCAAATAATTGTGCTTGCCTCATTAAAGGTAATAAATAACAATGTAAACCTCAGTAAATAAAGGCTTTATTTATTTTAAGAAATAATTTATTTTTGACATCTTAAGGCATCATCTCTAGTGGCCAGCGAATTATGGCCTACGCCATTTTCATTCGGAGAGTGGTGTTTGGGGTAATTGGATTTATCTTGACAAGTGTGTTCAGAATCTGTTGACTAGGAAAGCTTGTTTTACAAAACCTTTTTTTATTTATTTTTTTAACTCAGGCATTCGTTTTTCAATTAGTCGAAAATCTCATTGTCGTTAAAGGGATTTGTTTAAGAGCAAATTGGAGTGAGCTAAACGCGTGCTCAACGTGCGTGAAATAGGGGCTTAGTCACTCCCATGCCCATTGGGTTTAACGATTCTAACAAAACTAATTATCCTTCAAATGCGCCGCCGCGCCGCACACTGTACTCACTTTTTTTCTTCTTCTTTGAACAACTTGTTAAAGTCTAAAGCCAAAACGCCGATACCACAGCGTTGGTCTGGGCAACATCCAGGAATGCGTAGACCGCTTAGTCTATAACATATTCAAATATTATAACATAATACCTACCCAGTAGTACCTAAGTATATGATGCCGTCAGAATTCTTATGAGGTTTAAGCATAGTATAAATCGCGTCCCGAAAGTTGACCCAAAATGGCGGTCGTCTGCGCAGGTACATTGTACCAAGCGCCGAGCGGAGCATGCGCGGAGAGCGAGGGGTATGGTAACGCGCGGCCCCTGGCGGCGCACCTCACTTCGTTTGACACCCGAAATGAGTTTCTGCGCAGAGTTCAACTTACGCGGCGGCTATTATGATGCAACGAAAAAGAAATGAATTTTGAATTTAAAGATTGTCACTTTTTTTTTTAGAATTCGTTTTAGGAAAACCGAACGCCCTGAGCCCTGCCCAGCCCTGATAAATCCATGGTGAATCCCGACGGTGGCAGCCCTAAGTTCACGTGTCCCGATCCCGCAATCCAGCGCGCTGGAGCGGAATCTCGATAAAACGGCTCATCGGTGTACAGCCTCCTTAGAAATAGCACCTACTACGTACATAAATAAACGACAACATTTTTTACGCCTACTATTCACTGATCCCGATTGATATCCTCGCTGAGGACCGGATGAGGAGTCCTTGAGGAGCAAGGACCGGAGATACAGGACTAACCTGACAGTTTAACCTTTGTAGAAAGAACAATTGTTGGTTATGCAACGAATATAACAATTAATTAGGTAATGAATTGTTCATAAATAATAGTAGTTTATGCAACTGTCATATAATACCAGTGTTATATCTATTACCTATTCTGTGGTTATATGCAGTTGCATACACTACTTTATCTTCACTAATGCAATTTATCAAACAACAAGAGTAAAAGCTGACAATAGTTTATGTATATACGTGTATTGTCACAGTGAACTTGCCGCCATTAAAATCTAACCAATGAGAGCGCAGCTGCGCGCGCAGGGCCAATCAGGAGCAAGCGCGCGGCACAAGATCTTACCAAAGAGTTTTGTGTATGTAAGTTTAGTAGTTTCGACGAAGTTTTCACGTATAACCCAACTGTTTTCAAAAGCCAGCCTAATATCAAAATTTTATACAACTTGTATGAGGATTTTGACATAAGGCTCGCCAGGTTAATTGGTCGCGTTTTATTGATGTTATAATGAGATTTTACGATATCGATGTGGATATTATACCATCATGTGAAATTGCTTAAATTGAGTGTTTTGTTATCTGCGCTATAACAGTAGTAATTATAAGTCAAGTATTGGAAACATAAGTAGAATGTTATAACATTAGTGTAGATAAAATTAATTATTAAAGATTGACATTACTTTTAGAACTCTGCGGTAAACCCTGCAGCACAAGACGCAAGGGACGCTAATGTTAACATGCAAAATAGAATAAAATTATGTATATGAGTGGGTGTGTCTGTGGTATAAATGTGAATATCTGGAGTTATCTGGAGTTGTCATCAAGAGAGACGTTGCGAGTGCGACTCATATCGGACCATGATTGCTGGTGTGCGTCGCGCATAGGAACCGCAATTAATTGTTACATAATTTCTATTATATTATAAGCACCCGTCGGTATCCGTTCTTAATCCCCAGTGTCTTCAGACACTCCCTTCTTCATCAAATTATTTCTTACTGATTATTAAGTAAATAGAGGGTCTTCCAAAATACCTTAAATTGACATACTCAGTTCGTTTTGAGTTTGATAACCATTTGAAACTATAGATTAAAGAAAAAATGGTGCGTTGAAATTTGATGATGTCACAAATATGTATTTCATACAAACTTCCATACTAGAAGCGCGTCTTTACTGAGTTGTCATCATTACTATTGCAAATCATATTAAATTGCTTGAAACACACCTAATATAATATATCTAACTCCAAAAAGTTAGATGAGCGTGCCCAAAACCCAGGACTCCCCGAATATAAGGCCGAGGTCTCAACCACCAACCTATCAAGTATCATCGCTTTAACTTACGTAACGCTTCAAAAGCCTACAGTTTGTATCGTATCGGCTATGCCATGTTGTTCCCTAGCGGTAGCGGAAACGGGATGAGGAATTTATTATGAGGGTGGTAGGGGACGATCCACAGAGTACAAAATTTGGTACTTATATTACAACATAAACAAAAAAAAAATCTTACTAAGAGTGCACAGAGCTCTTAATTATATTTCTCAATAGCTGATTCCCGCCACTTCTTCCGCGTGGTTTAAGTTTTTTGAATCCCGCGGGAACTCCTTAATTTTCCGGGATAAAAAGTAGCCTATGTGTTATTCAAGACTATAATCTATCTCTGTGCCGAAATTTGGCACAGAGATATCCAGATCCGTTCAGCCGTTGAGGCGTGATTGAGTAACATCCATCCATACATCCATCCATCCATCCATCCAAACTTTCGCATTTATAATGTTAGTAAAGATCAGTTTATTTATAAAATTATTGCTCCCTGATGTTCCTACTCTATGGCAACATAAATTCTATGGTCTCTGATAACATAAATTTGTGTTGCGCTCTACCGCTGCCCCTATGATCAAGTACGTGAGGTGCGTATCAACATCGTTTGTGAGCATTGACTTATATGTATACTACTATACTATAGTATACAATAAGTCAATGTTTGTGAGAGGCGAGAGCGGTGTGCTGTGCATGGATTGATTTCACTGAATTCTGAACACCTATAGCCGAACGGTTAAATCAATAGCCTCTTCTTACTCGGGGATCCAGGATTCGGATCCTGGGCAAGCTTCTCTAGCTATTTAGAGCTCTTAGCGTTTAAGTCATCAATAATTAATTCTTCAACGTTGAAGAAAAATATTGTGAGGAAACCTATGTGCCTGCGAATTATTCATATAATGTTCTCAAAGGAGTGTGAAGCCTACCTATAATAAAATTATGAACTAGGCCCGTATTAAACCAACATCTGCTAAGAAGTTGGTGAAGTCAAACCAAGACGTCGCGCGAAGGTATCATATTGAATATTGATCTTAAGCTTAGATCATCATACTATCTTAACATTTATATCATACCAATCATACTAATATTATAATTGCGAAAGTGTGTTTGTTTATTGGTTTGTTGGTTTATTGGTTTGTTGGTTTGTCCTTCAATCACGCCGCAACGGAGCAACGGATCAACGTGATTTTTGGCATGGGTATAATTGAGGACCTGGAGAGTGACATAGTGTACTTTTTATCCCGGAAAATTAAGGAGTTCCCGCGGGAATCAAAAAACTAAAACCACGCGGACGAAGTCGCGGGCATCAGCTAGTTAACCTATACCTGAGATACCCAGCCAGTTTTTGAGACCTATATGCTGTGATTCAGTTGAGAGGCAACGTTGGGGTTGTGATGATGATGATTGTTTTCCAAGTCACGTTAATACTAGCGTAATGAGGGGTTACAACCATTGCTTAAAGCAGTATTATTTCAAAATGTCAGTTTATGTCAGGTACCTTGAAATGAGGCTTATAATATCCAAAAACACGTACGTCATCAATATTAAAACTATACGGCTTTAAGCGATTTTAGTATGCCCCTAGTAGTCTAGGAAAGGAAGCTAGTGGACCCCAACAGTAACTCCTCAGACGACGAAACTTTACAGTATGATAAAGTATCATAACGTAAAGGTATTTTATAAATATCCAACAAAAAATTTTACCAGAAGTTAGGTATTTTTACCTAAACTCTTTTATGTCTAATATCTTGGTCCGCAAAAATGATCCGTCAAAACTTTCTTCACTTGAAACATTCATGTAAAGGTATGGAAACTAAATAAGAAATATCCAACAAATACTCGAAGATGAAACAATCAAATTTTGAAAAAATATGTTTTTTTAATGTTACTTGCATCGGAAAATTTTCTCATTGAAACTTTTCACTGGAATGTCCTTTTATTGCCGTTTAATACCTAAAAATTTAAAATCCAACAAATATACTATCAGTCTATATTTTTTTCAAAAGTTACCTTTTTATTCGTAGTGAAAAATTTCTCCGTCAATTTTTTTTATTGATACGATTACAATATTTTTTTTCCTATCAACTATGAAAATATCAAATATAATAAAATCAAACGCATTAAAAACTAAAATCATTTTCTAAAGAAATATTTTGTATTTAATTAATCGGGGGAAGCAGGAGCGTGGTGACGTCCTGAGACCGAGATAATATGCCTACGGCGACGCGAGCCTGTACTCGATAACCGACCGTATTTCGTTTATACGACAGTTCAATTTTCAATCAAAAGCTTTTGCAAATGACAATCAGTATGACGATCAATGCATTCTGAACCGTATTGCCTGAGCGTTAAAGTAACTGATTGCTCTAAAACTGGTTTGTGCAACGAAAACTGCTTTAAAATAATATAATGTTTCTAGCCTCACAGTGATGATCATGAAATTTGAATTACATTGTGTTCTCGATTGTATTTCCCTAGCCGTAAAGTAACAATTTTAACGTCCCAACACAAAATGGTCTTTGAAATTTGTGTGCCTTCGCACTGTATCCAAGGGTATTCTCGCATTTGGTTGTTTAAGGGGTCATACAATTTTTTTGCGATCTTTGAAAGCTTTTTATTTGAAAACTATTATACATACTAATATTATGAAATCGAAAGTGTATCTGTCTGTCTGTCTTCTACGCTTTAACGGTCCATCTTTTCAACCAATTTTGATAAAATTTGGTACAGAGATAGGTTGTATTCCGGGGAGGTAATTTTGGAAAATTAAGGAGTTAAGTAAAAAACTTAATCCACGGAGACGAATTGGCTACAATTTTTTTCGTTATACTTACTTAACTATTTTCCAAAAAAAAATATTGGTAAACCTGTTAAGAATTCTTCTGTACTTTTTTAAAATTAAGTAGATAACAAAAATTTACATAATATTACTTATGTGAAAGTGAAATTTTAGTAACTTTAAGTATCTATTTTATTAAATAAAATATAATATGATAATTTTCTCCCGTTGCGGCCAACATTGCTTTATTGCCATCTCTTTCCCGGGACATACAGTGCATTATATATATAGAAGACAACTCTAGACGCACCGCGTTACCGAATATAATAAGAAGTTTTGTATGTTTAAAAGAAGTTTTGTAGTGTAAACGAGATTTTCATTTGTAATCGTCTGTTTGGAGCTGTTATTCTTTGCCTCAAAACGATGCAAAGAAAGTGAGAAAGATATTTTTTTCTCATTAGTGTACCAGAATAGAGATGGCAATAAAGCCATGTTGGCCACAAAGCGAAGAAATCAAATTATAGCATTTACTACACTACAATTTAAATTACTTATCTGCATCTATGGTTATTTTAATCAACTACAAAATTAAATAAAATTAAAATTCTTTACCATCTCCGAAAAAAACTAAAGAAAAGAAGATTTAGAGCAAGTATAATATGGGTTTTTACAGGCAAGTGCCTGATTTAATAGCTATAAAAAATCACAGATTTCGCAGTCCCCGCAAGAATCGGAGCATTGAAAATGAATACGTAAATCTTTTCTTCAAAATTTTTCAAAAATGAATTATCTGATTTTAAAAATTCCAACTCGAATGCACTTCTCGCTTGCATCCGCATCTTTAAACACACCTACCATTACGATGGGTCAATAATCATAGAAGCTACATCACTTTTTATATACGAAAATAACCGTTTTTCCACAACTCCAAATCTAAAGGGACCACCTACAGGTCACAATTATTAACCGATTTTCAGAATTTTTTCGCCATTTTGTAGCTAAACTAATACCCTTTTTTATTTTTTTCTTAAGTCGGTTTTTTTCTGAAATATTTACAATTTCGAAATAATTCCAAAAAAAGTTACAAGCCGATTTTCAAAATTCAAACATTCACACAATATGTCTTGATACATTCCTCAACTCTTGGTACTATTTCCATCTCGATCCTCCTAAAATCCTCGGAGCTATGGCCAAAAATACGTCTCAGGCGATTTGAATCTGATAACCATTTTCAATGGTAAAAAATGATTAGTCCGGGAGGTAGCGTTGCATTTTGGGCAGTGATTATGCGCCGATTGCTTGCCATCTTTTTCGAAAGATCTTGAATGACTTAAGTACAACTGAACCACGTGTCAGCTGGCGCACCCGCGGTGGGTGTGGAATTGGGAGGTTGCGGAAGTGGTAAAAAAAAAAATTCAAGTGATAGTGCGCCGGCTGAAACTTTTTCCATAAATAGTTATTATCATTCTGAGCTGAAAGAAAATCGTCAGCTGCATCGTGGAGGGGGGATTATGCGTCAGCTGTTCGCATAAACTTGTAAAAAAAAACGTAAAATAAAGTTATATTGCACCGAATGAAATTTAACTACGTGATTCTTCAAATAATCAAGAGTACGAAAACAACAATCAGCTGCTTGTACAGCGGTGGAAAGACCGTCAGCTGACCCAGTGAAGATTTAAAATATCGGAGCATTGCTATTATTCTGTTTCCTTTTAAACACATATTTCGAGATAGATTCTGGCCTTGCTTGAACCCATAACACGACCTTCGGGCTACCTAAGCCTCTCCCCCCAATATTTCAAAGCAACATCTGCGCTAGAGGTGGTTAATAATTAATATAACACGTAACGCAATATGATAGCGCGTTATTGGTCCATAACGGGATAACGTGTTATGTGAGGAGCCGCCATGACGCTACGGCGTTATGAATATCACACGATCGCGCGCGGCGCCTCGTAGCACTTGTAACGGCGCCCGCCTGCCGGTAGCGTCAAATTACTACAACGTCATCTAATGTTCAAGAAGACTGCCGGCAAGTAGAACAGTAACGCATGCATGCACAGTACCGCCAATTTGAGGATAATTTCCGAAGTGCCATGTTGAGGATAACTTCCATTTTGCTGCATATTTCTGGTGATTCTAATATTTATTTGATAAACGTAAGGGCCATATTTTGGGTTGCGTTACTTTTACATTTTCTTTACATGGAAGCGAAATTATTATAAGTTAAATTTAAAACATAATAAAAATTAAGTATATTACTGACTTCTTTTAATTTCTCAATGTATAGTTATTGTTACCATACTTGATTTATCATGCTTAGTTATTATTTACATGGCAAGAAATGTTACTATCGATATCTAAACTAATTTAATGTATATTTTATTAAGTATGGGTTAATTTTGAAAAGTATTATAATAATTATAGGTAATATTTATTTCGACTCAGCTTAAAGAATAATTCTTGTTGCCTTTAGTTTGCAAGATAATGGTTCTTAACTGCATTTTTGAATATGCCCAGCAGCCCAGTGACTTAAATTAGCGTATGGCGTACAATTCATTTATTATATATAATTATATATATACTTACAAATTACAATAAAAGTCTAAATATGTTTACAGCAATAAGGCTTTATGCAGTTTGCCAATTTCTGGCGTGCAAAATACCAACTTAAACATAATATAATTAGTACATTTTCTCAAATCCTAGAAGTAATGAGAAGAAATCAATTATATAATAATAATAAATAAATAAATCGTTTATTTTCAATCATTATGTTACTATCGATACATTATAATTGATCTTGGAACTATTTGAGGATTTACAATAAATATTATTGTGCTTACATCAAAAAATGTACCTAGATAAAATGTTGCAAGATCAAGAACTGGTTATCCTAGCTAGATTTTTTAGATCTGTGTTAAGGATAACCAGAAATAAATATTTATTCAAACAAAGCTCAAAAATAAGATTTTTTATGGGCCCTTAATTAAACTATGGAAATATACCTTTTAGGTAAGTCGTTACAGTTAGTGGTTTTTATTAATGTTGAATTTATCTTCTGTAATGCTATATTGTTTATCTAAACTAATATTATAAAGAGGAAAGATTTGTTTGTTTGTTTGTTTGTTATGGATAAACTCAAAAACTACTCAAATGATTTAAAAAATTACTTCACTTATAGCAAGCTACTTTATCAGCGAGTAACTTATGCTATATTTTATTTTTAAAAAATTAGACATCCCTACGAAAATTGCAATAATGTGAATGTAGTCGGAAAAAATCGTCCCATCTGAGAGCTTCATCCACGGATAGCTGGTGTGCGCTGTGTAAATAGTAAAAGTTGGAATTGTTCCTCTCAAATAGTTCTAAAAAAATTCCGCGATAAAATATATCTATCTTTAAAGGTTGTCTCACAATAACCATTTTTATGATTTGGTCTAAAACAAAGCTATACTTTCGAAGGTGTTTTTTCCTGACATTGTATTAATCCATATCAAAATAAAATGGTTAGTCATCTCAAGTATTTAATATAGACCAAATTCGCCCTTTTACACCATTTGATTCAGATGAATATCTTAGAAGATATCATGGAAATAAATTAACGCGCCATAGAAATAGGGGCGGCCGGCAGTGCGAAAATATCGCAGCCCTGTAATGTAAAACCTGATGTGCTGCCCAGTGCCTGCTATTATTGCATTGTAGAAGACAGTAAGTGCTAACGAGTGACGACAACCATATCCACCCGTAGTATCCACACTGGAGTAATAATATGATTATGATGATAAGATACGCTAAACTATACCTAAAAGAAGAAGGATTAAGATACATTATCGCGTAAGCGCAGTTTAGTTTTCATACGTTCGGTTTAATTCGGTGTTTTGCATGGATATTTTGTTGGATATTTAGGTTTTGAGTGTAAATTTGCCTACCTACTATAATAAAGAAAAGAAATAGGTATGAGAAGTTTTCCATACCGAGTTATAAATAATTTTAATTTGAAGTGATATAAATTGATTTTGGTATAAATATTTTGTTGGATTTTCTTATACGTTATGCTAAACAGCATTTTAAGGACATGTGAAAATAAAAAATTGAATGAGCAATTTTTTTGCCGAAATTACGGACAAAAAAAGGAAACCACTTTAAAAAAAAATAGGTCCGTTTAAATAATGTTTTGGATTTTTATCGAGTACCTCATAATAAGGCTATTAATTAGTTTGGTAAAAAAAAAATGGAGCGAGATATTATTCAGTTCAAAATATTAAGCTATTTGTACTTTTAGGTATAAAAACCTAACTTCTGGTTTTTTTTTTGGTGGATATTTTTGTGTAAGTTTTGGATCATCCAATACTAAAACCCTGCCAAGTTTCATCGACTGAGGATTCAATGTGGGGGTCTCCATACAACCGACCGCCCCATTGCCTAGACTATAGGGCCTAGACTAACAGACTACAACTGGCGAATAGCCTACTAACAGTGCAAAAAATAAAGTGTCTGAAGCGATATATTTTATTTTATTTTTTTATATATGTAATAGCGAGCAAACGTGCAGGCGGGTCACCTGATGGTAAGTGATTACCGCCGCCCATGAACATTTGCAGCACCAGAGGGACCGCCAATACGTTGCTGGCTTTTGAGATGATTGTTTATCCGCCCTTTGAAGAGCCCCATATTATAATCAAGAGGGAACACAGAAGGACGCGAGGACGTGAGGACGCTGGTCCTCTTCTCTGGAAAAATCATAAGTCCTTAATCATATGTACTTATAGTCTGTTGACTGATCGCCGATCCTACATGGACACGGGCGAAAAAAAACGAACGAACAGCTTAACCTATGTAATCGATAATTTTAAAATAATTAATGGTCGATTCAACTCATTTGCCGTCATGTAATTGCAGGTCCATAGACTAAAGTGCTCTTGTAGGGAAAATCAACGCCTCATTCAACGGTTCCGATTGTTGAATCTATTATGTCGATTGCACTCGATTTTGACGCGATTCATTCGATAATCGCTTATAGATTAAATAGAGTATGTTGAAAGTTTTCGGAGAAATTATAGGGACTGAGTCGTATTCATTAAAATTGTAGCTCAATAAAATACTCACAAAATTATTAATAGATACTTAGGCTTTTCTTTAGTAGTAATAAGGATGAACTTGTCATGGCGACAAAACACAGAAAGAGCAACGGCGAAATTATTATTGACCACATTTACTAAATCTTGATTGTACACAATTAAGGTAAAAACGAAAGGAATTTGCTTATTTTTTTAAATTTTATCAAGTATTCACCTTAATTAATTGAACCTAGGTAAAAAAACAAAATATTTAGGGAATCTTTTTTGATTATTTAGTTCCCGTTTCTCAGTTTAGTGTTACCATTTTATGTATAATCTACCTAGTAGCAGAATAAATCTAAATTGGTAGATTATTTTGTATCGTTTTAAAATTGTAATTATTTCGTCTGATTAATGTTTGCATAAATAATAGTACCTATTGCTCGTTTTTATTAGGGTTCCGTACCCAAAGGGTAAAAACGGGACCCTATTACTAAGACTCCGCTGTCTGTCTGTCTGTCTGTCTGTCTGTCTCCAGGCTGTATCTCATAAACCGTGATAGCTAGAAAGCTGAAATTTTCACAAATGATGTATTTCCGTTGCCGCTATAACAACAAATACTAAAAATTAAAAAAATATATATATTTAGGGGGGTCCCCATACAATAAACGTGTTTTTTTCGTATTTTTTTGCTCAATATTAAAAACGGTAACAGGTAGACGGTTCAAATTTTCACAGAATATTAACTTGTATATTACCTTTCAAAATAAATAATTAAATATCAATAAAGTAAATATTAAAGGGGGGCTCCCATACAACAAACGTAATTTTTAGGGTTCCGTACCCAAAGGGTAAAAACGGGACCCTATTACTAAGACTCCGCTGTCTGTCTGTCTGTCTGTCTGTCTGTCTGTCTGTCTGTCTGTCTGTCTGTCTGTCTGTCTGTCTGTCTGTCTGTCTGTCTGTCTGTCTGTCTGTCTGTCTGTCTGTCTGTCTGTCTGTCTGTCTGTCTGTCTGTCTGTCTGTCTGTCTGTCTGTCTCCAGGCTGTATCTCATAAACCGTGATAGCTAGAAAGCTGAAATTTTCACAAATGATGTATTTCCGTTGCCGCTATAACAACAAATACTAAAAATTAAAAATATATATATATTAAGGGGGGTCCCCATACAATAAACGTGTTTTTTTCGTATTTTTTTGCTCAATATTAAAAACGGTAACAGGTAGACGGTTCAAATTTTCACAGAATATTAACTTGTATATTACCTTTCAAAATAAATAATTAAATATCAATAAAGTAAATATTAAAGGGGGGCTCCCATACGACAAACGTAATTTTTTGATATTAACAATAAACCTCTACAAACAAAGTTAGTTTTGCGGTTCATTTCGTCTTGTTTTTAATACGTCATAAATCGTAAAACTTACTACAGGTTTGTACGGAACCCTCGGTGCGCGAGTCCGACTCGCACTTGACCGGTTTTTATTTTTAATACGTCATAAATCGTAAAACTTACTACAGGTTTGTACGGAACCCTCGGTGCGCGAGTCCGACTCGCACTTGGCCGGTTTTTTTTATTTTTGTTTCGCACTCAGTTGTCCTCTGACATGATGTCAGAGACCTTTTTAATGCGAGTTTTGCTCTGAATTAGGTGCCACTCACGATGGTCGTAAAGTGGTGGTGTTATTATACACATATAATATATCACACATATATAATAACATATATAATATATTTAATATTATTATTATTTATTTAACATATATATAATATATTTAATATTATTATTATTTATTTAAAATATATAATATATTTAATATTTATTATTTTGTGAGCGGTGTTTTTTTTTATTGTGTATGTTAGTGTGAGTAGCGGCGGTATTCTGCATGCTGCAGGCATCACGAATCACGAATTTCTTGCATAGTTCATAAAACTAACCTGATATAATGTTAATAATAAATAATAATCATAATCAAAGCCTTTATTGCTGAATAAATATTTTACAATGTTATGTTGTTTTTTTATTTACAAAATTTATTATTGAACATCAACTTGTCCTGCGACATAGGCCTCCTCCAGAGCCTTCCAGATCTTCCTCTCCTGTGTTGTTCGGCGCCATATTGTAGCACCAGCCACCACTCTTAAATCATCTTCCCATCTTTTCCTTTGCCTTCCTTTACACCTTTTCCCATCCCTCGGATACTACTCGGTCCTCAACTATACACCCATGCAAAAATCACGTCGATCGGTGGCTCTGTTGCGGCGTGATTGGATGACAAACCAACAAACAAACACACTTTCGCATTTTAAATATTTATTTTGCATACTAGCTGATGACCGTGACTACGTTCGCGTGGTTCAATTTTTTTTTAATTCCCGTGGGAACACGTTTTATTTTCCAGGATAAAATCTAGCTTATGTCACTCTCCAGGGCCTCGACGTGATTTTTGCATAGGTATAACATGCAAAAATAAACGTCGATCGGTGGCTGTGTTGCGGCGTGATTGGATGACAAACCAACAAACAAAACACTTTGGCGTTTTTTATATTTATTTCGCTAAATCCGAAAAGTCAAATGTGTTCCAGGATTCGAACCCCTGACCCGCTTAGTAGGAAGCTGATGTCTATACTACTCTGCTATCAACGCTCGAGTTGCCCACAGTGGTTCAAAACTCCAACGTCCAATGTCTTTCGTTTTGATTACAGATTTTAGTGCCGTGCGTGCCGTAAATGTAATATCGATAACTTTATCCTTATTCGGTTTGCTTATTCCTTTCACGTGCTAGGCTTGCAGCTGGGACTGTGGACGCTAACGAACTCTGGACTTCCGATAGCCCCGTTTTATAGCTAAAGAGCTAGTGAAATATATCAATCAATCAATCAATCAATATTTATTCATTCAAATTAGGTACTACACTGTACACTTATTGACGTCCAATTACTTATAAAACATGATGGTGATGATCAGTAACGGTATCTTAAAACAAAAGCTACGAGGCTATACAGGTAAGTATACTACAAGAACATGCGAATCGTCAAAATGTGTCTATCGAAGTCGAATTTACTGGTCCGAAGTGCCCTTTTTACCGCAAAAGCCAGTAAACTTCAAAATTCATTTATTTTTTGAAACAGTTAAGTAGATAAATGATAAATGATTTATTTATTTCACGTAGGACAACTATGCCCCATGCCTATGTTTTTCAGATTTACCTAGGTTTACCTCATAGCTAAAAGGTATTCGGATGAGTAACTTTTCAAAATTTCCCACTATCTCTCCATTTAGATAGTCTTGTATTTGATATTTTGTGATATTGCGTCGTGGGACAATGAATTTAGTTCACATCGTCGATGATTAGATTTCTAATAGTTATCTTTGGCTATTTATAATTAATTGATTTCATTCATACAATATATGCATGAGGATTACTGAGACAGTAATCTTTGCCTAGATATAATATTAATGAGTTTTATCATTTGTCAAATAAATCATATTATTGTACCTACCTACTAAGCTAATAACAAAAAAATACTGCTAATAAGTGTAAAAAAGCTTATTCATTGAAGAGGTCGTCGTAAACGTTCGCGTCATTTTATGCACTAGCAAAATACGGCCCTAGACATGCGTAAATATCCTGTGACTGTACCTCCAGTAACGACTTTCAATTAGTGTGTAATGTGTATTGCTATAGGTACATGTAGCATATCATGAGCGTAAATAAAATGGAGCTACGTTCATTTTTAGATTAGACGACCTCTGCGACTGTCTGCGATGACTGCTTTTAAAACTGGACGGGTTTATAAAACATTTATAATATTAATTTACATACCTATACGTGTTACGTTTTTTTTGGAGTCTCAAAACGCTGGAGACATTGTTTTCTTTTAACGGACAATGATAGAGCACTTTATCGATATCACCAACAATCGACAACACAATGTTATCTGTTTGACAACTCTACATACCTACATTCTCACAATCATTATGAGGGAAAACGCAATACGGACCCATGATCTACGATTTACAATTTTTTTGCAGTAAAACTTCTTTACGCATTTTTGACTTGGGGGAGTAGGTAAGCTGGTGAATGCGTGACGAGAGCGTTACGAAAAGTGCGAACGGAAGTTGAGAGGGAAATATAATAAGTTAGTGAAGATAGAAAGAGAGTTGCGTTTCGTATATTACTGTAGGGGCAAGAGAGAGAGGTGCGAGCACATATTTTCTTTCTCTCTTTCTCCCATAGCCAGCCAGTGTCTAAGTTTTACTTCAGTCGTGTGGTCTAAAGCACACTCGTTTTTTTATCTGGAGGCCAAAAAGTCCGCGTTCCTTATAAACTTCGTTCCCATCTGACGCGGACATTTCACGTTTGTTCCCTCTGGACCCCAGTGTGTCTGTGTGTGAACTAAGTTCTACCTCACGTAATTGGAAATCCGTTTTTTATTTGTTCTGTGCTGTCTAACTACAACGTACAAACGTGTAAACGTTAACGAACCTGTCTCCTGATACCAATATACGAAATATCCTGTCTTTATTTTTCCTGTTCACGTGCAGTATGTAAGAGGAACATTGTACTCGGGTCACATTGTCGGGGATCCACTCGGCACCAAGGCACATTTCCATTTCTTTAGAACTATCCGAATGTCTCCAGAGGGACACCTCTGGTATGGAGGTGATCGTATTGGCACTATTGTGATATTGTGACATAAGTTAGTGTGTTCTTAAAGGCATTTCACTATGTATTTTTTTTATCGCCTAGGGATAACACAGGGTATAGATTCATATTATAACGATTCAAAAGCGCTTGTAAAAGCTTATTTGAATAAAAAACATTTGAATTTAGAATTTAGAATTTTGAATTTTATAGCCGGTAAATTAGCAAATCCTTAAAGACTTATACAGTCCCACAAACTTATCTGGGGGTCTACTCTCTTTCTCTCAAACGAAACTTCGCAAACGAACGTACGAAATTTCGTTAACTCCTCTCCTACATAATATTATCTATATGCTTTTCTCTATTTCGTTTTCGTACACGCAGACGAAGTACCTACGGATCCATAGACAATTTTCGTGACCGATTGGATTGAACGATTTTGTGTGGGTCTAATAACCGGCTAATTACGTTCGTTTGCGAAGTTTCGTTTGAGAGAAAGAGAGTAGACCCCCTGGCCTGTGACCAAAATTGGAACTATATTTATCTGTTTAGTTTTTGTTTTAATTTTATTTTTAATATTTATTAGCGACTTCATGGATGTAGGAATGATGCTAATAGACAAAAATTGAATTTTTTTTTTAATCGAATAAGATATAATTATAGATGTACTCAGTATTTTAGTAGGGAATCCAGAGAGCAACTTTCAATGTGATAGGTAGAAAACGCTGTCACCGGATCAGATAAACTTGTAGGACTATATTTTGTTACCTATAACCAGAAAGGTTTTTTTTTATTACAAGATAGGTTTGCGCTTGACGACAAAGCAATGATGAGGTCTAGGTTGAAGCGCGCCCGGATCGCCCAGGCGATTTGGTTACAGTGGCAAATTTATTGAAAGGAAAATCAAATTTATTTATTTAGGCTCATTTTTTGGGCAAAGGATCAGCCTGGCTGTCCAACGCGTAAATGCAGCTAGTTTTCTTGCCACCATTCCACGCGGGCATGATTTATATATAGTGATTAGATTAGGATATAGTTTCTAAGTTCTATTGTATTGTTTTCAAATATGTATGATATTAAAAAAAAAAGGAAATAAATAACTACTGAAACGCAGAAATGATTGAGTTAAATCTCCAACAGTTTGAAAAGCACTCGGGTAGTGGGGTGCATTCACACGTGCAATGATTGTTTAGAAGCGTCCAAGCTCGACGCGTTCCTGCCGTTCCTGTTTACCGCAGTTTCTGTAATAAATTACTTCACGCTTGCCACTGTTGCTTTGCTGGTGGTTTATTGCTTAATATCCTAACATTACAGTGTTTGAGAAAATGAGTGAATGTTATTTATATCATACTTGCTCAGTAACTAGGGATTACTATGGTGGAAAGTCTCCTTGTAAGTTGGTGTTTGCAATTCAAGGCAACATTACGTCGCACTATGCTTGAATTGTAATGTTCACATTACAGTTCAAGCTATGCAAAACTCCTTGGTAAACAATCTCTTTTCTTATAAAATGGTAAGAAAACTGTTTACTGAAAAAAAAACACTGAACATGGCGGCATTTAATTTCCATACATTTCAAACTATGCAAAACTCCTTGGAACTCAGAGCCGTAAAAAAAAATGGAAAACTATTTACGAAAAAAAAATGGAAATGGCGGCATTTCATTTGATCTGAAAGTTTGTGAAGTTTGTTCGTAAAGTGATTTATTTACCTCGCAAGAATGATATAAAGTAGAATGCTTACCTCGGTTGCAAGTAGCTATTACACCCTCGAACTATATTCACCCTCGCTCGCTGCGCTCGCTCGTGTGACTAAATATCTCGGGTGCACGCGATCCAGTATCGCCCTATGCGAGCTGCGCTCGCACTGGCGCCAAATTGGATCTTGTTCTGTAATAGCTTACTAACGTCCCTTGTGTAACAATCTACTATTATTGTACACCAAGAATCTGAGACGAAGCATGAAAAACATGAAGATTTGCTTCCTCGTTTCTAAGACGCATTGCTAGAGTTTTATCTAATACCCATCCGGGTACGGTATTCCCTGCTAACTGTATCATTGGTACTATCAAAAAGAAAAGCGAATAGACCTATTTTAAGCTGTGTGACTGTGTGACTCTATCATCGTCTATTATTAATTGATGTACTAATTACATTCAACTTACATAAATAGTTTTTAAAAGAAGATAGTTGTGATGAATTGAGCTGTAAAGCAGTCGATAAATTCGAACAAGCTGATAAATCTTTTTTTTTTCAATAAATTATATTTAAAGGACTTTGAGCTTGGGGTTTGAGCAATGCGACCACGACGACGCACTATTGCGACACGTGACATTATGATCTACTGCTTTATACAGCAATGCGACTCCACAAAAATGGGAATCTGCTTAGTGCTCGACACTTGGATAGGTCAATCTCGGTCGCGTAGCTCAAAGTTTGCAACATGCATTGATGTAGAACTTTATTACCTATCACATATTGTGAACGTACAACAGACTAATCTACAATGCTTTTTTATGTTGTTTAATAAATAAAAAAAAACTACATTATTTATACACTGAAAGGGATCATTCTTGCGTAGTACTTTCTATTGAGCACATTCAGTTACAAATCTTATGAGGGGTTATCCGCTTAGTGTTCCTAGTAGCGTCTACGAGTCTTCCAGCATGACCAAGTAATAAGACCTCTGCAATCCTTATAAAATACTTGTTATTCTTTGATACGGGTTCTCCCCAAGAGATCTCAATAATTTGGTGTCTCGTTACCTAATGTTGTCAGTCTTTATTGCTCTATTAGGACGCTGCTGAACGGTAATGGTAATTGTTCTTTAAATATTTGTGTACCAAAATAAGTCTTTTTAAATTAGACGGTTATTTTAAGTGGCTATTACTTTCTTATGGGAAAGGATCAATTTCTGTTTGAGAGATAAAATAAGTCATCATCAAGGCCAGGGCGCTCCCACCTTAGGCGGAATCATTACATATCTGCAAAGTGAAAGTGTGATTTCAGGACAGTGCTAGTCTATAAATTTAAAAAAATTTAGATAAAAGAAGAAAGATTTGGAAGGTGTGTGGCTTGATTAATTATTTTATTATATTATTATCTCGTATAAATTATTCATTAATTATCAATTTAAAAATGTTCATTATATTAATCTCGCATGTTAAGTGTGATAAATCATCTTTTTTGGCACTAAGCACAAATTTTATCGCTTTTTTTCTTTTCGCTTTACAGATACGGACCTATTAAGTGCGCATGAACAACCGAATTAACCTTGAATATATTATCAACTAGCTGATGCCCGCGACTTCTTTCGCGTGGTTTAAGTTTTTTTGATTCCCGCAGGAACTCCTTAATTTTCCAGGATAAAAAGTAGCCTATGTCACTCTCCAGGTCCTCAACTATACCCATACCAAAAATCACGTCGATCCGTTGCTCCGTTGCGGCGTGATTGAAGGACAAACCAACAAACCAACAAACCAATAAACCAACAAACCAACAAACAAACACACTTTCGCATTTATAATATTAGTATGATACAAGTTGATTCCGGCGACTTGATTCTTCTTTCCCGGAATGCAATCTGTATACCAAGTTTCGTCGAAATCAATTTAACAGATGGACCGTAGAAGCGTAGCAGACAGACAGAAATATAGAGAAAGCGACATATACTTTCGAATATAGAAAGAAAGAAAGAAAGAAAATCTTTATTCGGGGATAAGACAAGTACCTACTTACAAGATTTAACTAATAATAAAATAAGACTTTATAAAGAAAAAGAAACGCGTAATGTGACTTGACCCCCAAAGTGGTCTTCACTCAGCATGTGCTGTATCTGTTGGGATATAGCGCTGATCTTCCATGAAGCCAATATACTTGGACGGCGCCAAAAACATAAATAGAAATATACATATAATAGAATGTAAAATATATATATATAAGTATATATTATATATATAATAATATAAGGATGGATTTTTTGCTAACAATCTCTCTAAATACTTAATTTTTTCTGATATTTACTTAATAAAGGTATTTTTCTTTCTTTTAAGTTGTTTTACCTAATTTAGTTTTAAAAATCGTGATTTTCTTTCATAAATATTTGCTCGGCACTGCATTGATGATTTTTTTTTGTTTTTTAAACGACTACAAGTTAGCCCTTGACTGCGATCTCACCTGATGGTAAGTGATGATGCAGTCTAAGATGGTAACTGCCGGTAGGGTAGTAACTAGCCACGGCCTACCACGTTAAGACAACAGCGCTCAACACTGCGCCAGGGAGGTCGCCAAATGCAGACGCTAAAGTTCATCAATTGGGTAGGATATCCAGTTCAGTGCGTCAACGTTGAACTCGACCTACCTACTTACATAACCTACTTGCGTTAAACCACGGGTGATTGTTCAACTCCGAAATCTCTAAGAACTCAGTGGCTATTAAAAATGAAAGCCACTGACATATTATATTTTTGAAGTGAAAACTTCTTTAGCCGCGTTGAGCACTTTTTGGTAGGGGGTAAACTTGTGGATTCGCGTCACCGTCACCGACATGCTCGCGAACGCCGAGCTCGCGTTGTTACGAAGACAAAAGGTTTTAAATATAAATTATATACTACATTCGTAATTAAACTTTAATGCCTTATATATTTTTTTTACTTTTTTTTAAATAAATAAAAACAATATTTAAATTAACAATATTTATTATTTAAAATAATTTAAAAAAAATATTTAAATATTCGTTTTCACTTCTATCGGCAGTCCCAGGGACTGCCAATTTTTTTTACCAATGAAGGTTTGCTATGAAATTAAAAATAGCATTCCATTTTTGATAGCCACTGAATTACAGAATAGGGGGGCAGGACGCTTCCGATACAAATAATTGTTTTGATTCCAATACACTACACGGAATCCGGTGCGGCGATGAAGTCCTATAGATGGCTGGAATGGTTTGGGTTAATGGTCTTCCATTCAATATAGTACAGCGCCATAATGAACTTGATTACTGGATTGGAATAATAATAATAATGTGAGATGTCATCATCCCTTTAGAGCTAAATTTACAAGAGTTATGATGATCGTAAAACCGTCTTAGTCATTTAGCTGTATTGAATATCAAAGTGCGGTATGGAATTTTGGGAAAAGGGTCAGCGAACACGCCTATAAATCACTGAATACATTTAATGGACCACTGTCAAGTCGGATAAATGACGATCGACCTCATCCCACAATGCGTGATATTTCATTTGAATATGTAGGCTTCATAAATTCAATAGATATCCCCTTTAACATTATGGCATTACCGAAAATATTGGGCTTAGGTTGGAATTCCTCATACGCTGATGCTGTTGTAGCAATTTACATATAAATGTATTCGATGACGCTACTCGTAAGTCTTATCCCACAATGGAATTCCGATTTCCGGACAATGAATAGTATTTGAATCCCGCTAACGAAGTCTTATCCAGGGCTGTACCTGTGGCTGTACTTCGTATTGATGATCCAAGATACAACATAAAGAGACAAATTGAAGAGAATGGAAATCAAAAGATCTGAGCATTCGATTTTTAAGCATAGAATGCTTGAAAAATGAATAGGATTTGGGACTGAAGAACTTATTTTTTTAGATAAGTCTGTTAGAGATTTGGGAGTAAAGAAAATAAAGTACTGCTTTAGGTAAATTTACTTATTTTTTTAATAAAAGTTCATAATATAACTAACTTAATTAACCTAAGATCCAGCTTAGAAAGATTTTTCTTATGCTAGTTCCAGACTGCACGTTTTTAAACTTAACAAACATTGCTATGTACAAATTAAACTCATTTAGTGCCCATATATGAGTTTCTCATCAGTCATCTAACCTATACTTTATACAATAATATTAGTGCTCATTTGCTTGTATACAATCACTAAACCTTGCTTAATTGAAAGGGGAAGTGCTTTTTACCTTTCACAAAATTCTATGTCGAACGGGGCAGCACTAATTTAAGACTAGACCTGTGCATTTAGTTTACTAGCACTATTCATGACTAGATTTATAAACTTAACTTAAATTATCACTTCGGTTGTTTAACTTATTTTTTTCATTTAACTTTTCCACAATATAATCTGTTACTAGCTCCCGCGAGTCAGATGCGATAACAAAGTCGAAATGACTAAATGAATCTCTGGCTACTCTCCTAACCTTAGCGTTAGGTATAACTTTAGCCATTTTCAAAACATCATTTTCATGTAGCAATATATCACCAACTGTGTAGTGCATAGTAACATCTGCGGTTATTAAACTAATGTCATAATTAGGTGGATTTAAACTGCCGTATATCCATAAGTTCTTCAGGGGATTGTAATTCCATCGTCTGAATGCTTTGTCTCGGATATTTTGTCCAAAGTGTGCGTATTGTTTTATAGAAGCTCCGGCTACAGTTTCCAAGGGTGCTAATACTCCTCTCTGTAATGAAAACAAAGAATATTTATTTTATCGTTCGGCTTGTCTTCCACAAAGCTTAGAGTAGCTTCCACTAACCATGTTTGGTTAACTGAGCCAAAAACCAGAATAAACTAAAATTTTGATATTTTCTGGATATTAAACTGCTCAAGTGTGTCAAGGCACCTTCTCGGAAGAGGCAGCCTAAATCTCATCACTGCTTTTACTAGGGATTAATGTTGTCAAGTGTTAAAAAAAAGGTACAAACCATAACTTGCATAGCGGCTTTAATTGTACAGAATATCGAGACGTATTTATCTATATTTCTTTTGCATCCTCCTGCATTGGCCGCTACTTCAGCTACTATTTCATTGTTGTTGTTGTTGTTATTATTAGGTCCCAAGAGTTCTACGGAACCTGCGTTCACAGCAACTGTCTGAAATACAATATACAAAAATTTTATTTACGTAATACTGAAACAGATCATAATATTATTATTATCCAATATATTTATCTATCTACTTTTTAGATTGATTGTTTTTAAGCTAAATTACAGCTAAGGTTTACTCTGACAAGTCACACGGCAAAATATAATAATATAATATATCAACTAGGACATATAATATATCAACTAGGACTGTAAGGGCGCCTTCAAATTTGCCGCAAAGTGCCGCGCGGAAGCAGCGCGGCTGCAGCGCTGCGGTCGCGCTGCTTTGTAAATCCATATAAATAAAAAACACGCGACTGCAGCGCTGCACCCGCGCTGCGGCCGCGCATCAGTTCATCGATCGACTAGTGACGGGACTGCGCACGTATTTTTGTTCAAGTCTAAGCATGAACGAAAATCAGGTAGAAGAATTTATCGATGAGGTTGAGAGTCCAGCAATATGGGATTCGAAGTCCGACAAGGACAGCAATAAAATCGAAAAGAAAAAGGCTTGGGAAGAAATATGCATTAAATTTATTGACAATTTCACAAACAAGACTCCAAGTGAAAAAAATGAAGCATGTAAGTACCTATAATATTATGTATTATTAACACAACTACTTTATATTTTCGTTGTTTCGTATTAATAGTAACACAGAGCAGTGTTTCTTCGTCAGAGTCCATCGTGAAAATAAATATAGGTACAACCCTATGATGTTCGAACCTCGCGACAGGAGCGCGGCCGCAGCGCTGCAGCCGCGCTGCGGCCGCGCTACGCTTTGCGGCAAATTTGAAGGCGCCCTAAGTCCTAGTACACTGACACTTGGAGAAATTGATATTGTTGACGGTGATTTCTGCAAGTTTAATACTAGTGAACACTTTATATAATTTATTTAACTTTATGCAATTATTTTGCAAGTATTATCTGATGTTCTGTCAGATAATAATTGCAAAATATAAACCATATTTATTAATACCGTTTGATTTGATAAGCAATATCTAAAACGCCAAGTATAGCAGTAATTACTCAGGATTAAGTTCATTACATCTACTTACAAATATCAGGTCGGTGCTCATTGCGGCCGTGCTCAAAACATCACTAGGGAAGTAATTCTGGTGGCCAACACCGGCTAGCAAATGTGCTGATATAAACTTCTTGTTATACGCGGGCATCATAGAGTTGAGGACGAGGAAGGCAGTACCGCCTTGCGAATGACCAATGTAGTTGAGCTGCCGTTGTTGAGTAGTTCGGAGGATATAGTTAATCATGGTAGGAAGATCCTTTAATGCGATATCCTCGAAAGTGTAGTCGAAGAATTTAATTCTATCCTCTTCATCGTCCGGGTTGAGAGAGACGTGGCGGCGAGAGTTGATGATGCCTCTCGCATTGCCCATCCAGACGTCGTAGCCAGCATCAGCAAGGATGTAAGCTGGAATAGGATTAGCAATTTATTTTGAGAATTTGATATGATATGAGTTCGGACAGCAACCATTCTTTTAGTTAATCAATATGGTTTCAATTCAGAGACTGGGAAGTTCTTGCGCAACGGCCCTTTTCATTAAAAACTGATAATTCATGAATATTGTTAGGAGTATTAAAAATAGCTCTGTTTTTCTTTTTCTGGTGTCCAATAAAGTATTCATTAATTGTTACCTATGCTAAGGCGTGGTCCTGCAGCGACATATGCAAGTGCCGAGCTCTGTAACCCATGCATTAGGAAAACAACGGGCTTAGACCTCAGCCTGATGGGTCCAATTGTAAAGCGAGGATGGGGTATCCTGTTGATTTCCAGTATGTAGCCATCACTCGTTATAACATTGTGACTTTCTGAGTAGTAACCATCTACGGCTATTCTTAACTCCTGAAAATAAAAATAAATGGTTTAAGTAAATTAAGTAGTGGTATTTGAGAGAATTAGGTTTATTTTTTAAAAAATAGAACAAGAACCCGCTTGCAACTATCTTGTTCAAAAAACTCTGTTTAAAAAAGTTCTAAAATTGTCAAATGGATGGATGGTTTCATAAGGTTTCTTGTTTGATGTGAAAATTAAAAAATGTCATTTCTTTTTTTAAATTCGTTAGTTATAGTTAGATTTTCCACCTTCTTAATAATATATTTTAATATTTTAAATACGAAGTATACGTATTTTTTCTTTACTTTTCTTGTTCACAAAAAAATTTGTGTTATAATTTTTCTTTTTTCACTATCAACATCAACTTATAACAATAGTTATATTAGCAACTTCTAATAAAATCAACAATACTTACAGTGTTAAATCGCGGGGGTCTTTTTGTCTGTTGGTTCGTCGAATCCACATTGGAGGACAAAGCCTGAACACATAATATCAAAACCGTCACTATAGCAATAATTCTGAACATGGCGGTTTGAATAATGAAAAGTGTCCACTATCCGAACGCATATTTATAACATAAACTTATCTTAATCTTGGTCCTAAATCTATAAATTAAGTATTGATATTAGTACCACTATCTAACGTCTCCAAATAATCAAAATTTTATTTTTGATTTATTGCTTTGTTTGGTTACGTCTACGGAAGGGTTATGGGCTTAACTGCGTGTTTCTTTGATAGCATAAGTAAGTATATAAATATTAATAAGTTCATCTGTTCCCTCGATAAAATAAAACTTTGGTAAACAAGGTGCCCCTGGCTTTGTCTTAGTATCAACGTTTGTATATAAATAAAAAAGGTTAATTTAGCTTTATAAAAATCAGAGATTAGTTAAAAAAAACTACACATAAAAAATAACACCTAATAGTACCTACTCGTAATACGCAAAACATAAATAATATTTTGAAGTTTTACTTTCAGCGATTTTGCTATTATTGTTTAGCAGGTATTGGATAATTAATAACAACTGCAGACAGCTCGTGGTTCAAATTCATCTAGGTAATCATAATCGCAATCCGCAGTATTGGTTTCATTAAAATCCATCTCATTTGGGAATAAAGGAAAATAAAACATTGTATTTTTAAAATATAAAATCAGTATAATATTCAGGTTATTTCAATGATTAAGATCCTGGATTTATATAACACAATTGCATTCAACTTTAACATGCTTGTAGAAATATTTAATACCACCGTAAATGTACTCACAAATTTGTATTTAAGTAATCTTATTAATTATCCACTCGTTGGAGTTTTCTTCGAGGCATCTAACCTATGCTTAACTAAGTAATATCGTCGCGACCCGATTTAATAAGATTAAAAATTAATATCATTTTTCTGATGTCAGATAGGTTCTGATGTCAGATTTCTATTTGTTTTTTTCGTTTATTTTTTCAACAATATAATTAAGTACAAGCTCTCTAGCGTCAGGGGCAGAAACAAAGTCAGTATGAGAGAAGTTATCACGAGCTACCCTCCGCACTTTGGCGTTTGGAATATCATCGGCCATGCTTAATACATCGCGTTCATGTAATAACGCATCACCGACAGTATAGTGCATAGTAACATCTGCGGTTATCAAACTCAGGTCGTATCTTGGCGGGTTGAAGCTTCCGTATACCATCATATTCCTGACAGGATAATAGTTCCACCTTCTGAATGACCTGTCTCTTATGTTTTGACCGTAGTGCGCGTATTGCTTAATTGATGCTCCGGCTATGATGTCAAAATCTCCATAAATCTGTTGCTGTAAAGAAAATCAATTTAAGTATTTTATCGTAGTTTTTTTAAATCAAAAATTTGCAGGTTTTTCTCTGTAACCTAACTCAAGGATTTCCAGAAATACAAGACGAGTAAAGTCAGTTTGGATCAGCTAGTATTGTCTAATTAACTTGGTAGCTGTATTAAAATCAGTAATTTCCAGGAAATAAGTCAAAAATATCTTTGTTTAAATAAGCTTTTACAAAGTTCTACGAATCGTCATAAGTATATTTTCTATTGTGAGCATTTAGTATAATGAATTTCTTAATGATATTCTTAGAAAATTATTCTGCGTCACATTCATCACTGCTGTGTTTGTGAACTTTCCTTATAATTACATAGTCTCCAGGTTAGTATAAAGTACTTATATCAAGTTATCAAGTAATATTCTTTACTTACCATAGTCTCTTTGACCTGTGCAAGAGTACATTCTATCGATAACATATTGTTTTGATCGCAGTGTACTTCTGCATTGGCGCTGGGTCCCAAGATTTCGATCAAGCCTATTTGTACTGCGAAAGCCTGAAATAACTCACTATTAAAAACCTCATTCTAGCTTCGATCTACGAATAAATTGAAGTGGTTTCGATGAGACTGCCTCTTAAGGCGAAAATAAACTATGATCAGCATAGAAATAGTCTGGCGGACAAAAACTCTGCGCGCGTGTTTTTTTAGTCGTGTCCATATTATACTTAGTGTGTTTTTGTTCTTAACGAAACGGCTCAACCAATTTGAAAATAATTCTCACCTAACCTTTATGATGCGTACATCTAACATCCTCATATTAGATATATTAACAAATATGCAACGCCTCTTGGATAACAAATGAATCGGAATATAAAATTAATGGCGACCATTTGAAATGTGGCAACTGAATAGTTAATTTGTTGCCTACTTGACACAAAGTTCTTAAGTTTCAACTACTCGATGTTCCAGTCGATTTCGAGTTCTAGTGAAATTCTCATCATATCATTGGAGCTATTCTGTTAGTTATAATATATAGTGTTTCTAAGTTTCTTCTAATTAGGCCCAGTGTTTCCTCAAGTGATGCGGTTATACAACAAACACATGGTAACAATTTCAAAATAGTAGAGAATTACTTACATGTATAAGATCAGTGGTAATTGCGGCGCCTCCCAGAATTATATTAGGGAAATGTCTTTGGTAACCCACACCAGCTAGCAAATGTACGGTTTTAAACTTCTTGTTGTACTCAGGCACCATAGAATTGAGGACGAGGAAGTTGGTTCCACCTTGCGAATGACCGATATAATTGAGCTGTGGCTGCTTGGTCACATCAAGTACGTAGTCAATCATAACGGGAAGGTCTTTGATTGCGATATCTTCAAAGGTGTAGTCGAAAAACTCCTTTTTGTCCCTCCAATCGTCAGGATTAAGCCTTATGTGACGTCGGGAGTTGATAGTGCCTCGAGAATTGCCCATCCATACATCGTAGCCGGCGTCGGCGAGTTGATAAGCTGGAGTGGAAATGAATAAGAGTTGAACATTTATAAATTAACAGTTGAAGAAAGAATGAAGACTTCATTGTGTTGTATTGTTTGTGGTTTATTCGTCCAATTATCCAATGCTTACTCTCAAATAACACTTAAGTTTTACAAAAAATGGCTAACAACAACACAAATAAACGGTCGCAGACTCAGCCTTTTTCTGGGTATTGGAAATAATACTCAGCGCTGATTTTCAATCCAGACATATTATACAACTCTTAAATTAAGTGTACCGTACTACAAGGTATTAAAGACAATATTTTTAGCTAACAACCAACTGATAAGTAGATAATTTAATTTAAGTAATTATATTTTAGAAATCTAATATAATGGCATGTACCTGACTCAATAATGAAACATGAAACTTAAGATAATATAATATAGGACTAAAATGATAAATATATACTTACATGTTTTTTTCATACTTGTAAATTACCTATCTGAGATATGAGTGTATTTTATTTTTTAAATCAACATTTTAGTAGGACTGACGTGTAGTAAAACATAGTTACGACAGAATGCGGATAAATATTGGAGCTGCTACCGGTTGACGACAACGACGAATGCTTTGTTACAAAGCCCCTATGGGAACGATTATATCAATTAAAAGATGCTTGTGATTTCTTCCGCGTGGATGTTGTTTTTGATAAATATCGTTTGATCTCTTTGATTTTCCGCTTTCAAAAGTAGAGTATATAGATTTTCCGGTATGCAACCTATCTCTGAACCTAAATCGGTAGAGCACACCATAAAAAGGTGAAGATGAGATGATGGGAGAGGTAGACAGACAAATTTTTGCATTTATAGCATTAGTATGGATGGATTTAATGGATACGTTTACAGTTTACACATCAAGGCTCAGCTTTAGAATACATACCGCGGAGTTTGGACGTTCACATATTTTTTTACAGAAAAATTCTGATGTGGTAAGCCTTGCACTAAAATATTTTATGTCGGAAACTAAATATTTTACGTCGGAAACTAATACTTTTCGAGAAATAATTTTTTGAAAATTCGCAATCTTCACCACTTTTCGCTATTTCTTACGACATTTGCCGTAGATTGTACCATAGACTAAAGACTCGTTGGCGTTTGAGTACCTAATCTGTGATTAAAATCCGTTCCATGGACGTTATTTGACGTTTTTTTCTAATCATTCGAATAAAACCATAGAAATAGGAAGACTATAGTCAATTCCCATGGAATTATCTTCCTATTTCTATGGTAATTCCTAATTCCATGAATAAAACACAGAGTTTCAAGGTTATAAAATTAAATAAAAAGGTATAAAGGTAGGTTATTAAATGTTTATTCAGGTGCTTTTGATCACAAAACCGAATCGGCACGCCCCGACTCCACGCAGTCTTGTCTGCCCTGCCCCTAGAGTGTTTTTTGTAAGCGCGAAGCCAGAAGCTCGCGTAGGAGGTCCTGAATGAAGCGAGCCTACGAGGCCGAGTGGAGCGAAGGGGGGAGGTGGCGAGCGAAGCGAGCCGGCGACCTCCGCAGCGAAACGAAGGTCGAGTAGGCGAAGCTTCATTCAGGGGCGACGAAGCGAGTCTTCTGGCGTAGCCCATTCCATTTCAGAAATTAACCTTTTCTACTACCTAAAACAAAAGATATAAGTGTAGGTTAAAGTAGGTATAATTACAAGATATAAAGGTAATACCCCCTCCTTCTCCCTCCCTCCCACCCTCCAAGCTACTTTTACCCAATCTCCGTCATAACTATCAGTGTTAGGCAGGAAATTTGAGAACCTAACCTCAAAATTAAAAAAAATTAATATCTCGAAAACTATTAGGTTCCTACAAGTTTGGCGTGGAGGGGGAGTAGACACCCTCCCCCCCCTCCCCCTCGCCCCCCCCCCCCCCCCCCCCCCCCCTCGCGGTATGTATACTAAAGCCCAACCCACATCAATATTGTTGAAGGATTAATGGATATCGTGGTTTTATTATCAGTCTGAACCTTAATCATAATGATAATTTTCTATTGTATATTGCACATCATTTTTTACTTAGGTTATGTTTTCTCTGTGGCTAAATAAAGGGAAATAAGCAGATTAATACTAACCTAAACTTATATTCGGACCCGCAAAGATATAGGATATAGCTGAAGCCTGTAGACCATGCATTAAGAAGACTACGGGCTTAGATTTGGGTTCAATAGGTCCTCTCTTGAAACGAGGTTGGGGAATCCTGTTAATTTCCAAAATGTAGCCATCGCTTGTTACAACATCATGAGTTTCCGAGAAGTAGCCATCTTGCTTCAATCTTGCTTCCTAAAAATGAAATGTACTATCATATCCAGATGCTATTAGGATGACAGTTACTAGGATGTTAGGAGCTATTAGGATGTTTCTATCCTTTTCCTTCCGTAATCATAAGAGGCAAAGAGATAAACCTATTTTTATTATCCTAATAGAATCTGGATTGGGTTATATTTATTAAGTGCTTGTTTCAACCACTACAGTTGTCCCACTGCTAGGCACAGGCCCCCACTCGCATAGCAGAGAGAGAATTAGAGCTTAGAACCACCACGCTGCTCCAATACGGGTTGGCGTGCTTTAACGACTATTATCATGTAAGTGATAATAACCGGGCTGCGGCCGACGGCTTAACGTGCTCTCCGAGGCACGAGGTTGAAACACCACCAGCTTCCTAACTCCGGGCTAGTACTGAGAATTTCTAGTCAGAAAAACCCAATACTTAATTATGTCCCGGGACTCGAACCCGGGACCTCGTCGGCCGCAGTCGAACTTGCTAACCACTAGACCAACGAGACAGCTTGTTTACTTACTCTTATTTTTCCAACATTTTTATTCAAAAAGGCTAGAATCTTCGTACTAGGGACTGTTTCGTAATTTGTAATTCATTGGAGTTTCGTTCTTTGTCTGCCTAATTTATTGGGCAAAACATGTATTCTGTTGCTAAACTTCTGGTAAATTGTGTTACTTATGACAAAATATGCTTTTGCAAAATAAATAATTTTACTTTCATTGTGTAAACAGTTTTCGTCAATGTTTACCCATGGGTGTTGGAATCGAAAGGTCCTAAAGTCAATACCACGCCTCTGCAAATAGGGTAGGTAGGGCAAACAAAATGATAAGATCGATGTACATCTACCGACCTATCTATTTTTAAAATAATTTTATACTAAAATCAAATACAAAAGTCTCGAAATTGTGATTTTTGTCCATTTTGGTATCTTGTAGATTAATGTCGATGGGAAACTATCGATCAATATGGAATTAATGAAGATACTTAATATTACGAATTTTTTTGTAGTGTAAATTAATAGGATTATTTTCACAAAGATATAGTATGTATAAAAGAAGCAGATTGTATTTTCGCAACAATGGTTATTTTAGACAGAAAATTACTTCAGTAAAAATGAAAGGGTGTAAGTTCTATGAGTACAAAAAAAATTAGGTTCGGTATAAACAGACAGTAAATAAAAAATAAATAAAAGAATGTTGTGAGTGAATGTGTGTAACTGGAAAAAAGAGAAAACCAAAAACAAAAAATAGACGGACTAGATGATGCCCGCCACTTCGTCCGCGTGGATTGATGTTTTAAATTCCCGCGGGAACTCTTCAATATTCCGTGATAAAAATTAGCCTATGTCCTTCCCCGGGATGTAAACTATCTCTGTACCAAATTTCATCAAAATCGGTTGAGAAGTTGGGCCATGAAAGCGTAGCAAACAGACAGACACACACTTTCGCATTTATAATATTAGTATGGATTGTATGAAAGATCGTTGACGGATGACAGAAGCGAGTGGAAAAAGAAAATCGACCCCACATAGCGTGGGAAAGAGACAGACAGAAGAAAAAAACTCGTCAGTGAAACACCACACGAGCTTATCTATTTAATTTAAAAAAATACTATCTTATCTCTATCTGTGATCTTCTATTTTATAGTTCTTTTATTTTGTGTTGTGTTTATCAATAAAAGTGACTTACAGTATCGAAAATGGGGGATCCACCTGGCCTGCTCAGGGGCTCCTGTAAAGCCTGGACACAAATTAGAACTGTCACTAATGAAATTATTCCCAACATGGTAACTTGACTAATGACAATAATTTGTTACCGGATCTCATATTTATAACGAGGAAATTATCTTTATTATATGGGTATTAAACCATCATAAATAAAGACTTGAGCGTATTCCATCGCTAATACAATAATCAAAGTCAAGAAAATCCGATAGATTGTGAATAGTGATGTATTTTGTCTATGTAAAACTTACCATAAAAATAGGTTTTCTAAATTCAACCCAAAAGCGGGTGTGGTAGGTACATAACGTTTCATCAAAGATTTCTTTGTTTGATTATAATCTCTTATCTCGAAATACTCTTGAACTTAAATAAGATCACAACTATTTCAGCACTTACTAACAATAATAATACTAGCTGATGCCCGCGATTTTGTCCGCGTGGATTGAGTAACAAACATCCATCTATCCACACATCCATCCATCCATCCTAACTTTCGCATTTACAATATCAGTATAGATTATTGTTACATTCCTATGCACTCTAATGGTACCAAGATCTTTTCCAACAAGTAAGTAGAGTCTTCATGAGAAAATTGATCTACCTATATGTTAGATATAATTTTAAGCAAATGCATATAATCCGATGTCTAGTAATGACGCATTGAAATAAAGCGGTATTAGGTTCCAATAAACCTTTCAAAACTTAAGAAATAGTATTAATTTATATTGTTTGCGTAATCCAAGAGTCTTTTTTAGCTTAATGAGGATTATTTGTATATTATTTTTTATCTTACACACGTTAATTTAATCGGACCACTTGGATACATTACTATCTTCAATTGTTACTGAATTTATTGTTAAGCCTATTTTAGCCTAATAAACAACTTAGTAACAATAGTGACAATGTTTTATCAATTATATACTTACTAGCTGATGCCCGCGACTTCGACCGCATGGAATAATTTTTTTTATTCCCGCGTGAACTCCCAACTATACCCAAGCAAAAAATCACGTCGATCCGTTGCTTTGTTGCGGCGTGATTGAAGGACACACCAATAAATCAACAAACAAACATACTTTCGTATTTATAATATTAGTATGAAGTATTTTCTCTTGGTTACAATATTACAAGTTCGCACCTTTTCTTTCTGCGCCGCAATTACTTAGGACGTCAACCCCTTTCATTAATTACATATTGTACGATAGGTTATGAAAATCACTGTGAAGCAACTAACCGATTGCAAGCTTTCGAAATGTGGATATACAGGAAAATTATCATATGGAACAGCTTTACACCTAACACTAAGGTATTGGAACTATTCTACAGATAACTCGTGTCCACTATCATGCGGAGAAAATTGGCTTTCTTCGGACATCTACAAAGAGGAGCCCAATTCTCACATCCAAGACTAGTTTTGGAAGTTAGGATTGCAGGCAAGAGAGTTCCAGGTCGCCACAAAGGCGCAAGTGGTTATACGATATAAGGGGTGGACAGGCCTCAGCTACCCAAAGCTAAAAGATGCGGCTCAATTAGAGAAGATTTAGACCGCCAAACTTTGTTTTGAAGAAAGCACACTGATGATGATGTGGTAGGTTCCTACTTCCCAGATCCTTCCGCATAAGAATGTTGTTTACTTACATTTAAATCCATACTAATATTATAAATGCGAAGGTGTGTCTGTCTGTCTGTCTGCTACGCTTTCACGGCCCATCTATTCAACCGATTTTGATGAAATTTGGTACAGGGGTAGGTTGTATCCCGGGGAAGGACATAGGCTACTTTTTATCCCGGAAAATTAAAGAGTTCCCACGGGAATCAAAAAATCTTAATCCACGCGGACGAAGTCGCGGGAATCATCTAGTATTACACTATTACCTTGTTTCTTGTGTGAAATAAGATCAAAATTTCAGACTTTAAAGCGGCGTTACCAACAAAACAAACGATTTCCTTTTAACACGACTTCCTTCATTAGGATCTTCGCTCGCGGCCGCCGAGCGCTTGTATTTATCCATTTAATGTCCCTGATAGCGGTTACGAGGCTTTCAACACGACCATATAATAAAAGCTTTGCAACACTTTAAAAAGCCTCCCTCGTTTTCGCTAAAACTTTACCCAAGAGATATCATTAAGGTGCGTTTCCACTGGAGCGTAGAGCAGAATAAGGTCTGGTAAAAAAGAACGTCAGTCACGAAGTTTTCACTACAAACTTATAGTCCGTCAAACTTATATAACCCGGTGGCCAAAATTGGAATTGGAATTTATTTTTGGTTTTTATTTTATTTTTAATATAAGTATAAGTACCTACTAACGTGTCACCGGGTCAGATAAGGTTGACGGACTGTAATTGTTTTCCTAAAAGTCAATTGATTTTCGTTATTATTTCCACGTTAGCAAAGTCGGTAATAGTTTGGCCACTGGCAGAGCAAGATGCTCTGCGCCGCGCTTTGATAGATATACTCTACACTCACCCTTATACTAATCCGTTTTTTGTACGGTGTTTCAAAAACAGATAATTATAGTGCTATAATATATTGTTTATCCGACTCCCACCGTACCTATCTGTTTTTCCTTCGCTTTTACTACTACACCAGTAGACTTCATATCATACTTCATACTATAATATTATAAATGCGAAAGTGTGTTTGTTTGTTGGTTTGTTGGTTTGTCCTTTAATCACGCCGCAACGGAGCAACGGATCGACATTATTTTTGGCATGGGTATAGTTGAGGACCTGGAGAGTGACATAAGCTACTTTTTATCCCGGAAAATTAAGGAGTTCCCGAGGGAATCAAAAAAACTTAAAACACGCGGACGGAGTCGCGGGCATCAGCTAGTTATTTATAATCTAGTGTGATCACAATTCACATAATCACTTATCAGTGTTAAGAAAGTAATTTTAATAACTGATTGGTCTATTCTTCAATGTGTTCTCTTCACTGCTCATCTCAGATTCAGTGGACACGCACCTTAAGATAAAATGCCATAACTTCCACTGACACTCTTTAATATTGCTACATTATGACGCTGCCGCGCTAATGGGTATTGTTCTTCAAAAATTTGCTGTTGACCAACTCTTCGTAATATAATGCAGCTTTAGTATTAAAAGATTCTTGCTCTCTTATTTCTAATAGTCGTTTTGAAATAAAATTGGTGATATTTATACGAGCTAAAAGTGCATTGTTTTTTATTTATTCTTCTATTCTTCTTCTTATATTCTTCTTCTAATTGTATCACTCATGGCAGAGTTTAATGTGGAACATTCATTGGATTTGAATACAATAATAACTAAACAGGAATTAAAGTTCAAATTTTGGCCACCGGGCCGGATAAGTTTGTGGGACACTATAAAGATATTCTATCCAATCAGTGAAAAAATATTATAACATTTTGCTGATTGGATACTAGACGGTGCACTGAGCTTTCCTGAAAAATTGCGTCAATCTGAGTGGACTGGGTTAAGTAACTTATAAAGTAACCTTATGGTTATTATAGTAAAGGTTTGCACACCTAAGGCGAATCCCACACTGCAAAATGTCCCGCGACAGCTGATCGTGGGGCGAGTTTTTACGGTTGACCGTAAGCATATTAGTTTGTATGCAAAATACGCGCATCATACATCAACAATGCCTCTCCGCGCGTGGAAGCAGCATGAGCGTGCCGCGCAACGTCGCAAGGCGCGTCTTAGTGTGAGATTCGCCTAACATCAATATGTCGTGTAAAAGAAATTTGATAAAATTCCCACTGTCGGTTAATCTAAAGTTCATTGTCAGACGGCAGGACGTACGTGATCGATTTTTTTAACCAACGTGACTTGAATGCTCGTTTTATATATAATAACATGAATACAGTATTTGTTACAGCACAATAAACTAACGCACTCGTAAATAATATCCCTTTTTTTATTTTTCTTGAATCTAGAGCTTTTCTCAAATAAATAATTTGCTTTTTCGAAACTTTTGCTATGATGCTTACGAACATACTTTTACAAGTTATTTACCTGATCGTTCATCTAACTATTCTTCGATTTGGTATTATTATATTATAATTTATGAGGGTCCTAAACCATCAACGGTATGAGAAGAAGCCCCATAACCATCTCGTGATAACTTTTTGAGTTTTGCCATCATTAAGTATCAGCCATCTGATACTGATGAATGTTCATTATTTTAGAATGACATCTATTTTTAGCTTTCACCTACTAAATAATGCTGGTAATTAATCATAAAGAATGTTTTCTTTTATAATTATCAAAATGATTAAGTTTTGTTGTTTAAATATATATACCTACGTTCTGGTATCTCGTATGGTTATTTTATCACAATATGTAGACTATTAGGAAAGTTAACATTTTTTAATCAAAATTTATCAATTTTAAATGTACCTACACAATCATTTCAAATCTCTAATTCTACGCTAATTATTGTGATAGCAAACACCTCATTCGGTAGCAACTACTAGATAATATATAATTTGCATTTATCAATCTTCTATGTCACCTTTTTCTGTGTATTTCAGTCTGTAATACAAAATAGCTATTAAACAAAAAAACTGCTATTTGCTTTTATATTTTACTAACAGAAACAAATAAACAAGATGAACAGTAAAAAAAAAAGTAATTTTGTTATATTATATCGTTTATTAACAAAGTTAAATTTACATTTTTTATCGCCAATTCATATTCCATCCTTGAAATGAGTGATATTTCCAAAATTTACCTATTCTCGGTTTGAGTGATTAATTAATAAATTGTATTGTTAAAAAACCAAACACATAAAAATCTCATTATTACATCCATTGACAATTTTTATTCAACCAAATCAATACAAGTTATTAAGATTCAGATGTATGACAAGATTAATTTCGAATTTCGATATTATCATGATTTTTGTCGATATCATAATCATTATCTCTTTATATTTTGTTCTTTTTATTTAAGTCTTCCAGAATATAATCAGTAACCAAAGCTCTAGAATCAGGGGCGATTACGAAATCAGTGTGTGTAAAACTATCGCGAGCAACTCTTCGAACTTTCGTGTTTGGCATTTCACTAGCCATATCTAGAACATCTCTTTCATCCAACAAAATATCACTAGCTGTATAGTGCATAGTGATTTCTGCACAGATTAAACTTAGATCATAAGCTGGTGGAGTCAAACGGCGGTATGCTGCAATGTTTCCTAGTATACCATAGTCCCAACTTCTGAATCGTTTATCTCTGATGTTTTGTCCGAAGTGTGCGTATTGCTTGATGGAGGCGCCAGCTAATATTTCAAAAGGTATATCCTGCAATATTAAATTGATTTTTATTTAGAATAATTTGCCTTCCAAGAGTTTGTATTAATTTAGTTATTTACAGTTCCTAATTTGGTGTTGCACCTTTCTGTTAATAAGGCTTTGATTTTATTCGCTTATGTTGCTTTTGTTATTTGATTGTGAACTATGAAACATTTGAACACATGAACAGAGTCGTGCTTCTTCATTATTGCATTATTTTATATGCTTGAGAAATGGTATATAAATAGCCAATACAAGATATTAATTTCAAGCAGTAAATTAAGTTTTCTGAGACGAGTAGCTTGTATTGGGAAAGTAGTTACCACTTACCATATATCCTTTTTGCGATGTAAGAGCAAATTCTTCTATGTCTGGATAATTTTCAATGAGTTCATCGTATTTGTCATTATCGCGTATGTGTGCAGGTGGGAGTTCCTTAGAACCGAGTCGTACAGCAAGTGACTGAAAGTAAGAGTGCATTGATTAAAATGAATCTATATGATTCTTATTTTCGAAGATTCCATGACATTTGAGTCACCAAAAATTTAATACTTACGTAAATCATATTAGTTCTTCTTGCAGCAGCGCTCAAAGCTTTATTAGGGAAATATGTTTGATATCCCACTGCAGCGAGCAAATTAACAGACTTGAATATCTTATTATACTCAGGCTTAACCGAATTAAGGACTAGGAAAGCGGTCCCGCCTTGCGAATGACCGATGTAATTTAGCTGTTCGTTCTCTGTATACTCAAGAATATAGTTAAGCATGGCGGGAAGGTCCTTTAGACCGATGTCTTCAAAGGTGTAGTCAAAGAACTTCTGTCTATCATAATAGTTGTTAGGGTCAAGGCTGACGTGGCGTCGGGAGTTGATGACGCCTCTTGCATTGCCCATCCACACGTCGTAGCCGGCATCAGCGAGAGTGTAAGCTGAAATTATAAACAGTTTAAATTAAAAGCAATTAATTAATGTTTTGAAACAGCAGTCAAATTGTAATGTACATTATAAAAAGATTTGTGAATTTGCGACCTTTCATTTTTTTAAATCTACTACAAGTTAGCCCTTGACTGCGATCTCACCTGATGGTAAGTGATGATGCAGTCTAAGATGGTAGCGGGCTAACTTGTTAGGGGTATGGCAGTTTAAATATTAAACCCATACCCCTAATCGGTTTCTACACGGCATCGTACCGGAACACTAAATCGCTTGGCGGCACGTCTTTGCCGATAGAGTGGTAACTAGCCACGACCGAAGCCACCAGGTCTAACCAGGGAAAAATCAGAAATTATAAATTCCGAAATTGACCCTGCCGGGAATCGAACTCAAGACCTCTGCACGTTAAGACAACAGCGCTCAACACTGCGCCAGGGAGGTCATACATTTACATTTACTCATTTACTTTCATCTCGTTTACATGTACTTTTTACTTTTCTTAAATCTATTTTGGTTTCAAATAGTTAAGTTTAAGCATACCACTTACCTATACTATTTTCTGCGCCTAAAGTAATGAAGGCTATCGCAGAATTGTGTAGTCCATGCATTAGGAAGACCACGGGTCTACGTTTTGCGGAGCTGTCACTTTTTTCATAACGGCTGAAAGGAATTCTGTTCATTTCCAATATGTAACCATCACTAGTTGTAACGCTGTGGCTTTCACTGTAGTAGCCATCTTGGGCTATTCTCTTTTCCTATAAAATAAAAAAATATATAAGCAGAAGAAAATATTAAACTTACACATACCGCAATAATGTTGATGGCACAACTGTTTTGACTTTTTAATTCTCTTTAGAATAGTTACCCATACTTGAGTTTCAAAGTCATCCTTATTCGATTATCATTTTTAAATACTATTGCCTCATACATGCCCAAAAAAATACTATAAGTTAATGTCATAAAATGTTATAGTTCTTTAATATTTAGCAAGGCAATTTGTTGTAATCCTCATGATAAATTTTTCTAAATCGATGTCCTAATACGTGTTTAATATGTATAATGTTAGAATTTGTCTTATCGGTCACAGTTGCACAGGGTTGCAATTCACCCATTTACAGTAGGTATGTGTTCTCGATTCCGTCTAGTGTTTCAAAGAAAGTTTAGGAATTCCACATTATGTAAGATTTACTTTAGAAATCACAAAATTCAAAATTCAAAAGTTTTTTATTCAAATAGGCTTTTTACAAATGCTTATGAATAGTCGAATGAATCTACCACTGGTTCGGAATGCCGTTCCTACCGAGAAGAACCAGCAAGAAACTCGGCAGTTGCTCTTTTGAAAAAAATAATTTACAATATCATTAATTTGTAATTAAGTACATAAGTAACCGCTGTTAGCATTGCTGGAGCGAGTCAAATCCATGCTCCTTTGTCAGACAGTATAATTACAGATTTATAGAAACGAAATTAAATGTGTACGTATATATAAGAAACAAGAGGATGCTCGCGACTTCGTTCGCGTGGCATAAGTTTTTTTAATTCCCACAGGCACTCCTTAATTTTCCGGGATAAATCCTATATATCACTCTCCAGGTCCTCAACTATAACCATGCAAAAAATCACGTTGATCCGTTGCTCTGTTCCGGCGTGATTGAAGGACAAACTCTCTACTTAACGTCCTTGGGGATAAAATTTTCAAAAACTGTGAAACACGTATTTCTTTATTTTAAACCAGAAGCACAAATACCAAATTTCATGTTTGTAACTTGAAAAATGAAGGACTTTCGTACAAACTTTCAACCCCTATTTAACGCCTTTGGGGCTGGAATTTTCAAAAACTGTGAAGCACCTATTTTTTTATTTTAAACCAGAAGCTCAAATACCAAGTTTAATAGATATAACTTGAGAAATGACGGACTTTCATACAAACTTTAAACCCCTATTTCACCCCCTTAAGGGTAGAATTTTGAAAAATCCTTCCTTAGTGAGCGCCTACGTCACAATAGGAACCTACTATCAAAATTTCAAGTTTCTAGCCATAGCGGTTTAGGCTGTGCGTTGATATATAAGTCAGTCAGTCAGGACTGAATTTTATATATATAGACTAGAGGATGCTCGCGACTTCGTTCGCGTGGCATAAGTTTTTTTTAATTCCCACAGGCACTCCTTAATTTTCCGTGATAAATCCTATATATATATATCACCCTCCAGGTCCTCAACTATACCCATGCAAAAAATCACGTTGATCCGTTGCTCTGTTGCGGCGTGATTGAAGGACAAACTCTCTATTTAACGTCCTTGGGGATAAAATTTTCAAAAACTATAAAAATGATTTCTTTATTTTAAACCAGGAGCCCAAATACCAACTTTCATGGTTATACCTTGAAAAATGAAGGACTTTCATACAAACTTTCAACCCCTATTTAACGCCTTTGGGGGTAGAATTTTCAAAAACTGCGAAACACGTGTTTCTTTATTTTAAACCAGAAGCTCAAATACCAAGGATGTAACTTGAGAAATGACGGACTTTCATACAAACTTTAACCCTCTATTTCACCCCCTTAGGGGTGGAATTTTGAAAAATCCTTCCTTAGTGTGCGCCTACGTCACAAAAGGAACCTACTGTCAAAATTTCAAGATTCTAACCCCAGCGGTTTAGGCTGTGCGTTGATATATAAGTCAGTCAGTCAGTCAGTCAGTCAGGACTTTGAATTTTATATATATAGATAAGAAAACAGTAGAAATACTCACGACATCAAAACGCTTGACTGTGTCTGTTTGCCTATTTGCCAAATCTCCAGAAGGTAAGGCCTGAGCGCAGGCTATCAGGATCACTGCGGTGACTATTCCCAACATGGTGATTTTTTGACAAATAACAACGCCCTATTCTCGATATCGTTATTTATAATCTATTTAATTTAATATCTTAATCCACGGATTACAATATTAATATGAGTAATATTGATTTGTTGGTCTGTATTTACAGTAGGTATGATTTTTAGCTACAAGCATGTCTAGCTGTTATCCGTCGAATAAAATTAACTTGACTGAATATTTGATCCATGCCGCCACTTTGGAAGATAATTTTCTCTCGAACATTATCTTTAATGGCAAGATATAACAAATACTTCATCCTTTATTGATAAGCGGTCACCTCAATATTTATTAAGACTACCAGCTGATCTAATTGACATAACATAATTTTTTTACATACATCATGTTTTTCGTTGTATGAACATAAATCCGGTGTAAACATGCCTCCTTTGTTTTAGTGATATTTTTAAATAAAATATACAAACTAATCTTTATCAAGATAATGTCTTATCTCGGTTAATACTTCCTGTTTTTCTATTTTCTTTTTCGAGACACTCCAAATTCTCAAGTATATACGCATCTAACTATCTACTCATATCCGTTATTATAAAGACCATCAATATGGATCAAAATAACAATTAAAATACCTGTAGGACTATCATCAATCAACCAGCTTTGTTTTGAAATATGAAAAGTCGGATTACAAGTAGATTACAAGTAGATATTTATCATCTTAATCGAAATAATTACTTAATTGATGCAAATAATCTGTAACAGGTAGATACTGATGAACCTAAACCCTCTGTGCTTGTAATTATGCAAAGATGTGCCTTCTGTTACCTTTTCAGTTTTCACGACCATCAGCGATATTGACGAAATTTGGTACAGAAATAGTTGGATTACAAGGCTACGGAAAATAAGAGTTCGCAGATAAGGCCGCGGGAGTAATCAAATAAATATGATAAATGCGAAAGTTTGGATGGATGTATGGATGTATGGATGTATGATTGAGTAACAAACATCCATACATAATGGATGTTTGTTACTCAATCACGCTCCAACGGCTGAACGGATCTAGATGAAATTTGGCACAGAGATAAATTATAGTGGAATAGCACATAGGCTACTTTTTATCCCGGAAAATTAAAGAGTTCCCGCGGGAACCCAAAAACCTCAATCCACGCGGACGAAGTCGCGGGCATCAGCTAGTCTGACAAAAACTAATCTAACTATCGTGATGCCGCATTGAGAATAATTGAACTTGGGTTTATTAACCCATGGGTGAAATGCTTTTCCATGTTAGCTAGCTTCACAAGATTTTAGATAGGACTCGATGGCCAGGATTCGAGGATGAGGAACCTTCTCACAATGCGTGTATTTTCAAGAAGTAACGCCTTCTGAATCCGTCTTCTAATCCAATAGCTAAGCGAAAGTTTTTTGCGCGTTGGTCGAATCCATACTAATCCCATCTTTTCAACCGATTTTGCTGAAATTTGGTATAGAGGTAAGATATATCCCGAGGAAGGACATAGGCTACTTTTTATCCCGGAAAATTAAGGAGTTCCCGCGGGAATCAAAAAACTCTAATCCACGCGGACGAAGTCGCGGGCATCATCTAGTTTACCATATTCGTAGTATCTATCATGAATTTTGATAGATGTAATTTTCATTACGGGCGAGTGCAATTCGAATTCCAACTCCAATTACTTCTCGGCTTCATCGACGTTTTCACCTCCATTACTTTTACAGTCGACAATTTCCTAAGAAATAAGTCGCCCTTCATTTGGACTTGGCGGTTCAATTTCACTTTGTAACATAAAATCTCAAATTAAATCTTGAGCGTAAGTTATCAGAAGCGTTTTTGATCACAGCAAATGGTATTGATTAGTATTTCTAAAGAAATTTTTGGTTGAATCTGGTCTAACAACTAATTTATATACCAACTAGATTATTCCCGCGACTTCGTCCGCGTGGATTAAGGTTTTTTGATTCCCGCGGGAACTCCTTAATTTTCCGGGATAAAAAGTCTATAATCTGTCTTTGTGCCAAACGACATGGTCAAAAATTGTATGGAAGTCTACCCCAGAATGTCCAGAGATGAAATCTATGTCATTAAATAGTACAGATCTTCTATTTAAAGAATAAGAAAGTTACATATAGCTTTGCAGTCGTGGAGTAAAATTATGAAGGTTTAAAAAAGTTGAAGTTTTCGTCGTAATAATGTACTTTTCTCTAGAAACTTTTATTTGAGTGATGTTTTAATCATGTAGGTATATTAATCTCAGGTAATAGAAATCCTAGGATTAAGCTTTAAAAACCGGTCGTGCAGCTTTTATTGGTTTCTTTAAAAAAACTATTTTATATGAGACTGTTCACGACCGAGACCTAGATGGCGCTGTACGATAAGTCGCAGTATTTAATTAATTGGTACCCTGTTGTAGATGTCAGATTATAGATGTCGCTGTCTGGCATTAAGTCGCGCTATTTATCTGTCATCGTTTATCAATAATTGACCGAGCGAAGCGAAGGTCTCTGAGTCTACTTGGGTGAATTGGCACTTGTCCGTCCGTCCGTCCGTCCGTCTGTCAGAGCCTTATAACTTCTGAATTTCTGAACGTAATTACTTCAAATTTAAATATAATATGTAAACTGATGGCCTCCCGCCGAATATGGCTTAAAAAGTTATAAAAATCTTTATTTCAGGGGGGCTCTCATAGAAGCGAATGCGAAGTAAAATATTTTTTATAGCGTTACATAGGGTTGCAGTATATCATTTTAAAGATAATTAGGAATAGAGTCCAAAATTTTTTTTGAATTTTTCCCCTTAAATTGACGAAATGGGGGGCTTTCAAAGTGGCGATTTTCTAACGTCCAAAGCTGACCTCAGAACTCTCAATTTTCTGAACTCTCAAGCCTGAAACTTGATCAATTATTTGAATTATATCCTGTACTTGAACAACAAATACTAAAATTAGATAAATATTATAAGGAAACGAAATTATTTAATTTTTAATGATGATGATATTTTTAAGAGAACTTCACACTGATGTCAATAGATGGCGCTCTGTGAAACCGCGAGGTCTCAGTTCGGGGCGAACCACTAGTTATTATCTGTTTATTATTACCATAGATAATATAGACCAGCAACATTATAGGCCATTGAGTAAATATATAGGAAGAGGAGACAATGTAATAATAATACCACATGTGAGCGAAATGAGTATGAGTATAAGGGGTTACAGAGCGAGAAAATGTTTGTTTGTCCTGCTCAGCGTATCACTTTTTTTTGTTTGACTCATCCGACAGTTTAGGTCAGACAATCCTGTGTCATTATTGTTATTCGTCCCTATTCGTATGAAATCGGAATTGGACAAAGTGGTAACTGTGCTCGTAGCTTACGAAAAAAGTGGTTTAACTGATAGACGATGGTGTATTGCTGTGTTAGGCTGCAAAAGCCGAACTGAACGTAAATACGTAAGAAGGTGAATGCAACAAAGTATAGAAATAACAAAAAAATACCTTTTTAGCATTAAGAAAATATCACAATAAGACTATCGGTATGGCATACCTACTGTGTACGCTGACGCTGTCTATATCACTTTCTCTGTCTACGTTAAAGGCATATTCCTACATCCATGAGCATAAGTTTAATCATAGACAGTAGAATATGTATCATTGACGTTTGATGGTAATTCGACGCAAGACAAAGATCACGTGATTTTAACATTAAAAAGCGATTGAAAGACTTCTTTTTTCAATATTTTTTCAGCGACTGCTATGAAACATAATTATTAATTTAAAATTCATTGTTTATTTTAATTAAATTATTTAATATACTCGTATGTTTGGACAGTCTGGGGCAAAAATTGACCATCTCCTTTCATCCAGATCCGTTCAGCCGTTCTGACGTGATTGAGTAACAAACATCCATCCATCCATCCATACATCCATCCAAACTTTCCCATTTATAATATTTGTATGTATAGATAGATTAAAGCAGGTTAATCAGGTTCCTAATACGCCATTCATTCGCACCTAATTATAAAATGCTTATAATAAATGCACCCTCTTGTATTTTACTAGACGAAAAAGCTGAAAAGTTCAAACTCTGTTATACTACCACTTCTTTATCAATTAAGAATTAAGTATGTAGTCTAGACAACGAATTCATATGTATCCAAAATATCATGCAGGTGTTTATAATAAAAACGTACATAGGTAAACAATAAATTACTTACCAATAAAACAATAAACATAAAACAATGTTTTGTTTCGTCGCATGCAATGTCCGACTAAATGAGTTTGTACATAAACCCTAATATTATTATCGTTAAATAAGCATTAATTTATTTATATGTCATCAATTTGGGCAAAATAACACATTATCTAAATTTGCACGTGCCTAATTCGAAATATACGCGCATTTTATCTAGTTATTTTATTATCATACCTAAAACACCTGATCGGAATTTAGATATGTATCGTTTCCTACTTGAGTTAATCTATATCACCTGTTATATAATAAATTGATTATAGTTTTATAAATAAGTCACACATATACCTACGTCGCACTATTTTATGAAAGTAACCATTAGTCTACTTTTGGTGCAGAAAACAAGCCTCTGAGTCGGACATGACCTCCGCACTACTACATCTGCTTGCTAATCTATACTAATATTATAAATGCGAAAGTTTGGATGGGTGGATGTATGGATGGATGGATGGATGTTTGTTACTCAATCAAGCCAGAACGCCTGAACGGATCTGGATGAAATTTGACACAGAGATAGATTATAGTCTGGAATAGCACATAGGCTACTTTTTATCCCGGAAAATTAAGGAGTTCCCGCGGGAACCAAAAAACCTAGACGCACGCGGACGAAGTCGCGAGCATCAGCTAGTATGAATATAGTTCTAGCTAGTATGAGTATTATCATGTATTCCAGTAGATGTCGATAATAATAGTTAAATGTACTACATCCATACTAATATTATAAATGCGAAACTGTGTCTGTCTGTCTGTCTGTTTGCTACGCTTTAAGAGGATCGTCTAGTGACGAAACGCGACGCGAGCAGGTATTTTCAATAATGCTATCTGTTTCACAACGCTTCGCTGCCTTCTCCGTATCGTGCGATAGAGAGAGTTGCAAGTCCAGCAGGCATATGCCTACATTTTATTCTTGAAATATTGTTTCGGATGTTAACGTTTTTACCCCCCCAAAGTCAATTTTGGTCTCAGTACACCTTAATCTAGGCTCGCACGTTTTATTTTTTTAGTATTTTAGTTTAGTTAAAGGTAAAAAATATGGATATTTAGACGCTAATATAACTTTTAACATAAACAATATTTCTTTAAAATTAAAACGTACGAGCATAGTTCTTCATTGTATCTGCAACATTTCTAAAAATTATGAAAATTGGACAACATTTACGGGAAGAAAAACGTTATCGCTTTTTGTATGAAAATTTACAACTAGACGATCCTCTTAACCTTATCGGCTCATCTTCAATCTCAATGAGTTCCCGCGGGTACCAAAAAACCACGTGGTCGAAGTCGCAGGCAGCAATATTTTTGCGATAGTTGTGATTAATAACAAAATTCTATACATAGCATAATCCGAGATGAACGCCAGTAGTAACTTTTAGTTAGTAAATACCAGGCGGAAAATGGTGGATATTCCGAACAAAACTAAGCCAAAAACTCATAAATAACTACGAAATATATTCACTTCTACCGAAAAGTTAAATTAAACATCGCTGTGCTTTGTGCAAAGCTAAATTCTGAATTCGTTAATCCAAATCAAATTTGAACGAAAAGCCGCGGACTGCAAAGCCTTTTATGTGGTGAAGACAGACCAAATTCTCTGTTGTTGCCTGATTCTGAACGAGTAAAAACTTTGAGAAAACAGAACAGCAAGCTTATTTTGCTATTGTCCGATTCACTAAACAGATCTGTTTAAAATTTGCATTAGTTTTTCACCTAGGCTTCGTTCACTTTATGTTCGACTAGCTGATGCCCGCGACTTCGTCCGCGTGGTTTAATTTTTTTTTATTCCCGCGGGAACTCCTTAATTTTCCGGGATAAAGAGTAGTTTATGTCACTGTTCAGGTCCTCAACTATACCCATGCCAAAAATCACATCGATCCGGTGCTCCGTTGAGGCGTGATTAAAGAACAAACCAACAAACCAACAAACAAACACACTTTCGCATTTATAATATTGGTATGATTCTCATGAAAATTTTAATCCCCTGCACCTTTAGGGGTCAAATTTTCATAATCCTTTCTAGTAAAAAAAATCAGCAAGTCAAAAGTTTGAAATGAGAAAACGTTCGCAAAAATAAAATAGTCAGACTCTTTTTTTTACGAAAAATTTTACTAACACCCTTAGGGGATAAATTTTTATAATCCTTTCTAGTAAAAAAATTTGCAAGTCTAAAGTTTGAAACTAGAAAACGTTGGCAAAAAAAATTAGTCAGACTCTTTTTTACGAAAAATTTTACTAACATCACTTACTATTCCATCTAAGGTTGATATAAGCCAAAAAATGGAGGAGAAATATTCTGAGAAAGCCGTCTGAGAGCCTTTCTGTTGAAGACACCTTGAAAATTTCACTTGAAACGCCGCGCCGCTTCTAAATGAATTAAAACTTTTTAATGGTGCAAAGCTTTAAGTACTGTAGGAAACAACTAAAGTTTAGCCATGTAACGGCAAAAGTTGGGAGACGCACATGTATTGGAAAGTTTCCAGATCTTTCTTTGTGTTTTGAGCCCGCACCACCGAACCAAGATGAGCGGTATCGGTACCTTTATTGGCAGCTACTTAGGTATTACATTCCATTTGCTCTCGTATGTCGTGAATACGTGATAAACAATGCCATACTTTTACCAAAAATATTAAAATAAAAAATCTACAAAATAAAATATGCGATCTTGAACTATGGAATACTCACATAATTATCATTTATATTTATTTATTTTTGTCTTTCTTTTACAGGTAAGATGGTGGCCGCAGTTTAGCCAAGTAAAGTTATAAAAGGAATTAAGTTGGAGATTGCTCTACGTTTCTCGAGCCGTTAAGGTGTGGACTGCACTTCCAGCCTGTGCTCGACGCTCGTGTTTCCTGCCACGTATACTTAAGTACGAGTACATTCAAGGCAAGAGTAAATATGCATCTTCTAGGTAAGGGCGTTCCAACCATTGCTTTGTATTATGATTGTCGTCAAACGCAAGCCTATTTTGATATTGACGACCTGGTTTTGACGACCTCCGTGGCGCAGTGTTGAGTGCTGATGCCTTAACGTTCGGAGGCCCCGGGTTCGATCCCCGGCAGGGTTTAAAATTTTATTAAGTATTTCTGAATTTTCCCTGGTCTGGCCTGGTGGGAGGCTTCGGCCGTGGCTAGTTACCACCCTACCGGTAAAGACGTGCCGCCAAGCGATTTAGCGTTCCTGTACGATGCCGTGTCGAAACCGAATAGGGGTATGGGCTTAATATAACTGACATGCCCCTAACAGTTAGCCCGCTACCATCATAGACTGCATCATCACTTACCATCAGGTCAGATCGCAGTCAAGAGCTAACTTGTAGTGGATAAAAAAAAAGATAAAGCGATGTAGAGTCACGCCCCGCCTCTTGGTCTCGACCGCTCAACCATGATTGCTCGTACTTCAAACGCATATGAATTTGTACGGTGTTTCAAATTGATTGCTTCAAAAAGTTTTGTACCGATTCATATGCAGTTTAAAGGTACACTTTTAAAAAAAATCTCAATTTCCTAAAGAAACTCTTTTGTAAGACTATTATTATAAGACTATAGCTGATGCCCGCGACTTCGTCCGCGTGGATTGAGGTTTTTCGGTTCTCGCGGGAACTCTTAAATTTTCCGGGATAAAAAGTAGCCTATGTGCTATTCCAGACTATAATCTATCTCTGTGCCAAATTTAATACTGATCCGTTCAGCCGTTGGAGCGTGATTGAGTAAAAAACATCCATACATCCATACTCCAAACTTTCGTATTATTTGTAATATTTATTAGATTACACTAACTGGATTGTCCTGACAAAAAGCGTAGCCGTATTACTTTTTAGTGATAAAAAAGAAAGGGCAAAGAACTTCAGTTTTATAGAAGGCGGATTGCATTGTTGTCTAGCAGTTGTAAAACTATATTATACTTTTCTGTTCTGTTGAAATTATGTTAATTTTCTTTACTGAAAGAGTTCAGTGCCCTGTGACGGAGAGATTTTACGAAAGTATTACGCTTGTTGGTTTTTAGGGTTCCGTACCAAAATGGTAAAAATGGAACCCTTATGGTGCGACTTTCTCCGTCTGTCTGTCTGTCTGTCCGTCCGTCACACTCGATTATTTCAGTAACTACCGAAGCTATCGACATGAAATTTGGAATAGTTGTGTATATTAGTGGCCCAAAGACACTGGAATTAAAAAAAATTGGAAATTATTTTTGTTCTTATTTAAAAAGGGGGGAAAATCGGAGGGTTGAAATTTAAAAGTGAGATAACTGTACTGTGTGGGGTATCATATGAAAGGGTTTACTTTGTACATTCTAAAACAGATTTTTAATTATTTATTTTTAGTCATGATAGTTTTTGATTTATCGGGGAAAAAGTCTATAAAAATACCGTTCCCCCCCCCCCCCCCCCCTTATCTCCGGAGTTTACCAATCGAAAAATCTGAAATAATTATGGTCAATAGGAGTTTATGTATATTTTACAGGAAAACTATAGCCAATGCTCTAACTAGCATAGTTTTTTTGATATTAACAGTAAACCTCTACAAACAAAGTTAGTTTTGCGGTTCATTAAATTCATTAATCGTAAAACTTGCTACAGGTTTGTACGGAACCCTCGGTGCGCGAGTCCGACTCGCACTTGGCCGGTTTTTATCATAAGTTTTATTGCTTCATTCACTTAGCTTATAAGAATTTTTAATCCAACTGTATGGATGTACAAGAATTCTAAATAATATTGTGCTAGAACTGGAACCTTTATCGGACAGCGTAATTATATACGAGTACTAGCTAATGCCCGCGACTTCGTCCGCTTGAATTGAGGTTTTCTGGTTCCCGCGGGAACTCTTTAATTTTCCGGGATAAAAAGTAGCCTATGTGTTATTCCAGACTATAATCTATCTCTGTGCCAGTCCGTCTCCAAGTTAAAAAGAAGGAAGTTGAAAATATGATATGATATGATGATATAATATGTTTTTCTTTCGCTTGGTATATTTTAAATTGAACTAAGTATATTCATATCTATGAATTCAGAATTTTCTCCTCTTTAATTTGACACCCCACTCGATACATTACTAAAAATACTATTAGAAACCCCCACTTTTTATGTACCTAACATCCGTCATATCGATTTTGTTAGTATTAATAATTGTAGCCTTTGTTCCCCGTACTATAATAACGAATAATAGACATGCGAAAACGCGAATTAATGGTTCAGTATTTATTATACCTTTCAGATTTCAATCATTATGCTGAAAATAATAATGTACCTAATTAGCAATTAGTACTTATTATGTATAATATTGTGTTTTACGCACAATAGCCTGTAAAATGTAATGTAAATAGTCGGCTATTGATGTGACGCGGGCTGAAAAGAGCGGCCGCCGCAAATTAATTTGTCTCCACAGCGCCCCCACCGCTAGCCAAATTTCACTGATTAATTAATTAATATAATTTATAGGCGGCTATGTCTATGTATTGATATATAGGTGAATATGCTATATCACAGTAATCTATACTAATATAATAAACTAGCTGATGCCCGCGACTATGTTCGCGTGGTTTTAGTTTTTTCGATTCCCGCGGGAACTCCTTAATTTTCCGGCATAAAAACTGGCCTATGTCACTCTCAGGTCCTCAACTATGTCAATGCCAAAAATCACGTCGATCCGTTGCTCCGTTGCGGCGTGATTGAAGGACAAACCAACAGACTAACAAACTAACAAACGAACACACTTTCGCATTTATAATATTATTCAAAAATTCAAAATTCAAAAGTTTTTTATTCAAATAGACTTTTTACAAGTGCTTATGAATAAGTAGTCGAATGAATCTACCACTGGTTTGGAATGCCGTTCCTACCGAGTATGAAGTATGATATCACAATCTTCATCCAAATTACATGGCCACTAGATACCGAACAAGCCCGCCGGTCTAGTTAGCTAGTGATACCGCACACGGTACATACATTAAAGCTGCAAATGGGTAAATTTTGGTTTTACCCGCGTGAATATAAGGTCGATATTAGCATAAATTTAACACTCAGGCTCAAGGTCCGCATGAGTACTCTACGACTTATTAGGGAGGGTTTAAAATGCTAATGAAAATAGCAGGCTCGCCTCCACCTCAAACCCTTTAAGGTGTAGCCCCACTACAGAGGCGCGGCGCGGGCCCGTACTAACTCATACAAATAATATTTTTCGCTATGTGCCGCGCCGCTCCGTGGGGTTAGACCTTCAAGCGGGCAACTCAAGTATCAAGGTACTTATTTGAATATTCCAGGGAGCTCATTAATATACAAACACAGTGGAGCAAATGTGAAAGGCGACCTCCCTGGCGCAGTGGTGTACGCTGTGGTCTTATAATGGGAGATCCCGGGTTCGATTCACGGCGGGGTCAATTTGGGAATATAATTTCTGCATTTTCTCTTGTCTGGTCTGGCAAGAGGCTTCGGCTTTGGCTAGTTACCAAACTACCGGCAAAGACGTACCGCAAAGCGATTTAGCGTTTCAGTACGATGCCGTGTGGAAAAAAATTAGAGAGCGTATGGGTATATGACTGCCGTACCCCTCAGGTTAGCCCGCTACCATCTTAGACTGCATCATGACATACCATGAGTCGATATCACAGTCAATGGCTAACTTGTAGTGAAATAAGAAAATTAAAGCATTTCTTACTCAGGCTTTTGTATACCTATGTCCTTCTTAAAGCCTATTCTATGTCCTTCTCCGGGATACAATATATTCCTGTACCAAATTTCATCAAAATCGGTTGAACAGATGGGCCGTGAAAGCGTAGCAGGCAGACAGACACACTTTCGCATTTAAAATATTAAATATTATTAGTAGTATAAATATTTGAATTGCATATAGCAAACTTAATATAGAGCACTTTGAATCAAGACTTTGGAGTTTGATTGCATCCCTCTATGTATCCCTACGTTATCTATGTTACAAAAGTTTGTAGTGTCGAGTTGACATTTCAATCCCATAAAATACATATCACAGTGACAACAAGAACTAAGGAAGCATAAAATAAAACTATTTCTCTACATTTTCTCTATATCTGTAAGCAATATCGTTGAAATAAATTGTGTCCGATTGGCAGTGCAAAATAAAGCTATAACGCTGTTCAACATTTGTGCAAAAGATAAGAAAGACGCGATGACAATAATAATTGAAGATTCAGATGAAATCCCTTGCTCCCATTGCGCGCAGCTGCGGAAAACTTTCATCATGATAGCTGTATCAGCTGTACTACCAATGGTAGTATTCTCTGCAGTTCTACTCTTACTATCAGCAAGTAATCCTTCAGACTTAGAAACCAGTACAAGCGTCATCGTTGAATTCGTTCTGGGACTACTCTACGTACAGCTTTTCGTTGCTACATCAGTACTTATAATAATTTTCATGAAAAGACGGCATCCGATCATGAAATACCACATGTGGTATCTGGCCTTCCATGTATTCAGTATGGGGCTTTTTCTAACATCTTCTCTTGTGATGACTCTTGTAAATCAATCCTATCTGTTGACGATTGCTGTGTTGTTGGCTGGTGTTGTTTACTTTTGGTTACTTTATTACTTCTTTAAGGTTAAGAATTTAGCGTGGACTGTTATGAGAAGAGCTTATTAGATAGGCTGTTTTACTTATCTAGTTAAAGTATTGTTATTTGTAATATTATACCTACTTATTTGTGAAAGTGTGTATTATTATTTAACATAGATGATGCTCGCACGCGTCTTTGAAAACTGCCACCACTATACCTTATTTATATTCCACTACAAGTCCTTGACTGCGATCTCACCCGGTGGTAACTAAATGCAGTCTAAGATGGTAGCGGGTTAACCTGTTAGGGGTATGGCAGTTTTTCTAGTTTCTACACGGCATCGTACTGGAACGTTAAATCGCTTGGCGGCACGTGTATGGTAGGGCGGTAACTAGCTACGGCCCAAGCCTCCCGCCAGACCAGACCAGAGAAAATTAAGAAATTATAAATTTCCAAATTGAACTTGCCGGGTATGGAACCCGAGACCTTTCACTAATAAGACCACAGCGATCACCACTGCGACAGGGAGGTCGTAAAACCTATGAGTATAAACAAAACGCATGGGTTTTGGTTAACGTACTCGTATCAAACACCCTTACCAAAACACACAGCACAGTAAAAGTTACGTAACATGTTAAGGTATTGAATGTTACGTAGCACATAATAAAAGTCAAACGGAAAATAAATAATTAATTCGCAAACTCCCCCGGCATACCAATGATACAAAATGTTAACCTTTATAATAAATTAGTAGGAGCAAACGTTCCGAGTTGCTAATGGTTCAATAAATAAGAATAGAGACGGTAATAATCGCAAGGCTATACAGAACTCTTTCATTCAGGTCACGAAGTATTTACGTAGCCAGTGTATCGGAACGACCGCTGGGGTCTAGGGAGGTATTGGTATTCGTCGAGCCAGCAAATGTAACCTATATCGATAAGAAAGGAAGCTTTTAAAACTAATACTCGTATCATGCTTATTTTCCACCACCTGATAGTCGCTCGCGACTTCGTCCTCGACTCTTTAATTTTCCGGCTGGAATAAGCATTTTATGTGTTATTCCAGACTATAATCTATCTCTGTGCCAAATTATATCCAGATCCGTTCAGCCGTTCTGGCGTGTTTGAGTAACAAACATCAATCCATCCAAACTTTCGCATTTATAATATTAGTATAAATATACATTGGATAGTAGCATGTGTTAATTGCATCGACCACGTTAATTGTATCGGATAGAACGATCTTTTGACGTGACAACGTCTTATAAATTGGTTTGCCGGGTGACACTTCAAGAAACTGCGTTACGCTCCGCTCACGTTATGCGCTCACAATGAGAGCGAGTGAGAGGCACGCGTCCCTTCCACTCGGGCATGGTTAGCCCGCCTAAGAGCGAGAGAGACAGACATAAAAAGTGAAAGGCACGCGTCCCTTCCACTCGAGCACAGTTAGCCCGCCTAAGAGCGAGAGAGACAGAGCGAGAGAGAGAGAGTGAGAGAGATTTCATCCTTCTTCCTACTATACGAATGAATATTCACATTAAAATTATTTTACCACTCAAAGTCGTTGTCACGTAAAACTTTCGCCCGTATACCGACTTTACAGGCAACCAATTTTTATTTTTTTTTGAACCACTACAAGTTCGCCCTTGACTGCGATCTCACCTGATGGTAAGTGATGATGCAGTCTAAGATGGTAGCGGGCTAACCTGTTAGGGGCATGGCAGTTATATTAAACCCATACCCCTATTCGGTTTCTACACGGCATCGTACCGGAACGTTAAATCGCTTGGCGGCACGTCTTTGCCGGTAGGGTGGTAACTAGCCACGGCCGAAGCCTCCCACCAGGCCAGACCAAGAAAATTAAGAAATTATAAATTCCCAAATTGACCCTGCCGGGGATCGAACCCGGGACCGCACGTTAAGACAACAGCGCTACACACTGCGCCACGGAGGTCGTCAAAGCTTTTTATAGAGCTTCTCCGCCCTGGTTTCTACTTATTTAGTGATTCATAGAAGTGTTCGCAAGAAAAGCCGAAACCGCGACATTGTACCTACGCGACCGGATCCAGACAGATGGTTCCCATCCATATTTTGTCAGTCGCGCGACGCTAAGCGCTCCGTGATATATGGCGGCGGGCGGCAGGCAGAAACTCCTAAATGCTGTTCTTATTTTTAGGGTTCCGTAGCCAAATTTGGCAAAAACGGAACCCTTATAGATTCGTCATGTCTGCCTGTCCGGCCGTATGTCACAGCCACTTTTCTCCGAAACTATAAGAACTATACTGTTGAAACTTGGTAAGTAGATGTATTCTGTGAACCGCATTAAGATTTTCACACAAAAATAGAAAAAAAACAATAAATTTTGGGGGTCCCCATACTTAGAACTGAAACTCAAAAATTTTTTTTTCATCAAACCCATACGTGTGGGGTATCTATGGATAGGTCTTCAAAAATGATATTGAGGTTTCTAAACTGAATAGTTTGCGCGAGAGACACTTCCAAAGTGGTAAAATGTGGGTCCCCCCCCCGTAACTTCTAAAATAAGAGAATGATAAAACTAAAAAAAATATATGATGTACATTACCATGCAAACTTCCACCGAAAATTGGTTTGAACGAGATCTAGTAAGTAGTTTTTTTTTTAATAATTTAAAACCTACTACAGGTTTGTACGGAACCCTCGGTGCACGAGTCCGACTCGCACTTGGCCGGTTTTTTTCAGAATAAGCTTGCGTTTGACGACAATCATGCATAATAGAAAGTAATGATGAGGTCTAGGTTGGACCGCGCTTGCCTAAAAGATGGCTATTCACTCTTGCATTGAAGGTACTTTAAGTTATACGTGGCAGGAAATACATGCACTGAAAGGGCATTTCATGTTACTGTGTCACTGCCGTCGCATCTATACTAAGCTCCACTATCATACTAATATTATAAATGCGAAAGTGTGTTTGTTAGTTGGTTTATTAGTTTGTTGGTTTGTCCTTCAATCACGCTGAAACGGAGCAACGGATCGACGTGATTTTTTGGTATATAGTTGAGGACCTGGAGAGTGACATAGGCTACTTTTTATCCCGGAAAATTGAGAAGTTCCCGTGGGAGTCAAAAAAACTTATTCCTCGCGGACGAAGTCGCGGGCATCAGCTAGTACTATATAAATAGTCTAAGCTAAGATAGTATGGTGTATATTTACTTCCTGAGACATGTGTATAATCCGTACTTACTAATACATGTAAATACGAAATGCGTGTTTGTTTGTTTGTTGATTCGTCATTCAAACACGCCGTACTTAGTTGAGGACCTGAGTGACATTTGGACGACTTCCCGACTGAGCGCTGCAGTTTTATAAGCGGGAGGGGTTGGGTTCGATTCCCAGCAGGGTCAATTGGGGAATTCATAATTTCATCCTTAATTCGTAAGTCGACGTCGCGCGACGTAGTGCTCCGTGATATATGGCGGCGGGCGGTACGCAGGGTCCTAATGCTGTTACTGTATCTTAGCGGTCGCATCTGGTACTAAGCTCTTACTATACTATAAATAGTCTAAGCACAAATAGTATCTCCACAGTTTTACTATACTGTTGTTGTATGATAATGTTTTTTCGACGACCTCCGTGGCGCAGTGTTGAGCGCTGTTGCCTTAACATGCGGAGGCCCGGGTTCGATCCCCGGCAGGGTCAACTTAGGAATTTATAATTTCTGAATTTTCCCTGGTCTGGCCTGGTGGGAGGCTTCGGCCGTGGGTAGTTACTAGTTAATAAATAAAGATTTTATTTATTTATTTATTTATTTACCGGCATAGACGTGCCGCCAAGCGATTTAGCGTTCCGGTACGATGCCGTGTAGAAACCGAATAGGGGTATGGGTTTAGTATAACTGTCATGTCCCTAGCAGGTGTATTTTCTGCTTATTGTAACCTTTTCTTTTTTGAGAAAAGAGCAACTGCTGAGTTTCTTGCCGGCTCTTCTCAGTAGAAACAATTTTCCGAACCGGTGGTAGAGTCAACGTTTCATAAGTGACACAAGTTGTCCTACGTGAAATAAATAAATCATTTCATTTCATTTCAAATAAAGAAACTGCAAATGGTAATGCAATTAAGTTTTGCTATCAAATAAATAGGCGATTTTCTTTTGCAATTAAATTCGATACAAACATCAACACTGCGTGATTATCCCGTTTTATTGCAACGCTATGATAATAATGAAATTGGCTATCTCCCATCTTTTGTGCGTCGACAATGAAATTGTAGTCGGAGAGCTCGTGGATTTTTTTCAGATTTATGCGATTCAGCATGAAAACTAAAGGGGTTTGAATATTTTGGCCTGCCTACCATTACGCCATTTTTATTTTTGTCTCAAAACAGCGGCTACTGTATATACAGTAGCCGCTGTTTTGAGCAATTATTATATTATATATATTAAATTATAATTATTATTATATATAATAATTATAATTATAATTCAATAGCTGAAATTAATACAAGCAAGTAGTATATGAGACAATATCTTCTATAGCGTCAGGTTTCCGAGATATTTAGTTGATAATGGTAGGTGAAGATGCAGTATTAGATGGTACCAAACTAACCTGTTAGGGGTATGGCGGTTATGTAAAACCCATACGCCTAATCGGTTTCTACTCGGCATCCTACTGGAACGATAAATCGCTTGGGGCACGTCTTTGCCGCCTTGCTGAGTTAATAAGTAGCGCCTCGAAATTTTTTACCAGCTCTTAGACTATTATTTTGACATCGCACTGCAAAATGAGCATGGCTGAATATTCATGCACCGATATGGATTGAATGGAAATAATTTTGTTAATCAGTTGTGGAGTAATGTCGATTGGAGTCCTGGCGGGTAAAATTTACGCCGAAATTACGATACTACTACTGATACGTAGCAATGGATTAATTTAAAAAGTGAGTAATTCGCAATTTTTATAACTGATAAGCAAAACAAATTTTCAGTAATTTATTTGGGCAGCAAAAATATTTCGGTCAGCAATAATAAAATAAAACCGGCCAAGTGCGAGTCGGACTCGCGCACCGAGGGTTCCGTACAAACCTGTAGTAAGTTTTAAGATTAATGAATTTAATGAACCGCAAAACTAACTTTGTTTGTAGAGGTTTATTGTTAATATCAAAAAAACCGGCCAAGTGCGAGTCGGACTCGCGCACCGAGGGTTCCGTACAAACCTGTAGTAAGTTTTACGATTTATGACGTATTAAAAATAAAAATTACGTTTGTTGTATGGGAGCCCCCCTTTAATATTTACTTTATTGATATTTAATTATTTATTTTGAAAGGTAATATACAAGTTAATATTCTGTGAAAATTTGAACCGTCTACCTGTTACCGTTTTTAATATTGAGCAAAAAAATACGAAAAAAACACGTTTATTGTATGGGGACCCCCCTTAATAGATATATTTTTTTAATTTTTAGTATTTGTTGTTATAGCGGCAACGGAAATACATCATTTGTGAAAATTTCAGCTTTCTAGCTATCACGGTTTATGAGATACAGCCTGGAGACAGACAGACAGACAGACAGACAGACAGACAGACAGACAGACAGACAGACAGACAGACAGACAGACAGACAGACAGACAGCGGAGTCTTAGTAATAGGGTCCCGTTTTTACCCTTTGGGTACGGAACCCTAAAAAACTATGCTAGTTAGAGCGTTGATTTTATTTTTCCTGTAAAATATACATAAGCTTCTATTGACCATAATTATTTCAGATTTTTCAATTGGTAAACTTCGAAGATAAGGGGGGGGGAACGGTATTTTTTTCGACATTTTGCCCGATAAATCAAAAACTATTATGCATAAAAATAAATAAAAATCTGGTTTAGAATGTAGAAGTATAGCCCTTTCATATGATATCCCACTCAGTATATTTATCATACTTTGAAATTTCAAACCCCCGATTTTCCCCCTTTTTTAATTAAACTAAAAATCATTTTCATTTTTTTTTAGGGTTCCGTACCCAAAGGGTAAAAACGGGACCCTATTACTAAGCCTCCGCTGTCTGTCTGTCTGTCTGTCTGTCTGTCTGTCTGTCTGTCTGTCTGTCTGTCTGTCTGTCTGTCTCCAGGCTGTATCTCATAAACCGTGATAGCTAGAAAGCTGAAATTTTCACAAATGATGTATTTCCGTTGCCGCTATAACAACAAATACTAAAAATTAAAAAAAAATATACACTAAGGGGAGTCCCCATACAATAAACGTGTTTTTTTCGTATTTTTTTGCTCAATATTAAAAACGGTAACAGGTAGGCGGTTCAAATTTTCACAGAATATTAACTTGTATATTACCTTTCAAAATAAATAATTAAATATCAATAAAGTAAATATTAAAGGGGGGCTCCCATACAACAAACGTAATTTTTTGATATTAACAATAAACCTCTACAAACAAAGTTAGTTTTGCGGTTCATTTCGTCTTGTTTTTAATACGTCATAAATCGTAAAACTTACTACAGGTTTGTACGGATTACGGAACCCTCGGTGCGCGAGTCCGACTCGCACTTGGCCGGTTTTTATTTTAATGATGTTAGGCCACTATTATACACAACTATTCCAAATTTCATGTCGATAGCTTTAATAGTTACTGAAATAATCGACTGTGACAGACGGACGGACGGACGGACGGACGGAGAAAGTCGCACCATAAGGGTTCCATTTTTACAATTTTGGTACGGAACCCTAAAAAACAAGGTGCAACACTTACAGCGTTCCGGTACCTTGCCGTGTTGAAACCGATTTCGGGTATGGATTTAATATTCACGCGGACGAAGTCGCGGGCATCATTTACTTAGTGTAAAAATACTTGAATACGAATGATACATAATAAGAATGCGCAATACAAGAAGATTTACATCTCTCATATTCGGTAAGTAGGTCCTTATTACCCCCAAATGGAGCTTGTAGGTGACCAATTAGCGCTCCAGGGTAATAATGTAGCTAGAAAAGCCCTAGGGCGGTAAGTAATTAAAAAAAAACTCTTCACTCTTTCAAAAAGTTCGCGTACAATCTAACCATCATACTTTTTTAAATTACTTACCGCCCTAGGGCTTTTCTAGCTACATTATTACCCTAGAGCGCTAATTGGTCACCTTCAAGCTCCATTTGGGGGTAATAAGGACCTACTTACCTCACAATCAAGATGTAAAGCAGAGTAGTTAGCTCGGGTGTAAGCATCAATTGCACCCTCGAACTATAGGCGCCCTCGCTGTGCTCGTGCGCCTAAATATCTCGGGCTGCAATTGATGCCTTACAGCCCTTGGCTACTAATCTACTATTAAGTACCTACTTCAATTATTACTGTCATCATTATTTTGTTTTCTCAATTTACATACACTCGCGTTTTCCTCTCTCTGTACATGGAAAATAATTAAAACTCAATCGAAAACTCAAATGAGGAAGGCAAATGAAGGACTTTGTATTACAGAGTTAATAATTAATTGACCAGTACGGGGCGACGGGCGCAGTCCTTCGCAGTTTCGAAAGCAATTTATTCACCTGCTCATTTGGCAGCGGATCCAAGTTGGCAACTGTTTTGTGGCCCCACTAATTTCTACCGATGGCCCTTCTATCGTCGCTGTCTACAGTCTATAAAATGTGAATTAAATTTCATCTAGTAACTAATCTAGTAAGTTAATAGTATCTAATCTAGTAAGTTAATAGTATCTATACTAATATATTTGTTACTCAATCATGCCAGAACTGGTGAACGGATGAAATTTGGCACATGGAGAAAGATTATAGTCTGGTTACTGGTAAAACACATAGCCTACTTTTTATCCCGAAAAATTAAAGATTGAAAAAAAAATCTCAATCCATGCGGACGAAGTTGCGGGCATTAGCTAGTACCTAATAATTTTCTCTTGAGTCTTTACTCTTTACCGAATTTCGGACATGGTAGTCAATCTATACCAATACTAGCCAATTAAGTAGGAGATAATTATTGAAGTGTCGAAGGTTTGGGACACCACATGTGATTTTTCTATTCCATCACTGTCATATACGAATATTTTTGCTTAAAATAAAACGACATCTTGGCAAACATCGGCCAATGAGTATAGGTAGGTATATTATAATAAAGCAAAAGCCTAGCAGATAGCCTGTCTGTCTTTCTGCTCTTCACGGCCTATCTTTTCAACCGATTTTGATGAAATTTGGTATGGAGGCGGGTGGTATCCCGGAGAAGGACAGGCTACTTTTTAACCCGGAAGATTAAGGAGGTCCCGCGGGAATAAAAAAAAACTTAATTCACGCGGACTTTTTCAAGTCGCATGCATCATCTAGTTTACATATAAGCTTGTAAAAAACATTGATTTCTTACAAAGAACTCAGGATTCATTAATTCATATGCAACTGAAGGAGTTGTTGTACAGAGTAATTAATTAAATGGCCAGAACGCGGGCTCCAGCGCAGTCCTTCGCAGTTTCGAAAGCAATTTATTCACCTGCTCATTTGGCAGCGGATCCAACTTGGCAACTGTTTAGTGGCCCCACTAATTGGCACGGATGGCCCTTCAGTAGGTACATGATGTAATCGCGAATAATGGGTGTACAAATATTAATTGACTAGCTGATGCCCGCGACTTCGTCCGCGTGGATTGAGGTTTTTCGGTTCCCGCGGGAACTCTTTAATTTTCCGGGATAAAAAGTAGCCTATGTGCTATTCCAGACTATAATCTATCTCTGTGCCAAATTTAATACAGATCCGTTCAGCCGTTGGAGCGTGATTGAGTAACAAACATCCATACATCCATACATCCATACATCCGTACATCCATACATCCACACATCCACACATCCATCCAAACTTTCGCATTTATAATATTTATATTTGATAATCTTCTATTAGTTATCTAATTAATGTTAAACCTTTAGAGGGAAATCCCTTGCAAGGGTTGTCGTGAAAAAAAAACATATTATGTTCGGCTGCCACGTATACTTAATACGCAACTTTACTTCAACTTATAGGTACATCAGCATGATTGTCATCAAGCGCAAGCCTATTTAAAAAAACCTTTTCTCTAATTTCTAAAACGAACTTAAGGACAGTTCGCGCGCGAATTGAATGCAGAGCAAATGTATGTGTCACCATACTCTGCATTCAACTCGCGCGCGTGCTATACTTACTATTTTTTTCCTTTGACAAACCAACAGTTTTATTTGGATTTGGACTGCTAATCCCTCACAAGCAATTACCCAGTTGACCGATTACACAACATCGATACATCGAGTGTCCGTACGGAAATACAAACATCACTCGATTGCGATTGGAAACTCGATTCGTTTGTGCGGCCCGCAATTTCGATTGGTCCACGAAGATTACGTATGGAACCCATTTGAAATTGACTGTCCATAGGGACTCTATCCCATTTTGACCTAAATAGGACCCTCGCTTTGAAACTGAGATGATTGTGCCGGAGGGCTATTACGCTTAGCCTTTTCTATCACAATCGTCTTCCTAATCGAGTATTGTATAGTAATTGTCAGGATCCATGCAACTGAAAAACTGCTTTTTGTGGCCAAATCCATAATTATCCATACCTACTAATATTATAAACAAGAAGTGTGTTTGTCTGTTGTGTGTGTCAACGCTACAACTAAATTATCCCATAACTTCAACGAATTTTGATGAAATTTGGTCGAGAGATAGGTTGCATCTCGGGGGGCTTATTCCGGAATATTAGGGAGCTACTGCGGGAATAAAAAAACCAAATCCACGCCATGGACGGATATCATTTAGTCCATAATGAATGTCCGAATCCATCAAAAAGTGCATTTTTAAATTCAAATGTTTTTATTCAAATAGACTTTTCAAAGTGCTTTTGAATCGTCAAATAAATCTACCGTTAGTTCGAAATAGCATTCTATTAAGAAGAACTAGCAAGAAAGTCGGCGGTAGCTCTTTTTAAAATATCAAAAATTACAATAATTATAATTATATACGTAACTACAGTTCCAAGCATAGCTAGAGCTTTTATGTGGTGCACATACTACTGCGAAAGCACGAAACTTTTTACTTTACCTACCCATACGTCGCGGGCGTTTTTCGCGGGTTTTTGATCTGTCCTGTCCGTAGTGTGTTTTCGCCCTTCTACCCTAATATTATTATGAATATAAATGCGAAAGTTTGGATGGATGGATGTGTGTTACTCACGCCAGAACGGCTAAGCTGGATGAAATTTGGCACAGAGATTTACTATAGTCTGGAATAACACAAAGGCTACTTTTTATCCCGGAAAATAATAAGTTCCCGCGGGAACCAAAAACCTCAATACGCGCGCACGAAGTCGCGGCCATCATCTAGTAATATATAAAACAATAATCTAGAATGAAATCTCTTGAGATGAAGTGGGATTTGGGGCATTCGGGCTTAGGATTAGGAGAGGTTTAGGAGCTCTCGCGTTAGCAAATAACAGGGCGATATTTTCTTTTTGTTCCAACAAGTTCATTTGAAGCCTCCTGGCTGGATCAATTCGACTCCCTTTATTTATTCAACTGGTGATTAGTACTAGATTTCTTAAAAGCAATTACTTACTTAGGGTCAACGTATACCGGCAGAGTGGAGTAAAACTGAGGCCCTGCGTCGATCTCAAACTGTTTTGCTAGTAAATCCGGTGGGCTGGATGCTTCGGCCGTGGCAAGTAGGTCCGTCGTAGGTAGGCCTACCGTCAAAGACGTGCTACTACTTAAGCGATTAAGCGTTCCGGCACGATGCCGTGTAGACACCGATTAGGTATCTATACTTCTATACTAATATTATAAATGCGAAAGTTTGGACGGATAGATGGATGTTTGTTATCCAATCACGCCAGAACGCCTGAAGGGGTCTGGATGAAATTTAACACAGAGATAGATAGATTATAGGCTGAAATAACACATAGGCTACGTTTACTCCTGAAAACACATCAATACACGGACGAAGTCAAGGGCATCAGCTTGTCAGCTGGTATATGTATAAATAAATAAATGTTTTTTTCAGCTTTACACGGATAACAATAAAATGAAAAAGAAACACAGAAAAAGTTGATAAATCATCAATTTTACGTTATAAAGCATACATTTTGCGTTATAAAATAGTGAAGCGGTTCCCAACAAAGGGATTGAGGGGGTTAGAGGATGAAACGGTAAGCCAGGGAATTAAAAAAGTATTAATTCGCCTTTTTTATTACCACTCTACCACTAATGTACAGCTACTCTTATCAGTTAAATTTTATCAGAAACTCGCCATTTTAGTATCATATTACTGAAGTTTTTGTTTTTCTATTTTTCACGCGTAGCCAACAGCGCGCAGAGTGATGATTTCTTGTTAACCTGCCTCATCACGCATGGAAAAAGATGCAAGATTTATACACGATCTATACAGAAGATACAAGAGAGACTGTGTAAGGAAATCGTAATCGTTTGTCAAACTTATAGTTCGAACTGTTTAAACAGTTCATAGAGATGCACTTCAAAAAGCATGTAGGTATAAACTCCCAGATGCACGTCAAAAAGCATGTAGGTATAAACTCCCAGATGCACGTCAAAAAGCATGTAGGTATAAACTCCCAGATGCACGTCAAAAAGCATGTAGGTATAAACTCCCAGATGCACGTCAAAAAGCATGTAGGTATAAACTCCCAGATGCACGTCAAAAAGCATGTAGGTATAAACTCCCAGATGCACGTCAAAAAGCATGTAGGCATAAACTCCCGGATGCACGTCAAAAAAGCATGTAGGTATAAACTCCCAGATCGAGTAATGCGTTTTGAGCTGTCAAATGATTACGATTTGCTTAGACAATTGGGCCTCTGATCTCGGTGCTAAGCATAGAAAAATTAACCTCTGCTCTGTCTACGTTGCTAAGAGACTACAACGATAACCGATCTTTCAAAACCCCCTGATGAGGACTATTGTAGTGCCGATTGTCAAAAATAAAACTGGGGACACATCAGACATGAGTAATTACCGACCCATTTCGCTTGCGACTACGGCAGCCAAGGTATTTGACAGTGTGTTAAATGGGTGTCTCAATAAATATGTATCAATAAATGATGCACAGTTTGGGTTTAAACCGAGTGTATCGACGGAGAGCGCTATTTACTGTCTGAAACACACTGTCAAGTATTACACTGCAAGGCGGACGCCGGTGTACGCGTGCTTCCTCGACTTATGGAAAGCTTTTGACTTGGTCTCATACGACGTGCTGTGGGGCAAGTTGAGGGACGCGGGTGTGCCGGCGGAGTACACGGCTCTACTGAGATACTGGTATGCTAACCAGCGAAACCAGGTGAGGTGGGTTGGTGCACTGTCGGATGAATACAGGCTGGAATGCGGTGTGAGGCAGGGTGGTCTAAGCTCTCCACTTTTGTTCAACCTGTATGTTAATCAACTGATTGAACGACTGAACAGCACACATGTCGGCTGCCACATCGATGACATATGTGTCAACAACATAAGTTATGCTGACGACATGGTGCTGCTCAGTCCTTCGATAGCAGGGCTTAGAAAGCTGCTTTCCATCTGCGAGACGTATGCGAAGGAGCATGGCCTGACATATAACTCAAAAAAGAGTGAAGTATTAGTATTTAAGGCACCGAAACAGCGGCCACGCCATGTGCCACCCGTACGTCTCGACGGTGTACCTCTGAAGGTAGTTGAGAAATTTAAATATCTCGGTCATATTATCACGTGCGATCTAGGAGATGACGAGGATATTGAACGAGAACGTAGGGCGTTGGCGGTAAGGGGCAATATGCTTGCCCGCAGATTCGCCCGGTGCGCTGCAGACGTAAAAGTAACTTTATTTAAAGCGTACTGTCAGTCCTTCTATACCGGTGGACTGTGGGTGACATATACGCGCCGGGCCTATAACGCCCTGCGTGTTCAATATAACAACGCCTTTAGGATGCTGTTGAGGCTGCCGTGGAGCTGTAGTGCCTCTAAAATGTTCGCAGACGCACACACGAACGACTTTTTTGCCATCATGCGTAAAAAAGCAGCGTCTCTCCTACAGCGCTTACGTACCAGCGACAACGGCATCCTGAAGGTATTTGCTGCCAGGCCCGACTGCCCCATACTACGCCACTGTGTGGAGGTAGCTATTGGGCGATTGAAATAAGTTGTACCTACCTAAATTAATAAACTAACAATACTAACTTAGTAATTAAGGAAAATTTGTTACTAACAGACTAACAAATTATGGATGAAATACGTCTGAAATAAACGTCTATTTATTTATTTATTTTATTAAAACAATAGTCCGTATTAATAAACCAACATCAGCTTAGAACATGTTCTCAAGTAGGTATCGGTGAAACAATGCTAAGCACTGCACCGGTCCCAAGCATAGGTTGATCAATTCTTGAGGACCTGTTCTTAGCTGATGTCGATTTATTAATAGGTAGGGTAGGTGCCGGTAGGGTGGTAACTAGCCACGGCCGAAGCCTCCCACTAGACCAGACCAAGGAAAAATCAGGAATTATAAATTCCCAAATTGATCCTGCCGGGGATCGAACCCGGGGCCTCCGCACTTTAAGACAGCACCAAACGGATATGACGAGGTGATGACCGCCTTTGCTTGTGTAATAATATGTACGGTTAAACATCTACTGCATAAAGTGTTGGGGGCGGGATGATCACCTGGCCCCACGAGGAAAATACACGCCAAGTTACTCTAAATAATTCGTTCTACGAATGCGTTAGACCAATGTGTATGTACTAAGTCCATTCAACAACATAAAGTTAAGCACCCCTCCTTTCCAAAGCAATAAATGTATCGCAATTTTATTCACCCAATATTCTTGGAACCAATCCATCTCGACAAGTAAATCGTGTTGTAATCAAAAAAGTTTCCCTAGCGGAAATACTTTCCGTACCCCGTAGAGGACATCAAACGCGTACGTTTTTTACTTTCACCCCAAGCTCGGCTTAATCGAAGTTAAATTATAGGGGAAGAACCGAAGTAAATTGAATCTGAGCCAATCGCGTGGAAGTGACAGGCTGTGGCAGGTTCCGTTCCAGCCTCTATCTTTACTGTATTGAGTTTAATTCCGCAGGTCGACTGTCTCTCTTTGAAATTTAAAGTCAAAGGCAAAAGATCTTTTATTGGTAAACTGTACAGTTTTTGAACGTCAATCCCTACTTCAATCCATTTATATTATCCATACTTCCATACTAATATTATAAATGCGAAAGTGTGTCTGTCTGTCTGCTACGCTTTCCCAGCCCATCTTTTCAACCGATTTTGCTGAAATTTGGTATGGAGGTAGGTCATATCCCGGGGAAGGACATAGGCTACTTTTTATCCCGGAAAATTAGGGAGTTCCCGCGGGAATCAAAAAACCTTAATCCACGCTGACGAAGTCGCGGGCATCATCTAGTAATTAATATGAAAGTGTGTCGGTCTGTCTGCTACGCTTTCACGGTGCATCGTTTCAGCCGATTTGGACATGGTTTGGAGACAGGTTTCAGCCCGGGGCGCTATAGACGTTTCCGAATTAGATTTTTCACTCGGAACACGATTTCATCGTTAGGTCGCGGTAACAAAGTCCTATGCGCTGTGCTTGGCGCGTCGCTACGCGTTTCTGCTATAACTCGTTGTCTTAGGTAACGCGACAGAACAGTTGCGACGCGACGCGACGTTATTTACTACTATTACCTATTCTGTGGTTATACGACGCCATAGAAAATAACAAACCTTTATTTTTAGGGTTCCGTACCCAAAGGGTAAAAACGGGACCCTATTACTAAGACTCCGCTGTCTGTCTGTCTGTCTGTCTGTCTGTCTGTCTGTCTGTCTCCAGGCTGTATCTCATAAACCGTGATAGCTAGAAAGCTGAAATTTTCACAAATGATGTATTTCCGTTGCCGCTACAACAACAAATACTAAAAATTAAAAATATATATATATTAAGGGGGGTCCCCATATAATAAACGTGTTTTTTTCGTATTTTTTTGCTCAATATTAAAAACGGTAACAGGTAGACGGTTCAAATTTTCACAGAATATTAACTTGTATATTACCTTTCAAAATAAATAATTAAATATCAATAAAGTAAATATTAAAGGGGGGCTCCCATACAACAAACGTAATTTTTATTTTTAATACGTCATAAATCGTAAAACTTACTACAGGTTTGTACGGAACCCTCGGTGCGTGAGTCCGACTCGCACTTGGCCGGTTTTTATTTTTATCCACTACAAGTTAGCCCTTGATTGCGATCTCACCTGATAGTAAGCGATGATGCAGTCTAAAATGGTAGCGGGCTAACCTGTTAGGGGCATGGCAGCTGTTATATTATGGCCTGTCTATACGCGACAACGTACACCACGTGACGGGTGAGCTACTGTTTGACACTGTCGCGTCGCGTCGCATCTAGTACAACGGGTCATCAGCGTTGACCATGACAGCGTTGACACATGTACTGTATACTGTCGCGTCGCGTCGTATCGAGTCGCAGTGTCGCGTTTGTCGCTCACGTAGGACAACGGGTCAGATTAACTCTTCCTTTGCGAACACGTCGCATGCCGTCCGAGAAAAATTAAGGAAAAAAAAAACTTACATATGGTCTACACTCTACATAGTACGTATTACCTACATTTTGAAACAAAATATTATTGTAAGTAAATATCGTAAAATTGTAGGTACACATTTTAAAAGCATGGCAGCGCGGTGTTAAATAAATAACGCGGCGTCCGCTGCAGCAATTAACCCGTGGCGTCGTAAAACGTGTGTCGCCTGCCAACTCTAATCGATACAGTTAGTGTCGGTACACACTACACCAGCCAATGGCCCCATTCAATGGCCTTTCTTAAGGTACCACTACAGCCCATTAACGTCCCACTGCTGGGCACAGGCCTCCTCTCCACTCCACTCCACTCCACTCTCATAGGAGAGAGGGAATTAGAGCTTAGACCCACCACGCTGCTCCAAAGCGGGTTGGCGGGCTTTAACGACTATTATCATGTTAGTGATAATAACCGGGACCGACGGCTTAACGTGGTCTCCGAGGCACGGGGGTCAAACACCGCCAACTTCCTAACTCCGGGCTAGTACACTATTACCTATTCTGTGCTAGTACTGAGAATTTCTAGTCAGAAAAACCCAATACTCAATTATGGCCCGACTCGGGACTTGAACCCGGGTCCTCGTCGGCCGCAGTCGAACATGCCAACCACTAGACCAACGAGGCAGTCAAGGTACAATAAAGGTGAAATTCAGAAAATCAGCCTTGCAGTATGTAGGGTAGGTGTTATGACGACCTCCGTGGCGCAGTGTTGAGCGCTGTTGTCTTAACGTGCCGAGGTCCCGGGTTCGATCCCCGGCAGGGTCAATTTGGGAATTTATAATTTCTGAATTTTCCCTGGTCTGGCCTGGTGGGAGGCTTCGGCCGTGGCTAGTTACCACCCTACCGACAAAGACGTGCCGCCAAGCGATTTAGCGTTCCGATACGATGCCGTGTAGAAACCGAATAGAGGTATCTATGGGTTTAATATACCTGCCATGCCCTTAACAGGTTAGCCCGCTACCATCAGGTGAGGTCTAGGGCTAACTTGTAGTGAATAAAAAAAAAGGTAGGTACATACCTACCTCTCATGCTGTGGCACAATCTGAGGAGGTGACTCATTGACCACACTTAAGTTGCATACTTACGCAGTAAGTACATATGCACGATAAGTAATTAATTTGTTTAAGGTGGTCAATAAACGTTTATTTATTTAATTCCGTAACAAACTGCAGGCGACCGCGTCACCCCGAAACAACTGTTTACTTACGTATTTCTATGAAATACCTTCCGAAGCTAGCGACATAAAATATGTCGCCGCGTCGCCTTCCTTCCATAATAATGTCCTCCCGACCGAATTTCGGCCACGGCGGCCAATCTCCAGAGGAATTAGCTATTTGCGCGGGAGATATTATAATGCCACAGGTGCACTCTCTGTTCCTTGACTCTCATAGCCCGATGGGACGGAAAATTCTACACGACCGGAGAGAGATCAGGCGCAGGATCGACGGCTTTACGAGGTGAAATACCACAAACTTCCGTCGCGAGCATGAGCTACCTAATAAATTTGTCATGAACGAAGGTGAAGTTACTCACAAGAATTACAGGATTTAAACAATTATGTAATTTAATAATAATGTATCTTGAAATAAATCATTTTTAATTTTCATTTAATTATTTGGATTGGCAACTATGACGTGGCAGAAGAACTTACAAACACAGGCTGCTAATAAACTCATAACTCTGTCGCAGTCGCGCAAAAAAGAAATAGTTCCATAAACCGCACAAGAAAATCGAAACGTATCCGCCACTTCGCTTCGTGGGGAAAATTCAAAAAATTTCCTTTTTGTCATGAAACCAAACTATTTCTGGAATCACTACTGTCCATCCGTCCGTATGGAAGAATTTATTATTTTTCTCCGAAGCGATATTAATTTTTAATTCGATTGCGAGAACGTTAAAGAACGAAAGAAAGAAAACGTTTTTATTCGATCACAATATTTGGTATAAGAAACTATCAACTCATACTTCATACTAATATTATAAATGCGAAAGTGTGTTTGTTTGTTGGTTTGTTGGTTTCTCCTTTCATCACGCCGCAACAGAGCAACGGATCGACGTGATTTTTGGCATGGGTATAGTCGAGGACCTGGAGAGTGACATAGGCTACTTTTTATCCCGGAAAATTGGGGAGATAGATAGATAGATAGATGAATACTTTATTGCACACATAAAAGAATACAAAGTAAAGTTTACTAAAAAGTAGGTATGCAAAGGCGGCCTTATTGCTTACTGAGCAATCTCTACCAGGCAACCTTTGGTGAGAGGATTGAACAGGTTGTGTATAGGGTAGTGCGGTACAGTATAATACTCGTATGGGGAGTTCCCGATGGAATCAAAAAATACTTAAACCACGCGGACGAAGTCGCGGGCATCAGCTAGTAAATAAATAAACGTGTAGTGACAACCATAAACAAATTCATTACTTATCGTACCTAAGTGTAAGTATTCAACTTAAGTGTGGTCAATGGACCACCTCCTCAGCACAGTAAACAGATACAACCAGTATGGAAACTACCTAGAAACGTTCGAAACAGCGGGTCTACTCTTTTTCTCTAAAACAAAACTTCGCAAACAAACTAACGAAATTTCGTTAACTCTTCTCCTACATAATATTATCTCTATGCTCTCTATTAGTTAAATATAGTTATATAGTTCTGTGACCAAATACAGGTCTCCAGCTCAGCATCATGCTACGGCAAGCTGCAGCGCTGGTTTTCAGTGGAAACTAACAACAGTAGATTACGATTTGTATGGAATTGTCAAGCGCTTGACAGCTGGCGCTCGATCAATCCATACTTACTAATATTATAAATTATACGAAAGTGTGTCTGTCAAATGTATGTATCAAAATCATTTGTGTATGTTCAAATGATTTTGATGAAATATGGTACAGGGATAGGTTATATCCTCGACGACCTCCGTGGCGCAGTGTTGAGCGCTGTTGCCTTAACGTGCGGAGGTCCCGGGTTCGATCCCCGGCAGGGTCAATTTGGGAATTTATAATTTCTGAATTTTCCCTGGTCTGGCCTGGTGGAAGGCTTCGGCCGTGGCTACTTACCACCCTACCGGCAAAGACGTGCCGCCAAGCGATTTAGCGTTCCGGTACGATGCCGTGTAGAAACCGAATAAGGGTTTGGGTTAAATATATAACTGCCATGCCCCTAAAAGGTTAGCCCGCTACCATCTTAGACTGCATCTTCACTTACCATCAGGGGAGATCGCAGTCAAGGGCTAACTTGTAGTAGATAAAAAAATTTAATAAAAATATCCCCGGGAAAGACATAGGCTATACTTTTTACCCCGGAAAATAAAAGAGTTCCCGCGGGAATCAAATAATTCTAATCCACGCGGACGAAGACGCGGGCATCGTCTAGTTGATTAATAAATCAAAAAATATCGCATAATATTCCCATTAGTATAATGGCAATGAAATTGGTCGGACTCGCAGTCGGTCGCCTGATGTGAAATGAATATGACTGATTTCCCTTGCGCGAACAATTCAACGAAGTTTAATTTAAACGATGATTGCTTTACTAGGTACCAATATTACTCGTATAATGTGTAAGTTTATGTTTTATCGACGACGACCCTGGCGCAGTGTTGAGTGCTGCCGTCATAACGTGGGAGGTCCTGGGTTCGATTCCCGGCCCTCAATTTGGGAATTTATAATTTCTGATTTTTTTCTGGTCTCGCCTGCAGGCGGGAGGCTTTGGCCGTGGCTAGTTACCACCCTACCGGCAAAGGCGTGCCGTCAAGCGATTTAGCGTTCCGGTACGATGCCGTGTAGAAACCGATGGGTATGGGTTTAATATAACTGCCATACCCCTAACAGGTCAGCCCGCTACCATCTTAGACTGCATCGTCACCTACCATCAGGTGAGATCGCAGTGAAGAGCTAACTTGTAGTGAAAAAATAATAATTAGTAAATCTGGCCGTCTGTTTATATCTGTTACATTTAGACCCGAAGAAAGACCTAAGTTACTTCTTATCCTGGAAAAACAGGGCTCCTTCAGGATTTTCAAAAATCCATGTAAATTATTCTTTTCTATACTAATTCAATTTTAATATCTCAGTTTGCATGTTTATTTATAATCATAACAATTTTTGGAAAAATCTCTATTCGGTTAAACGGTTGAAGAGATAACTGAGAGAAGTTAATAAATAGACAATCATTATCACCATCGCATTTATAATATTAGCATGGATTTTATTATATTCAACGGATTTCAAAATAAGAGGAGGTTCCCAATTCAATTAGGTGCCTATATCCGGTAAAATCCGTTGAAGAGTTATCTGAGTGAAATTAACAAATAGACAAACTTTATCACCATCGCATCCATACTTATTAATATTATAAATGCGAAAGTGTGTCTGTCTGTCTATCTGTCTGTCTGTCTGTCTGTCTGTCTGTCTGTCTGTCTGCTACGCTTTCACGGCCCATCTGTTCAACCGATTTTGATGAAATTTTGTATAGGGATAGTTTGTATCCCGGGGAAGGACATAGGGTACTTTTTATCCCGGAATTAAAAAACTTAGGTAATCCACGTGGACGAAGTCGCGGGCATCATCTAGTTTATTATATTAAGCATGGATTTTATTATATTTAATCGATATCAAAATAAGGTTCTCAATTCAATTCCATAAGTGCCTATTTTCACAATAAATTAAACCAAGATATTTATTGTACAAGCCTACTTGTGACTTCTCTCGGGTAAAATACAACATATTCAGTGGATGTTTGTATGTTGTATAAAATACAGGGTCAAAATGGTCCATATCTCGCAAGATATTGGCTTTACCCTCTAGAGGCGCTAACAGTGGATATTGATAGCGGAAGGCCTCGTTGAGACCGTTTTCATCTCTATACTTTATTATTAGGAGCTAAAATTAAACCTTTTTTGTACTAGGTAAATAAGTGTATTTCTTTTAGAATATAATAATTCAATGTAGAATTAATGAAGGTTCGATTTTGTTTTAAGGTACTTTAACTGAAATTATACTTTCTTGTGATATTTTCTTACGCCACTACAGTCTACAAGTTAGTCCTGACTGCAATCTCACCTGATGGTAAGTGATTATGCAGTTTAAGATGGTATCGGGCTCACCTGTTAGGGTTATGGCAGTTATACTTAACCTTTATTCCTAATCGGTTTCTATATGGCATCATACCGGATATTTTTTTATTTTGATTTAGTTATTATTATTTTATATTATTTTTAATGAATTCAATGTTTGATATATGACCTTCAAAAAGAGTACTTTAAGGTACCTACTTTGAATAAAATATTTGATTATGATTACAGTTTGAGATAGTGTTCTTTGCTGATGTAATTAATAATACGGGCCTACTATCGTTAACTAATAGATATTCTATTCTAAAATTTTCTAAACATAATTATTTTCTTTAGCCATGTGAAAAACGCTAAAATTTCACCTCCGCTGATATTCAAGTCTCAAGCTCAACTGATGTCGTGGTATAAATCTACCTTCTAGTTACACGTTTACAAGTAAATTGGAATTTAGCGCTAGTTGCGATTCCGGACGCGTCCGATCTAAATAACTCGCGTTATTCAGCTGAGGTAAGACCGATTGTGGGTACCTGACGTGCATTCAAATAGTTAAGTAGCAGCCGAGATCATTTTGACGCGATCTATGGGTAGAAAGAAGCATAATTGAATCATTATTAATTATTTGAGATCCGTGGGAGAATCACAGTAATCGACGTAGCTCGAAGACCCTCTATAAGCTGAAACGTCAATGAGTTAGACATCATAGTTCGAAGAAGCAATAGGTGATGGGGTCCCTCTTTCCCACTGGGCACTCTGGGCAAGTTATAGAAGTCATTATCCTAATGTGCCCAGAGCCTCCAATAGTTATAAAATGGCCCTGCCCAATGGTCCCTGGGTCTGTTCGGACTAAAACTCTCCAGGTTTTTAATGTAAATAATCATGTCAGAAGGTTAACTATGGTTCGATTTTAATTAACGTTTTTAGTTATCTACTGATAAACAAAACAATATTGCATTATCGAGTCAACCGCT